>CM076570.1:1480952981-1481567539 GCA_034641835.2 Pinus albicaulis
CTGCTAGGTAGAGCCCAATGTTGTTATTGTTAAACAAGACTTCTACAGGGATTAATCTTTTAAGGCTTTAACTACTGAAAGCTTTCTTCAACTGAAACCTTTACTGTAGAATATTTGATTTTATCAAAAAGCTTGAGGAGTTGATTGCTGGATCGATCTTGGTGACTGCCCTTATGTCTGCTATACCTCTGGTTTGATCAAACCCTTCCTTAATTAGGTGGAATGCAATGAGATATACCAACAAACCTTCTGGAGTAAATACTGAATATAGTTCAATTCACACCAAAATAGCTGAGAGAGATACTATTGTTACTATCAACGATGTCAATACTTTTGTCAAATAAAAGATGTCTTATAGTAATTATGATTTCACTGGAAATGAGTTTTCAAAATATATCTAAAAAAATGATATAGGATAAGGATGTCACAAAATATATATTCATGATGCCATATATCCAAAATACCATAAAAGGTTATGCAAGCATATGCAGTCTTGCACCTATTCATCATGCCAATATTACATGATGTTGTGCCAATCTTTCAGTTACACTAATTTTATTAAAGCCATCCACACCTGTGCTGCATATGATGACTGATGAGCATACTGTGAATTGAGGATGTGCCAGAAATTGCCATACAAATGTCTAAACCAAGATATAGGGAGAAATTCAATGATAGTTGCAGGTTGTAGATGCGATGCATCTACATAGTAGTCTTAATACAAGAATTGGATTTACTGTAGATGATTTGAGGCTAGAACCAAGATATAGGGAGAAATTTTTTATGATAGTTGCGGGTTGTAGATACGATGCATCTACACAGTAGTCTTAAATTCTTAATACAAGACTTGGATTTACTGTAGATTATTTGAGGCAAGAATAATGGCCTATCAGGTTTCATTGTTTTGAAAGAAGAACCAGAAAATTTTGTTTGTCTCGGACAATTTCAACAAGAGACAACTTGATGCATTGAATAATCACTTGAATATTATGTTTGTAATGTTAATTGGGCTCGGAAGGACCCATACATACTTGTTTGTCTTTGCTAAGTCAACCTATCTCTTCAAGCATTGCAGAGTGTAGCAAATCTGTTGTAATAACTTATGTTCCCTGAGCCACTCTTGAGATTTTAGAATGACATGTTTCAGATTCCAAGATCCTTGGAATGATCTTTATTTGTCATGAACTCCTTTTTCTTTAATACCATAATTTCAGAGATATCATTAACACACATATGTTGATCCTTCACTTGCAATAAGCATCAGCCCAACACAAACTTTGAACATTGTTATTTATCAAACCCTTTTGATTGATGCTGCAAGGGTCGAAGTAGCCTTTCATGTTTTTCTGTGAGACAACCCTTACTACAGGGTCGAAGGCTTGTCAACAAGCTCAAGAATAACATTATTGATATGAGGTTAGATGATAGGAACTCTGCAGCATTAGATGTGACTGCAATAGAGAAGGAATTACCATTTCTTTTACTAGCAATCATAAAAACTATTATCGCATTGATAGTAACTGAAGAAAGAATATAAATAACATTTGTAGAAGACAAGCCAAGATAATAAAACTCAGGAATTGGCTCAAGCCAGGGAAAAACCCCAAGATGGGGAAAACCATTGATCAAATATTATTATTATTCATATCAAATGTTCATCAAAGACAGTACATTAATACAATGTCAAGAATGTCTTGCCAATGAGGAGATCCACAATCGTAGTCCTCAATCATAGATGTAATTCTGGAGCTAACAAGATGTAACCTCTTAAGTTGCAGAAGACGCTTGTACAAATTAGGGTTGCTTTCAGTTTAACTAGGAGCTGCTCTAATTAGATCAATTATACAACTACAGAAATACCTCCTATATTCTGATCAGGAAGGTTGAAAAAGGTTGTTGTGCTAGGTGCTCTGGTTAGGGCATGTGACACATTGCTTCATCCCTTACATATTTTCTCAAATTTCTTTTACAGCTGCAACTCTTCTTCAAGTAGTCAATCCTTTATCTATTAGACTATTTACAAGACAGGGCTTATTTCAGACCTCAAACATGCCTTCATAACAATATGCCTTCATCAAAAGAGGTTTTCATTCTAGCTGAGTAGATAACAACCCTCACGGTTCTCTGTTTAGCAAGTCAATGCATGTGGCTTTCCTGAGAAAGGTATCTAGGGAATGCGGCTCACCTAGAAGAAGGATTACATGCCATAGTCTTACACCCGTTTATTCATGATGTCTGTGGTCAGCTTCAGAAGGAACTCGGACCTGCAACAGAAATAGAAATAGGCCCAAAAATGTTCACAAGAAAATCCAAAATTTCTCCTAAGATTCTCGGCCTCTTTCCCAAGAGGCTTGGCCCACCAAAACAGCCCTGTCATGAAAATAACAATCCCTTTACTCCTTCGCTAGAGACACTATCCTTCTGTGGCCATTTCAGAGAGAAGAAGATGTGTGAAATGAGGATGAGGGCACCACTATATATACAAGTTACTGGAGTTGAAGGGATGTGTCTGTTGGGATTAATGAGCCGACATGTAGGCCGACCTTGAAAATTTTATATGAGAGAAACATAAATTCGAAATCATACTTTTCCTTAAAATTCGATGATTTTTAGGTCGATTTTGGTCCTCTCGAAAAGAGGAATTTAATGCCATATTTATCTTCCCCAAAGGATCTGTCCAAAGTGGAATTTGTCCCTAGTTGCCACTTTTAACACATCTTAAGGAAAATCACCTACTTTTCTTATGACAACCTAAACTATGCGAGTGACTTGGAGAGGATTCTATTTCTCAAGATGAAAAGAGAGGGTGTTACAACATGGGAATTGTCATGAAACTCTTACTCAAGTGATAGTCTAGACATAGACATGCACATGTGATTAAAAAAGATGGAGGCATGATGTGTAGTAAACAATGAGGAATGCCTCTGGTTGTGATGGTAATTGAAGATGGGGACCTCCATATACACCTTGATGCCCACATGCATGATTGTGGAACACAAGTGTTTACCCAACTAAAGAGGACTTCTTCTTGATGCATTCATAATGTTTTTTTTTTCTCAACTAATGAAAAAATCCGTAAGATGATAAAGTACTCATTACATAATAATTTGATTTCTAGCATATGTAAATACTGCAAATGTTGGTGCATTTCTAGCACTCTCAGGACTAGAGAAATGATTTACAAATTTGTAAGCCTCAAAAAGGCTTCTTGAAACTACTATATCCATACAATTCCCTTATTCTTCTTTTTGACCTTGGTAATGGCATTAGCTATCTTGGAGAATTCTTCTATGAATCTCCTATTTCTCGCACTTCCCCTTCTTCTCAAGACACTAGGAATCATAGTTGTCAAACTCTGGACACATGAAACACTTGATAGGGCCCAAGAATTTATTACCATTGATAATAGTAACCTGAATTATCTTTCTCTCCTGCTGACCTATACTAGGTCCCCTATTTTTTCTGGCATTCAATATATTTATAATGAGGGTTAGAATTTTCATCTTTCCTCTCTATACCTGCAACTCACTCTACTTTGTATCTTCTTGGATAAAATCGTCCCATAATTTCTCAAGAGTCAAAGGTGGAAAGCTTTCTTGGGCATAGGCACCTTAGACAAAAGGTTGCCAACAAGATGAAAGCCCATTCAAGGTTGTGTACCAAATCTTCATGCCTGAGCTCTTTTCAATTTGTTGCACATTGATCATAGAGTTTATTAATTTTTATCAAAGAAGTGGCTGCAGTATCTATTTTTTTCATTTGTGTGGCTCTAAGCTTGATCCTTAGAAGCATATTTCAATTGATGTTCTCACTCCGATATATAGTTAAGATAGTATCAAACATCCCATTACTGATGGTTTTACTGATAATGTGTGGGATCCTTCATGGCATCCAGGATAACTTGATTTGTTTTGGCTATCTTATTTTTAATTTTTTTGTCAACTTTGTAGATTGGTAGGTCCTTCAACTTTGGTCTTTACAAATTCCAAATATCATTCTCCTCCAACAACATCTATATTTGCACTTTCATGGTATGAAATTGGAGGGACCTTATAATCTGTCTTTGTATCTGAGATTGAATGTAGTCAAAATATTACTCTTGGATTAGACTGTTAGAAAAAATAGATCAAGTACCTAAAGAAAAACTATCATAGGTCCATAGTGCTTTTCTCAAGCATGAATCCAGGGCATCCCACTATAGAAACCTTCCGACAACTTCCTATCCCAAATAGAAGTCTGGGGTTATTGGAAGGTTTCAACAAACATGCTATTTAGCTATGAGAATTCCATTGGATTAGGATGTATCTCAGAAAATGTTGCCCTGAGACCATCAGTCGCTTCTCTTGTCTTTGTGTGGTCAATCACTTCTCTTGTTATTGTGTGGGTCACTCCTTTTAGCCCCAAGTACATCACAATACTCCAGGTTCAAGGTGTAGGATAAAGAATACATACGAGTGGCATTTGTTCCATCTTTTGATGATTTCATCCCTTAGGGTGCCAGACAAAAGGGGGCCCCACTCCTTAAGAAATGTTGAATTATTTCCAAAAAAATGTTGACACCCTCCAAAATGTCACATCAATATCCTAAAGTCATAAAAAATCAACAAGTGGCTCCATTATGGAGAGAAAATCTCGACTTGATCACATCAAGCCTCATCAAGAATAATTATTCTAATCCAAATTGTCTTTTGAAGTTTTCCACTAAAGAGTGAAACATGGAAGATAATGTTGTCCTCGTTTCTACTAATTGTTTAAACATGATATACTCAGAGTCAAATATGGTTTCTCCAATCTTTAGAGTTGAAGATCAGCAAATTGTCGATACACTGCTTCAGCATGTTGGTGGGTAGCAATAAAAATTTGAATTTTTATTCCATTTTCACATACAATTTTCATCCCTTGAACATCAACAACAATATATTTCATAGGAAAATTTAACCTATGAAGCAAACAGGGTCAAAAGAATATGGTCTCTTACTTTGTGTGAGCATTTTATTTGATCACCTGCCTGACATTTGAAGGATCAATGATCTTGATTGCTTCTGATTTTTTTAGCAACCCAATCAATTTCCTTCTCCTCCCCTGAAGCTACATGCGGAATAGACGCTACATTATAGCACCTATATGCAACTGGGAAGAATTTAAGGCAAAAAATACTTGAATAATTCTGGCCCTAGGGAGTGCCGTAGGTAAAAAGCTGAAAACAAGCAACATAGTTACAGGAAAAGCAGATTCATCAACCAAAAGAACTACTTGGAGATTGAAAATCTTCACTTAAACGAAAGAGGGAAGCTCTTGCATTACACCATATGTAGCATGGATCTGAGCGCAAATTCCATAGACCCAGATCAAGGCTGATTTGTAAATAACATAACATATATGTGGATTTGGTGATAGTGGCAGATTTTTCATTTTTAAGAGCCATGGAATGAATTATGAAGGATTCAGTTTTGAGACCATGCAGTCTTTTAAACAATTCCAGTAAGAACTAAATAGTGGATTATAAATTGCAAATAACCACAGTCCACAACCAAAAGAGAAACATGCATATACCACATGAAAACCACAACTACCAATAGAAGAAGTTAGATATGGTTCTTTCATTGTCCCATCCAATTTGTTAAGACATATTTTGGATGGAAATCTCATTGATTTATGTAACCTATTATAATCCTTTCATCTTGCCTCAGAAGGACACCGCAATAGAGTTCTAACGAAGTAGTCTTACACCAATATTAGATAGAGACAATTTGCATTGACAACTTTGGATGAAAATTCAATTAAATTCTTTTATATTCTTTTCATAAAATATTCTAACAGAACACCAACAGAGTTCGTAAGGATCTATTATTACACCAACATAAATAAATTTGAACTATGGAACATCAACATATAGAAGCTGCATGTAGTTCCTTAGTTGTTCCCTCTGATTCCTGAGTATTGAAGAAATATTGTAATGGTATCATCTTCAACGAATCCTTATTCATGCTCTTAATAACCTGAACAGAAGCTAAAGCTCCAACAACTATGGTTATGATAGGAATTTTATAAGCTAATTCCATTTCTCTCAACTTCCGCCCATCTATTTGATCTAATGCATCTCCTGAATTTGCAGTCACCATTAACTGAATCTGACCATTTGCAATCATGTCATCTGCATGTGGCCGCTCTTCATGGAGTTTCAAAACTCTTTCCACTGGAATTCCTTCCATTTTCAACAAACTAGATGTGCTAGTTGTTGCAACAATTGTAAAACCAAGTTCAATGAATCCAGTTGCAATTGTTGGGAGGCTTGGTTTGGTGAAATCACTTAAACTTCAAAACACCGTGCCTACAAGAGACAATTTTTGATTTGCTGCAATTTTTCCCTTGGCAGATGCCATAGGAAATTTAAAGTATATGCCCATCACTTCTCCAGTGCTTCACATTTCAGGACTAATAACCACATCACTGCGTTGAAAATGTTCAAATGGAAGGACTTCTTCCTTGATAGATACGTGAATTGGAATAAATTTCTGTATAAAACCAAAGTCTCGAAGAGATTTTCCTGACATAAGAAGCACGACATACTTTGCTAAGGGGTGGTCAATTGCCTTTGAGACAAAAGATATTTTTCGTGATGCTCTAGGATTTGCTTCAAGAAGGTAAACTTCACCAGCAGGTGTGATTTCATATTGGCAATTCATCAGTCCACAGATGCCAAGCCGCTTTGCCAATTTATATGTCCATGATCTAATGATTGACAAACATGCAGGTGACACTGTTTCCGTAGGAATAGAACAATCTGAATCACCAGAATGCACACCTGCTTGCTCAATGTGATCCATGATACAACCAATGACCACACTACCTTTAGAATCTGTCTAAGAATCTACATCAATCTCACAAGCATCTGCCAGGTACTTATCAACGAGTACTGGCCTTTCTGGGTCCACTTCTACTGTAGTTTCTAAGTAATGCTTGCCCTTCCCCTTCTTCTCAAGACACTAAGAAGCATAGTTGTCAAAATCTTGACACATGAAACACTTGATAAGGCCCAAGCATTTCTTACCATTGATTATAGGAACCTGAATTCTCTTTCTCTCCTGCTGAGCTATACTAGGTCCCCTATTTTTTCTGGCATTCAATATATTTATAGTGAGGGTTAGAATTTTTCCCTTTCCTCTCTATACCTGCAACTCGCTCTAGTTTGTATCTTCTTGGATAAAATCATCCCATAATTTCCCAAGAGTCAAAGGTGGAAAGCTTTCTCGTGCATAGGCACCTTAGACAAAAGGTTGCCAAGAAGATGAAAGCCCATTCAAGGTTGTGTACCGAATCTTCATGCTTGAGCTCTTTTCAAGTTGTTGCACATTGATCATAGATTTTATTAATTTTTATCAAAGAAGTGGCTGCAGTATCTATTTTGTTCATTTGTGTGGCTCTAAGCTTGATCCTTAGAAGCATATTTCAATTGATGTTCTCACCCCGATATATAGTGAAGATAGCATCAAACATCCCGTTACTGATGGTTTTACTGATAATGTGTGGGATCCTTCATGGAGTCTAGGATGAATTGCTTTGTTTTGGCTATCTTCTTTTTATTTTTTTGTCAACTTTATAGATTGGTAGGTCATTCAACTTTGGTATTTACAAATGCCAAAGGTCATTCTCCTCCAACAACATCTATATTTTCACTTTCATGGTATGAAATTGGAGGGACCTTATAATCTGTCTTTGTATCTGAGATTGAATGTAGTCAAAATATTACTCTTGGATTACACTATTAGAAAAAATAGATCAAGTACCTAAATACAAACTATCATAGGTCCATAGTGCTTTTCTCAAGCATGAATCCAGAGCATTCCACTGTAGAAACCTCCAGACAACTTCCTATCCCAAATAAAAGTCTGGGGTTATTGGAAGGTTTCAACAAACATGCTCTTTAGCTATGAGAATTCCATTGGATTAGAACATATCTTAGAAAATGTTTCCCTAAAACTATCAGACACTTCTCTTGTCTTTGTGTGGTCAATCACTTCTCTTGTCATTGTGTGGGTCACTCCATTTAGCCCCAAGTACATCACAATACTCCAGGTTCAAGGTGTACGATAAAGAATACAGACAAGTGGCATTTTTTCCATCTTTTGTTGATTTCATCCCTTAGGGTGCCAGACAAAAGGGAGCCCCCCTCAAGAAAATGTTGAATTCTTTCCAACAAAATGTTGACACCCTCCAAAATATCACATCAATATCCCAAAGTCATAAAAAATCAACAAGTGGCTCCATTATGGAGAGAAAATCTTGACTTGATCACATCAAGCCTCATCAAGAATGGTAATTCTAATCCAAATTGTATTTTGAAGTTTGCCAATAAAGGCTGAAACATGGAAGATAATGTTGTCCTTGTTTCTACTAATTGTTTAAACATGATATAGTCAGATTCAAATTTGGTTTCTCCAACCTTTAGATTTGAAGATCAGCGAATTGTCGGTACACTGCTTCAGCATGTTGGTGGGTAGCAATAAAAATTTGAATTTTTATTCCATTTTCACATACAATTTTCATCCCTTAAACTTCAACAACAATATATTTCATAGGAAAATTTAACCTACGAAGCAAACAAGGTCAAAAAAATATGGTTTGTTACTTTGCGTGAGCATTTTCTTTAATCACCTGCATGACATTTGAAGGACCAATGATCTTGATTTCTTTTGATCTTTTTGGCAACCCAATCAATTGCCTTCTCCTCACCCGAAGCTGTATGCAACATAGACGCTACATTATAGCATCTATATGCAAATGGGAAGAATTTAAGGTAGAAAATACTTGAATAAGTCTGGCCCTAGGGAGTGTCGTGGGTAAAAAGCTGAAAACAAGCAACATAGTTACAGGAAAAGCAAATTCATGAACCAAAAGAACTACTTGGAGATGGAAAATCTGCACTTAAGCGAAAGAGGGAAGCCCTTACCTTACACCATTTGTAGCATGGATCTGAGCGCAAATGCCGTAGACCCACATCAAGGCTGATTTGTAACTAACATAACATATATATGGGTTTGGTGATAGTGGCAGATTTTTCATTTTTAAGAGCCATGGAATGAATTATGAAGGATTCAGTTTTGAGACCATGCAGTCTTCTAAACAATTCCAGTAATAACTAAATAGTGGATTATAAATTGCAAATAACCACAGTCCACAACCAAAAGAGAAACATGCATATACCACATGAAAACCACAACTACCAATAGAAGAAGTTAGATATAGTTCTTCCGCTATCCCATCCAATTTGTGAAGACATATTTTGGATGGAAATCTAATTGATTTATGTAACCTATTATAATCCTTTCATATTGCCTCAGAAGAACACCACAATAGAGTTCTAACGAAGTAGTCTTACACCAACATTAGATAGAGACAATTTGCATTGACAACTTTGGATGAAAATTCGATTGAATTCTGTTATATCCTTTGCATAAAATATTCTAATAAAACACCAACAGAGTTCGTAAGGATATATTATTACACCAACATAAAGAAATGTGAACTATGGAACATCAACATATAGAAGCTACATGTAGTTCCTGAGTTGTTCCCTTTGATTCCTGAGTTGTTCCCTCTGATTCTTGAGTATTGAAGAAATATTGTAATGGTATCATCTTCAACGAATCCTTCTTCATGCTCTTAATAACCTAAACAGAAGCTAAAGCTCCAGCAACTGTGGTTATGATAAGAATTTTATAAGCTAATGCCATTCGTCTCAAATTCCACCCATCTATTTGATCTAATGCATCTCCTGAATTTGCAATCACCATTAACTGAATCTAACCATTTGCAATCATGTCATCTGCGTGTGGTCGCTCTTCATGGAGTTTCAAAACTCTTTCCCTTGGAATTCCTTCCATTTTCAACAAACTAGCTGCGCCAGTTGTTACAACAATTGTAAAACCGAGTTCAATGAATCCATTTGCAATTTTTGGGAGGCTTGGTTTGGTGAAATCACTTAAACTTAAAAACATCGTGCCTACAAGAGGCAATTTTTTATTTGCTTCAATTTGTGCCTTGGCGAATGCCATAGGAAATTTAAAATTTATGCCCATCGCTTCTCCAGTGCTTCACATTTCAGGACCAAGAACCACATCACAGCGTTGAAAATTTTCAAATGGAAGGACTGCTTCCTTGACAGATACGTGACTTGGAATAACTTCCTGTATAAAACCAAATTCTCGAAGAGATTTTCCTGACATAAGAAGCGCGACATACTTTGCTAAGGGGTGGCCAATTGCCTTTGAGACAAAAGATATTGTTCGTGATGCTCTAGGATTTGCTTCAAGAAGCTAAACTTCACTAGCAGGTGTGATTGCATATTATCAATTCATCAGTCCATAGATGCCAAACCGCTTTGCCAATTTAGAAGTCCAAAGCTCTTTTTTAAATCTATTTTTTTGAGCAAATTTGTCTTTTTACTTTATGTACCATAATTGCTATTGTGTGACATATGCTATGATATAATTTTATGGATAAATAGACAGAAGTGTTGTACAACGTAGTCTTTTTTAAATCTAAAGAAACAAGATTTCCAAATACAAAGTTTATTAATTAAGAACATCTTTTAGACTTCTTAGCTAAGTTATGATTATATATCAGTAGGGATTTTTGTGTATGTTGATGTTGTGTTGTCTCTTTGGTTTATGTCAGGTAAGAATGGTTAATAAGGAATGTGTTTTTGAGCAGCAGACACACATCTTATTCTACTATTGATAGGGATCTCCATGGTTTTTCAGGCATGGCAACTGAAACACATATGTTTTGCTTGTTTAGTAAAAGATTGTTGAGACTTTAATTTATTGAAAGTTGTAGAATTTACATTCTATAAAGGTTTCAAGATATAATTTTTAAGAGTCTAATTCAAAGTGTGCTAGCTCAATGGAAGAGCACCTGCTTTACAAGCAGGAGGTTGCTGGTTCGATTCCACCATGCCTTGATATTCATATGGAATGGAGGCAATTAGTTTTTGGTGATGGAGGCTTTTTTTTACCATCACCAATGAACTTATGGTGACATTTTTCAACCCTCACCAAAATATGAAATGGTGACGGTCAACGAATGCCACCATATATACACATCAATAGTGACGACCATGAAAGGTCCCTCACCATAAATCATTGTTGTTGATATGAAATGGTGAGGGTCATTGTTTGTCATTATAGTCATTATTAGTGATGGACCTTGATGTCACCAATGAGCTTATCATGACACTTTTTGACCCTCACGAAATATGAAATGGTGACGATCAACGAACGTCGCCATATATATTCACCAATAGTGACAGTCATGAAAGGTCCATCACAAAAAATCGTTGTTGTTCATATGAAATGGTGACGATCATGAAAGTTCCATCACAAAAAATCATTGTTGTTCATATGAAATGGTGATGGTCACTATCCGTCATTATAATCAATATTCGTGACAGACCTTGAATGTCACCACAACACATACTTTCGGCGACGCCACCTTTGGTGACATTCAGTTTTTTGGTGACGGAGGCTATTGTCTGTCACCATTGCTCATATTAAATGGTGACGGTCACTATCCATTATTATAAATCATTATTGGTGATGGACTTTGAATGTCACCACAACACCTATACTTTCGGCGACGCCACCTTTGGTGACGTTTAGTTTTTGGTGACGAAGGCTCTTTTGACCGTCACCAATGAGCTTATGGTGAAATTTTTCGCCCCTCACCAATGTCTCTTTTTCTTGTAGTGACACATCATCAACCCTAACCTACAAATCAACAAACAGTGAAATTTCTTCTTTCTTTAAATCTATGCTTGTTTCTAGTGTGAATTCAAGTTCTTTGGATGACAGATTGATATCAGCAATGGGAGAAGATTTCTCTTGAAAAGATAATATATCCTTAGTAGGACAGTATTATATTTGTTTTTCTTCCCCAAAGAGTTGCCAGTACTTTTTATTGTTTGGGATAGCTGGTCTAAATTTTTCTTGAATTGTATATTGTTTGCTTTCCCAAGGTTTCAGACATGTATTAGTAACAATGGCTAATCCACTGGCAAAACCGTTTTGATCTTTAGGAACAAGGGTAAGTTGGAATTATTTGAAAGATTTTACCAAAACCATGGCATCATCCTTATAGGCTCTAAGTCTAGGATTTTTAATCATGCATTCTTCCTTCACTTGCCTAATTACTAATTCCGCATTTCTATGAATTGTTATCTTCTGGGCTCCTAATTTCTTCAATAAGTGCATCCCTAAAAGGAGTGCCTCATACTCTACTATGTCAGTTGTGCATTGAAAACTCAATTTATATGAATGGGCTTCATAATGATTTTTTTTTGTATTGTAAAGCCATATTCCTGCACCTGCATTAGTTTTAGTACATAACCCATCAAAATTCATACTCCAAAGAGGATTAGTTTCAATATTGTCATTAATTTCCTTACTATCCTCTTTGCCTTGAGTGCCATTGGATTGTTCTATGGAGTAAGCACTATGTTCATGATTGTCTTGTTTGGATGATGGTTTGGAGGGTAGCTTCCTGCTTAGTATTTGATCAATTTGTTCTTCTGTCGAAGGAGAAATTTCTCTTTCAGTATAAACAGAAATACAGCTACCCTCTTTCTTTTGATTCACACAAGAAATTTTTAAATCTAGACAACAAAGTTCTCTATGTGAATGAGCAAGAGTATTTATTTTGCAATAAGTTTCAGAGACTGGTTATTTATTAATAGTATGATCTATCTCTTTTTCTATCAAAGGGGAAGATGTTCCTATGTTCCTTTGAACAGAAGTGCAGCAGTTATCTGTCTCTTGTGAAGGCTGATTTTGAGATTGGACGTCTTCTTGAGCCTCTTCCAAGGGATCTTCATTTAAGTTTGTAGGGAAAATTTGAGGATTTTCTATTGTTTCCTGATCTTCTTGCGTTTCAAAAAATTCCTCATGATTATTATGATACTCAGTTTGCATATGAGGTTCATGAGTTGTTTCTTCTACGTTATCAAGATGCCACTCTTCTTGTGTAACCTAAGATAGGTTGTAATCTAGAGGGGAAGTTCCTATATGTGCCGGTTCTCCTTCTACATCAGATTTTGCATTTTCAAAGTGGCTACTTGTTTCCTCAAAGTACTGCTCACTATAATTTTTTGCAATTTTCTCATGAAGTTCTCTTATCAGCAGAGTACAAGATATAGGTTGGAAATTAAGTATTTCTTGACAACCTTCTTCATTGCTTTCTTTGTAAGCTTGCTCATTATCTTCCATAAAGTCTTGTGTTGAGAATGCAGCAAGATGATGGAGCTTAGTGAAATGAAGTCGCCTTCACTAAGTGGGCCCGCAGGCAAATTCTGGCGCAAAGTCTATTTTTAGACTATGTCTATTTTTAGACATACGGAGCATAATTTGGGAATTCTACTGGGAGATTCTTGATGGATGCGACATGTTGGTAAAAATAGATGAGACCCTATTTTTTAGGACCCAGGCTATTTTTAGACTGATCTCCTAAAAATATGGAAGTCAAATATTATTTACCCTTAATAATATTTTGACTATAAACAGCAGTTTACTCTCTTCGCGCACTTCAGTTTGAGTCATGGAGGTGACTCATGCAACTGACACAAGGAATCACGTGGTTCCTAGGGTTTGATGGCATCTTGCATGGTTGGCTTCAGTTAGACTTCAGTGGCAGGAGGTTTGGAGGAGTTAACGGGACAAGTAGTGGAGTTGTGTTCTGTTTGTTTTAGTTGAACTAGTTGGGATTAGTTAACTAACTAATCAACTAGATATGAGTGGAGTAAATTAAATAATATTTAATTTACTAAATATTAACTCATTAGTCAACTCAAGAACACTTCAGTTCACTACAGTGCATGATCAGTTCAGGGGAGACCAGTGAAAGAGATAGATGAAAGGGTGAGTAAAGCTATCAGTTGTGACTATACTGTTGCTATTTGCAACACATAGATAGGTGGAGTAAGCTATGAGTATTGCAAGGTTTAGGCTGGTGGTTTATCTATATAAAGAGGCCATCCCATAGCTTTGAAATACGCAATCAAGGTTGGCTATCAAGTGGCTAAGGATTGGAGCAAGTGATTTGCTAGATCTGGCTTGATAGTGTGTAGCATGGGAGGTAGTGCATGAGAGCTTGTGAAGAGTTTTTGTACTATGATTGTTACATGATTTCTCCATTATAATATACACAATAGCTGGGGGGTTTTCAGCTATAGGCTTTCCCCATACATACTGAGTTAATGTGTGATTGATTTGATGTGAGATTGCTTCTATGTTATTTCCGCATGTGACAATTAATTGTGGAAGAAGGTTATGTGTTATGCATGCAATTCGAAATTGATGTATGATCGGGTTAATCTTCATTGAATAAGTGATTTATTCAGCTAATTTCTACATGGTATCGGAGGAAGATTAATTGTCGAGATCTATTACGGTGATTGCAAACTTATTTCCTCGGACAGAGTCTGCATGCGGGCCAGGTAGCCTCCGGAATATTCATCCTTCTTTGTAAGGTGAAAGATCTGGTGAATGCCCTTTGCAGTCAATCTCTGATTTGAAAATAATTTGTTTTCAAGTGTAGATCGGAAGCGATAGAGCTTGGAGTTTGGAATTCGAATTTTGCAGAAGGTTGTTCTTCTTGGTGCCGGTGTTGAAAGATGTCTTCTTTCAATGGTTTACGACTCGAATATGCTCTTGAAGGCAGTTCGAACTATGTTGCATGGAAAGATCGAATGGAAGCAGTGTTAGAAGATAATGGTCTGAAGGAGTTCGTGGATACGGATGTCCCAAAGCCCACTGATGCAGCTTTGGTCGATGCATGGCAAAAGAAGATCGCGAAATGTCGAAGGATCCTGTTGGAGGGCGTCAAGGATCATATTGTATCCAGCCTGCATGGAAAGGCTACTCCATATTTAATGTGGAAAGCTTTTACGGATCTATTCCAGAGTAAGAGTGACCAAAGGAAGCTGGCGCTCAAAGACAAGCTCAGGAACATCAAGATGGAGAAGGGCGACAGTATCGCTAAATACCTCACGAATTTCACTCAATGCAGAGATGAACTGGGAAGTGTGGGAGTTACTGTCGATGAAGAGGATATGGTCGACCTGGCTCTCCTTGGTCTTCCGAAGGCTTGGCACTCATATCAAGATAGTGTCAATGGTCGGGAGAAGCTGCCGGGATGGGAGCGCCTTTAGGCGGATCTCATGCAGGAGGAGATAAGGAGGACTACTCGAGATGGATCTTCATCAAAGGGAGCTGATGAAGAAAACTGCGCTTTGGTGTCCAAAGCTAAGAAAGGAAAGGGTAAGAAAACCTCTCATTCTGGAGCTAAGGGCAAGAAGCAGGATATGGCGAAAGTGAAATGTTTTCACTGCCATGATCACGGACATTATGCTACCAATTGTCCAAAGAAGAAGAAGAACAAGCAAGCGGGAAGATCTGCAGATGGAGAAGCTTTGGCTTCACGGTTCGAGCTTGACTTTTCACTGATTGCATGCTTGGTTTCAAGTGTGATGGGATCGGTGTGGTTCTTGGACAGCGGTGCGTCATTTCATATGACGGGAGATCGAGAGTTGTTCTCAGATCTGGAGGACAAAGATTTGGGTATGCACATCGAGATGGGCGATGACGGTAGATACAATGCGACTGGTATCGGTACCATATCCTTTCAGAGGGAGTCTGGTAAACCCTTTGTATTAAAGGATGTCATGCATGTACCTGGATTGAAGAAGAACCTGATTTCAGTAGCGATGTTGGAGGATAAGGGTTATGATGTGGTCTTCAGCGAAGGAAAAGCTTTCCTGCGCAGTAAGACTACTAGAGAGACCCGGAAGATAGGGGTTCGAACTCAGAACCTTTATCAGTTGCAGGTAGATGACTGCGCAGCTATGGCATGCAAGGCTGGAGATGTGGTGAGCCGGGATGATGAGGGCGAACTATGGCACAGGAGATTGGGCCATCTTCACCATGGAGCTTTGAAGATTCTGCAGCAGATTTCTACTGGACTTCCTAAGGGCACTCTTGCGCAGTCAGATCAGTGCAAGGGGTGTACTTTAGGAAAGTATGTGAAAGCCACCTTTCACGAGAAGGATAGTCGCGCCACGACGATCCTTGAGAGAGTTCACACAGACGTGTGTGGTCCTTTCTCTGTTGCTTCGACAGCAAAGCACAGGTATTATATGATCTTTGTTGATGATTTCTCTCGAAAGTGCTGGATCTTCTTCATGTCGAAGAAGAGCGATACATTCGCGAAGTTCTGTGAGTTTAAAGCACTGGTCGAGAAGGAGTCGGGGAAGAAGGTGATTGCTCTAAGGGGTGATAACGGTGGTGAATTCATCTCGGCTGAATTCAAGGAGTTCTGCAGCGCAGAAGGGATTCAGAGAGAGCTCATCGCACCCCATAACCCACAGCAGAACGGGGTGGCTGAGCGGAAGAACAGAACGATCGTGGGTGCTGCACGGGCGATGTTGCATAATCAGGGCCTACCCCTTCACTTGTGGGCTGAGGCATGCAATACAGCAGTGTATGTGCAGAACCGTTGTCCTCACAAGGTTCTTGGCATGAGTACACCAGAGGAGGCTTATTCTGGCAAGAGGCCTGATATTTCACATTTGCGGATTTTCGGATCTCCTGTCTACATGCATGTGACGAAGGATGCAAGAAGGAAGCTGGATCCAACTGCTGAAGTTGGAATATTTGTGGGGTACTCTGATACACCTCACAACTATCGGGTGTATGTGCCAGACAGTCGCAAGACTGTTGTGCGACGGGATATAAAATTTCAGGAGGAGAAAGCCATGCAGTGTTCGCTTGAGAGGGAGCTACACTTGCATGCAGATGAGGAGCTGTTAGTTCCTAAGGAGGAGCTTCCGGATGTGGATCAGCCACAAGAGGAGGTTCGGGAGGTGGAAGAAACCACCCAGGCAGCGCCAACCATCAGAGGGCGCATGCGCACTACAGAAGCTGAGCGACTGGCTCGGGATGCAGAGAAGGTTGTAGGACCACCTACAGCACAGCGCAGACAGAGACAGTCACCGGATCGGTACACTGGATACATGGCTCTTTTGAGTCAATGTGTTGTGACAGAGCCATCCTCTTTTGAGGAAGCTGTGGAGGAACCCGCATGGGTTGATGCCATGATCGAAGAATATGATTCGATCATCAGGAACAGTGCATGAGAGATTGTCCCAAGACCGGTTGGGAAATCAGTTGTAGGTTCGCGATGGATCTACAAGGTGAAGCAGGCGGCTGACGGGAGTGTGGAGAAGTACAAGGCGAGATTTGTCGCCCGTGGCTTCTCACAGATCGAGGGGATTGACTATGAGGAGACTTTTGCACCTGTCGCAAGGTACTCTTCCATACGGACGATCCTTGCTCTCTCGGCGCAGATGGGGTGGCACATTCATCAGATGGATGTGAAGACTGCGTTCCTCAATGGAGTTATTGAGGAAGAGGTGTACATAGAGCAGCCTGAAGGTTTTGAGATCTTCAGCAGTGAGTCGCATGTGTGCCGACTCAAGAGAGCACTGTACGGGCTGAAGCAAGCACCTCGTGCTTGGTACACTCGGATAGACATCTACTTCACCAGGCTTGGATTCTCCAAGAGTGAGGCGGATCCAAACCTGTACCAGATTGTGGTGGAGGGGAAGCTGTTGATCATCGTACTGTATGTAGATGATCTGATTTTGACTGGCGATGAGCAGTTGATACTTTCATGCAAAGAGGATCTTGCACGAGAGTTTGAGATGAAGGACCTGGGCATCCTTCATTATTTCCTGGGATTGGAGATTTGGCAGCGCAGTGGAGGACTGTTTGTTTCTCAAGGCAAGTATGCCCGGGAGATTCTGGAGAGGTTCAACATGCAAGGCTGCAAGCCTGTTGACACCCCTCTTCCTGGAGGTTGGAGGAAGGGAGATGCTGCTTCGGAGGAGGTAGTGGATGCCACTGTCTATCGACAGTTGGTGGGGTCGTTGATGTATCTGGTCAATACTCGACCCGATATATGCTATGCAGTTAACCAGCTTTCGCAAGCTATGGTTAAGCCTACCAAGCTCTTTTGGAAGGCGGGCAAGCATGTGTTGCGCTATATCAGAGGCACATCGGGATATGGTCTATGGTACAGACAGGAGGATGGAGTGAAGCTTTCTGGTTTCAACGACGGTGCGGTTGAGCGAGACGCGGTAGGAAACGCCAGGAGAGTTTCGACGATGAGTCGACGAGCGGGTTTCAGTACGGCGAGAACGGTCCGTGGCCTCCCGGTTCGAGCGAGCGAGGTACATGGCAACTTGGGCGCGCGCGGTCTTTGGATGAGGAAGATCCTCGCAGGGTTGTTCAGGTTGCATTTGGAGCCTACAGTGATCTACTGTGATAACCAGAGCTGCATCAAGCTCTCGGCTAATCCAGTTTTTCATGATAGGTCCAAACATATCGACATCAGGTACCATCACATCAGAGATTGTGTTCGGCGGAGGATCATGATGCTTTCATATGTTCCCACGGAGGATCAGGATGCCGACATCCTGACGAAGGCGCTCACCAGGAGCAAGTTCGAATTCCACAGAGGCAGGATAGGGATTGCAGATAATCCATATCTTCCTGAGAGGGAGTGTTGAGAATGCAGCAAGATGATGGAGCTTAGTGAAATGAAGTCGCCTTCACTAAGTGGGCCCGCAGGCAAATTCTGGCGCAAAGTCTATTTTTAGACTATGTCTATTTTTAGACATACGGAGCATAATTTGAGAATTCTACTTGGAGATTCTTAAAGTATGCGACATGTCAGTAAAAATAGATGAGACCCTTATTTTTAGGACCCGGGCTATTTTTAGACTGATCTCCTAAAAATATGGAAGTCAAATATTATTTACCCTTAATAATATTTTGACTGTAAACAGCAGTTTACTCTCTTGGCGCACTTCAGTTTGAGTCATGGAGGTGGCTCATGCAACTGACACAAGGAATCACGTGGTTCCTAGGGTTTGATGGCATCTTGCATGGTTTACTTCAGTTAGACTTCAGTGGCAGAAGTTTTTGGAGGAGTTAACGGGACAAGTAGTGGAGTTGTGTTCTGTTTGTTTTAGTTGAACTAGTTGGGATTAGTTAACTAACTAATCAACTAGATATGAGTGGAGTAAATTAAATAATATTTAATTTACTAAATATTAACTCATTAGTCATCTCAAGAACACTTCAGTTCACTACAGTGCATGATCAGTTCAGTGGAGACCAGTGAAAGAGATAGATGAAAGGGTGAGTAAAGCTATCAGTTGTGACTATACTGTTGCTATTTGCAACACATAGATAGGTGGAGTAAGCTATGAGTATTGAAAAGTTTAGGCTGGTGGTTTATCTATATAAGGAGGCCATCACCTAGCATTAAAATACGCAATCAAGGTTGGCTATCAAGTGGCTAAGGATTGGAGCAAGTGTTTTGCTAGATCTAGCTTGATAGTGTGTAGCATGGGAGGTAGTGCATGAGAGCTTGTGAAGAGTTTTTGTACTATGATTGTTACATGATTTCTCCATTATAATATACACAATAGCGGGGGGGTTTTCAGCTATAGGCTTTCCCCATACATACTGAGTTAATGTGTGATTGATTTGATGTGCGATTGCTTCTATATTATTTCCGCATGTGACAATTAATTGTAGAAGAGGGTTATGTGTTATGCATGCAATTCGAAATTGATGTATGATCGGGTTAATCTTCAGTGAATAAGTGATTTATTCAGCTAATTTCTACATCTTGATCATCATACATATCTTGGTCACTGTCTAGGTCTTGAGGTGATTGGGCTTGTGTTTGATCAGGGAAAATCATAGGTTGCTCTAGATTACCAATATTTAAATTAGCCACAAACCTATCCATTCTCTTTCCAAGCATGTACATCATTCTTTCCATCATGATTAGCATTTTTTCATCATTGTTTTCTCCATAATCTTGCTCATCATACATGTCTTGTAGTGGTTGAGTTTTCTCTTGATTTGAGAAAAGCATGGGCTACTCTAACTCATCAGTATTTAAACTAGCCACAAACCTATCCATTCTCTTTCCAAGCATGCACATCATTTTTTCCATCATGACCGTGTGTTTGTGTTCTGGGTCTATATCCAAATCCATGTTGAATCAAGAAAAGAGGTCATTGTATCTTATCAACTAGTTCAGAGTCTTCTACCAGTGGATTCATTTGGTCTTTTGGGAGTTGTAAAGTGTTGAGTCGCTAGGCGGAAATTTTTTAGCTCTTTTGGAGGTAAAATTTTTTATGGTCCACCACCATGTTTCTTGAATACCAATCTGAAATATTTTTGGGTTTTTCTGAGTTATTTTCAGACTTATGGGTTCGAAGAGTGTCCTAAATCAGTTTCAACACTTAGCTACAGTGATGAGACAAAGAAAGTTTACTATTATGGCTAAGCTAGCTGATTCCTTCAAGGTTTGATAAGCTATTATGAGAATCCTAAGGTTTCCTTAGTTTGTCACTGATTTAAACAAGTTATATCATGACTTCCATTTTCTTTGGTAGTGCTTGAAGAGGGTTACTTGTACTGCAGTGAATGATATTTTTGAATCAAGGGGTTTCCTGATGTCCTAAAAGTATCTAGGATGAATTTTGCTCATAAATCGCCAGTGGAGTCGCCATAAATGTTAGCTCCCTGTAATTTCAGCAGATTGGCGAGACCAAAACTGCAGAGAGAAACATTGGAACCACTTTGGGACTCTAGGATCTAACCCTCCTGAATCTAGAGAGGGATCTCTCTTATAAGTGCAAATATTGGTTTATCTTTAAGGCTTTTGGGTGTGATATTAGGCTAGTTATAAAGAACAAGGTTTTGTTTGGTTTTGGTTGGGCAAAGATATGTGAAGGTGAAGGAATTCTAAATGAATGGTGAAGGTATGTGCAAGTGAAAGGATTGATTCAGCTAACAAGATAGGCAACAAACAGCTTCAGTCCATTGGGCTATGGAGTCATAGTAGGATTTAATTGAGACAACAAGGTTCAAGAGTGGTCCATGGGGCAAGTCATCTATGTCAAAGGATCTCTTTAAGTTGATTTTATGGAATGAAAACAATAAGAGATGGAGAACAAACAAATGAAGAACAAAGAGCAGCCTAAGATCAAGTAAGTACTTTGAAACTATCCTACTTTTGGCATACACTTAAGGAAGACACAAAAGTTATCTAAGATCAAGTAAGTACTTTGAAACTAGCGTACTTTTGATGCAATTTCAATAGAAAACATTTAAAACACAAAATAGAATAGCTTAAGATCAAGTAAGGACTTTGAAACTATCCCACTTTCATCATATTCAAAGGGAAAACCTTTCAAAGCAACTGTTGGAGAAGAAAACTAGAGGACAGGGCGAACCATAGACTTCCCTAGCTCCACTTTACTTAGCAAAATTTTCAGGACAACACTTAAGGAAACAAAGAATAGTTTAAGATTAGGTAAGGACTTTGAACCTAGCCTGCTTTCAACATACTCTTAGGGAAACTTTCAAACAACTTTTAGAGAAGAAACTAGAGGACAGGGCTAAACATAGACTTCCCTAGTTCAACTCTACTTAGCATAAACTGAAAATAACATTCAAGAACAATGTTTAAAGTTTAGACAGTAAGACATGGGCACACCAACATTCGCTAACTGCTTGGACTGTATTAAATCATTCCTAAATACACAATTGGAATAAAACATGAAGATAAAGCTTATCAGTGAAAGTAGGTTACTGCAAAGAGTAAATCCTAGCTTTATAATTGTTGTTCTTTATCAGAGAAAGTGGACAAAATGGAAACATAAATAAAATAACAATTTACAATAAGAAAAACATCACCATTAACATAGACTAGGATCCCATAAATCAACTTGTATTTGATGGTTCAAACCAGTTACAATCTTCAAGTCCAGTGGGCTTCTACAGCTTCAAACTTGTCATCTCAACTTTAGTTATCTTCAATTACAAATAGAACTTACAACAGCTTCAGAAAACTATTTACATGCATCAGATATTCAGAGACCAACCTTTTCCTCATCTTCTACAGAGGTATTTATAGAAGAAATGAGGAGGTGCTATGTAAAATCAGATCTTTAGGCTCAATTAATACAATTTAATGCTTCTCAGCCTTTGAAGGGCTCAATGGAGTAGTGTTTCTGATATTTCCTCTGTATTAATTGATTTTCATTAAGTATTTTAGCCGCTTAGCAGAGTTTGTTGACTTTAAAATTCTTCAAGCAGAGTTTGTAATAACTTCAGTTGCTTTAAAAAAAATATCCCTGACTGAGGCAATAACTCTGCATTCTTCTGATTTATTGAAAGAGGCAGGTGGCATTGTGGTGGCTGGAGAGGATTCAATTTGCCTCTGATGTGGCAGTGCAGGCTTCTTGGATTGATATAATTCTTTATCTTTCCCTAAAACACTTTACTTCACTTTAGTTCTGTGTTTTAGGATATATTAGGCTTTTGATTAGCTGAAATTATGCCTTAATCCTTCAAAACTGTGTTTAAACCTTTATTTCTTCACTTCTGCTTTGAATTTATGTTGTCAAAATGATACTCTTTGTCGGTGGAGTTTGCTATGTTTTCATTGTTGTTGCAGGCGCATAGAGGGTTTTAAAATAGCATCAGTGCTCAGGAGGCACGAATGAAACATGATATGGAACCCTGCAAAGTGATCTCCTTCACGAATAAAGGCCTGGGGGATTGTCATCCCTGGCCTTTGATTTCTCTTAGGAAACTGTATAAAAGCATTACAACCTGCAAAAATACACATAAGTTATAAAATCCTGCGTGGACGGGCTTAGACTGCTTAAGAGGTTTAGGTTAGAGCACAGCCGTTGGATGAAATCATCCAACGGTGAAGATTGCTCGTTGAGGTCAAAAGGAGAGGCGGTTGGAGGGATGAATGAAGGATTAAGTCCGAGCCGTAGATGCATATTGATCAACGGCTATGAGGGAAGAATAATAATAAAAATGGGAGAAAATGTAATATAAATGGGGAAAACCTTAATCGACAGCGAAAAGGGCATAGAAACGAAGTTTAAATGCGAGATGGATGAGAGCCGTTGATCTAGAATGATCAACGATCGGGATCTTCGGAGGGGCGTTTGAGAGTAGCGGAGCAAGCGATGCGTTGATGATAAGATTTGATCTGGGCCATTGGATGAGAAGAACGAACGGCGGAGATCAAATAAGGGAAAAGCAATGTAATTGGGAAAAATGGTTTGGTGGAAAACCTGAATGGTTTTCGCACAGATCTGAGGCGGTTTCCAAAATTGCCCAAAAAAACGCGATACACTTCGCCGCCTGCCACGCGTCCTCATGAAAACCACTTTTTTCGCGTTTTTTCTTGGCGTTAAACCTCTGGCGCAGAAAAAATGCGAAACAGAATGCCAACTGTCTGATGGAGTGGTGCAGATCCAACGGTGTGGATTGCACGCGATGGTGGGTAAGATGCGTGGGTGGAAAAGGGGGGGTAGGACCAAGGCGGTTTAAATCTAGACCGTTAGATCTTGGGAATGGACGGTGGATATCTATCGAGGGGGAAAGGTAGGTCCCAAAGGAGTTGGGCCTACGGGGTCTAATCTAGACCGTTAGATCTTCAAAATGAATGGCTCAGATTAAAATATGGAGCAGACGAAAAGAATATGAGGCAGGGGGTTGGGCGGAGATCGGGTAAATGTGGACCGTTGATCTGCAGAGATCAACGATGGATCTTCACTGAAGGAATTACACTGACAGGGCTTTATGAAATAACAAAGGAAGTCAAGTTTGATCTGAACCATTAGATCTGGGTGAATGAACGGCCCAGATCTAATCGCAGGGTCGCAGATCAAGGAGAAAACACAAAGGGAACGCGCCGATGCGATTAAGCGAGGGCCGTTAGATCTTTAGAGGGATCAACGGTCAGGATGAATCAGTGGTTTTTAACGTCGGAGGGCCATGGCGTAGGCCGATTAATCTGGGTCGTCGATTCTTGTGGATTTGACGGTCCAGATTAAATCGCAAGTTTGCAATCGGAAGAGGGAAAGGGGAACGGAAAAAGGATTTTTGCGATATGATGAGGTAACGACAGTCGGATCAAAGGATGATTGACGGTCCTGATTAAATCGAAGATCGCATAATCAGAGGAAGCCAAGGGATGGCACTTCAGACTTTGCGCGATGCGATTGAGTGCGAGCCGTTGATCTAAAAACTAGATCGACGGTGGAGAATAAGTCATGAAGGAAAAATGGGAAATGGCGGGTTTGGAAAATGGAGCAACATGGACCGTTGGATCTGGGGTGGTAGAGTAGATAAACGGTTGATATTCATTTAAACTTCGAATTGGTGGGTTTATGAAATATCAAAGGGAAAGTTGGGTTTTTATAAAATACAAAGGAGGAAAAGGTTTCAGACAGGGGTTTAAGGACATTTAGCACCCGGTTGCGGGGCTTATGGTCTCATGAGAGGCAGGGGTTAAAGAAGTTAAGCCCTCGTGGGCTAAAATTCCGTGTAATGAAATATAAGTGTTTTTTAGGCTAAAAATAGAGTTTTTAAGCCAATATAGGGGAATGAAGGCTTTTTAAACCAAATGGTAGGAGACCAAATGGTTTTAAAAGGAGCTTGAATTAATTTTGAAGGTTTAAAATGAGGGAAATGAAGGATATTTATGAGGAAAAGGGGATGAAAAATAGAGGTCAATTATGAGTGAAAAAAGGGGCAAAATGATGAAACATGGGGTTTTGAGCAGTCTTCTTCTTCAGGTAAACAACAGATTTTGAGGGCTTTTGTGAGGGAAACAACAGTGAAGATTATCTTAAAAGTAAAAGACCATCATGAGACTTCAAGAACTAACAATTTTGAATCATGAATTGTTTCTTGAAGGCTACAAAAAAAATTTGCCACTATTTGACATGACAAATTTTATAGGTGGCTAACAAGATGTACAGGGCTAGAAGTGACACTGCTTTCAAAATGAAATTTGTCTTTTTGAGTGAATACTTGTGTTTTGGCAACTAATGATCTTTCCACCTTTTATGCTCCTCATCAATGATATGATTATTCTAAATTAAGATGGCTATTTCATCATATGTATTGATGACATTTTTACTTTTTGATAAAACATAGGAGGAGCAACTCTAACATGTCCACACTATTTTGGAATTTTTATGCATTCATTAGTCACTCATAAAAAGATAAAATTATTTTTACAAACAAAATTTTGTTTGCTATATAGGCTTTCTCATTAAATGTCATTCTTTTTTTTCTAACAATATCAATTGTATTATATTTCTAAAAAGAAGAGGACAGGTGCTTTCCATTACAAAATTCCCCATGTCTGATGCAAAAGGTCTGCTTGGGGGCTAATTCTAGAGATATGCTACTAGATTTCCATTTTTTTGTCCTTCTTTTATAGCTAGAGATAGTTACATTGGTACTATATTGTTTAACGAATTGGAATAAAAGCAAAAAACACTTGACATTCATAATAAACTAATCTTTCTACTAGAGTTAAGATCAAGATCCATGGGTGTTTGGTGAGCTATTTGTTGACAATGTTCTCACTTCCATGATATATTCTTCCCTTATCCATTGATGTAGATCCTTGCTCAGAATTTTTACTCATTTCTTCTTTGATGATGTTCAATGATTCCTACAGATGGCTACAATTGTACCTTAGTTTGCTTATTTCCTCACTGCATGTCTTTCACTGTGATTTCATTTGGGCCATCTCTGCTTTGGATTTCTCTTTATCATGTTGGATCTGGTTCTTTAGATTCTCTATCACTATTCGGTGGGATTTGCAGAATTCACAAGGGTGCGATATGTTCTCCAGAGGGTCCATTTGTGTCTTCTTTCTTTTGATGCTACTTTTAATGTTTGCTCCTTCTTCCGTTGATGAGGTCTTTTGTGCTTTGCTCCTTTGCTACCTGTTATACTTTTAAAATAGAACGTTGCTGCCAATGTAAGTGTCTTTGCTTCCAATGTTGAGTGGGATATCCAAATCACATAGGAGAAGAGTGGGGGGACCTGTAATGCAACTTTGACAAGAGGTAACGCTGCTGCAAACTTAGAAAAAATATTTGTTGCTAGCACTGAAGGATGTCTCCAGCTCACGCAGGAGCAAAGCAGGGGAGAGATAGATATAAGGAGAAAAGCTCGAATGCGATGGTCTAGAGAGATAAGGGTGAAGTTGAGAGAGTGTGTGGGCTATTAAAGGCTTAGAAGAGGCTGAGAAGAACTAAGGAAAAATGCAGCAGGGGGAGAAAATTGCTCGGGCAGATTTGACATAGGTAGGTAAGGCGACAGCTGGGTAAATCGGGATTTAATAATGCGCAGAAGGAGGGGAGTGGACTAAAGGTTCACATGATGCCCGATTCCAATAGATTGTGAGGTACTAGTCGCAAAGATTTTTGTGATACATTTAGAGTTGGGAATCATTGCAGGGTTGACAAATAGCTTGGTTGAGGATTCAAGAGAGATATTGGTTTTGTCATTAGAATTTTGAAGAGATATGATTTGACTATTATCCATCATGAGAGAAGAGTAAAAGTTAGGGGATAGGGATTTTGATTTTGGTTTCACCAATTTTTGCTTGTCCATCATTTTGTTGAACTCCTTTGTTTGCTTTCTCATCTGCTAGTTTATTTTTTTTCCTCAGAGTGTGAAAATAATCTATATTGCCAATGTCCTTTGATATTTTTTTTGGCTCTGCTTAAAATTTGATTTAACCCTACATTTTTTGTAAGAGAATTGTTTACCATTGCTTTGATGATGATGGTCGAGTCCCCAAAGATTATAGCTTCTTTGATTTTTTTTTCTTGAGAATTTTGAGTCCTAGCAAAAGCCCTAGGCCTTTGCTTTATTGTTTGTCATTTGGCCTAGTCCCCAATTGTAAGATAGTTGCATTGTTGGCTGTTGTAGGATTATTATTCAGCCAGTGCTTGCTTTACCTGGGTTCCTTTTTGATGCTCCATCAAAAAAGGGACATGCTTTATTTAGAGTCTTTACCCAGGTTTTAAAATATTCTTCGTTTTTCCTTATTTTCCAGTTCTGATGCCTCTTTGCATTTCCCATTTGAGGGGCCTGTTTGATCTTACTTGCTACAAAACTTATCCAACTTCTTTATTCTTCTTGTAGTTGGCTTAGATTGATTCTCTGAACCCATTTTGCTGTAAGAAATTCCACCATTATTCCCCATGCTTTTGTAGTTACTATTCTTACTGTAAGATTTTTATCTTTGAAGATTAATCCATTTCTTGCTAGCCATAGTTGCCAGCAAAGAAATGATGGAAGGTAGTTCCATAATTTTTGCATTGTTTGTTTATTTTGAAGGAATATGGATAGCTACTTTTCCATCTGTTGATGAAATGATTTATTGGGAGGTTGTAATTTATGTTTGCTTCTATGGGTATTATCATTGTCTCCTAGCATTTTCTTGAGAATGAGCATTCCAGTAGTAAGTGTTAGATTGTTTCCTCATTATTCTTGCACAATGGGCATTGTGACGGCCCATTTTTTCCTCTTTTCTTTAGATTCTCTGTAGTTAAACTTTTGTTATGAAGTAAGGTCCACAGAAAGATTTTGATTTTGGGTAGGGATTCAATCTTCCATGTTGATCTCCAATGTTGCCAATCTTGTTGGTTTTGACTCTCATGAATTTTTTGGTACCCTGTTTTGACAATGTACTCTCCTCCTGTTGGTTCCCATATGTAGATATCATTCTTATTTTTTTCTATCGGGGTTGCTCCTGCTAGTAGCTTTATCAATTGATTCCATTGTCCTGTCAAATCACATGGCAGGTTGGGTTTGGCCCATTGATTCCAGCCTCCATCCATCTCCCAACTAGAGATTTCATTCAGCTTGTGTAGGCCTTCCTTTGTCATCCATTCTTTTAATTCTTTTATAGCTGGATTGTTCCCCACCGGTGGATGTCCCATTATGATGTCTTTCTAGATATTAGTCTGATCCCCATTTCCCGACCTCTTAGTGATATAGTCTTTGATAAGCTGAGTTGCATTATTGATTGCTTTCCATATCTGGGTGCATGGCCTTGTTGGGGGGTTCTTGTCCAGAATCGAAGTTCTAGGTCCATTAAGATATTTTGCTTTAAGAGCATCTTTCCACCATGCCTTTTCTCCTGCTATGAATCTCCAAGTTATTTTACTCCCAAGAGCTATGTTCATTAGTCTTGGTAGTTTTATGGCGAGACCCCCATTTTTATAAGATGTTGTTACTTGTTTCCAATTTATCAAACTAAATTTTTTCTTTTCCATTTTCCCTCCCTGCCAGAGGAAGTTTCTGAGAATTAATTCTATTTTTTTATGGATGCTTGTAGGGGCCGTAATAAGAAAAATTGGTATCAGGGCAAGGCTGCCAGTATGGATTTTATGAGCGTGATTCTGCCAGCTTGGTTTAGCCAAAGCATCCCCCCAAGACTTGATCTTCACTTTCATTTTTTCTGCAAATTTACTCCATATTTCATTCTTCATTTTTTTCTCGCTAATTGGTAGCCCTAGGTATTGAAAATAGTCCCACCTATTTTGGAAGGGTATGTTCAGAATTTGCAACATTTTCTACAGGGTTCTTATTGGGGTATTCCAACTGTATAAACAGTTTTTTCTATTATTAACCATACCTCCGAAAACCTCCATGAAACTATCTAAGATGGCTTTGAATCTTCTTGCCACTATGCAGGAGGCTCCACCTAGTAGAAGAGTGTCATCAACAAACAGGGAATGATTTATTCTTTTGGTTCCTCTGCTTATAGATAGACCTGTCAGAGTAGAGTTTCTTCTACAATGTTCCAAATTTCTACTGGGAGATTATGCCATAATGATATAGAGAAAAGGAGACAGGGGGCATCCTTATCTTAATCCTCTTGAGCTTTGGAAGAAATTGCTTGGCCTAACATTTATTAGCGGAGCTATCCAGGGCCCCATAGTATAGACCTGTATTATTTCCACAAATTCCTCAGAAAACCCGAAATCTTTTAGCACATCTGCCAGAAAGGAAAGGTTAACTCTGTCAAAAGAATTTTCCATATCCATTTTTAAGATGAAGCCTTTTTCATTATTTGACAGGCTGGTGTGTATGGCTTCTTGAACTAAGATAATATTATCCACAATCTGCCTATTGGGTACAAATCCTCCTTGATTTTCAGTGATTAGGGAAGGGAGGAGGGGCTTCAATCTTCCTGTTATAATTTTGGAGATGATCTTGTATGAATTATCACAAAGAGATATAGGCCAGAAGCGATTAAGAGTAGTTGGTCGGGGGTCTTTGGGAATTAAGGCCAGAAAGGTTGAGTTGGTGTACCCTCCTATCTTCCTTTTTCTCATTACATATCTTATCATTTTCATTAGATCATTTTTGATAAAGTGCCAAAAGGTCCTGTCGAAAGCTATGGGAAAGCCATCCGGTCCCGGAGCCTTATCCGGTTGCAGTGCCTAGACTGCTGCTTTTACTTCTTCTTCGGTTACATCCTTAGTAAGAAGGATATTTTTGTTGTTGTCAATAATTATTGGGATGTGTCTCAGGAACTCTTCAGGATTTTCCTGGCTATCTGGAGCTGTGAGGAGTTTTTTGAAATGGTTGAAGGCTTTATTTTTTAATTCTTCTTGTCCTATTACCTCTTGTCCCTCCCATCTTGTGATTTTTTCAATATTGTTCTTGATCATTCTTGTTTTTGTTGAGTTGTGGAAAAAGGAGGTGTTTTTGTCTCCAGCGTGCATCCATATCTGTCTGGACTTGAGCCTCCAGGTTTCTTCTTCTTGTTTGTTGTTCCTGTATATTTTCCATTGCACTTCTTTTTCTTTTGCTTGCTTCTTTATGGTACTGTTACTACTCTCCAGTTCCTCTTGTATTTATTTTAGCTCTTCTTTCTCTTTGTATGGTTCTTTATATTTGATTCTTGCCCAATCCTTTAATCTTACTTTTGTTGTTTTTATTTTTGTTTCCCATATGTAAGTGGGGGAGCCACTTATGTTTT
Organism: Pinus albicaulis; assembly: GCA_034641835.2. Classification (NCBI taxonomy): domain Eukaryota; kingdom Viridiplantae; phylum Streptophyta; class Pinopsida; order Pinales; family Pinaceae; genus Pinus; species Pinus albicaulis. The sequence continues at coordinate 1,480,982,952 of CM076570.1, forward strand.
TTTTCCAGACATTTTCCACTTCTTTTTGTGCTTCTTCGTTGCTGCCCCATAACTGATTATATCTAAAAGGAAGCAGTCCATAGTTTTCTGCCATGCCAAGCTCCATAATTATTGGCTTATGATCAAATGCTGCTGATGGAATAATTCTGGAATTTGCTCTGCTATAGTTGATTATCATCTTATCTCATATGAGGATCCTATCTAGCCTTTCCTTTATGTTTTCCTTGCCTATTCTCCTATTGTCCCAAGTGTATTTCCCGTTTTTGGGTGGGATGTCAATAAGGTTGCTTTGATCCATTGTTTCTTCTAAATTTTCTCTACTTGGATCCGGCAGGAAGTTCCCTCCTCTTTTTTCTTCAGCTTTTAATATTAAATTTAGATCTCCTCTAACTATGAGCTTGTCTTCATTATCATCTCCAATGCTTTCTTTTAAGGTTTGCCAGCAATTTTCTTTGTCCCTGTAGTTATTAGGAGAGTATATGTTGTAGATGTTGGCTTTCACACTTGTTTCTGCATTCTCCAGCTTTGTATTTATCTAGTGTTCTTTTTTTATCTGTTGTTGCATTTTCCATTTCCCTTTCTTCCATATAGTGCTTATCCCTCCAGAAGCTTCATTTGCCGAAATTGCATGTCCTTCATAAATCCTTGATGTTTCCACAATCATATCCATTTCATGGCTGCTAAGCTTTGTCTCTTGAATTAAGAGGATGTCAGGTTTTTCACTTTTGATCAGGTCTTTCAAAAAATTTACTTTGGAGGGGTGACCCAGCCGTCTACAATTCCAAGAGAAAACTATCATTATTTACTATTATGGGCGGCTACAGGACCCTTCCCTTTGTGTGCTTTTTGTAATTTTTCTTTATTTTTTGTTCCTTTTTCTAGAAAATTCTCCAATCCCTGTTGTGTTCCCAGAGAGATATCTTTGGCTGCTTCTTCATGCCTGAGTTCTTTATTTGTTTTCCTTCAAACTTTCTTTGTGTTCTCAATGTTTTGGGGAATTTCTTTGGTCTGGTTTCTAGTTAAGATTCAATCCAGGTTTTGAGGCAAGGAATTGTTCACCTAGTGAGGAGAAACAGGGGGGTTAAGGGAGGGGGAGGAAAAGAGTGAGGGTTTGGGAGATGAGGATGAAATCGGCTCTAAAGGAAAAAGGGCAGATGAGAGGATGTCAAAGGTTTTGTCCCCAAAAGGGAGGTTGTATGAGAGGGGGGAGGGGATCCTGGCGGTTGGGGGGGGGGGGGGGTGGTGTGGTCCTTTGGAGGGTTTTGCAGTTGTCTTTTTCTTTTTTACTTTTTCCCATTTTGGATCTATTGTTTCTTCTGCATTTTTTTCAGGTTCTTCTCTTTTGCTACATCTATTGGCGAAATGACTGTATTCATGACATACCTTGCACTTGAAGGGGATTTTCTCGTAGTCTAGCTGCTGAATGTGGATCCAGTTGTCCACCTTGATCTTGATAGCTTCCGGGAGGCCCTTTCCTAGATCCACCTCTACACAAATTCTTGCGCATTCTTGCATGTTATCTTTGGTTCACTTATGTCAATGTATTTTACCACTCCATTTCCTATTGCACGTATCGAATCATCGCTCCGGAAGTGAAGAGGGAGATGCGGCAATCTGACCCATACAGGTACTGCATTAGGGACATCTAGTTCTGGATCAAAGTCTGGGGTCCATCGGTTTAGATACAAGCCTCTTGTGTCCATGAAGTAAGGCTCGCTTCAAAATATGATATCTCGATCACTTTTGGTCTCCAAATGAAATGTGTAGTACCCCCTTCCACAGAATCTTATGGCTATTTTTCCTTGTGCAAACTAGATCCAATTTCTCTCCACGCATTTATGTACTATTTTAGGCAGTGGCCACAATCTAATGAATTGATCCACAAGTCCCTTTTCTGCAAGAGAGATTGTAGCTTTTCTTGGTACTACTGGCGGCAAAGGTATTTGTGGTATGGATTCCAGATTTTTGACAAATTTTGTGGTTGTTGGTCTGGTTCGCTGAGGTCCTAGAGATCTGATTAGAGAGGCAAATTTTACTGACTCTTCATCCAGTTGTTTATTACTCACATTTGCGGAATTTGCAGGAGGTGAAGGCGGCCCCGGATCTGGCTCTGGGGTAGCCATGGGAGAAATGCACGGCTGTGCTTGGATAAGTGGCGTAGGGCACGACGCAGAGTAGCGACAGTCTACAACTCTTCATCAAATGTCATCCTTACTAATCCATAAAATGTAGAGTATATTTCGGAATGGCTTGCCCCTTTGCATTGCCTCTAATCTCAAGGGTTTCTTTTATGGAAACCAGTCCCCACTTTCACACCATGCACACCTCCACTCTCTCTCCTTATCCTTTCCAAAATTTACTGTGGTTGGTTCGGGAATCGAATCTCAGCAAGATCAGAGGCGCTTTCGATAAATGGATAAGCCATGTTCGTAGCTAAGCCTAGCAAAGCAAAACATAGAACGCCCAGCATGATATTATTCACCATCTGAATCAACGAAGAACCCACCTCTGTCATTACCGAAACAAAAATAGCAGAAATCAGCTTCTGCAAAAATTTGAATTAGATATATATTGTTGAACATGGTTAATAATGTCAAAACTTGAATTGGATATATATAATTGTTGTTGTATTTAATTTCTTAAATTAAAAGTGTTGAAAATATATTATATTTGGAATTATTTTAATTAAATAATTTTAATAAAAAAAAATTTTAATTATTTAAATAATCATAATTTAAATAAAATATTGTCATATATATTACAATTTACGGTTAAAGTTATAGAGATGAAAATTAAGGTGAATAATTGTGTACATTATATTTTTATTATTTATTTGAATAATAGTTATAGTTTTTTATTTATTAAATATATGAAAATCTTGAATATTAAATAGGGAGTGTAAAAGAGAATCTGAAAACTAGTAATTTATTGAAAGAGCTAATTGGTGTTTTTTAGAAAATTGAATTTAAATTATATAGAAAAATTTTATTATTTGGAGAACTGAACCTACAAGATTTTTGTTTCCTAGAATAAGAACAAAATTTTCATGAGTTGGTGAAGATATAAATATCTACCCCAAGTGTGAGAACATCAAACAAAATTTAAGTTCCTCATAACATCAATGTCAATGAAGTGTGTTGACTACATGTCTCACTTTATGAATCAACCATAATGAAATAGATAGAAATTCATAAAAGAAAAGACCAAGGAGGTCTAGATACATTAACTTCAAAATAAAGAAAATTACAAACAAAGTGAAAACATAAATCAAATAATGAATAAATTCAAGAAATAGGGACATGTTACCCACCTCCCAATAGAAAACCCACTATAAGCATCCACCTAATACAACCAACTCAACCTCGAACAATAGCAATACCTTGAACTCACATCCTCAATAAAATTAACTAAATCAACAAAGATGCACTATACTTAGAATTATAAGGTTAAGGTTTATTATATAAGAAAATTGTTCATTATCACCGAAGAGGGAGGTGCAAATGGTGACCCCATCATGGTGCAATCACATCAAGGAAATCAAACCAAACCATAAAAAATAAACTTCAGAACAAAATTAAATATATAAATAAATAAATAATTGAGTGCTACAACTCAAATTAATACAAATTTATGTGTGCTATATGTTCCATAATGGCATATTATCAAATTGTTGGAACTCCTATTTTTTATGTGTTTAATATGTAGTATTCCTCATCATAAATTATATTGGTTAATTTGTAAGGGAGTTTTGATGTGGCAAGTGTATCGTGACAGAGCCATCTTCTTTTGAAGAAGTAGTGCAGGAACCCACATGGGTTAATGCCATGGTGGAGGAGTATGACTCCATTGTCAGAAACAATGCTTGGGATATTATTCCATGGCCGGTTGGTAAATCATTTGTAGGATCAAGATGGATCTACAAGGTAAAGCAAGATGTTGATGGGAGCATCGAGAAGTATAAGGCAAGATTTTTTGCTCGGGGCTTCTCACAGATCGAGGGGATTGATTATGAAGAAACCTTTTCACCTGTGGCACGATATTCTTCCATAAGGACCATCCTTGCTCTCTCAGCACAGATGGGTTGGCACATTCATCAGATGGATGTGAAGACTGCGTTCCTTAATGGGATCATTGAGGAAGAGGTGTACATTGAGTAGATTGAAGGATTTGAGATCTTCAGCAGCGAGTCACATGTGTGCAGGCTCAAAAGAGTGTTGTATGGGCTAAAACAAGCACCTTGTGCTTGGTACACTCAGATCGACAACTATTTCATTAGACTTGGCTTCACCAAGAGTGAGGTAGATGCAAACATGTACCAAATTGTGGTGGAGGGTAAGCTTTTAATAATTTTTCTTTATGTTGATGATTTAATACTAACAGGTGATGAGTAGTTGATACACTCCTGCAAGGTAGATCTTACAAAAGGGTTTGAGATATAGTATTTGGGCCTCCTTCATTATTTCCTTGGATTGGAAATATGTTTAGTGGGAAATTATTTGTTTGTGTCTCAAGAAGAGTCCCACGGGAGATATTTGAGAGAGATTTTACCATGCATGGCTGTAAGCCTGTTGACACTCCTCTTCCTGGTGGTTGGAGGAAGGAGGATGCTACTTCAGCGGAGGTAGTGGATGCAACTGTCTATCGACAGTTGGTGGGGTCGCTTATGTATCTGGTCAATACACGACCCGATATATGCTATGCTGTTAACCATCTTTCGCAAGCTATGGTTAAGCCTACCAAGCTCTTCTGGAAGGTAAGCAAGCATGTATTGCGTTATCCCGAGCACATCGCAGGGCTATGGATTATGATACAGAATGATAGTGGTTCATGGCTTCACGGATGCATATTGGGCAAGCAGCCCAACAGACAAAAAGAGCACATCAGGAGGGTTTTTCGGTATCAGATCTATAGCAGTTTCTTGGTACAACAAGAAACAAAGATCCATGGCACTCAGTTCAGCGGAAGCAGAATACATGGTAGCAAGTCAAGTTGCATGTGAGGTTATCTGGATGAGGAAGATCCTGATTAGTGTTTTCGGTTCACATTTAGATCCTACAGTGATACATTGTGATAATCAGAGTTGCATTAAACTCTTGATTAATCCTATGTTTCATGATAGATCTAAACATATTGATATCCGGTAAGATCATGTTGCTTCAGTACATTCCTACGGAGGATTAGGATGCTGATATCTTGACGAAGGTGCTCACCAGGAGAAAATTCGAATACCACAGAGGCAGGATAGGGGTGGCAGATAATCCTTATCTTGTTGAGAGGGAGTGTTGAGATTGCAACAAGATGATGAGCTTAGTAGAAAGAATTCGCCTTCACTAAGTGGGCCCGCAGGCTATTTTTGGCACAAAGTCTATTTTTAGACATGGGGATCATATTTCAGAAGTTGCAGGATGCTATTTGTGGATGGTTGGTCAAGTTGGAAAAATAGATGAAATTCTATTTTTAGAATATTGGGCGAAGTCTATTTATAGATCGTCGATCTAAAAATAGAAGTGTCGATTATTATTAGCTCTTAATAATAATCCGACAATAAACAACAAATTATTCTCTTAGAGCACTTAGTTTCAGTGCACAACTTTGGCAAATCAGTGGGCTGAGGGAATTACACAATTCCCAAGGGCAACTGGTGGTTCATGCATGGAGGACTCAGTTAGAACTGAAGTGGAAAAGTTATGAGAGAGTTGGAAGAGTAGTTCATGGAGTTGTATTCAATTTAACTCAGTTAATAGAGTTAAACCTCGATTGATTAGTTATCAGTCTAACTAAATGACACTAGTAGAAGTGGGAGTGGATGCTGTTAGTGAATTAATTCAAAAATAATAACTCATTAATCAACTGAATAATATAGCAGTTAACTACAGTTCATGCCAGTTCCAGTGGAGACCCGGTGGAGAGACAGGTGAAAGGGCAAGATGGACTATCTGTTGTGACTATAGTGATGCATTGATTACACATGATTAGGTTTGTGAGATTACTTGAGTCCAAGGCAAGGGTAATTTTACAGATTCATTCGGAGGCTATTCTTGATCAGAGGATTACACGGTGGGGCGGGCTTATCATTAATTAAAAAAATCGATGCATGGATTGCATATTTCTTCATATTAGTGTGTGACAATTGATTGTGCGATAGCTTGATGTACTAATCTTTGTATGACATTGTTACATGATTTCATGACACATAATATATGATAGTTGGGGTTTTTAGCTTCAATCTTTCTAGTTAAAAAGCATATTTATATTAATGATTGTTTTTATTGCTTCATGTGTTTGCAATTGATTTTAATTTCCGCAAAATATTAACAGTGGAAGGATTCTATATTTAGAAAGAAGATAAATATTGTTAGATTAGGAGAATCTGGATATATACATGCATCTTGTATATAATTTCTACACAAGACCTATTGCTTCCTTGGTATTTGACGTGTAAGTTTGTTTAGAGATGCATTGTATAGATGTTGGTATTAATAGTGCTCCATCAGTGTCAATGGAATCATATGTATTGAATTTTCAAACTTTTTTATGCAGCTATGCTTGATGACATAACGAGACAAGATGAAATGAAATGAAGATACTCATTTTTGAAAAAGAGGGGATGCCAATGCCATTTCATTGTAAAAATTATGGTTCAAATCCATGATATTGCGATAATAACATATAACATGTATGAGCATGTATATAAGCAAGGATGTCCTTGTCATGGCCAACAAGACACCTCGGGTCATGCTAGGGTGCTACATCAACCAAAGTTATCAAGGGACATGGTTTCTTATGTAGAGAGTTGTTTCTTCTTGTAAGTGCCAGTTGACTTTGTTTTCAAAATGCATGTTAAAAAATATATTGACGTGGATACTGCAGCTCGAGATAGGGATTTATTTTTGTGTAGGAAAGATTTTTTTAACATATATAATCGTCTAATGAAAGGAAATTATCAATTGCATAAGAAGGACAAAATGAGTGTGAACCGTTGGTATAGGAAATGCCCAAATGATTTTTTCTTTTATCAAAATCCCAATGGTGGAGATGTCCCTTTTATAGTTGTAATTCGGATGAAGTTGATGTTGGAGACCATGGTAAAGCTATCGAATAATAGCCTAATAGCCATGGATTCGACATTCAACATGAATAAGTATGGGGTGAGTGTATTAAGAATGATTTATCTAGTACAATAGTTTGATTAATAATGATTGATGAGCTGAAGTTGACTTCATATGTATTTTGAAAGTGATAGTATTAGTTGTACACACTGGTGGTGTTTGATGAGCAACAAAGTGGGGTGCTAGTTGCATGGGTGGTGAAATCACGTAATACATCACAGGACATTTCACTATGTTTGGAGCAACTCATGCATAGATGTCACCAATTTTATCATAGTTGGAAGGTTAATGCTTTCATGGTTGATGATGCATTGGTTGAAATCGATGCTTTAAGGTAACTTCAATATTCTTATTTTACAGTACAAATTTTATTTATTACAAAAATAGCATGCTTGAAATGAATTTAATGTGGCAGGAGAATCACAACGTGCAATGTTATCTTGTGTGTATGGCACATACGTCGAGCATGGCTAAAAAATGTGAATCAATTGGCTAGTAGTCCAGAAATAGAAAAATAAATTTTTAGTGATTTCGGTTTAATTAAGAATTATTGTTCCAGTGTTGAAGTGAGCAATGCAATTAATGGTTTCTTCAAAAAATTGGCTAATGAGGAGAATTTCTTAGACTATTTCCACAAAAATTGGTTTGTTGGTGACAATATTTGTAAGTTAAAAAAATCTAAGCTACATTTCTATTTTTGGTTTTGATATGGATGAAATATCTTCATTAACCCAACTTTTATGCAATTAGGGATATGGGTCAAAGGTTTTAGAGATTTTCCCCATGCAAATCAGGAGACAAATAATGTTGTGGAGTCATATCACTGTTACCTAAAGACAAACTTTCTATCTGATAGAAGAAAGGAATGTTCTCATAGGATGGATTGGTTGATATATGTTATTCTAGAAAATGTTGAACCCTGTTATCAGTTTAAGGAAATTATAAGAAAGGAAGGACTTTTGAATAATTCCAGGAAATAGAAATAGTTGGAATCGTCAATGGAAAAAGAAAAAATAATTCCAGATGGTGATTGCATCCCTCATGAGAAAATGTCTCATGCTTTTTGGGTGAGGAGTCAATCTAAACTTAATAAGAAATATCTTGTCACTTTTCATCACACAAATTTCATAGCTTGTTATTTCCTATGGTCTATTCATGGAAACATATGAAAGCATGCCACAAAGGTCGGTTGGTTGTGTTCCTATTCAATGGCTTCAAACTAATTACAAAATCATCAAAGCACAACTAACTCATACAATGACCCTCCGAAGATAAATATAGTGGTAATATTAGATCTTCCTAAATATCCAAACACATTTGCCATGGATAGTCACAATGTTGATGTAAATTTTGAACAAATTGAGATGGCCAAGGAGGTGTTATTTGGCTACTTAGACCTAGTTCGAAACAATCCTCCTGATAATTTGATCAAGATTGAACAGTTGATTGATTTGTTTAAAAAAAAATTGGATGACACCAACAATATTCATATTATCGATTATGAATTCATGTGTGGATTGGGTGCTTTTGAGTTATCTTTGAAGAGGAAGAAGAGTTTCCTAAGCCCCAAAAAGAGAAGAAAAAAAAGGCAACAAAATGAAATATTGGAAATTGACTTGAATATCCCGGCAGATGAAGATGAATCATTTGAGTTTGAATAACTCAACAAGCGAGGTCACCCTCGCTCCAATAATGAATTCTTTTCTAGGTTTCTTGTGCGCGATTTTGTGTTCAATTCGATTTTAATATGTATTCCTGTATTTGATGTATTTGATGTATTATTGTTTTGTTGACTATGTCCATGTATGTTTGATAGGTGGTGAGGATATGTTTGGTGATTTTTCTAATCTGATGGAATTTTCATTTAAGGTGATTAAATAACTCCATGCATTTACACTCAGTCTTTCAATACATTGAGTTTTTTGTAAGTTGTGGAAGATAACTTTCAAGTGGTTTTGCATAATTGCATATATAAGTTTCTAAACAAGAATCTAATATATAAATTCGAATAAAAACAATGGAAATGTGACAAAGTTATCATAGGAACTGTAATGAAATTGTAACTAAACATGTCAAGAACAATTTTACCAGTTTTCTATAACTTCTCAATGCGACTGGTGATATATTATTGGAGAATAGTATATATTACAACATCAAAGATAATGTGTTTTTTGTCTATGAGTTGCTGCAACGGTGAGCTAGTGTGTCAGCAACAGTGAGCCAGTGTGTTAATCTAAATATGTGGCTGAAGGGGGAATTTCATGAATATTGTTGATACAATAATCACTTTTTCATGCTTCACTAGGGCGAAGATACCCTCCTGTCTCCATAATTTCATTCCAACATTCAGACTCTTCTTCTTTTTTTAGTGTATATTTCTTTTTATATATCCTTGTTGGAAGTGAGATCATTGGATAGTGAAATATAAGACATATGTAGTTATTCCCACACTTTCCCATGGCAATAACATACTAAGCAACCCTTGTTAAGGTTTTCTTTAAGTTTAGGTGATCTTTATTTCAGGATTGTTTTCCTGAGGCATCCCACCTTGCTTTACATCATACATGTGTGGCAGTTTCCAATGATTGAATCTAGCCTGTGCAATATGCAATGGTCATCTGCCTATTCTTGGAGATATCCTTTGCTACTTCTGGAAAATTGATGGAATTTTTATGTTCTTCTATCACCTCCATAGGTTTTGGATGTTCTCCTCTAACCCACAAAATTCTCTCGGAATTATGCAAATAAATTTTAAGATCATCCAACCAACTGGCTTGATTTCTCAAATATGATACAAAGGCTCTTAATTGGACATCCCCTGTAACATGGTTGGGATTCGATTTTGTATTAAGAGGTACCAAAAAATTATGTTGTTATAGTTCACAGAGCAAGTCTCTATCTGGATTACTGCAGGCCATATATGTCTCCTTGAAGCCATCATTGTTTTCAACCGAGAGAGGCATATTTTCAATGATAGCATTCTTTTTAAATATCAACAATTTCTCTATCAAGTACATGTTGTAATTGGTTTGAGAAGCCCTGCAACCAAGCACACCTTCAATTATCTGTTCGACTTCTCACTTATCATTCTCCAACTTTCTCACCATCCTTTCTAGCTCATCCACTATTTTTTTATTTTTTCGTAAAACGTTTCTTTTATATTATCTACATCTCTTACAAAGGTCACGAGGTGAGTTTTTGTGCCAATTTAAAGGTATTAGGTGTCCCTGATATGGGAATTTACATAGCTATAATTTATCCTTTTGTTCCTCATCATTTGTTTGCACAACAATGTCTTTGGTCAGTTTGATCTCTCGTTCCTCATCCTCTGTTAGTTTCATATCTATTTGTTGTTCCTCTATTTGTACAACTGTTTCTTTTGTTAATTTCATATGTGACTCCTATTCCTCTGTATGGACAACTGTGATTTTGGTATGGTCCTCTGTTTTCACAACAATGTCATCAGTCTATTTTTTTCCAAGGGGTATATTTTGTTGGACCCCTAGAGAAGGAATACATATGACATCATTGGGTATGGACTCTCCAACCACAGAGTGATCTATGACATGTTACTACTAGAGCGTGTGTCCAAACAGGGCTTCTAGGACTAGTAACTCGACCCACCAAGGGCTTCCAAAGTTTTTTTCTAACCAAGGCTTCTGGGACTAGTAACTCAACCCAAGATGTTAAAGATCTTCTAGAACGTTTGTCGAACCAATGCTTCTAGGAACTAGTAACTCAACTCATGCCAAAATAATATGAGAACCAACCAAAAATAAAAGGAAAGAAACTCACATCACCATGACTATCTAGGAAATGGTAATGCTAGGAAAAACCACTGTAAATCCAAGAAATCCTCCATGCCAATGACAACTCATAACCAAGAAACCACATGCATGTGTCATGCATACTAAAACTATCAAGGAAACTGTACATGAAACTTGATACCTGCAAAAAAATCAAGTTGTAGTTGTTGATCCCACTGTCCCCTTGCACTCTTTTGCTTTCCTTGCCTTCTTTCTGCAGATTCAATGTATGTCACACTCCTCCAAGAGTTCTCCAAGAAAACTCTAAGTGTCTAAGAGTATGAGAGAGAGAATAGAATGAGAGCCATAAGTGAACTAACAAAAGTTTGAGCCAAAAGATGAACCAACAAAAGCTTGCCAACTGATCCTCAGAAACCTTTTTATAAATGGGGCCTCTATTTTATTCATTTCCATTATTTTTCTTTAATTTCATTTTCACATGCAACCTGTGACCTTTTGCCTTCCTTTTCTACTATTTTCCATTATTTTTATAAATAAAATACCAATAAATTCCACATGTATTTCCAAAGCCTTACCCATTTCCTTTTCCAATTTCCTTAGCCATAATAAACCAAAATGAATACCCACTAGGATTTTTTTCCCACCATTCAGCTGGGAATATGTCTCACATGACCTTGGCCTTATATATTTTACATGGATTTTTAACTAGGGTTGTTACATGCAAACCTTTTCTCAAGATTTTCACTAAAAAAAGACATTTGCACCTCGAGTTATTTTATCCCTCTTAGTGCTTGATAGATATGGGGTTAATATGGATCTATGCTGGTGTAAGTCTAATTTGTCTAGAAAATTTGTAGAAATATCAAGATGGCCAATGGACCCCAAGAGAACCTTCTTGTGTCAACCTCTCTGCTCCCCCTCGGATGGTAACATTCATGGAGCAATTTAGACTAATTCGTGGTCTAGGTCATCCTGAGAGATGGTGGATGTGAATTAGATCCATATCAATATATTGGGTTTGGAATAAAAACAGAAGGCCACTTACCACCAAATTTGTGGGGGAAAGTGGCCTTCAAAATTACCCAAAGCAAATAGGGCAAGATTTGTTGGCGTTGGGAATTTCCATCGAAGGAGATCCAATTGAGTGGAAATCATCCCGAGAAGGGCCTCAGGAAATTTTAGAAGGCATCGAATTAAAAATAGGCAGAAAAAGGGGGAGTGTTTGGTGAAGGGAAGCAATATTTTCATGAACAACACATATCGTGGGATTCACACATTAGTTAGACTGATCACACGAAAGAGATTTAGATAAAAACGAGCCACCCTTCAAATGTATAATACCAAGAGATAAATCACCAAGATTTGTATTATCATGAGAAATATTGATAAAGTCAATATGATGAGTGAGCGAAACCCACTACAAGCAGTTTCACCTTTCATTTTACAAAATGAACCTGCAACCTCTAAACTGTATCAAATTCCAGATTCATACCCCGATACTTCGATCCTGAGACGTGTGGGTTAGGCCCACTCCGCTTCAGCTGTGCCTCTTCCAATATATTGGAAGCCCAAAATACCTTAAGGTCCAATGTTCGATCTTCGGCAATGTGGTATTGATAGCATCTTAATCCAAGGTTTTAAGCTCTTCGAGTCTCTTCATACCTTTTTCTTATTATATGTGGCCCACCTTTAGACTTAAAACCCCGAATCCAAACTTACAACCATTAACATTCAATTGAGGTGGTTAAACAAAACAATACACCCATTACCTTTAACCACGAAACTTGGTCCCACCTGCACGCACTTTCAACTGGAACTCAAAACCCATTCAGCCACAATGTTATGACATATCGGTTCCATACATGTCTTAACCTTCGAGCACCTCTTGTTCACGAGAACCCTTGGGTCCTTCACCCTTCTAATCGAACACGAGTCACATTTATTTGGGAACAGAACTTTAAACTCTCAGAAAAATGCGAAATAGGCATCTTCATAGGTGTGATGTGTTGAAAACTCATTGGGTCGCATTTTATTTGGTGAAACCGCTTCTTACTCAAAAGCGGTGCGAAACGAGTGGTTTCCTCACACAACCTCTTACTTAAAAACGCTGCAAACAAAGCTTAAAACCATAAGCTTTCACACTACGTTCGAATGAAACCATTCATCTCTGTCTTACGATGCAAATTGACCTCACAGATTCAGTACAACTAAACAGAATTCGATGCCAATTTAATCACACCCAACTGCAAATTAGACTCTGACTGTATTAAATCGGACTCTATAAAATAGAGTTTCAACACACATTCCACAACCAGAGATTTAAAACCAGTGCACCCTTCATAAATCATCGATTCTCCGTTAGTACCATTAACGCGATTTATATTGAACCCTCCACATAGGTTTAAAATGCATTCACTATTCAATTCTCAAAGAAATTCTATTTTGTGGGTTTCATATGAGATTTGATGTCGATTATGCCAATCGGGTCCTTCCTCGATTCCCCTCAATAATATCATATGACATTAGACTTCCATTGATCACTGTAAGTGATCGATGGTCAATAGATCACATACACTCATAAATGAAACTGCAGATAACCCATATTTAACTCGCATGCATCAAATTAACTACACAATCTAATTATAAATAACTCAACATGCATATACAGACACACAAAAATCCACAATTCAATCCTTCTATTATATACAAAATATCTCTTAAACATCTAAGGCATTTCAACCTTAGCCAGAAACCCTCACACTATCACATTGTGCTCACTCCCTTCTCATTACAAGCTCACTATCCATATAGAAATTTCAAAAGATCATGAATCGGTTGAGATCCACAAAATCTCTCTGAATCGCTCAAAAAACCCTTCATCTTCTCAAACGCACACATGATAGATCATTTCACTCAATCAGTCACAAAATTCAGTGTTGGTTCAAACAAAATTTTCCCCAAATTTGCATGATTGTTCTCATACCCGTCTTTTCAGCTTCAGATTTGAACTTAATTCAAATCTGTTCAGATGCCCTTGCATCAAACTCTCGAGGCACAAAAATTTATGACCTCCTGGTCATATGTCTTCTCCAGTTGTCAGCAATTCTACCCACGTCATCTGTGGAATTGCTCTTCGTGATCTTCCTATAGCAACATCTCCTGAACAATTCTTACTCACATCTTCTATGGAATTTTCCACTGTGAGCCGCAACAAAACCTCTGCAATAGCAAGTCCTCCCTGCTACCAGATACCTCACCAAGCTCCTCTCCTAAGCTCAGTCTTTTGGCATCTCTCTGGTTTGCTCTTGTGGAACCATTTGAGAACTCCTGCTCTAGGTTGCTGCAATCATCTCACCTTCCTCTGCTGCTACCTTCACAATATAAAATAAAATCACAAGCTTACAAATTTTCACCAAACTATACCTCTTCTTCCTCTGTACGCAAACTTCTTCTCTGCAGGAAATCAATTTCCTGCTTTGATACCACTTGATGAACGAGTGAAACCCACTACCAGCAGGTTCACCTTTCATTTTACAAAATGAACCTGCAACCTCTAAACTGTATCAAATTGCATATTCATACCCCGATGCTTCGATCTTGAGACCTGTGGGTTAGGCCCACTCCGCTTTAGCTATGCCTCTTCCAATATATCGGAAGCCCAAAATACCTTAAGGTCCAATGTTCGATCTTCGGCAATGTGGTATTGACGGCATCTTAATCCAAGGTTTTAAGATCTTCGAGTCTCTTCATACCTTTGTCTTATTATATGCGGCCCACCTTTAGACTTAAAACCCCGAATCCAAACTTATAACCATTAACATTCAATTGAGGTGGTTAAACAAAACAATACACCCATTACCTTTAACCACGAAACTTGGTCCCACTTGCACGTGCTTTCAACCGAAACTCAAAACCCATTCAGCCACAATGTTATGACATATCGGTTCCATACATGTCTTAACCTCCGAGCACCTCTCGTTCACGAGAACCCTTGGGTCCTTCGCCCTTCTAATCGAACGCGAGTTGCATTTATTTGGGAACAGAACTTAAAACTCTCAGAAAAATGTGAAATAGGTAGTTTCATAGGCGTGATGTGTTGAAAACTCATTGGGTCGCATTTTATTTGGTGAAATTTCTTCTTACTCAAAAGCAGTGCGAAACGAGTGGTTTCTTCACAAAACCGCTTACTTCAAAACGCTGCAAACAGAGCTTAAACCATAAGCTTTCACGTTGCGTTCGAATGAAACCATTCATCTGTGTCTTACGATGCAAATTGACCTCACCGATTCAGTTCAACTAAACAGAATTCGATGCCAATTTAATCACACCCAATTGCAAATTAGACTCTGACTGTATTAAATCGGACTCTATAAAATATAGTTTCAATACACATTCCATAACCAGAGATTTAAAACCAGTGTGCCCTTCATAAATCATCGATTCTCCATTAGTACCATTAACGCGATTTATATTGAACCCTCCACGTAGGTTTAAAATGCATTCACTATTCAATTCTCAATGAAATTATGTATTGTGGGTTTCATATGAAATTTGATGTCGATTATGCCAATCGGGTCCTTCCTCAATTCCCCTCTATAATATCATATGACATTAGACTCCCATCGATCACTGTAAGTGATCGATGGCCAATAGATCACATACACTCTCATAAATGAAACTGCAGATAACCCATATTTAACTCGCATGCATCAAATTAACTACATAATCTAATTATAAATAACTCAACGCGCATATACAGGCACACAAAATCCACAATTCAATCCTTCTATTATATAGAAAATATCTCTTAAACATCTAAGGAATTTTAGCCTTAGCCAGAAACCCTCACACTATCACATTGTGCTCGCTCCATTCTCATTACAGGCTCGCTATCCATATATAAATTTCAAAAGATCATGAATCGGTTGAGATCCACAAAATCTCTCTGAATCACTCAAACAACCCTTCATCTTCTCAAATGCACACATGGCAGATCTTTTCACTCAACCAGTTACAAAATCTAGTATCGGTTCAAACAAAATTTGCCCCAAATTTGCATGACTGTTCGCATACCCATCTTTTCAGCTTCATATTCGAACTTAATTCAAATTTGTTCAAATGCCCCTGCATCACAATATGAGTATTATCTGGGGACCTTGAGCTAGAAGGATCCATAACTACCTCGTTCGATGCATGTTTGTCATAAAAAATAGAATCTAATTGCCTCTTGAATTCCTCTGGTTCGATGACAAGCAAGGTAAAAAAATGGGATGCCCTAATAGTCAATTTGTTGCCTTACTGATGATTCACCCCAATTACTTTTTTTGTTACGAATCATTATATTTAAAATTTTGTTTTGAAGATAAATAGATTCAATTCCTTAATTGTATAAATTACACAAGTTGTACACTATACAACTTATAGTTCTAACCAATTTTTATTGGATTTGAGACAAAAGTGACTGAAAAAAAAAAGATTAAAAATATATAATAGCAAGAAGATTTTTTTTAGAGGAACAATTAACTTTCTATTAAGCAAAATGGAATATGTCGAGTACCATTACATTAAAATGCATCATATTTTCCATAGTCCTCCAAAATATCCTTGACCATTTTTTTTATATTCAAAGATATATTTTCAAGATTAACTACAATATTTTTTTTATAACATATAAAAAAAAAACCCTTTAAATCTAAAAAAAACTACATAACATAATAAAACTTTAGCAATGAAAGAAACTACCGAGAGGCCTCCTCATATATCCCAATGTATTCCTCCATGCCCACATTGTTGGCTTCCACTTACTAGAATGAATGCGCTACCACGTTATGGCCCGGCTCTTGTTGCGGCTCCTATTGATCTTCGAGAAAGGGAAGAAGTGCACAACCTCAAGAAGACTCCATATATTTCTCATCATGTTCATTGAGACCAAAGGCTTCCTTCAATACGTTAATGATAACCGACTCCACCCTAACCTCAGAATTATCCACTTAGAAGTCCAAATTTTCTAACTTGGTCGCAATTAACTTAACGGCTGCCTGAATATTTTCAACATTTGTTTTAAGCTTCCAAGCTGTCTTGTGACCAAAGTAAAGTTGGAACGAGATTCAAATATAATTTTCTCACCAATTCTGGATATAATCGCCTCAAATTCTTGTTTTAATTCCTACACTTGCTCATTCGAAGAATCACCAACGCCATTTCCTGAAGTAGAGGCCATACCTTCAATTCAAAGAAGTCTAATAGAAAGCCACTGCGATTGAATCCTACACAACCAACCCTTTATATCCAAAATCGACTCCAAATTAGCAGCAGGATGAGTCCTTTCATATTTAATGCTATCCTCATTCCGCTGCACCAAGAATAATTGTAATTCATTGCTTCTTGTGCTAGATTGAAGTCACACAATATAGAGCAAGATTGTTCCTCCTCTGCGATGATACGAGCTTATCCTTCTCTTCTGGTTGAATTTAAAACCTTGTCAATGCCACACCACCTGTCTGTATACTCATCCAAGCTCTTCGCGATATCCCACCTGTTGACTATGGGATCCAACAGCCCGCAGGAACGTTCATCAAGGCTTGAATGTGCCTCGGAGTTGTTACCATAATTATGCTAGCAAATTCTACCTTAATGGCCTTCACCCTTGAAATCCTTGCTATGTATATGGTCATGGGATATGACATAATATTGTTTTTCCTTACGCCTCCATCAAATTACCTTGGGCCAAATTGACCCCTATATTTGCTTGGATATATGCCAATTGATTGCATTCACGTTTAATATGGAAGAAGTCAAGATCTTCAAATTTATCCATATGTATTTTTTGAAAACAAGCCATCAACTTGTTAGTCCCTGCCCCTTCGGGGTTACAGGGACTATAGTAATCGATCGGATGATATGTATTAGTACCTGCACAAGAATTAAAGCAATTAACTTAAAGTTTTAAAGAAATATTATAATACATTTTTTGACATTTTTTTTTGTTAGCCAATGAACAATGTTTTCATCTTATTGGCCTCTTCCCGAGGCCGAGCACACATCTTGTATGGAAAACTTAGGATAGAAAACATACAATGTGGAATTTCTTTGGGTGATCAAGTAATGCTAGCATGAATTTGTTAACATTAATTGTTTGAGAAAAAATGCATGACATAATACATTATCGTAGACACTACAAACTAGTCTTGCCACAATTCCTTGAGCCTTCTGTGACACACAATCCGCTGCCTTGAGCCTTCTATGACATTTTCCACGATTACCTGAGCCTTCTATGACACACAACCGTCTGCTACACGTGGCTGCCAAGATTGGCTGCATGTTCTGGTTGGGGAATTCTCTCTATTCATTTATTCAGGTTATGCTCAGGCTATCTATGAAATCCAGGATATGGCAAGTGGACATCCAAAGTTCTGACCGCATGTTTTGATTGGGAAATTCTCTCTATGCATTTCTTTAGCTTATGCTTAGGCTATCTATGAAATCCGAGAGATGGAAAGAGGAAATCTGAGAGATGGCAAGCGCCTTATGCTCAGGCTATCTATAAAATCCAGGAGATGGCAAGTGGACATCACAAGTTCTGACTGTATGTTCTTCTTGGGAAATTCTCTCTAGGAATTTCTTTAGCTTATGCTCAGGCTATCTATGAAATCTCGGAGATGGCAAGCGGACATCAGAAGTTGCCAGAGCATAAAAAAATGTCCACTGTGAATGTTGCATGTGATGTAAGTACCAATATTATATTTGTCAGTGCAGTTTCTAGGTTATTTTTTAGTATTCACAAGGGAATGTGTAGTACGGGGATAAGGGAGCCTATTGATGTTAGAGGTGGCTCGTCTATGTTAGAGGTCACATATTGCACGCGAGGTAAGTACCAGTGTTCTAGGCCTCTACTTATTTTGTGTTTGCAACTCTACTTTAGAACCAAAAATTATAAATGAAATAAAATGGAAGAAATTGGTAACGCAATAAAGCCATAAAAGTTTGTGTTCTCTCACTTTTTATTCTTCATATAAACTTGTGGTTTAAACAAAAATTGTCAAATTTTCAATTAAAACAAACTAAATCTGCACTCTCAAGTTTGTCAGTAAGTTTAAAAAAAAAATCCTACATAAATTCTAAATAATTGAAACTACCATGAAGGAAAACATTTCAAATTTTCAAATTTTCATGATTTATCCCGAGAAATGTAACATAAGTTTCCAAAAATTTTAACTAACTAAAACTAAATTTAACTAAAAGTCTAAAAGTAACTAAACCTCCATTACTATGTTTTCTAACTAAACCTCCATCACTATGTTTTCTCATCCTAAAAGTATGTTTTAAAAGAAATTTGTTGGAAACCTCTTTACTAATTTAAACTAAAATACACTCTTCATTTTATTTTCAAAGTAAATGCAAGTTTAGAAAGATAACTATCAAATAAATTTTCAATACAATCTTTGATATTTTCTGAGGAAATTTAAGCTAAAAATACTCTCTAGTTTTTACACCACAGAGGTAAGATTAAAAAAACAATGCAGTATAGCAAATGTCACATAAAAATAAAAAAAATTAAAACTTGCCACTCAAATCTTCTGAGCGTAGGCATTGTGATGCTTTAAAAGATTGATTAAAAGATTACAGGTAGATAAATTTTCAAGAAATTCAATTAAAACATGTGATCTCTTCTGTTTCTAACATAAACGGCAAAAAATGAATCTCTAATCTGGTTTTAAAATAAGTTTTCATGAATTTGAACTTAACTGAAAGATGTGATATACACAAAATAACATGTCGAATCAATTTTAGAGACCTACAATGACACAAGAAGTATAAATCTGTGATATCTCATCTTTGAGCACAAGCAATTGTGGTCATAAAAGAAATATCTGCATGAACACTCTAAAATCTACTAAAAATCATTGTAATATTCATGTTGATCAATATGGCGATAAAGATAGTATGAAGGGGATCATCAATAATGTCCGTTAACTGAATTTCCTTCTTCTGACAATCTTGGAAAGTCTTCACAGTAAGTCATTCTTCTTGGAGAAAGCTTCATGGTCATTCTTCTTGGAGAAAGCTTCCTAGGCTCAAGGATACTAGCACCTAGTGTAGGAAATAAGACAACAAGTGGAATTTGTTTCACAACAAGAAAATTGTCTGCAACTCCAGGTTCATTCATGACAACAATTGGGAACTGAAGTAGATAGGCACTAAGCAGTAAAATGAATTTGAAACCATGCAAGGGGAAGCATCCACCTTATCTACCATGCATGATAGATCTTACTATAGGCTGGACAAGTGGTTACTTCTCCATGTGTAAAAAGATTATAAGAATGGAAAAGTGGTCACGAGATGGGCACATAAGTTTCTAAGTGGCATGCTTCTCCATCTGTAAAAAGAGTATTAAAATGCAAGACACATTCGCTATATAAAAATCAAACACTTCAAACACTCGTCCATCCTTTTAAATAGTTTGGCTATGCACCACCGAAGTTTTTCTTCATTGTAGGATGCATAATGAACAAATGTAAAGAAATGGGATTTTCTGAATGTCATAGATTCCATATACTTAGAAAACAGTAGTTACAATATGTTTTGAATGTTATAGATTCCATCATATGTTTTCCAATTGTTATCATTATTTTTTATTGATGATGTTGTTGTAATCTATTCATGTGAATTATTTTTGCCCCTATTATTTCTTCCTATTTTACTTTCTTTCATTGTTGCTCGTTATTCATTATTCATTTTCTTTCATTGTTGCTCATTATTCATTTTTTCAAAGATTGTTTTAAATTCAACATAACTCATCTTGAATATATCTGGTTATTCTTATTATTTTAACAAATCTCATATTGAGAACCATCGCCATCGTGTGTTTGGATTACTTGACGGAGACTTCAATGAGGCATGTGCAGAAAGTTGCAAGAAAGAAGTCTAGTTGGCCTTTTTAATATAGTTTCCCTCTTGGCTTCAAATACTTACTTCCAAGAAAATGGAAACCCCTTACTCAATCTGAACATTTGAATTTGTAGCGATTGCATGGGTCTTCATTTATGGCCACATTTTTGTAAATGTTAGCAACTTGAGAATAATCTAAAGTTCATTGGAACTTGAAGTTTATGTCAATGTAATTGTTACCAACTTGAGCATAATATAAATTTCATGGGAACTTGAAGTTTAATATGTCAATGGTTGTTGGATGTCCAAGTTACAATATGTACATGTTTGAATTAACTAAAATATTACACAATCACCACTATGAAAGGTTCAGAATTCCATGTCTTTTCTTGGTGTATTGGAATCAAGAATGTTTATTTAGCAGTTTAAAAAAATCTTTTATTTTATTACAAGGGCCATCTCTCATGATTGCATTTATAAAAATTAGTTAAAAATGTCACTCTCATTATCATATTATCTATTATTATATTAGGTTTATTATTGTACATTCTCACCGATGAGGAATGAAGATATTTCTTATTGTCGAAATAGGAATTTGTACAGAAATTGGGTAACCAAATGTAAAAACGCATCAGCACTAATAAAAGCCAAACAAATCATGAGCATCCATTCAATTATCAGGTGAGGATGAGAAGCCTGCATATATCTACCAAAGAAACATTTCAATTTCAATTTCACGCCGAGGCAATTAATGTCGTGATTGCCAATCACTGTCGTTGTTTTTATTTTCACCTGTATTCAGTGTCACGATGGGGAGCCAACTAATGTCATAATGGCCATAGAGCCTTTTTCACCTGTTTTCTATTTGACCTATATTCTAGACTTGTATTCTATATCCCTAGAGCAGGGACTTGTTGCTCCGTAACTTATCTTGTTTTACTTGTAGTTCTCTATTTTGTAGCATTTTTTAATAATAATGAGCAAGTGACCAAATACACTTAACTCATAGATTCCCTTGGCCACTGCAATGCTGCCAAAGACCTAGTACTTTCGCCTATTTTTTGAGGCAATGCCCAAATATCCCCATGCAAACTTTTTCTCAAATTTTCTATCTGGGTGAAGGATAACCCCTTTTGCTCCAACATCTTAAAAAAAAATTTAAATTTTTTAATCATAAGAATTTATTTATTTTTTCAATTACCTTATATAATATATGCATAATTTTTTTTAAATCATATATTATTTATGTAGTTGACATTGAAATATTTTACATAATATTGGCTTTAAATATTTTATTTATGGACCACATTTCTCACATTAAAATGTTTGTTTCTCATTAATATATTAGAAAAAAAATTTATTTTTTTTATTTTTATTACTTCTTCTTTAATATTTTATTATGATTGATCTCTCTCTCTCTCTCTCTCTCTCTCTCTCTCTCTCTAAAGTTCACATTTAAATATATTAGTTAATATAGATATTCAAATAATTTATTTCAATTTAAAATTGAAATATTTTTAAAAATATATATTTAAAAGTGAAAATTTAAGTTTTTTTTATTTTTTACTTTTAATTATTTTATCTCTCTTTGATAAAAATATATATGTTGTTTTTCATGGACATCAAAATATTTTATTTATGGTTAATAGCACATTAAGAATGAAATTTCTTATAATAGTTTCAATTAAAATTAACTATATATATATATTTCCTTAAGATTGCCTTTTTTATTTACAAAATATGTCATTTTTATTTTAAATCACAAATCACCCTAAGGGTTGTAAAGTGTGCCATAATTTTATAATATGTGGATTATCATATTAATAAGATCAACTAATAACCTAATTATAGTATGGGATGCAATGGTAAATTCCAAACGGTTAATAATAATCCAATTAACCAAAACAACAACAACAATAATAATAATAATAATAGTAATAATAACATTAATAATATTACAAATAACAATAAGAATTTCTCTTCTATGAAAAATCTCATTAATATGTCCTGTTTGAATTTTGATTCCTCTATTTTCCATCTTCTTAATAAAGGGCTTAATTTTTCCCTGGCCCCTAGGAATATTCCCATTGATGACATTATATGTAACATAGAGTATGGAATCAAGGATATTCCAGATAATATCAACAAAGCTATTAGTCAATATTGCTCCATTTTTATTAGGAAGACGAAGCCTCCCATAAGTAATTTGAGCAAGCTTGAGTTTCTTTCCCTTAAATCCCTTAGAGACAACCCTTACATTGTCATCCTTAATGTAGATAAGGGTGGTGTAATTGTCATTATGGATAAATCTTCTTATGTCAGCAAAATGGTTGACCATCTTTCCAATAGTGGTAGCTATGTTAAGCTTAAAAATAATCGCCTTAAATCTATTTCTAAGGAGGTTTCCCTCGCCATTAAGTCTGATCCCTCTTAATCCTCTCTTGGGGAAGCTTATTGAGAGTAATCCCCTCACCCCTAATATTTATGGCCTTCCTAAGATTCATAAACCTGGGGCCCCTTTAAGACCTATTGTTAACACAATAGGTGGACCCTCTTATCATCTTGCTAAATTCTTAGCCCAGAAGCTTAAACCCCTTGTGGGTCTTACTGATTCCTATGTTAAGGACTCAGCTTCTTGTAATAAAGAATGGAAAGACATTAGGCTGGAACCTGGTGATTTATTAGTCAGCTTCGATGTTGTCTCCTTATTTACTGAAAACCCATCCTTGAAGCCACTAATGTTATTAGGCATATCTCATACTAGGACACTTCTAATTTGGTTGGCCTTTGCCTCACCTCAACTTTTTTTAGTTTCCAAGGTGAGTTCTATGAGAAAAATTGTGGTGTTTCCATGGGTTCCCCTCTTTCCCCTATAGTTGCTAACTTATTTATGGAGGATTTTGAAATTAAAGCCTTGGCCTTAGCTCAATTTTTCCTGAAGAAGTGGAAGAGGTTCATGGATGATACCTGTGTCATATGGCCCCATAGTCGCGAGAAGTTAGATTTTTTTCTTGGTCACCTGAATTCCAAATCATATTACATCAAATTCACGATGGAATTAGAGGTGGATGGTTGCCTTCCCTTCTTAGATATTCTTCTCTCTAGAAGGGAGGATGCTTCTATCTCTCACCAGGTTTTTCTCAAGAAAACTCACACTGAACAGTATCTTCATGCTGATTCTCATCATTTTCCGTCTCAAAAATTTAGTGTTCTCTGCACTCTTGCTACCCATGCTCTTAGAATATATGATGATAACCACTTGGAATCGGAGAAATCCCATCTTCTTGACGTGTTCGAGAATAATGGGTATAGTATATCTCAAGGTCTTAAGGCCTTTCAAAAAGCCTTTAAAGGCTTAAGAGACAAGTTTACTTGGGTGGATCCTATCTCCAAGGTTAATCTCGCGTTTATCCAAGGGACCACCAATAGAATTTCCCATGTCCTTAGGAGAAATAATTTCTCCTCTTCATTCAAACCTCTTTGTACTATCAGGAATTCTCTCGGATTTGTCAAAGACCCTATAGACCCAAAGGACATGAAAGGTGTTTGTATGGTTCCTTGTTCCTGTGGTACTCCCTATAGTAGGGAAACTGGTAAATCCATGAGAATGCTGCAGACATTAGGCATAATCAGTCCCGCACTTCTGCTCTTGCGGAACATGCTGAAAAATCATGTCGCCATGTATGCATTGAAGACTCCAGTTATTGCCAAGTTGGATCACTTACATCATAGGAAGTTGAGGGAGGCTATTGAAATTGAAAGACATTCTAAGAATCTCAACATAGATGATGGGTGGAAATTTAGAGTTGGACTCCAGATGTCTCTAGGTGATTTCTCCCCCTTGCGTTGGGATTCCTATTGCCTTTTGTTTTTATTCTTTCTTCTCTCTTTGGTTTTATTCCCGTTCCTTTGATTATAAACTTTCTCCTTTTATCATTATCCTTTAATTCTCTTTTTCTTGGGTTATTTTTTTTATATAATTACAATATATTATATATTATCCCTTCAATAATAATATAATAATGATTCTTAACTTTTTATTAAAATATTTATAAATCAAATTTAACTTTTTTTATATTAATAACCTTTTTTTATTTACCCCTCCACCACTTATTATAATAATAAATTTAATCATTTTATTAAATTATTCTATATTATTCATTACCCCTTTTTAATAATATATATTAAAAACTTATAAATATTAATATTATTCCATAATAACTAATTAACTAACTAAGTCAAATAACGGTTAGTTTTTAATGGCTAGTTTTAACAACTATCCCTAGGCAATGATGCACCCTTACTATTTATTCAATAAGATCAATTTCCTTCTTCACCTTGTCCTAAGGATGAACCACATTAGGTGGTTCGAAACGTCGACCAAATCCTAATGAGTTGATTAATCCGAAAGAAATTTATCTATATTGAAGGTTACCAAGTTGAGATCTTTAAAATGGGAAGTCCTATCCTCATTCCTTATCTCTACAAGCTTCTCAATTTGGTGGTAAAGCATGGCTTCCCTAAGCCTTGGACGCAAAGCTTTATTGTGCCTATATTTAAAAACGGGGACAAAAATGTTCCCTCTAACTACAGGACCATTATGATTATCCACACCCTAGCCAAGCTATATGGGCTCATTTTGGAAAAGAATATTAGCCTTTAGCTTGAAATCCATGGTAAAAGGGCTAACAGGCAAGATGGTTTTAGGAGTCATCATTGGAATATCAACCATCTTGTTACTCTCAAGATCATTATCGAGGAATGTCGCAATAATAAATCTAATCACTTTTGTTGTTTTGTGGACTTCAGAAAAAAATGGACATTGTTCCTTGGGATAAGCTTTGGAAAGTCTTGAGGAGATTATGGTTCCTCATGAGTTGATGATTGTTGTGATTCGCCTCTACGATATTGTTGCTGCCAACCTTAAGACCAATGAAGAGTGGTCTAAATATATTAAATGAAATATTGGGTTTAAGCAAGGATGTCCGCTTTCCCATACCCTTTTTGGCATCTACATCAATAAGCTAGAGGAGTGTTTGGAAACTACATGTTGCAAGGGCACTGAGCTTGCTAGTTTAATCATTACTCTTCTCCTTTATGCTGATGATATCGTTCTTCTTGCAAAAGTCATGATGACCTAGACAAACAACTTAAGGATCTTCATGATTAGTGCTCCAAGATGGGTATGTAAGTTAATACCGACAAGACTAAAGTCATGATAATTAAATCCAAAAATGTCATCCATTGTAATTTCGTCTATGTTAACCATTGCTTAGAGCAGGTTTTTTCTTATAAATATTATTCCTCATCATCTCAATGGTAATTATAACATTGAGAAAGGGATTATTGGAGGTTGAAAAGCTTATTATGAGCTTGAAAACAATTTTAAGTCGGTCAATATTTGTATTTGGAGTAAAAAAAGGTTCCTCGTTGATACTCTCATCACCCTTGTTGTCTTATATGGATGTGAAGTTTGGAAATATAGTATATACAAAGAGTTGTGGAGAAAGATTGAGATGGTTTAAAATCAATTCATAACTTATAACCTCAATATCAAGGGAAATATTCCACATCCTATCCTCTTAATCGAATTTGGCCTTTCCCACATTGAAAGCATGACCATGTTTAGGTATTTGATGTATAAGAAGAAGATTTAAAACATGGAATACAAAAGGCTTCCCAAGATTGCTTCCAACTTTAGTCAAAACCCCCACCTTCACCTCAAGCGTGGGTGGCATAAAGATGCCCAGTCTTGGCTCAACCATTGGGGGATATAGTAGGAGATTATCATGGGAAGCAAGGATAGTGTCAAAGATACTATTACCTCAAAATTTAAGGATAAACTATGGGATGATAAGGAGTTGGAGGGTAAAAGGAAGCTAAGATACTATATGGAGGTGATCAACCCCACCCTTGATACACAAAAATTATCTCTCTGCTTTGACCAACACTAAGAAAAAAATGAGCATCGCTGGAATAAGAACTGATTCTCATGAGTTTCTTAGTGAAACCGGATGATGGTCTACTCCCAAGATTCCCTAGGACGATAGAATCTGTCAACTTTGCGATATTAAGAAGGTGGAAGATGAAACACTTACTTTTAGACTACTCGACTCTTACTCACATCCACTCTCATTTCTCTAACCTCTGCCACACTTCCAATCTTCCTGACTTGTTAATTCAGATCAACTTTATTGATCTTGCTGCGCTTATTTCCCTTTTTTTTCATAGAAATAAGATTTTGAAGAATCACAATTAATTTTTTTTTATATATATAAAGTTACGATAGACCACAGTCAATACATTTGAATCAAAATATTTGATTCTACTACCAATAGGATCTTTCTTGCAATATTCTATTTCCCTCCTATCAAATCTACATCCTATAAGAAGAACAACTTGGATAAAAATTGTCCTTTCAATTCTTTATAAAAATACATTGTCAAACTGAGAAATGATGGTAATATCCTTTTACCGAGAGACTTTAATGTTATAACTGCTACTAACCAAGCCATTACATTAAGCAACAAATCTAATACTAACCCCTTTTGGCTTGATAAAGATAGTAACTTAGCTAATAAATTCCACATAAATTCAAGAGAAAATCTGAGGACATTATCAAGAACTTAATCGGCACCGAGCTCCTCAAGATTTTCAGTTCCCTGGACCTAATTATTTGTAATGGTACTAACAAGTGGCCCTTCTCTGGTCAGATGACATGTTTCCATGCAGTGGGTAGCAATGTCGTGGATTATGCAATTTCTAACATCTCTATCCTCAAACATATTACAAACTTTGAGATTCTTAATGGATTCGAGCCTGACTCTGACAATAGACCTCTATCTCTATCCCTCAATCTTTCTATGCATACCACCCACATGCAGGAGACCAATGAAAGAAAAAGACAC
The DNA here is from genome assembly GCA_034641835.2 of Pinus albicaulis. Lineage (NCBI taxonomy): Eukaryota > Viridiplantae > Streptophyta > Pinopsida > Pinales > Pinaceae > Pinus > Pinus albicaulis. The sequence continues at coordinate 1,481,010,624 of CM076570.1, forward strand.
ATTCGCTTCGATAGAAGTAAAACCAACCTCTTCTTAAAGGATTTAGAGAGGGATTTAGGCCCCATGAATTATAATAATAACATTAATCAAATTTATTAACATTTCACTACTATCCTTTCCAGCACCATTAGCAAGTTTTCTAATGAGATTTCATTTAAGCAGTCTAATAGAACTTCCAATCCATGGTGATGAGCTCCATCATTAGCACACATTTGGAGGGGTTAATGATCACCTTTTTTCCTTCTTAGATATCTTTTTCTTGCATTTTTATTATTATTTTGTTTTATGATTCTAGTATAGGTGGTGATTAAGCCTAACATACTCTGAGTGCATAATATGAGGTTGAGTATAGAAAATCAAGAATTTTTAAGCATTTTTATAAATATTTTATCATAAAGACTTGGAGTCAAGTGGAATCAATCACCCCAAATATTCTCTCTAGCAATTCAAGTTCCAGAGGCAGCCAAGCAACTCCAAGAGGAGTGCACTCAATCTATGTTTACTTGGAGTCAAGTGGACTCAATCATTCTCTCCAGCAATTCGAGTTCCAAAGGCAACCAAGCAACTCCAGGAGGAGTGCACTCAGTCTATGTTTACTTGGAGTCAAGTGGACTCAATCACCATTTTCAAGGGAGCTGTTGGTAGCTGCCCTATAGAAAGAAAAAACGAGCAGAGCTAGAGGTAGGAAGAGTTAGTTGATTATAGTTGGAACTTTGTTGCAAGCTATTGGGATTTTCATTATTTTACTCAGTGATCAAACTTTCAGAGATGTATGAGTTTATTCTTGTATGAAATGAGTGGACTTATTTTATTTTACGACTTAATTTTTAGAGAGCTAGCCTCATGGTTAGGGCCCAATTCATGAGCCTCAGCTTCTCTGTTGTTACTATCTTTTCCTTTCTGCCATTAAGCTAGTTTTCTTTCTATCATTCAATTAGTTCTGCTTCTCATAGTTTCATCACTGTTTTGTTTTTCTTTCAATATGCTGTTGTAGTTTCTCATTTTCTTGTGAGTAATATAATAGAGGAAAAAAACCAAAAAAAATGTGGATCAAGACTCCCTTCACATCGTTTTCAATAGAGCTCGAGGAGGGTGAACCTTCCCACAGACCCAAAAAAACAATTTTTGTTTACTGTTTTATCACGCATTATTTTCTGTTTTCCCATGCATGAATCCGCAAGTTTGTTTGCAGGAATAGGCATAAAAATCCCCAGAGATATTATTAGTCATTCCACTCCATTTCTAGTCCCTATCCTTCTCCGCATTCGCTTCCAAACACCTTTGTTACGCTTCTAATCCCTTCTATTTCACTTATTGCAGTTGTCACACTATTTTATTCCCAAAAACACTTCAAAATGACTAATTCTACCTTATATTCCTTCGTTTTCACATTTTACGGCTATCACAGCTATTTTAACAAAAAAACACTTCAAAACCTGATAGGTTGACCTCTACCCTTTTCTTCGACAAAACTCCCACTATCGTACTTTGTCTTTTCACAAAATCGCACTTCACAATATTTTCCCCATTTTCGTTAATACTTACCACTTCAATCCGTCGATCACGATATCGTGATCGCACTCCACCGCTAGTCCCACCACCATGTCACCCATCGGATTTCGCACTTCGCACTGTTTAGTTGGTTTTCATTAGTACTTACCACTCTTTCCACCAATTTCAAGATCACATTTCACACGTCACAACTTTTTCCCTGTCGCACTTCGCAATTTTTACCTCATCGCACTTTGCATTTCGCTCCCGCTCCTGAACAACATTTCTGCTACCCCTTTAATTTTGCGATATTGCGATTACGATATCGCATATCGAAACTTTTTCCTCCATCGCATCTCTGACATCGTAATTTTCAATTGATTCCGCTCCAAAGCCCTTTCTGCGCTATAGTAAGGTTTTATACGGTTTAACCCGCTCTTTCCACTTCTAAGCCTTGTTTCATGCACTAAGCCCTCCATTAGCCACTTTAGAATTTTCTTTCCTCCAAGCTACAAATAAACACTTTTCCAATTAGAATTAAGTCATGGATAGCTTAGTTGCATGGGTAGAAACATGGTAGATAGACCATAGGATAAGTAGAGTGCATTTAGTCGTTTGGCCAAGTTAAGTGTGGTTTAGAATTAGTTTCCTTTCTACCATTTCTTTTTAGCAATATAGTTTAGTTTCTTTTTAGTAATTTCCTTTTCTGCAAATTAAATTAGTTTCATTCCTGCCATTTCTTTTCAACAATTCAGTTTTCCTTTTTGTCATTTCCTTCCAGCAATTTACCTCCCAGTTCTTATCGTAGTTCAAGAAATAACACCCTTTCGTAAAGCAGAAGATGATGACATGAACAGATTGCATCTGTTATGTATATAGCACTATCACCTCTAAGTTTTTGTGAACCCCGGGTTGATAAAGTAAAGTAGGGCAGCCCCTAGGAGTTGCAACACTCTTGGTGCAATACCAGGGCTCACCACTTTTTGGCACCGTTGCCGGGGAGGTGTCTAGGAGATGCTTTGATTTTGTTTTTAGCATTCTTTTCTGCTTTCCTTTCTTTTCATGCTATTTAAGAAATATTTAAAAAATACAAAAAGATCTCATTTTCATGCCTCATAGGACTAGGAATACTCAAAAAAAATTCTTACCTAAAATCCCCACATCACCTCCTAGCCACCCTTCACTCTTCTTCAGTGGCAGTGAGATTGAACCCCCTATAGGGGAGCCTTTTGAATATTTTGAGGATCCTATTGGGGAAGAAGAAGAAGACCTTGTTTCAAGTAAGGGACCTACCTCACCAATCTTAACCATGGCTGGGATCCAGACAGCCTTTCCCATAAGAGAGGTAGATGGGGAAACTAAGACGAAAAAAATTAGCCCCTCAACTCTTCCACACTTCCATGGACTTACCTCTGAGGACCCTGACACATTCATGTTTGAATTTGCTTTTGTCTGTAGTAATTATGACTACACCTCTAATGATCAGAATTTGAAGCTATTCCCAACCACCCTTAAGGATGCAGCCTTGCGCTGGCTCATGGGTATGCCTGGGGACAACATCACTACCTGGGCATAGATGGAAGAGACCTTCAAAAACAAGTACAAAGACTATTGTAGGTCCAAGGAAACTAAGGATGAGATATTTAGGATGACTCTAGGGCCTAATGAATCCCTAGAGGACTATGAAGAGAGGTTTCAATTAAACTATAACAGAGCCAACTATACTCTTGATCCTGCATCACTTAAACTTGTAATTCTTTGAGGGATCAGAGAATAGATGATAGAAACCTTGAATATACAATCAGGAGGAGATATCTATCAACTTCCTTATGAAACATCAAAAATTTCTTTCAGAACCATTCTAGGGAATTTATGAAGAAGGGCAGAGCTAGCCAAAGTACATCCAATGCCCCTTCCTCTTCCACCTCCATCAAACATGAGATTGGAAACATTCTAGAGGATTTCAAGAGTGACATGTTGCATACCTTTGCTTTGCAAATGGACACAATCCAGGTCAAAAGGAATCAAGAGGAAGTAGAGAGAGCCCTAGCTATATTTTGTTCTAGATGTACCCAAAAACACCCAAGAAATGAATGTCCATTGAATGTCATAGAGGTTTTCTTAGTCTGTGAAGAGAATCATGCCACAGAAAAGTGTCCCTCCTTACCTAGACTTAAGGTTGTATATCAAGGCGGGGAAGAAATTCCAGAGCAACTCTGTTTCATCAACCATAGAAGGCCTCAAGGCCCTCGGCCATATCAACAAGGTATGCAAGGTGCACCTTACTCTTACTATCACAACAATCAGATTGCACCCATGCAATCTTGGTACACCCCCACTCCTCCATCCTGGTCTACACCTCCTACCTTGCCTAACAACCCTTCATGTCATTCTCAGCCAGTAAACCAACCATTCCAGCAGTATGTTCCACAACAACCTTAGTGGAAAAATCCATCCCAAGGGTGAAGGCCTCAAAAAAATAAACCACCTGCTCTAATGCATCCACCCCAACCTCAACCTCATATTACTCATGTTGCTCCACCTAGGCTACCCCAAATACCTACACAGCCCAATCCGAACCTGAACAACAGACTGGCACAGTGGGCTCCCAGTGGAGAAACTTCCTTTCTAGCTTATGATGTGGAGATACAGGAGGTTAATCTCAGGTCGAGAAGAGTACTCCCAGACAACCATCCTCCATATCCACTTATAGAGGTTGAGGAGGAAATGGAAGAAGGTAGCACTCAGATCCAACCACCTCCTTTTCCTTAGTGCTTGAGCCACCCTAGTGATCACACCCCAAAGGAGACTGAACTCTTAGGAGAATTGGAAAATTTGTGTGTAAATATACCACTTCTCCAGGCCATTAAGGATGTCCCTATCTACAATAGGCTCATCAAAGAAAAGTGCTTCAAGAAACCTAGGGGAAGGAAGAGAGATACCCCCACCATCAATGTGGTAGGAAAACTATCTGACCTAATGTTGGGAAGGGTGATATTTCCAAAGTACCTAGACCCTGGTAGTCCAATTGTTGATGTGCATGTAAATGGTGGCATAGTACCCAAAACTCTGATTGATCTAGGGGCTAACATCAATTTCATGACCAAGGAAACTATGTTTAAACTTAATCTCCAACGAACTTTGAGGAAAACCACAACAGTTTTGCAACTTGCAGATCGGTCCACGGTAACTATGGAAGGAATTGTTGAGGATGTCATGGTTACCATTGACTCTTGGGAGTATCCTAAATATTTCCTTATCCTAGAACCAAAAACCAAGTTTAATGGTTATCCTTTCATCTTAGGGACACCTTGGTTAGCCACTGCAAATGCTTATATTAGTTGTCGGGTCAAAAACATGACTATCAAAAATGGCCCTTTATCTAAACAGCTAGTGTTATATCCTCCCACCCAAGCTTCCATTGATATTGATCTCCCTATATGGTTGTAGGATGAAGAATATGAGTTATATAACACTACCCCTATGTGTACCGTAGATGCTATTATTAGAGGGGGGCAGCTTGATGAAGATGAAACCATCAACCATGCCATTCAAAACCAGTCTTCCACTAACATTCCTCTCGAAACCTTAGTCAAAGAGTCTGAAAGCCAACCTTGGATGGAAGTGCACTCATTTGAGTCAACCTCTAAAACCACCAAGGCTATTAATTTTGGACCATCCATATCTTTGAAAATAAACCCAGACCTCTCGAATGAAGAAGAGAAGCAGCTATTCCAACTTTCAAAAGAAAATATTGAAGCATTTTCTTGGGATTACAAGGACATGAAAGGGGTGCATCCTTCAGTATGCATACATTACATTTACATCAAAGAGGGATGTAAGCGTGTGAGACAACCCCAAAGAATGATGAACCCAGCTCTAAAGGACATAGTGAAAGAAGAGCTACAGAAACTATTGGATGCAGGGTTCACATATCCTATATCCGCAAGTGAATGGGTATCTCCTATTGTCCTAGTCCTGAAGAAGAATGGGAAGTGGTGAATTTTTGTTTCTTATCAAGAACTTAACAAAGCCACCAAGAAAAACCATTTCCCTTTGCCCTTTATAGACCAAGTCCTGGATGGCCTTGCGGAGAAGAATTTATTTTCCTTCTTAGATGGGTTCAGTGGGTACAATAAGATTCAAATCAGCCCTGAAGACCAAGATAAGACTAATTTCACCTGCCCTTGGGGTACCTTTTCTTATATATTCCTACCCTTTGGGTTGTGCAATGCCCCAAATACCTTCCAAAGAGTTGTCCTAGGCATCTTTTATGAGTTAGTCCATGACTCTGTCGAGATATACATGGATGATTTTAAACCATACGAGGATGACTTCCAGGAAGCTCTCTCCAATTTGGGTAAAGTAATAAGAAGGTGCATTAAGAAGCATCTCTCCTTGAGCCCAGAAAAGTGTGAATTCCCGAAGAAAGCAAGGGTTTTGTTAGGACACTCCATATCCCAAGCAGGAATACAGGTAGACCCGAATAAAATCACTATCATCAAAAGGGTACCTCGTCCTCAAAAGTAGAAATATGTCAGGAGTTTCTTAGGCTTAGTTGGTTACTATAGAAGGCTCATCAAATATTTCAGCAAGATAGCTTCGCCATTATTTGGGTTACTGGCCAAGGATTCTAAGTTTATTTGGTCCGGTCTTTGTCAAGAGGATTTCGAGCTCATTAAGGAAAAATTGACTACTGCCCCCATCCTCTGAGGTCAAAATTGGAATCTGCCTTTCCACATCCACACAGATGCATCCGACAAATTTGTAGGGACACCATTAGGACAATTGGAGGACAAAATCTCTTATGCCATTTATTTCATCAGCAAGAGTTTGTCCAAGGTCGAGCTGAATTATACTGTTACTGAGAAGGAGATGTTAGCCATTCTCCATGATTTGAACAAGTTCAAATCATTATGTAACTGGATATCAGACCTTTTTTCACACTGACCATTCAGCCATCAAGTATTTAATGAACAAACCTAACGTTAATGTTAGGATAATTAGATGGTTGTTACTTTTGGAGCAATTTGATTTGACTATTATTGATAAACCTGGAAAGGAGAATGTTGCTGCATATTTTTTGTCCATGTTAGCTCTCCATGTAGGTGAAGAGGGAATGGTGGATGACCAACTACCGGATGAGCACATCTTTGCTATATCAGAACTCTAACCATGGCTTGCTAATATAGCCAACTACTTGGTGGCTAGGAGACTCCCTCCTAATATTTCATTCAGGCAAAGGAGAAGAATCATCAGAAAAAGTGCCCCTTTCACATGGATTTGGGGAAACCTTTTCAAGCTAGGCCTTGATCAAATCCTAAGGATATGTGTGAGAGAGGAAGAAGTTTTTGATATCCTCTCTACATGTCATGACAGCCCATGTGGAGGCACTTTGCTGCAAAGAGAACTGTGTACAAAGTTTTGCAGGTAGGATACTATTGGCCTACCCTTCACCAAGATTCCAGAAGATACACCAGCAGATGTGACCAATGCCAAAGGTGGCTCTTGAGTCATTTGAAAAGTGGGGCATGGAATTTTTTTGACCTATCGATCCACCATCTGGAAAAAAGAAGCATGTCATAGTCTGCACTGATTACCTAAAAAAGTGGGTTGAAACAAAAGCAGTGAAGGTAGAAATCGAGGAGAAAGTAGCAGAATTTCTGAGGGAGAATGTGTTTTACATGTTTGGGTACCCCAGAGAAATAGTCACTGATCATGGAGCACAATTCACCTCTCACCTCATTGAGAATATTTTGAGGAAGCACAAGATTAAGCATAGAACTTCTACTGCCTATCACCCTCAAGCGAATGGCCAAGTAGAAGTAACTAACAGAGCTTTAGAGAGCATCCTCACCGAGGTTGTGAGCAGCAGCAAAAAATATTGGGCAGATTGGTGGAAGTTACTTGGGCCTACAACACTACTTGGAAGACAACAACAGGATTCACTCCCTATGAACTAGTCTATGGTAAGAAGGCTCTACTTTCAATTGAGTTTGAGTTAAATACTTTAAGAATGGTATTTGAATTAAATATAGATCTATCAAATGCCCAAAAAGAGAGGTTTCTACAACTAAATGGATTGGATGAGTTCAGAATGCAAGCAATTCTTCAGACGGAGGTAGTTCAATTGCAAAGGAAGGTCTGGCATGATAAGAACATCAAAGAAAAGACCTTCCAAGAAGGAGATTTGGCGTTGGTGTATGATTCAAGGTTTAAATATTTCAAAATCAAGCGATGAAAAGATGGTTGGGACCTTACACAGTGGAAAAATGTTTTGATAATGGCGCAGTTTAAATCAGAACTGTAGATGAGGAAGGAATCCCCTTGCTTGTCAATGTTCACAAACTTAAAATTTACAAAAAGACTTTGTCAAAGGCAGAGTTCATAAATTAAATAAGCAGAGAGGTGAATGTGATGGGAAAATCCATAGTTTCCCACACCTCCTGACAAAAAAAAGAAAAAAATAAAAGAAAATAAAAGAGAAAGAATAAAGATCCATGGGTGAAAACCTCTCTGAGGCACCTAAGGCAAGATTTTGAGTTGAAAACCTCGATGGAGGCAGCTCACTTGCTCAAAAAAAAGAGAGAAAAAAGAAAAGAGAATAAATATCCATGGGTGAAAACCTCTCTGAGGCGCCCAAGGAAAGTCTGTGGGTTGAAAACCTCCATGGAGGCAGCCCACTTTCTTTCAAAAAAAAGAAGAAGAAAAAAAAGCAAAAACAAAAAAAATACATCTGCATCTCTATGTTTTCTATTTTATAGGTTATTAATGGTTTCTAGAAACACGAGGAAGCATTCATCTTCTTTTCCCTTCTTCTATTTTACCATCCATCCCATCTTTCACTCCATCCATTTTTATAACTTCCTCCATCACCTACATGCACCACATTCCTCTTTTCTTGAGCACAATGTAGCAAGGAAAGCAAAACATAGACTGCTACACACATCAAAGAATTCCTACAACACAGACATATGTTCTTGAACAACAAGAAAAACAAGGGAGGAGCTCATGAAGCAGACCCCAGGAAAGACAAGAGTGCCACCCATGGCATCTGGAGCATCCCCAGGCAACATCTACAATGGAAAGGAACATCAAGGAAAGATCAACAACTCACTCAGTGAGTTTCTCATTCAACTAGCTGCTCACTCAGAAAATAGGAAAATAAAGAATAACACAGCATATAAGAGGCTTGTCTCCAAATTACCGCTCCTGTAAACACCTTGAAAACAACATGTAAACTTAGGTATAGATTCTCACCCCTCGCTATGCATCCATAATAGCCAAAAATAATTAAATTTGTAGATTTAGAGTTTAAGGGGAAAAAAGGTGGCTAGCTAGCTTGGCCACCGTCGTGAAGTATGACTAGGGAGAACTGAAAATTCACACCACCTAGGCATGCAAAAGAAAAATTAGATCAAGTGGAGAAGAGGAGAAAGAGGGGAGGAGACACATAGTATCAACTAGTTAAAAAAGAGAGGGTCCAACTATCTACAACATAAACCGGAGCTGAGCCGAGTTACAAGAGCACTCCAAAATTAGTTGCCCAATCTAATAAAAAGATATTTCGTCTCATCCAAACTAGTGAATTAAGATTATTATTTTTTTAGGGAAAGAGACCGAAGGGAGCTGTAGCACAGCAGTACCAAGAGTGGGCTAGGTATTTGAACAATGTGCAATAGCAGCAGCACAACAACATCGCCAGCAGTTGAGCTAGCTTACGAAGTATACCGCATATCAGACATAGTAGCAAGGGACCAAGTGTTGTGGTGGATTAGTCACATGGCTATACGAACTCACACTAGTTTAAAGAGTGTGGTATACTCTTTAAACTATTGGTAACAGGCAGAAAGTGGTGGAGCTCAAAAGCACACAATTCAATGAAAAAAGTATGCCAATGTATGCTCAAAGTAAGCTAAAACTAAAACATAAATATACAAAAGCTATCAAAGAGATTCAAAACGATAATAATACCAACAATGGCACAAAGGCCTCTTCTTATTAAATGTTTGAAATGGAGAAGAAATTTTACCCACTTTCTAAAGGGCACCTAGGCAATGGCTCTAGGTCCTGATGCAAGGATGTTGCCTTCCAAGCTCTGCCTTTGATGCAGTCTCCCTCTCTCTCTGCTATGGTGGACTAGGATTGTTGGGTGGCCAACGATTGATTCCTCTTCAGCTCCAGATTTGGGTCACACACTTCTGGTGTTGCTTGGGCAACTTTGGCCAACATAACAATGTGATCACCCTTTCTTCATCTCTTGGTGGATTTATATAGGGGAGTTTCAAATCCTCCTTCCCTCCCTTGGTACATGATGGATGGTAACCCAAGGGAGAGGTATGATTCCATTGTGTGCTCACATAGTGTCTAAGGGAGTGTTGGTGGCTGTCCTTAGGTGGCTTCATGTAAGGAGTAACTTTCCTTTGCTTGGTGTGGTCTCAAAAAGCGACATTTTTCGATTTCCAGGAATGCGCGCTTATCGGGCAAAAAGGCACACAGAAGGCACTCTTCTTGAACTTGGATTAAGAGCACATTTTAGCATTTAAGACTAGTTCAAATCTAATTTTCTCAAAACCTTAGAGATTTTAAATAATTTCTTGATTCCATAATGTGTTCCTACCTTGTAAATCCTTAGGCTTGAAATTAATTATTGTCATCTTCTGTTGTACGATTTTCCAGTGTTAACAGTTGCCCCCTAATGTGTGAGGTCTAGGAAGAACTATATAGCCAAAATAAATTATAGTTTCTTTTCTGTATCATGCATAGAGAGAGAGAGAGAGAGAGGCCTGCGTGAATCTTGGAACTGACAACACCTTGCACCATTTCCGAGATGACCATGGCCCAAGGGACCCCTGCAAGAAAATAAAATATACAACATATATACAAAATTTCAACGAGGTGGGCATGTCCCATGCTTGTGATGCTATGGCTAGTTAAACAAAATTGACATATACATGTGTTATCTTTGTCACTTAACTGTGGTAGTGATGCTGGAGGTTGTTGATGATGACTACTAACACTGTCAAGGGAATTTTTTCTTTGAAAAAAGGTGGAATGTGGTACCCATATGCGTAAACTTGGTATGGCATTTAGCTGCGCAATGTACGCATATGTACTGGCTGGGACCTTCCCGTGTAAGAATTGTTGACAGAGACGCTTATGGAGGCACGGGTCTTCAATGGATCTGATCAAAGTGCAATGGTTGTAAGGTATGATACCATCGTGACATGAAAGCTTTTGCTTTAGTCGAATTTCAGGAGGATCGATGACATCTGTGGACAGTGATGTCTCCCACAATGCCACCCGAGGATACCCCTTTTCATGGGGAGGGGTGATCCAAGGTACCGCTTCCTTTTTGGAAAAGAGTTGTTGAGGTCGACAAAAGGAAGTCTTAACTAAACCATGGGTCGCCGACCTGAGGGGTCAAGGGCCTTGATGTGGTGGGTTTAACATAGAATTTTGGTGAGAGGTGACTGAAAATGGATAATGGGGATTCAGTGGCCCAAGTTCAGAGCATACTTTAGCAGCTTGGTGGCAGTCATAGGTATTTCTGAAGGGAAAATCCCTGGAGATAGTAGGACTTCCAGGGCGGGTGTGAACCGACTATGAATGTCGTGATGGGGCATGTGTGGGTGTGAAATACTCAAACCAAGAGGAATGAGGGACTACTGCCATGAGGGTAAACATGAAATATGAGGGTGAAGAGGCGAAGGGCATCGTTTGCGGTCTTTGCACACTTACCGAAATAATAAAATAATGAGGTTTGGTTTGTACAAAACAAAGAGATGGGTACCCCAAAACATGAAAGGGTTCACTCACTGAAGGTGTGAGGACGATGTTTTGCTGGGGGTGAGGGTCCCATTTGTTGGTCTCATGTGCAGGGTTGATGAAGCAAATGAAGAAGTGTCACAGATGGGATTATGCTGATGGAGGTAAGGTGGGCCAAATGCGATGCACAAAGGTGCACTTTCAATCTTTTTGTACAACCTGATCGTCCTAGAAGGGGGTTTGAGTTTGAATGGTAAACTTGACCTTATGCATGATGAATGGATGGGCACGAGGTGCTTCTCAGACTGAAGTGGTATGGCCATGGTGTCACTTGTGTTGTGATATATGGTCTACTTTGGGTGACGAGTTCCATGGAGGGGAGGCTCTACCGACCAACGTAGATGTTTATCATGTGCAGGGTGAGTTGATGATAAGTGCGGTCATTATGAGGACCCTATGGTTTATTTCTGATGGAGAAATGATGTCAAGATATGCAAAGTTTTCTGGGACTCTATCATGCTGGGGGTAGAATGATACCTGCTCTGGGACCTTTAGTGTATGGTGCTGTAAGTAGTTTGCAGGTTCTTCCTGCAAAAACAACTACCTCAAGTGAAAGCATCTTTTTTTCATCAAAACATTATTGAAAGGTATGAGCTTTAAAAAGGAAGATGGGAGGGTTCATACCTGTCTGCGCTGAAAAATAATTTTTCGTGGAAAGAGAATATGTGGCACCACTTTCATTCGTCATGGCATACTAATGATGGTCTTCTGAAGTTCTGGAAAAGGGCGATAAATATGGGATTATGGCCCTAATCCTATTCATTTGTACTTGTTGAGTTGTGGGAGATCAGAGGTGCTTTGCAGATCCTTTCTTGCCATTGCGGTCAACCCGTGTACCAAATATTAGCAATATTATGCCGAGGTAACTTTCATGACGTCCTGCATTGTAATTTCTTCAGTTTGATGGTATCAGGGGCCATACAAATTAGGTTTGTATGGCGTGTAAGGCGTCCCTATACTGTGGTATCTCTGGAAAATAGTGGGTATAGTGCCCATAGGTGCCACAAAGAGAGTATGTGTGATTGGTATGCAGCGGTTTGCCTTTACCTTTTGAGGTAGGTTCCTTTTTACAGGAACATGACGTCGAGACATCTGCTTCGAAGCCAAGGAGTGGTTTTAACTTGTCTAGCTCCAGACATATGTGGGTAGGATGGCCTATAACATCGCATATGGCACAGACGGTGATTCCCTTTGAATGGCAGGGTTCACCATCTTCTTTCCTCTATTTGTGGTTTTCTTGATCGTGATAACCAGTTTCGTAATGGGAACTTCCTTTGCAGGGGTGGTCTCGACTGTTTCTTGGGTTGGTTGGGGCTCCTAGGGACTGAGGGGCTTTAACCATATGGCAGTAACATTGGTGGCTCTTGTTTCGAAAGGGGGAACGAGGTACCAAACTGGGAACACCAACGATATGTTGGATAACACCAGTGTTTCCAAAACCAACTGGGAGACGAAGCCAACTGGAGGGTAGAGTAAAGGGGTTTGGGAGGCCACGTAGGCTAGAGAGGCTTTTGTGGCTGATGCCTCAGTGTCGTTACTACTTGAGTCCGTGTCCTGACTGACCTCGATGCTTGATGTGGACATCATGAACACCGGGGCCCCTATGGCATCGGGTGATACCTCAGGGATAATGGGAGGATCTCCTAGGAATGACCCTAGGACGGATGATGGTTTGAATTGGCCAGGGCCATATTCTTGGTACCGTGAAAGACCATCTGTAGTTGTATCTACATAGGGTAGAATTACATACATGTTGGTTATGGGATGCTTCTCGCTGTGCGTCATTTGGTCGACAATAACGATGAAATCCTCGTGCGGGAACATCATAATGTGGAAGATGGAGGAGGCTATGGCGGACATGGCATACATATAACTCCACCCAAGGAGTATATTGTAATCTAAGTAAGCGTTCAAGACTTCAATGTCTATGTGGATCATCTTGCTGGCTAAATAGACCGGGACATTTTGGTAGAGGCCAACGAGGGTCAAGGGACGACCGTTGTAGGCTCAAAGTGTTATGACCGAGGGTTTTAGTTCAGGAGAACCCAACTTCTACCAAATGTTTTTTGACATTATGCATGTCGATGCACCCTCATATATGACATATCGGTGAATATTGATATTCTCTACTAATACTAGTATCTGGAATGCGACCATGGAAGGAAGCCTAGGGGTGGCTTTCTCTAAATCAAAAGCCATCATGCGTGTATCGGCAGGGTCGATAGTGCCTAATGCGGAAAGTAGGACTTTCCATTGCTTTGGGCATGACCACAGTACTTCCAATGCGGACATTGCAGTGGGTGATTGAGCTAAATCGTCTACGATGTTATAATTATGGGCCACTTTGGAGTAGTTACCTTCTTGTCTATTAGGTCCCTTTGCCATCTTTGTCAATGGTTCTATAGGCATCTTTGAAATGGTCAAAGGTGCATTCGACGCACTAGTACTAGCCCCTGACGTAGTGGAGTCTGGTGGGGTGTCGTAACTGCAATTCCGTGTTTGGAAAAACATTTCTTCCCCAGTCATGTAAATTTAATGGTTGTTTTTCCTGGAATCATCTGGGTTTTGTTGCTCAGTGCTAACCGTCCCTTGGTGGGGGAAAGGTTCTTGCATAACAGCGGGTTGTTGGGAAGATCCTCCTTGTCTGCGGTTACTCTGAAGCTTTTCTAGCTCGGGGAGATTGGGACAGTGGTGAGTATAGCTCGCATACTCAACACATATTGAACAAGAATGGTTTGTTCGCAGAGGTGGCCTTTTGCCTTGCCATTGGGCATTGCTTGGCTCCTAGTTTTGATTCCTACTAGAGTTGCCTCCAGTCTGGGATCATGGTGGGCATTGTTGGTTGCTGCCCCCCTGTCCAGGGTTCCCTTTGGGCTTGTTTTTTGATTTATTCTTAACCACGTTGGGAGGGTAGTTATCCTGGTTATACTAGTGTGGTTGATCCTGGGACGACTACACAAAGTTCACGTGTGCATTGGTTTGCGTAGGTGTGTCGTGTGCTTGGGACTGAGCATGACATTGTCCTTTTTTTGCACCTGGTTGTTGGGGGGAGCTATTTCGTCAGTGTTTCTTCCTACGTACTGGGTCCCCTCAACCGGAGGATAGGGTCCTCCCTAGTGATACGCTTGCGCCCTACTAGTCAAATCTTGCTGAGGCATGTGATTACTTTGAAATCTGGGTTGAGACATGTTCTGGGTAGAATTATGTGCGTAACCAGGATTGTGACTACTATTGCCTAGGTACCCTTGGGTCATTGACCCAATTAGTCCATCTGCAGAGTTGGACGCACCTTGCAATTCTTGATAAGTTTGTAGGCGCAGGGCATTAGGCAAGATATTGTAAATGTATCCTGACTGCATATAAATCGGTTCAAGCTTCTAGGATTTACTGATTGCGTCCTCTTCGGATGTGGGGTATTGTTGCACACATCCTTTGAAATCTCTTCCATCAGAGTTTTCAAGAATAAATCTAAGAGGGCTCGATCGTCAAGTTTAGCTTTGCATAAACTGCGACGCTGCCTCCACTCATGAAGATGGTCAGAGATATGGATGGCGAGGGTTTGTATAAAATGAGTCAGTAACTCCATTCCTGAATCATGGTGAATGGGTATCTAAAGATAAGAGAGAAATGCGGTAGCGAGGGTGCTAAAGGTTCCATGTGAAGTAGGAGGTTGCTTCACGTGCCATTTCGCGGCTACTCTTGTAAGAGTGCATTGAAATAGCCTCAATCAAATAGTGTCGTCGATGATATTATTCAATGAGCACCACAAGTGAAAGGTCGTTATATGATTACCTGGGTATTCCGCTTGCTTTCCTTCTAACTTTGGTATATCCGAAGGGAGCTTCGTGGGCATGGGAGGTCATGAAGGATTGTGTGCGATGGGGTCATTTGTGAGCTTGGTTAAATCAGGTAGATTTAACACAGCTAAGAAGGGTGATTGGGAGGTTGATGCCATGGAAACGTGTGAAGAAAAAAAGTTCTGGTTAGAACGAGGGTTAGTTTTTGACGTACCCTGATGTGTGTTCAACTAGCTTCCTGAATGGGACACGCTCCTTTGCCCCCTAGGGGCTGAGGGGGGAGTGGTGTATGGCATGGTGTTGGGAGACTGACTAGGGTTCCCAACTATGGTTGCTCCAACGAAGGATGAACCAATGATGGTGGCAACATTCTGTATTTGACACCTAAATGGCGAAAGACCTGGAACCCCTCCCTGTAATGGGGGGAGGTCCAAAAGACGCCTGGATGGACGAGGTTCCGTTGGGACTGTTTGGGTGTCGACCAAGTTAGGTTTTGGAAAAATTTGAGGGGATAGAGTCTATTTCAAAGAAAACTTATGGCCACATACATAAAAAAAGCGAAAATAATATGATTTTCCCTTTAACTTAATCTATGTGATCAATCAAGCAAAACTATGGTTTTTTTTTGTTTTGCGCATGATACTTAAAATCCTAGAAGACCTATGCATCCTCACACACTCAAAAGTAACTAGGTCTTGAGAATATTTATTGCGAGTGTTGGCACAACATCCCATAAGAGCTGGCAACGCCCCCAGTCAGCCGAAGAGAATCCACCAAGGTAAGGGTAGAAGGTCTGGCGCTTGCCTGCACCATCAGCTATAGGGTAAAGGATGCCCTAGTTTTTGGCCACTAAGAACCACCCTCCTACGTGAGAGTTCGAGTCTTGGGCTTCTTGGTTGTCAGCTAACAGTATCGAGTATCAGCTGGGTTAGGTAGCCCCAACTAATACCGCACGCATTGCGCCTAAGCCTAACCCCCTCTGAATCGGGTCTCTACCGCGCTCAAGTTTTCTTTTCCGTGGGCTGATAGGTGGATTTTGAAGCTCCCTAAATACACAACTTCTATGTTTCAATATAAAGTGTGATCAAGGTGGCTTATTGGATGCCTACCCCCTTGATCCTAACTTAGTCTATAAATTCTCTTATGGCTCTTGTGGAGAGAATTTAGTGAGTTTGTTTAAGTTAGTTTTAGGTGGATTTCTTTGCTTAGTGGGTGAGTGTGTGTGAGCATAAGGTGAACAAGCTCATAGTTTAAACATGTGGATATTGATGATCCTTTACAAAAAAAAACCCTAGTTAAACTACGTTATCTTGTTCCTGGCTCAAAATGGAAAATGTGTGCAAATAATGGGCCGCTTTCAAATCTTCCTAGTTAATCTATGTGACTAACTAAAGGGAGATGGCGAATCATAAAAATAGAGTGTTCATATGGGTGTCTAGGATCACCGAAGGGTGCAAAGGCAGCAAATATTACTTGCTCTAATCGACGATTCAATACTAGTCCCGCAATTTCCTAAATGCAAAAATTAAATTAAGCTAAACATTTTCTACACTAGCTTATGCATGTGTGGTCTTGGGCCACTTACTTGGACTAGTTAATCTAAGTGTGAATACCAAACTTTTGCAAAAAAAGAATTGTTCGGAATGCAATGGTTAATTTTCCCCCTACTTAAACTATGTGAAGATTTTTGCAAAAATAAACTTAAAGAGAAACTTACTCTATGCCTATAGAAAGAAAAAAAAAGTGAGTTCTCAAAAGTTGTGGGGTATCAACACAAGTGTTGGCAGATACATTAGGGGCTTCCCAGAACACTACAAGCAAAAAACTACAGAATATAAGGAGAAAAATATCATTCTTCCATTTGCGTGCAAAAATCCTTGATAGGTGCACCTTCCTACGCGTAGGTCAGAGCTAAATGCATGTCCTGCACTTCTATGAGGAAATACTGCGCGCAAAAATCCTGCAAGTAAAAAAAAGTTAGGAGCTGCATTCTTCAGTCTATCACTCCATTGAATCTAGGGACTGTAAGATGGGTCAGAGGACTGTCAACTCCACTCTAGCATAGACAAAGGGTCTCTTGCAAAAGATGGCACAACCACATAAACTTGGAACACGTCAGTGGAGTCGCCAATCCTGTTGTGGTGGATTAGTCGCACGGGTGTATGAAATCGCACCAGTTTAAAGAGTGTGGTCTACTCTTTAAACTATTGGTAATAGGAAGAAAGTGGTGGAGCTCAAAAGCACAAAATTCATGTTGAACCCTTGGTTAAATTGAGAGGGGGGGTGAATCAGTTTAATGCAGTCATGGTCTTGTAAAACTTTCTTATACACTTATTTACATCTTCATTTTGTGATCAACTTAATATACAATGGAACAACAATCTTAATAAGTGAGCAGCAGGTATTAAGCAGATTAAATACAGAATATCAACATATAATCATCATGCACATAGACAACAGATATAAGTGGAAACCCATAAGGGAGAAAACCACATCTTATTATTGTTGTGATGCAAAGGCAAGCTCCAACTCCCTCTCTCCACTGATTTTATGTAGGCTCCAACCTACAGGAGGCTACTACCTCAATTCTGCAAGCTACAACTTGCAAGGAAGCTCCAACTCCCATCTATTTTCTGCAGGCTACAACCTACAAGAGGCTCCTACCTCAGCTAGCTACAACTGGACATCTATCAAGCTATAACTTGATATGGAAGCACCAACTTCCTCACTGTACAATAAAATCATATGCTGATTTCCCTGGATATCAGCTCTGTTTTTCTCTTTCTTTACTGTTGTCCTTCCAGCCTTCAAATTTGCTTTATATCATCTCTGGATCTTCACAACTCCTCTCTCTGCTCCTTCTTCTTACATTCTCTCACCTCTTTCTCCATTCTCTTCCCCTTATGCATATGCTGGTAACATTATTTAAAGAGATCACCTCATAACTGTTTGCATTCCATAAGGAATTCGAAATGAACACGTATGACCTTTGCCTTCCCCCTTCTCATTTTCTTGTCCAACACATTCAGAATAATATAACAAAATGTATACATTTGTGTATTACAACAAAGTTTTGCTTTGCCTACGGAGACTTGCCTTTGCATCCCAAAAAATATAAATTCAATAATACATTTACAGTTACAATTAAACATTTACTCAGCACTTTCAGTTTCTTAGCTTTGCTGAGCGTTCGTCCTCTACAGCTTGCTATCCTTTTGTCTTTTCTGTTATGCCGTTATATTCCAGCTCTACTGCATAATTGCCCTGTTTCTTTCGTTACCTATGTCTTTTGTGTTGTGTTCACCCTTTTCATCTGCCTGTGCTGCCGCACCACTGTCTTGCACGAGTTCCTGTTATGCATTTATTCCATTCCTTTGTGACCTGTAAAGTATGGCCCACATACTATTTCCTTTATGCCCGCGACGAATTACAAATCTGAGCTTTAGTCACCATACATACGTTTAAAACGATCAACAATGTAAACATTATACTATGGCGCATTTAACATATACGAAACAAGGGATTACAGGGTCCCACACCACAGTGACCAATCACAGCGCATCGCATTTCGCTTGCCTGCAAGTTTTAACGTTTTGCAATAGACATATCTCCTATTTTCTGCAATATGCGATCGCATCGCATCACATCCAACTTACCATGCAAACTCTTAAGTACAAACATTAAACTCTGCGATGTGCGCTAATGCATAGTGTCGACATGTGGCTCCTCCCTTTCACCGCATCGCAACTTTCTAACATTACCGCATCGCAAACAAATTAACATTTCCTAGCGCTCTTTGCTAACAGTTGTGATGTGCGGGCTCACGATTTTCCGTCCACCGTTGATCTGCCCCCAGATCTAACGATCCTCATCTAATCGCACTTCGCACTTTATAGCATTTACTCTCTGGTTATACTCTATTTCTTGCGATGTGCGATATTGCGTTGTGCTGTAGCGTGTCCCTTCTCCACTTCGCATCGCAACTAATTTAACTTACCTTGCCATGCCTTAACACTTACCCACTATACTTTGCGATTTGCACTTTTGATCTCCGCAATTGATATTCGAAAGATCCAACGGCCATCGCGTTATCACGTGCCAACTAACCCAAAGGATAATGTCTTTGAACCTACGCGAAATAGGTAGTTTCAGTATGCCACACGTCGCCTTCTTAATGCTATCGCATTCGTTTCAACCTTTACCGCTTATCTTTCAAAAGCGGTGCAATAAAACCTTGATGGTTTTCTAAACCACCTTCATTGTTCCATCTTCACCGTTGACTCATGGTTCCGCTTTCAACTCTTCAATGCACTTCTCTACATATTTGGTAAAACATTCAAGCAAGCTATTGATTCATGTTTCCGCTTCTATTCATCGGGTCCTCCATGCTACTCCTTCTGAGCTTTTTCTGTTTTCTTCAACGTGATTCTCTCCTGAGCTTTATACTGTTGCCGCTCTGCAACACTGGTTCCTCCACGCTACTCCTCCCTGAGCTTTATTTAGTTTCTAAGTGCGCTAATCTCTCCTGAGCTTGCTCTTCTATTCGCTATTCACTCCGACTTGAGATTCTTTCCCTTGTTGCACGCTTTAAACACATCAATCTCTCCTGAGCTTGTTTTGCTTCCTTTGCTCCTTTTCTTCCTTAACTGCTTCTCTGCTGCCTCTGCTTCTTTCTGCTGCCTTTGTTTCCTTTGGTGCCTTCTTAGCTGCATTCACTGCCTCTACTATATGTGCTGCCTCTCTACATTCATTTTTTTCTCTACCTTTGTTTCTTAGCTGCATTCACTGCCTATGCTGCCTATCGCTGCCTCTGCTGCCTATGCTATCTCTGCTGCCTCTGCTATCACTGGTACTTACAGTGTTACTCCTTTCTACTCCTTTGCCATCAATGACAATATTTCCAATAATTCAATGAAAAAATTATGCCAATGTATGCTCAAAGTAAACTAAAACTAAAACACAAATATACATAAGCTATCAAAGAGGTCAAAACGATAATAATACCAACGATGGCTCAAAGGCCTCTTCTTAAAAGTTTGAAATGAAGAAGAAATTTTACCCACTTGCCAAAGTGCACCTAGGTAATGGTTCTAGGTCCCAATGCAAAGATGTTGCCTTCCAAGCTTTGCCTCTGATGCAGTCTACCTCTCTCTCAATGTCGTGGTGTACTAGGATTGTTGGGTGGCCAACGATCGAGTCCTCTTCAGCTCCAGCTTTGGGTCACACACTTCTGGTGTTGCTTGGGAAACTTTGGCCAGCATAACAATGTAATCACCCTTTCTTCATCTCTTGGTGGCTTTATATAGGGGAGTTTCAAATCCTCCTTCCCTCCCTTGGTACATGATGGATGGTGACCCAAGGGAGAGGTATGATTCCATTGTGTGCTCCAAATATTCCTTTGTGCGCTCACATAGTGTCTAAGGAGGTGTTGGTGGCTGTCCTTAGGTAGCTTCATATAAGGAGTAACTATCCTTTGCTTGGTGTGGTCCCAGAAAGCAACATTTTTCCATTTCTAGGAATGTGTGTTTATCGGGCAAAAAGGCACATAGAAGGCACTCTTCTCGAAGGATTAAGCGCACATTTTAGCATTTAAGACTAGTTCAAATATGATTTTCTCAAAACCTTAGATATTTTAAATACTTTCTTGATTCCATAATGTGTTCCTACCTTGTAAATCCTTAGGCTTGACATTAATTAATGTCATCTTCTACTGTACGATTTTCCAGTGTTAACACCAAGGGAAGCTTTTCTCCTAGCCTTGGAGAAGAAAGAGAAGAAGGGGAAGAAGAGCCAGAAGAAGAACCAAAAGAGGAACAAGAAGAAGAAGAGGGAGAGACAAATGGCCAAGGAAAAATAGAAGAGATGGCAATAGAAGTCATAGAGATAACAGAAAGTGAGCAAGAAGCAGACTCACAGCACAACACCACATCCCCTCAAGACAAAGCGGTAGTTTCCTCCTTAGCTCCTCTTAACGCAATGAGAAAAAGGCAGACCTCTATGCATTTTAGAGTAGACAAGAGTTAGTGGATAAGTCAGAGAGAGACAAAAATTCCTCCCACGAGCCCAAATATCATTGAAGAATCATCAAGGGAGGAGGAAAGAATCGAAGAAACAGGTCTGAAGGAGTAGCTGCAAAAGGCACAAGAAGATAATGTAGCACTAAAGGAGCAATTGCAGCAAAAAGGGTAGCAAGTAGCCACCATGGAAACCTTATGCATAGAAGCCCTTCAGCACAGATTCCCTTTTGACTCATATAATGTGTACCTCAAGGAGAAATGGATCCTATTTCAAATCAAAACTCTAGCCTCCCATGGATCCCTACCTTTCCAAGATTGTAGGTAATTCATGGATTTCTATAAGTCAGCTAACATGGAGGATCAGGCAAAGATGGCAGAGCTTGATGTGCATAACCTTGTGCTAACAAATCTAGATACTTGGGACCCCAATTCCACAATGGGGGATATGCAGTTGATGGCTCTAATATCTTGGATGGCGAATGAGGACACTAGATAAAAAGAGATATGGAGGGTCATGGGAAGAAGAAACAGAGAGCCCTTATATATCAAGCCAGAAATGTTCAGCCCAAGAGGAGTAATCCTTAAACATCGAGAGATTGAAAGGGTCCTTACACTAGTTGAAAGCTACCTTCAAACTAAAGAAAAGGTGATAGGCCACTTTGATGATGTTTCTAGGAAGATATGATATGCGTGCATTATGGTCAGCTAGAGGAGATGGAACAACCTCCCTCACAGCCTCAAGAACAAGGAGTACCATACTCCAGAAAGACTAAGGGGTGCATTGGAAAGGGCACCATTATACAAGAGGGCCATGCAGGCCAAAAAGATCCAATGGTTGGGACTAAAGCTCAGCCCACCCTTGTTGCTGGGGCTGAATGGTGAAAAGGACACAGATGCACAAGATAAAGAATGGGAGAATGCAGAAAGGAATAATGGTTTTTTCCCCCTTGGGAAAAAACCCACATTTCTTCCTCAGGAAATCAGGGGGGCCGTCAAAACCTTGAAGGAAATGCAGGAGGAGGATTAGTTGCTCATAGGATGAGCAACCATTCAGTAGGGGGGTGATGATGAGCTCCATCATTAGCACATATTTGGAGGGGTTAATGGTCACCTTTTTGCCTTCTTATATCTCTTTTTCATGCATTTTTATTATTATTTGGTTTTATGATGCTAGTTTAGGTGGTGATTAAGCCTAACATACTCTGAGTTCCTAATATGAGTTTGAGTGCAAAAAAAATTAATTATTAAGAATTTTTATAAATATTTTATCATAAAGACTTGGAGTCAAGTGGACTCAATCACCCCAAAGATTCTCTCCAGCAATTCGAGTTCCAGAGGCCGCCAAGCAACTCCAAGAGGAGTGCACTTAATCTATGTTTACTTGGAGTTAAGTGGATTCAATCATTCTCTCCAACAATTCGAGTTCCAAAGGCATCCAAACAACTACAAGAGGAGTGCACTCGGTCTATGTTTACTTGGAGTCAAGTGGACTCAATCACCATTTTCAAGGGAGTTGTTGGTAGTTTCCCTGTAGAAAAAAAAGAGGAGAGCTAGAGCTAGGAAGAGTTAGTCGATTCTAGTTGGAACTTTGTTGCAAGATTGAGCTTTTCATTATTTTACTCAGCGATCAAACTTTCAGATATGTATGAGGTTATTATTTTATGAAATGTGCACACTGATTTCATTTTAATGATTTAAGTTTCAGAGAGCTAGGCTCGTGGGTTAGGGCCCAATCCATGTGCCTCGACTTCTCTATTGTTACTATCTTTTCCTTCCTGCCATTAAGCTAGTTTTCTTTCTGTCATTCAATTATTTCTGCTTCTCATAATTTCATCGTTGTTTAGTTTTTATTTCAGTATGCTATTGTAATTTCTCATTTGCTTGTGAGTAATAGAATAGAGGAAAAAAACCAAAAAAAATTTGGATCAAGAATCCCTTCTCATCTTTGTCAATAGAGCTCGAGGAGGGCGAACCTTCCTACAGACCCAAAAAACTTCTTTTTGTTCACTGTTTTATCACGCATTATTTTTTGTTTTCCCATGCATGAATCCGCAGGTTTGTTTGTAGGAATAGGCATCAAACACCATAGAGATATTATTAAGCCATTCCGCTCCATTTTCCAGTCCCTATCCATCTCCGCATTCACTTCCAAACACCTATGTTATGTTTCTAATCCCTTCTATTTCACTTATTGCAACTGCCACACCCTTTTATTCCCCAAACCACTTCAAAACGACTAATTTCACCTTATATTCCTTTGTTTTCACGTTTTACGACTATCACAGCTATTTTAACGGAAAAAAACTTAAAAACCTCATAGTTTGACCTCTGCCCTTTTCTTCCTCGAAACTCCCGCTACCATACTTTGCCTTTTCGCAAAATCGCACTTCGCAATATTTTCCCTTTTTTCATTAAGGCTTACTGCTCCAATCTGCCGATCGCGATATTGCGATCATGCTCCGCCATCGGTCCCACCGCCATGTCACCCATATTATTTCACACTTCGTAACGTTTAGTTAGTTTTCGTTAATAATTACACTCTTTCCGTCGGTTGCTATATCGCATTTTGCACATCACAACTTTTTCCCCGTCACACTTTCCACTTCGCAGTTCTTACCTCATCGCACTTCGAATATCACTCCTTCTCCCAAAGAACATTTCCACTACCTCTTTAATTTTGCGATATTGCGATTACGATATCGCATATCGCAACTTTTGCCTCCATCACATCTCTGCCATCGCACTTTTCAATTCATTCCACTCCAAAGCCCTTTCTAAACTATAATAAGGTTTTATAAGGTTTAACCCCACTCTTTCCACTTCTAAGCCTTGTTTCATGCGTTAAGCCCTCCATTAGCCACTTTAGCCCTTTTCTTTCCTCCAAGATGCAAATCAATGCTTTTTCAATTAGAATTAAGTCATGGATAACTTAGTTGCATGGGGAGAAACATGGTAGATAGAACATAGGATAAGTAGAGTGCATTTAGCCGTTTGGCCAAGTTAAGTGTGGTTTAGAATTAGTTTCCTTTCTGCCATTTCTTTTTAGAAATATACTTTAGTTTCATTTCAGTCATTTCCTTTTCTGCAAATTAAATTAGTATCATTCTTGTCATTTCTTTTTAGCAATTCAATTTTCCTTTCTGTCATTTCTTTCCAGCAATTTACTTTCCAGTTTTTATCATTGTTCAGTAAATAGCACCCTTTCGTAAAGCAGAAGAGGATGACATGAACAGATTGCATCTGCTATGTATATAACATTGTCACCTCCAAGTTTGTACGAACCCCAGGTTGATAAAGTAAAGTAGGGCAACCCTTGGGAGTTGCAGCACTCTTGGTGCAATACCAGGGCTCACCACATGGTATGAGAAAGATTGAAAAATTGCCAAGAAAGCGATTAGAGACACTCCTAATGAAATCATTAAGTTGTAGAATATCAATATATACAAAAATATCATCAAGAGGAAGAAACTATCATATATTAATAAAAGACAAGATTATCTTCTCCACCTTCCTAAAGTCATTCCCAAAAAAATTTGGCGGATGTTCTTGTTTGTAAAACCAAAGATAACTAGTCTATCCCCTTAGAAAACTGGGACAAATACCTTAAGAAGTTGTATGACTCTTTGGACACTGTGGGAACCACTTTAATCACTCAAATTAAGGAGGATGTTTTCTCTCTTGATGACATTGAGTCTGGTATTAATAAGCTGGTTAATGGGAAAGCTAAATATATTGAAGGATACCAAGATGAGATCCTTAAAATGGGAAGATACATCCTCATTCCTTATCTCTACAAGGTTCTCAATTTGGTTCTAACGCATTGCTTCCCTCGGCTTTGGATGAAAAGCCTTATTTTACCTATATTTAAAAATGGGGACAAGAGTGTTCCATCTAACTACAGGACCATTATGGTTAGCCATATCCTGGCCAAGCTTTATGAGCTCATTTTGGAGAAGAAGTTTAGCCTTTGGCTTGAAAGCGAGGGAAAAAGAGCTAAAGGACAAGCTGGTTTTAGGAGACATCACTCGACTATTGAGCATTTGGTCACTCTTAGGATCATTGCGGAGGAATGTAGCAGTAGTAAAGATGATCTCTTCTATTGCTTTGTGGACTTTAGAAAAGTTTTCGACACTATTCCTTGAGATAAACTTTGGGAGAAAATTAAAGATATCATGGTCCCTCCTAAGATGAGGATTGTTGTGATCTGTCTCTATGAGACCGTCACTACCAAGCTTAAGACCAACGAGGGGTGGTCTAAATATATTAATTTCAATAGTGGAGTTAAGAAAGGGTGTCTCCTATTCCCTACCCTTTTTGGCATATACATCGATAAGCTAGAGGAGTGTTTGGAATCTGCGAGGTGCAAGGGCACCGAGGTTGCTGGTTTTCTCATTACTCTTCTCCTTTATGCCGATTATATCGTTCTTCTTGCAAAAAACCATGAAGACCTTGACAAACAGCTCTAGATTCTTCATGACTAATGCTCCAAGATGGGTATGACGGTTAATACCGACAAGACTAAATCCATGATCAGTATATCCAAAAATATCACCCAAGGTAGTTTCGTATATAATAACCAATGTTTAGAGTAGGTTTCTTCTTATAAGTATTTGGACATTGACTTTCCTCATCATATCAACTAGATCTATAACATCGAGAAAAGGATTATTGGGCTGGAAAGATTATTATGAGCTTGAAAACAATTGTAAGTCAATCGATCTTTACATTTGGAGTAAAAACAGGTTCCTCTTTGAGACCCTTGTCACCCTTTTTGTCTTATACGGATGTGAAGTTTGGGGTTGCAGTATAACGAGAGAGTCATGGAGGAAGATTGAGATGATTCAAAAGAAATTCATAACCTGCAACCTTAAGATCAAGGGAAATACTCCCTATCTTATCCTCTTGGTTGAATCTCGTTTTTCCCCCATTGAAAGTACAACTATGTTTAGATATTTGATGTATAAGAAGAAGCTTGACAACATGGAATAAAAAAGGCTCCCTAAAATTTCTTCTAACTGTAGCTAAAACCCTCACCTTCGCCTCAAGTGCAGGGAGCATAAGGATGCCCAGTCTTGGCTCAACCATTGGGGAATTGAGGACCTCAGTATGGGAAGCAAATATAATATCAAGAATACTATTACCTCCAAGTTTAAGGACAAGTTGTGCAAGGATCAGGAGCTGGAGGGTAAAAGGAAGCTAAGATACTATAAGGAAGTGATCAACCCTACCCTTGATAATTAGAATTATTTATCTGTGTTTGTAGAAATAAGAAAAAAATGAACATTGCTAAGATAAGAACTAATTCACATGAGCTTCGAAGTGAGACCGGATAGTGGTCTATTCCCAAGACCCCTTGGAACGATAGAATTTGTCATATCTACGATTCTAAACAGGTGGAAGATGAAAAACACTTTCTTTTAGATTGCCTGACTCTTACTCACATTCACTTTCAATTCCCTACCATCTGCCACACTTCCAATATTCTTGACCTATTAAGCCAACCCACCTATAGCTATCTCAGAGAACTTATTTCCCTTCTCTTTGACCATAGAAACAAGATTTTGAAGAATCATGAAAGTGCAGAAGTGTCCTCAGACACACAAATTTATTGATAAAGCAAAAAGATTACATAGAAAATTACAGGAGTTTACACACGTAAACTCACACTCTCACATTCTCTCATTACACATTACAATGAAAATAGGAAACTAACCTATTTATAAGCTCTATGTTCTAACTCAATCTAGTTATGGATCACTTGGAAAATAAACAAGTGTCCATTTATAATGAATGAGCTTCTAACCACTCTACTAACTTCACTCCTAACTTAGAGCCCAGGAAACGACTCTTTTCTAGAGTCCTAATTTTTAATAACAAATTTCTAATTCTAAATATCTCAAAGATTTATTAAATATTCTAGAATAATAATTATTAATTTAATATCTTAAATTAATAATTATTTTATTCAAACACTATAACCTATGATAAAATTTATTTTGGATCATCTAACATTCCCCCCTATGATCCAAAGATACATTACAATAGATACCAAGTTCATCCCTGAACTTAGTAAATTTTATTCTACCAAAAGGTTTTTTGAAAATGTCGGAGGTCTGATCTTCTGAAGGGCAAAACACTGGCTTGATGACGTCCTTTGCAATGAGAGATCTGATATGATGATACTTGGAGTCCACATGCTTTGTCTTTGAATGGAAAACTGGATTCTTGGCAAGCTTTATTGTTGATTGATTGTCGATGAATAATGAAGTAGCTTCTGCTGGAGGAATCCCCAAGTCCTGTAAAACTCGATGTAACCAAACAATCTCACATGTTGCTTCCCATGCTGAAATGTACTCTGCTTCTGCTGAAGAAGTGGCCACTATAGTTTTCTTCTTGCAACTCCAGGAAACTACAACTGACCCTATGTTCATTAAGTAACCTGAGGTTGATGCTTTATCATCAATACTGCCAGCAAAGTCGACATCTGAAAATCCACCAAGTGCAAAATTTTTAGTCTTTTTGTAAAGAAGACCAAAATCTTTTGTTCCTTGGATATATCGAAGAACTCTTTTGGCTGCATTCCAGTGGCTGTCCAATGGTTCCTTCATAAAACGTGAAAGAATACTGACTGCATAAGATAGATCAGGACGAGTGGTTGTCAAATAAATCAAGCTGCCAATCAACTGTCTGCAAGTCGTGCTGTCCACTTTTTACCCCCCTTCAAATTTTGAAAGTTTTAAGTTTTGTTCCATAGGGGTAAGGACAGGCTTACAATCCTGCATTCCAAATCGCCGAAGAATTTTTGCTGCATATTTACTCTGGGAAATGGAGATCTGATGTGGACGTTGGAATACTTCAACTCCAAGATAGTAGTGAAGTAGTCCCAGATATGTCATCTTAAAAATTGCATGCAACTCCTTTTTCACCTGTTCAATGTGATCATCATGGTTTCCTGTAATGATCAAATCATCAACATACATAATGAGAATGACCAGATATTTTCCCTGTTGGCACACATACAAAGTATCATCAGATTCACTGCGATGAAAACCAACTTTGCGAAGGTATTCATCCATTTTGGCATACCAAGCGTGGGGAGCTTGTTTTAATCCATATAAATCCTTGATTAATTTGCAGACTTTATGTTCTTGCCCTTTAACTTCAAATCCTAGTGGTTGTGTCATGTATACATCTTCCTGTAAGAAACCGTTGAGAAAAGCGCTTTTGACATCCATTTGATGAACTTTCCACCCTTTCTGAGCTGCTAAGGCAAGTGTGAGGCGGATGGTGTTCCATTTAGCTATGGGAGCAAAGGTCTCCTCATAATCGATCCCTTCCTGTTGCGCAAAACCTTTAGCAACAAGGCGTGCTTTATACTTGTGATTATCACCATTTTGCTTGTACTTAATTCGATAAACCCATTTGCATCCAATAGGTTTAACATGTTGAGGACAATCAACAAGTTTCCAAGTGTTTTTGTCTTGAACTGCCTGATATTCATCAACCATTGCTTGTTGCCATGCTTTATGTTTTACTGCCTCTTGAAAAGAAGAAGGTTCAGTAAAATCATTTGCTATCAAAGAAAAATTGCCTTCATTTCGTTTTGATGCCCTTGTTCCTGTTTTGTTTTGTTCATTAGGCCTTACATCTTTCAATAGTTGAACTGCCCATTTTGGAAGTTGTTGCTCACTTGTTTGAGGTTCTAAGAAGTCTCCATCATTGTAGAGGGGATTAATGTAAACTGATGTTCGTCATTCAGGTGGTGAATCTGGAGAATCACTGTCAGAAGAACTGCTGCTGTTTGGAGATGCTGCTGAACTGCTAAAAGACCCAGATGATTTTGTTGAAGTAGATGGACTGGATGACTCATCTTCAGAGGAAGGAAAATCAAGTTCATACCAATTTGGTGAAGTTGGTTGACTTTGCATATTTCCTTTCCTTTTACTGCCCTTAGTTTCTAACTTGTGAAGAAGACTTTCGATTTCTTTAGCACTCTTACTCTCTGTTTCATCAAAAATGACATCCCTGCTCACAATAAATTTTCCATTTGTCAAAAGATGATACCCTTTCTTTTCATCTGAATAGCCAATCATGGTGCATTTTAAACTTCTTGAATCCAACTTAGTTCTCTTTTCTTTGGGAACTAAGGCATAACAGATGGATCCAAAAACTCGAAGATGTTTAACTTTAGGTTTGAAACCAAACCAAGCTTCATAAGGGGTGATTCCTTCTAATGAAGCAGTTGGAGATCTGTTTCTTAGATAGACAGCTGTATGGATTGCTTCTGCCCAATATGTTGGACTTAACCCTTTGAAAGTTAACATGGATCTCGCCATGCCTAACAATGTGCGATTCATCCTTTCTACGACTCCATTTTGTTGTGGAGTGTAAAAATTTGTAAGATTCCTTCTGATGCCATTTTCACTGCAATAAGTTTTGAATTCATTTGAATTGAATTCTCCCCCATTATCTGTCCTGAGAGTACCTATCTTTTCTTTGGCCTCATTTTCAACAAGTTGTCGAAAAATTTTAAATTTCTCAAATGCTTCTGACTTGTTTTTCAAAAAGTAAACCCCAGTCATTCTACTGAAATCATCAATAAATAGCAAGAAATATTTGCAACCACCTAATGAAGGTTGTAGTGGACCACAGACATCACTGTGAACTAGTTGCAGCAGCCTGTTTGCACACCATGTACTGGTTGGAAAACTTTCTTGACTCTGTTTGCCATAAATGCAAGCTTCACATTTTGCATTTTCCTTATTGAAAGTTGGAATTCCTTTAACCATCCCTTGTTTCTGCAATTGAGAAAGACTGTCAAAATTCAAATGTCCATATCTTACATGCCATAATCTTATAGGTGAAATTCCTGTAATAACTGTCCCTACAAAATCAGAATGTCTTGGAATAACTGTTCCTTTCATCCTTAATAGTTTTCCGTCTTCATATCCTATCATCACTGTTTGGAAGTTCTGTTTAACTAAATTAATCTTAAGTAAGCCATCTTCCATAATTATTTGATGTCCAGCTTGTCGAATCATGACCAAAGACAACAAATTTTTCTTAAAGGTGGGAACATACCACACATTGGAAATCAATTTTTCTCCAATATCAGGGAGAAAAACTTTGACTGCACCTTTTCCATAAGGCGTATGTTTTGTATCATCTGCTAGAAAGATGGAGTTAAGATGGCACTCTTGAAAATTCCAAAAGAAATCCCGTCTACAGGTCATGTGTTGAGTTGCTCCTGAATCCAAAATCCAAGCATCTTCATAATCACTCTTAACATAAGAGGAAAGTTGGATTGCTGGTGAAGAAGTGAAGACATATTCATTATCATCTTGATCTTGATCATTTTCAAACTGTGCTGAAGGCTGTTGAAACTTAGAAATTTTATTGATTGATGTGCGACAATCTGAAGCATAGTGACCAACTCTGTTACATCGCCTGTAAACAATTTGACTTAAATCAGTGCCTCTTCCTTGAGACTGTCCTCTGCCTTGAGACTATCCTCGACCTCTGCTTTGTCCTCTGTTTTGAGATTGTCCTCTTCCTGGATTATGTCATGTGCCTTGCTGAGATCCTCTGTTTTGATTGTTGCCTCTGCCTTGAGAATTGTTTCTGCCTGAATTGGAGCCTCTCTTGGAGTTGTTTCCTCTGTGTTGACTGTGGCCACGACCTTGCACTGCTTGATTTTGATTAAAATTACCTTTACCTTTGTTTTTGGAATTGTCAGCTGGGGAGTTGCTAGTACTAGCTTCTGTGAGAAAAACATCTTCACCAACTTTCTTTTTCTTCCCAAAATTTTTATCATGTTGAGTCAACATTTCGCAGAGCTCATCAAACTTTAGCTTTTCTAACTTTCCAGTAAGCTGTAGAGTTTCTAAAAAATGTGTGTAGGAAGAAGGAAGCCCAGTAATTAAAATTGTGACCATAAAAATATCATCAATTTCTTGAAAACCAACATTAACAATTTCCTACTTAATATTCTTAAGTCTGGAGATGTATTCAAGAATATATCCTTCTTCAGTCAATTTTTGATGCAACAATTTTAATTGTAGGTCAACTCTTTTTTATTGAGGCTGAGTATCAAACAACTCTTTAAAAGTTCTCAAAGTAGACCAAGCATCTTTAGCATTTTCGATTTGGACATACATTTCATCATTGACAGACGATTTAATGAGAGCTAATGCTTTGGCATTTTTAACTTCCCATTTTGTTAGCGCAACTACATCTGTAGGTTTATTTGGCTTTACATCTCCATCCCAAATATCATGCCATAGTTCATTATAAACAAGAGTGCTTTCGATGAGGCGTTGCCATGTTTTGTAAGATTTTGAGCCTTCAAGTTTGTCAGAATCAGAAAATAAATTAATCAACTTAGACATTGCAGTGTTAAGACTTCACACCACAAATCAAGCTCCAAAAAAAAATCAAGATGCGCAACACAATAACAACACACGACGCAAAAGAAACGAACTATCGAGGCTTGGCCTTGACCCTCGAATAGTCATCGAAATAGGAGAAAATTGACTAAGCTTTGCACTTGGCTCTAGTCAATTTCTCAAATATTTACAAGGCAACTTTCAAAATTTGACTTTTACAATGGTGCTTTTGCACAATATGGTAAAAAAAAAAATTACCCCCCCTCAAAGTAAAATTACTTCGAGTCACACTATCACTCCATAAACAAATTACAAAGCACAAATCTCCTTATTACTCCAAAAAATTACAACACCCTTAATACTCCAATTATAAAATATTACAATGCTCCAAAAAATATTTCTACTTATTCCTCCAAATAAATTTAACTTATTCCTCCAAATAAATATGATTTTAATTGCAAATCACAATTACAATTTAAAAAATACTCCAATTACAAAAGAAAATACTTTAATAACTCCTTTACATGTCCACTTTTTAATTTCACCAACATTAACGTTGATTGGAACGCTGGAAATTACCTTAAAACACTGGCATACAAACTGGTTGGAAGGTTGGCTGACTGACTGCAAACTGCAAACGCTGGTTTGATGCCAATCGATGTCTGCGATTTAATCAAAAAATAAACCCCGTGTGGAAATGGCAAGAGCGCTCTCCTTATCTTCTGAGCTGCAATCTTCCAGGCAACTGGTCCAAGGTTTGCAGCAAACTGAGCAAGACTACTAGCATACGCATGCTCTGACCGAATTCCAAGTTATATTCTTTTAATTGAACGTGGTAAGCAACGATCTTTAACTAAAACGCACCAATGACTACCGTGCAATGAAGGATCTCAGTTCAAATATGCACAAACGATCAACCGTATATAAAAAGAAAGGTGTATACAGAAATGTTGGTATCCGTTGGTTGTCAACATTGAAAAGCTTGGAAATGTAAATGAAATAGACGTGACTCTGGATTCTAATGAAGCAGCACGTGAAGACAACTCTTTATTATTAGAACGAAATAGACGTGACTCTGGATTCTAATATGCAGAATCGATGCCATCACAAAACGTTGTTCTTAACGCTGAACGCTGCAGCTAAAGTAGAATCGATATTTCAGAATTGCAGAATCGATATTTCATGAATCGATTGTTTCAGAATCGATTGAAAGTGCAAAATATGGAGAGACAATCTTGTATGCTCCTCGGTTTTATATGCAGACTACTGCGCTGTGGCTATCACCGTTTGTTGTAGGAGGGGCGGACATGGAGATTTGACAGTGCTTGTTTTTTTTTTGTTATTACAACAAAACTCTTAAATATGCAAATGCATATGGCACGCTGTTTGGAGATTTGACAGTGCTTGTTTTCCCACAGTTTTTTTATTACAACAACACTTTGAAACAAAAAATTCACACAAATTTGCATTTGCTGATTTAAAAAAAAATGATTTTAGAATTTACAGATCTAAAATCAATAAAAAAAAATTGAAAATTTCATACCAATCTTTTGCTGATCACTTCAACGGAGTTGAATTTTCCACGACCTGGTAGAGCTGGAATCTCCTCCTCACTGCATCACCATGAGCTCCGATACCACATGAAAGTGCAGAAGTGTCCTCAGACACACAACTTTATTGATCAAGCAAAAATATTACATAGCAAATTACATAAGTTTACACACGTAAACTCACACTCTCACATTCTCTCATTACACATTACAATGAAAATAGGAAACTAACCTATTTATAAGCTCTATGTTCTAACTTAATCTAGTTATGGATCACTTGGAAACTAAACAAGTGTCCATTTACAATAAATAAGCTTCTAACCACTCTACTAACTTCACTCCTAACTTAGAGCCTAGGAAACGACTCTTTTCTAGAGTCCTAATTTTTAATAACAGATTTCTAATTCTAAATATCTCAAAGATTTATACATGAAAGTGCAGAAGTGTCCTCAGACGCACAACTTTATTGATCAAGCAAAAAGATTACATAGCAAATTACAGGGGTTTACACACGTAAACTCACACTCTCACATTCTCTCATTACACATTACAATGAAAATAGGAAACTAACCTATTTATAAGCTCTATGTTCTAACTTAATCTAGTTATGGACTCTACTAACTTCACTCCTAACTTAGAGCCTAGGAAACGACTCTTTTCTAGAGTCCTAATTTTTAATAACAAATTTCTAATTCTAAATATCTCAAAGATTTATTAAATATTCTAGAATAATAATTACTAATTTAATATCTTAAATTAATAATTATTTTATTCAAACTCTATAACCTATAATAAAATTTATTTTGGATCATCTAACAAATCAAACTTAGATTATTTCTCCTCTCTTATGGTCCAATAGACCGCATTGGTCTTAATGGATGGTAACCATCATCATCATCATGGTTATTAATTATTTCAGTCAAATAGTAGAGAAACTAATTAATTAGAAATTGTCTCAAGAAAATATATAACTACCTATACAATCTTATAAATTATTATATTAGTATTAAAAGTTATAATTTTATCATCTATTTTAATAAAATAGTATTATATATATATATATGAAATGTAAAAATAGATTACAAAAATTCCAAATTTATAAGTAATATTATATATAAAAAGGCACGTTAGAGGATGTATGAGTTAGAAATACAAAATAAAAATAAAAATAAATACATAAATAAATTTTATAATTAAAAAAAAAAGATAAACGGTAATAATAATGATAATAAAATAATTTCTCGAAAAACATAAATTATAATAAAAAAATTAAAAATAGATAATAAATTATTATCTATTTTAATAAATACTATTTTATATATAGGAAATGTAAAAGTAGATTACAAAAATTCCAAATTTATAAGTAATATTATATATACAAAGGCATGTTAGAAGATGAATAAGTTAGAAATACAAAATAATAAATAAATTTTATAATTAAAAAAAGGATAAATTATAATAGTGACGATAATAAATTAATTTTTTTATAAATAATAAGAAGAAAAATTATAATAAAAAAGTTAAAGGTTGAGGAAAATAATAATACTAGAAAAACAAAAAGATTAAAGAAAGATACAAATAAGATAAAGAAAAGAAAATTAAGAAAAAGAAATTAAAAAAGAAAGTTAGATCTAAGACTTTTGTGATTTATATTGTAGATAAATGTCTTTTAGATTAATCAGATTATTAGGATTTGATCGACTTTTCGAACCATCTAATGTAGTTTATCCTCACGACGAGGTGAAAAAAGAAATTGATCTCCTTGAATAAATAGTAAGGATGCATAGTAAAGATGCGTTATTGCCGAATGATATAGATAAAGCTAGCCGTTGAAAACTAGTCTTTAAAATATTGCAGTGATTTGAATTCTAAAATTTAAAATTTTAGAATTTAACAAAAATAATTGAATTATATTTAATATAACAAGGGAGTAGAAATAGATAGAGAATATTATTTATATATATTAGAATTATTAATAAAAATAATGTAGAATAATTAAAAAATAAATAATTTTTTAAAAGATTAAAAATCAAATAATATGAAGGTTATATATATATATATATATATATATATATATATAAATAACAAGTTAAGAATATAACAAAAGAGAAAAATTAAATAAAAACAAAAACACAGAGAAAACGAGAACTAAAAGACAAAATTAAGAAAGGAAAAACTTATTAAAAACACAAGGATTGAAATACAAAAAGAAAGAAAAACATAAATAAAAAAAGCCAAAAAAATCCAATACAAAATCACTTCCAGAGGGTTCTACCCATCATTTCTCTTGAGAATTTAAAGCTATCTCTCAATTTCAAAGAAAAAAAACCTGTTAAAAATTTTAAAAAGTTAAAAAAAAACACAGGGATGACATCCGTGACCGCATAATTGGTATTCAAATTATTTAACTATATTATTAAAACCTAATGCGATTTACCAGATTACATTCATTTATTCGGTTAACCAGATCGCATTCATTTTATTGCTTAAATCATAACACTTTAAAATTGTAACATGACCGACAGGATTCAAAATTTACATCTGTCTATATCATGTCCATATCTATCACACAACGGTTAAAAAAAAAACGACAAACCAGCTGTCTATATCATGGAAGCTGCGTAATACTTTTTGGTTTTGTTAATACATCTGCCAAGTATAAAACAAGTTGAAGTAGGTGGACGTCACATGTGATCGCTGAAACTTGACATTATAGTTATGCTTTACAGTTGGAAAGTGAAAGACAGCCCATCTTTTCTGAAATATTGTCTGGTTCAGCTTTTACGAGACCCCACAGCATCTTGTACATTGCGTGCACCAGCGGTCAAGTTGCAATCCATAGAGTGCCGAAACTCTCGGGCGGTGCGCATATTGTGTCCCATTTGAATGCCTTTACAGCTCGAAAGTTGTGTACAGTGAAAACTTATATTGAAAGAGCCTTCAAAAGAAACATGGAGCCATGTTATTGGGCGGAAAACGCGTTGAATTATAATGTTCAACAGGCACAGGGAGTAGGGCCGGAGGAAATTTTGATGTTATATATGTGCACCTCCTTAACATTGTTGAGAACATCTTATTGTTTTCCAAGCATTTCAGAAATGCAGGATTTTCATCTCCTTGTATTGTATTGAAATTTTGATTACAATGGTTAATGGTTAATGAATATATCATAGTGTTATTTTCTTTTTTCTTCGAGGACGAACTATTTTGATTGAGGGCTATAATGGTTTATGAATACATCGTAGTGGTAATTTTCTCACAAATATTAGTGAAAGGACAATTACCACTATGCATGTATTCACAAACTATCGTGGCCCTCATACAAATATGACCGTGCGGCCATCTCTACCCGTACCGCAAGTGCTCAGAATTGCTCCTCTTCTTTCGTGGATGGTAAAAGCGGTTTC
The DNA here is from genome assembly GCA_034641835.2 of Pinus albicaulis. Classification (NCBI taxonomy): domain Eukaryota; kingdom Viridiplantae; phylum Streptophyta; class Pinopsida; order Pinales; family Pinaceae; genus Pinus; species Pinus albicaulis. The sequence goes on from CM076570.1 coordinate 1,481,047,099, forward strand.
GAACTTATTCTTTGGACGGTATTACTTTATTTTTAATACATAGACGGTAATGTATGTTTGTTATTTGTTAAGAATTACCTCTGTATTTTCTTGTGAATCACCAGCGACGAGCAGTAGGTACGAGATAAGAGGGTCGAATCTGTGGCGAAAGAGGTGAAAATACCAGTCCTCGCCGTGGCTGAAAATCTAACAGGTTTGAATGATAAGGTTAAACATATTGAAAATAGGGTCTTATAGCTGCAATATCATAGTGTGAAACGTTAGATGCTCCACATCTGTTTCATATACAGGGTGGATCTGGTTTTTTATCTTCCATTATATTAGCTAGAATACTCTCCACACATGGTGAATCTGTTTCATATACAGGGTGGATCTGGTTTTTTATCTTCCATTACAGTAGCCAGAATACTCTCCACACATGGTGAATCTGTTTCATATGATGCATATTAGCATATTCTTATATATACACAGGGTGGATCTGTTTGTAATACCGTGTATGGAGAGTATGTGGATTTTTCTCTTTTTTTTTAACTGAAGGAATTGTTCCTGGGGCATAATAATTTTACCTAAAATTATACCCCAAAACCTGTAATGGAGAATATGTGGTTATTGTTATATTAAGCAACAAATCCACCCTGTGTTGTTGACAGTATGCTGGTTAATCTTATGCTATCAGTCTGGAAAAAATGGAATGGATCTGTTGTTGTAAGGGGTGGAAGTATAACTTTCCTACATCGAGCTGCCATATGTTTTATGATGTAGTAAGTTTACCCTAGGTTAATTTGTAGGCTTATGGATCACTAGATAATTTGATTATTTTAATTTATTTTATTTATTAAATTTTATGTTACATAATTACCAAATATCAAAATATCAATTTTTTTTTAGTAAGTTTACCCAGGTTATGTGTAGGCTTATTTTAATTTATTAAATTTTGTGTTACATAATTATTAAATATTAAAATATCAAATTTATATAAAATGTTTGACAAATTCTTTTCAAAATATTTAAATTTTTAATAATTTTATATTAAATATATGAACTTTGTTTTTTAAGATATTTTTAGAAAAAAATTGTTTTTTTTTTGGAAAAATATGAAAAATAATCTATTAGTAAATATTAGCCCCTACAATTTTCCTTCAAACATTATGTCATTTACCACTAATATAAAAAACACAACAAAAATTTGCTGAATCAAGCATGATGTCTCCTTACCACTAATATGAAAAAGACAACAAAGGCTTTATTTATGGAGGTTATCATACAAAGAGAAACACAGAAATAAAAAGACATGGAAATTAACGTGGCATTTTGCTATGCTCTTTTGTTCCGATGTTGCCACCTGGCCAAAGATATTTTCATATTCATTTTTTCATAACTACACTATGCTTCCTTTTCACCTTTGAAAATTCTATCAAATCTTCCTTTTCACCTTTGAAAATTCTATCAAATCCTAAGATTAGAGACTAAAGGAAATAATTGGATTAAGAGAGCTTGCCAGTTGTGAGTTGTGTTTATGGTGATATGTTTATTTTTTAATTATTATTTTAAAGGTTTAGTGATCATTATTTTTAATATTTAGAGTATAAGTATTCATGAAAGTAGGGTGTTGTAGAAATTTATTGGTTCAATTTGAATATCATGTTATACACATAAATTAATAAGTTCATTTGGCATAAATTTTCTTTCGATTTTTTAAACCAAGGTAGCTATATAAATTAAATGGTTGGTAAATGTCAATATACATCAATCCATAACAAACATTAAAACACTTACTTCATAATACATGTAAAGTTGTTAAAGTTAAAAAAATTAGTAAAATTGACTAATTTATTATTATCAAAAAGTATATATATATATGGAGATTTACCTCGACTTTTTCATGGAAATTCTTAATCTATAAATACACTTTGTGACAATACCATGGCTTATCAATAACATATTCTCAAAGAATGATGACTCATTTCATATGCTACTTGTTCATATGATATTTTATTTAATTCATAAATTTAATTAAAAGAAAAAAATAACATAATTATTTTGAAAATAAATCTCAACCTTTGATTTGTGTATATTATGAATATTTTAGACTATTCCATGGAAGTTAAATTCATACTATCTATCTAATAATTATTGATAATTAAATTAAAATTGTAAAAGTCTTATTCTAAAATAGACATCTCTATCAACATAATTATAATAGATACTAACAAAATACATAAAAAATAATAAAAAGTTTAACAACAAATATATACTAAACTGCTTAGCAATGAGCATACATTGTTAATAAACTTGCTCATTGGTTAGTAGTGGCGTTTACAAACTAGGAAATGACATGATAATAATTGAAATAAAACTAATATCTAGTTTGATGTTATAGTATGTTTATGAAGATGTTTGATTGACTAGTGTCTATACATGAATATCTACCCTTATTTTCAAGGTTTTTCTTGAGTTGAGGAATTAAGATCAACATTGTATCATAACCTAACCATAACTACAAAGCGAGTGCTAGAATTTATATCTCTGCCCTAAAGCACAACATCATCTAAATGGGGAGCTTAAAATTTAAATCTTTCTCAGAAAAGCATGGAGTGGATAACAACATCAAATGGTTCTTTCATATTAGCCCAGGTAGAGCTAAATAATCACCTCCCTTATTATTTTAATGAGAATGGGAAAATTGTTTTTTTTTTTCTTTTTCCTTAATGCATATTCTCCAACTCAATATCTTTTCTCAAACAATACTCCACTAATCGACCATTTACGTCTTTTTTTAGTCGTGACTCTTACAAATGATTATAAATGTTGTATCCTAATAATTAAAATATTTGAAAAATTGAATGTTTTATGATAACACATAATTAATAAATTATAAAATTATAAAGTAGATTTGAGCTCATCTATGGAGTAATTTTTGAAATATCAAAAAGAGAAACATATGGTTTTTTAGATATGAAAATTCCATGTGACGCCAACTAAGAACAATACAAAACGACGATTCATCGAGAACCCCAAGGAAGAAACCCTCACATCAATGTAGTGCTAAGAATTTTTGAAAAGGGAAATTCAGGGATTAATTTATGTCCCTAAAAAATCTTTAGAATTTTGCCTCTTGTTTCCTAATCTGTGATTGCCATTGTTTGGAACAGGCATGATGGGTGTAATATAGGTATCTTAGTTGAAGTTGATTATTTAGGGTTGAGACAATATCCAAAAGTACATATGATAACAAAATAAACAAAAGAAAATGTCAAGGTGAATTAAGGGATGGACACATAGTAGAAGGAGCTTGTGTTATTTCCATTACAGGTTGTGAATTCACATTTGATGGTTATGGACTTGAATATGAAAAGAAAATTAAATGGAGAAATTAAAAAGTTGTTTTGACTTGGTTTTGCACACTTGTTCTTTCTTTGTAGTTGAACATAAAGTTATGGCTTTTAATCAGTATTTTATTTTTGGGTATATCAGCAAGGATACAAGTTTCCCAAAAAAAAATGTTCATGAATATATTATTCCATTTATAGAGTTATGTTCAAGACTTAACTCTATGGGCATTCTCATGTTGTGATCTTAAGGAATCCTTTTAACCAAGCTGTGCACTGTTAGCCCCCTAATTTTCTCTTTTTTTACCATTTTCCTCTTGCTAAATCATAACCATTTACCTATGTTTCACCCTTTTATGCACTTTCATCTTGCACCAGTCCAAGCATGGTGACATATTTCGTATAAACCTTTATTCTTCATGTTTTAATTCAATTTAGCATTAATTAAATATTTATTACATGATTTCTTACTTTTAAATCACTTTTGTAACTTATCGATATCTCCAAAGGTTATTTGATGCTTAGAGTGCTTACCGTGATCGCTGATCTTAGTGCAGGATCAGATCTTGCACCATTGCCAGCACAACAGATCTTCACGGCAGATCCGAACCTCCTCGATCACCGCCTCGTCTTGAGCCACTTCAACCATGACAGCGAATGATTCAAAGGCAGCCGAGACCAATCCATGAAGGGCGAAAGCTAGTTAGCTACAGCCAGTTTTGCAAAACCATCTTATCTTGAAGGCCGAAGCTAAATTCTGCAATTTTTTATGAATTAGTTGAACGATCTGTTTTGGCCTTTGGCCAACAGATCTATATAATGTAAAGTGTAAATAGGACCTAGAGAGGAGAATTTTTAGAGTAGAGTTTTTAGAGCGAAGCTGATAGGCGGTAATCGGTTGATTTTTTATCGCCCGAATTTGGGCTGGACATTGTATTAACGCATGTATTCACCTCAATGAATTAATAAAAGGTTTTCCACCTCATGTTTCAGAAATTGTGTTTCTTTTTTTAAGCTGATGAATTAACTAGTTTACTGAGCAACGTTTTAACTTAAAAGGGAAATGCGCTGGTTGGCTAGGGCCCAACCAACCCAGCACGTTTACCCCAATTTCTGTTTCTTGACATTTGTGTTTATATTATTAAAGTGTGATTTAACTTTCAGCACATGTATTCATGTCTAAGTGAAAACGGATCCGTAGTGTGAAGTAGATACATTTTCTTTCTTTGCAATTTACTTCCCTGCACTTGAATTCAGATTGGTTTTTATCCGCCTGGTACAAGCAGAAGAAATGAACCTGCACTAGTGCACGTTGGTGTGATGCAGCAAGATTTCTTAGTCTACTTTCCGCAATATTTCTTTCTTTCTTTAAATGCTTATGACAGGATAAATGATTGTTTCTTTATTTCTGCATTTTGTTATGATCAGAAACAACTACTTTTTATGTGTACAATTTGATTCGATTGAAAACTAGCATTTGCAATAATTGAACACTTGTTTAAAGATTAAAAGCTAAGTGCAGGAAGCTCTGATCCGGTGCAAGAAAAGTTTGAGCCCTTGCATGAAGTAAAAAGGCCTTCGGTAAACACACTATTTATACCTTCTACATAAATCTCTGATCTTGCACTAGTGCAAGACAAATTAATGCAAGAAGGAAATCTTTAAAGAAGCAGGTTTAAGGGCCCATCTAACGAGACTGCTAAAGTGTCTCTGTTAAGGGAAAACACACACTCAGTAGATTAAACAACCATTAGTGGGAGTGATTTCCTTTTATCTTTAATTCTCTCTTGCAAATTCATATTTTCTTGTTCCAGTCTTAGATTAGTTTTGATGGTTCAAGTTGCCTTCTTCTCTTTTTATTTGATCCTAAAATATTTCCTTTAAAGAAAGTAGGGATTTACATTAGGAAGATTCATACCATCTCTGGCATTTCCTGTGCTTCGTCTCTGAGTTTACGAATCCCCCAGGTTGACAAATTAAGTGTTGAGGAGTTTGCTAAAGTGTAATTCCTGCACCCAACATTTTGGCGTCGTTGCTGGGGAGGTGATTTGATTTGGCAAGAATTTTCTGATTATACAATAGAGGTAAGTTTTTTATTTTTGCAGTGTTGTTTCTCTGAAGGAATTTTACTGGTGTTAATTGATTTCTAAGAGCATTTTTTAGAAGTTCTTTGTTATTTTTCTTTTTTTTTTTCCTTTTGAAATGAATGCCTAGGAAAAGTAAGGGTTCGAAGCCCACTAAGGGCCGAAATAATTGTGAAAACAATTTTCATATTGGGTCTCCTTTTGGAAGCAGGAAGCCCAATCCAATTCAAACCCATCACGCAGGAAAATCCCACCTGGATTCTGGTAATAACAACTCAGGTGTAGATCAGCCTATGGAGAGCGGTACAAGTAAAAGGGGAACAATGGCAGACCAAGAAGATCATTTGGAAGGGACTGGTGACAACCAGGTAAGTCAAGAACAATCCACTTTTGTGTTTCCAATTGTGGATCTTGATACTGTGGTGCAAATGAAGAATATTCCATCATCATCTCTCCCTCATTTCCATGGTAAAGTTCATGAAGATCCCGACTCTTTTCTATTTGAGTTTGATATTGTGTAGAAGTTATGATTATGCAACTGATGCTCAAAAGTTGAGATTATTTCCTGTTACTCTCAAGGACTCAGCTTTATGCTGGTTTATGGGGTTAGGAGGAAACACTATAACCTCTCAGGATCAGATGAAGAGAGTGTTTTTGTCTAATTATCAAGAATATTGCAAAACACGGGACATGAGGGATGAAATTTTTACAATTATACAAGATGATGATGAAATTCTTGAAGATTATCTAGAAAGATTTTTGTATATTTTACAAAGGTCAAAACTTAAGTTTGACCCCAACACTATCAGAACCTTGTTCTTAAGAGGACTTATTGTTAATGCTAGAAATCATTTGAATATTTTAGGAGAAGGTGATATTTCTCAGCAAACTTTTGATCAAATTTGTGAATTATGCTGGAAATTTTCAAGAAACCAGTACAGATCCGGTAGAGGAACTCGAAATAGAAATAGAAAAATTGAATCTACTGATGCTATGATTATTGGACTAGAAAATAAAATAGAAAAAATTAAAATTGATATAATGAACACTGTTACCAAACAGTTAGACTCCTTAAAATTTCAGCAGAAACTCATGAAGTAACAAGAGTCATTAGGTATTTTCTGTCCTAAATGTAGAGACAAGCATCCTCTTAAAGAGCGTCCTCTTAATTTGAAAGAATCTAATAAGTGCGCTATTTGTGCAGAAGATCATATCACAGAAAAATGTCCCTCTATACTAGGACTTAAAGCTGTATTTACAGGGGGACAGCCTGAAGCTGAATACCTGAATTCTATGGGAGCAAGAAGGAATTGGCCTCAGGTAGGTATAGGTATGGCTTCTGAATTTTCTCCACACTATTTTGGTTATAATTCACATGCATATTCTTATCCTAACTCTCATCAGTGGTGGCAGTATGAGAATCAATATCAGCATGGGCAACCTTCTCAACCATGGCAACAAGGTTGGAGAGGGCCAAATCATTCTCCATATTCTTACCAGCCACCTATGCAGTCATATCCATCTACACATGCACCTTATTCAATGCCTCATCTTCCGAGTCAGTCCACTCCACCATTGCCTTTACCTCCACCCTTTCGACCTCCTCAGTTGCCTGCTCAACCTATGCCCAATCTTAATAATAATAAAGTAGTGCAGATGATCTATGAAACAAACCCACCTTTATCATTCGAATACCAGTCTATTCCAGTTGGGGTTCATGATATTCAATTAAGATCGAGAAGAATTGTAACTTCAGAAAATCAGAAGCAACCTATGGTGATCGTTGAAGAGAAAGGAGAAGAGGAAACTCTTAACCATTCTATGAAAGCTGTCACTAAGCAGCGCTTACCCTCTGGACCCTTGCCATCTTCTTCCTACCAGCCTCCCTTCTCAGAGAGGCTAGTAATGGAAAGGAGTGAGCCTATTTCTGAGACTTGGCATCTGAGCTTCGAAATCTTTTCATTAAGATACCTTTGCTTCAAGCCATCAAAGAGATCCCCATTTGTACCAAGATTATTAAGGAAATCTATCTCAAGAAACCCGGGAGGAAGAGATTGGAACCCCAAACCATTCAATTTTTTGGTAGGGCAGCAGAGTTGATGAAGGGATGTGTGTCTATGGAAAAATATACTGATCTCAGAAACCCTGTTGTCTCAGTTCAGATTGGTAATGTCCTTGTCTCTAATGTTCTTCTAGGCCTGGGGGCAGCCATTAATGTCATGACTAAGTAAACCATGGATCAACTTCGGTTATCTCATCTTTGCCCTACTCCCACTGTGCTTGAATTAGCAGATAGATCTAAAATTAAGCCAGAAGGAGTATTGGATGATGTGATCATCTCATTAGATTCTTGAGAATATCCTACTGATTTCATTGTGCTTTAGCCAAAGAACCCAGTAGAAGGACATCCCTTGATCTTGGGTCGACCATGGCTTGCTACGGCTGATGCATATATTGGATGTCGTTCCGGTGATATGTATATTTCACATGGAGATTCTAGGAAGAAAGTTACCTTATACCCCCCTGCTAGATCCATTTAGGACCTTCGAGATACTTTATGGTTGGATCAAAGCAGTGATGAGGAGACTCAGTGTATTTCCCTTATCCATCATTATACTGGGTCTTCACAAGAAGATGAGATTCAAGATTTTCTAAACAATCTAGACACTATGCCTAACTTTGAGCCTTTGAGTCAGATTTTCAGCCTAGATTTTCAAGAAAATCATGATTCTCATTCTTTTGTACCACTGCATTTGACCACTCCCTTCAGTACTCCTGAGCCTGATATCACTCTTGTTGAGATTAGCCCTGGTAAATCCTTGCATATCAGTTCATATTTGGACTCATCTCAGCAGGAGCAGCTTGTGAATTTGTTGCAAAACCATCTTAGTGCCTTTGCTTGGGGCTATGAAGATATGAAGGGTATCCCTCCTGAAACTTGTACACATCATATCTATATTTAGGAAGGAACCCGACCTGTCCGAAAACCCCAAAGGCGAATGAATCCAGCTCTAAGAGATATTGTGAAGGAAGAAGTACATAAACTCTTATATGTCGACTTTATCTATCCTATTTCCGACAGTCAGTGGGTCTCTCCATTAGTACTGGTACCTAAGAAAGATGGAAGATGCCGTATTTGTATTGATTATCGAGAATTGAATAAAGCCACTCTTAAAGATGACTTCTCTCTCCCTTTCATTGACTAGGTGCTTGATACCCTTGCAGGAAAGAAATATTTCTCCTTTTTGGATCACTTCAGTGGTTATAACCAGATATAGATTGCACCCGAAGATCAAGATAAAACTACTTTTACATGTCCATGGGGGGACATTTTCTTATAAAGTGCTTCCCTTTGGTTTATGTAATGCCCTGGCTACCTTTCAAAGGGCAATCCTGGCCATTTTTGCTGATCTAGAATTTGTAGAAATTTATATGGATGACTTTTCTGTGTTTGGTGATTCTTTTCAGGAAGCTCTCAAAAATTTGGAGAAAGTCCTTCTTCATTGTCAAGAATCCCATCTCGCTTTGAGTGACAAGAAATGTAGATTAATGTGCAAAGTGGGAGTGGTACTTGGCCATTTAATTTCTGATAATGGTATATAGGTTGATCCGGCAAAGATTGAAATCATTCTGCATCTTCCCGCACCCAAAACTCAAAGGGAAGTAAGAGGTTTTTTAGGATATGCTGGTTATTATAGAAGATTCATTGAAATTTTTTCGAAGATAGCTACTCCTCTTTTCCGACTTGTAGCTAAGGATATTGAATTTTCTTGGTCCACAGCTTGCCAATAGTCTTTTGAAACATTGAAGGAAAAGTTAGTGCAGGCACCAATTTTGTGAGGTCCTAACTAGTCCCTGCCTTTTCACATTTCCTTTGATGCTTCAGATTTGGCTATTGGTGTAGCTTTAGGAAAAAGAGGAAAATAAGCAATCCTATGCTATTTATTATATTAGTAAGAATTTGTCTTCCGCTGAATTGAATTATACAGTTACAGAGAAAGAGTTTTTAGTTGTGATTTTTGAAATTAATAAGTTCAGGCACTATATTACAGGATATGAAGTATTTGTACATACTGATCATTCTGCAATTAAATATTTGATGAACAAACCATTGACACGCAGTAGAGTGACTAGGTGGTTGCTATTGTTGTAGGAGTTTAATGTTACTATTGTTGATAGACCAGGGAAATCTAATGTTGTAGCAGATTTTCTTTCTAGATTAGATAATCCTAGTGAATTAACTCCTGTTAGTGATGATTTTCCAGATGAACATAATTTTTCTATGTCAACAGATTCTCCGTGGTTTGCTGACATTGCTAATTATTTGGTCACTGGAAAAACACCACCTCACTTGTCCGCTCGTGAAAAGTGGAATATTATTCAGAAAAATATTGCATATTCCTGGATTCAAGGAGATCTCTTTTACACTGATCAAGATTTGATTATTCGTAGATGTGTAAGAGAGGAGGAAGTGTTTGACATATTGAAATCTGCTCATGATGAACCTTGTAGAGGCCACTTCGCTGATAAGCGAATTGCATATAAAGTATTGCGTGCTGGTTACTTTTGTCCTTCCTTGTTTAAGGATGCCAAACAGTATGTCAGGCGATGTGATAGCTGTCAAAGAATGGGCCAGCCTAATCAAACCAATGAAATGCCTTTATGCCCCCAAGTTAAGATTGAGCCATTTGAAAAATGGGCTATTGATTTATAGGGCCAATAAATCCAACATCCTTAAGTAAAAAGCATATTTTGGTTTGTACAGATTTCGTTACAAAATGGGTAGAAGCTAAAGTTGTTTCTTTTACTACAGAAAAAGTTGTTGTTGATTTTTTTTTTACTGAAATCTTTACTAGATTTGGTGTGCCTAGAGAAATAGTTTCTGACAATGGTCTGCAGTTTATTTCTAATATGGTACAGGGTGTGATGGAGCAATACAAGATTTGGCATAGGAAATCCACGCCGTATCACCCACAAGCAAATGGCCAGGTGGAATCTACAAACAAAGTGATCGAGTCCATTCTTACAAAGACAGTCAATATGCATCAGAAATACTGGGCTAAAAGATTACCAGAAGCCTTGTGGGCATACATAACCACTTGGAGAAATATCACGGGACATACACCATATGAGCTGGTATATGGAAAATAGGTTCTGTTACCAATTGAATTCCAGATCAAAACTTTCAGAACTGCAATCCAGTTAGGACTAGATCTCTCTGAGGCACAACAACAGTGTCTCCTCCAATTAAATGAGTTAGATGAATTTCGTAGAGATGTTGTTCAACAGAACATCCTAATTCAGCAGCAACGAAAAATGTGGCATGACAAGGCTATTCAGAAAAGCAATTCCAACCAGGTGATTGGGTACTCCTTTATGATTCTATATTTAAAATTTTTAAAGGGAAGTTCCATAAACGTTGGATGGGACCTTATGAAGTGATCTGAGTATTCGAGAATGGAGCAGTAGAAGTCAAAACTAGTGATGGAGAAAATTTAGTATTCTTGGTAAATGGAGATAGATTAAAGAAGTATTTTCAGCCACTTGCCAAGAAAGATTTTACATAGCAAGTCCAACAGCAATTCAGGACGGTAGTGCTAAATGGTAATACCAACCTTTTGAAGACATGAATCCTTCTTTCTCTTGAAAAAATTTAAAAAAAAAAATACAAATTTTTTTATTATAAAAAAGTAAAGAAAAAATATTTTCCTGTAATTGTGAAAATAAGTTCGCTGACATGATTGCAGAAGGGTCAACCTGAAAACCAGCTTGTTGGCAGGAAGATCAAAAATTTCTAATAAAAAGATAATGTTGCTTGATCTTTAGATATGCTGGCGACCACTGAGTAAAAGCAGGTTCAGCAGACCTTTATACATTGGGGTAATTAGCACAGATATTTTTATTCAAGTAACACTTAATTCTCGTTGTAGTTATTTTTCTTGCACCAGTGCCAGTAGACCTTCCAGAAAATTTTATGCCTTTCTTCATATCCCATTTCGTAAATATTCCCTCAGTTTTCTTCTTTAAATCTCAGAATGATTAACCTTCCCACATTCTTCTGAATTTACCCTACTCGCTTCGTGAAAATCCCACTTTACCCTTGAATTTTTTTCCCTATCCCACTTCTGTTTATCCCTTCTTGTGGTACTATTCCTGGAATCCCTATAACAAAATTCCTTCCCATTCTGAAATTTTCCCCTTTCCAACTTCTTTGTTCCCTCATGAATTCATTGCAGGATCTCTTACACAAAGAGCAAAAAGATGCTCTGAAGCATCAAGAAAGGGCGAAGCAAATTTCTAGTATCAGTTGAGGAAGCTATGTTAGAAGACCAACCTATATTTTACTTAAATTATCTGTTCTTTTTTCAGACAATATGCTTGCAATAATGCAAGCATATCGTCCTATAATGGTACTAGCAGAACAACATAGTAAGCGGTGTAAACAGATTGGTGCAAGCATGCACCTTGACAGAAGCAGAGTATAATTTCATAAGTATATGTCATAGGAAGTGGTCATCATAAAAGTTTACAAGCAACCTTTTTCACTTATTTGATGAGTACTTATGCTATCATATTAACTAGGAGAAAATTATTTAAAGTAGAAAGTGTTTTTATTTAAGAATCATGGTCATTTTTTAATAAATGCTAAAGTTTTTTTGAATTATGAAGGAGTGCGGAAATGTTTAACCATTTCTTGGATATAATTACCCTTTCCACCATGATCCTAAATGTCCTTCATTTATAATGATTACCTCGCTTAGCCATTAAAAACGCCACCGCAAGTACCAATCCCGCACAATTCTAAACATGCAACGCATCTACGGTTATTTTGGTGGGATGGATCGGTGATAAGATAGAAGGGATGGTGGAAAGTTGGATCCCTATCTATAAAGAGCCAAATTTTCTGGTATTGCATGCAATTTTTGGACTGTTCATAACTGTTAAGAAGATATGCCGCCTGTTCGATGTGAACCTTCGTCCCTCAGTGAGGTAGATCAGACCGCTGAGTTTCGCAATAGTTTGGCACTATTGCAAGACTCAAGCTTTCTTCCGTTTTTGCAGAAATTTGATGGGCACAATAGTGAAGTGGCCCTACAGTTTGCAAAAAGTTTTAAAAACAGCCATGTAAATATTGGGCCCCTGAAATTTAAAAGTCACGGAAAAATCGATAGCAGCAGCGACGAGCTTGCAAAACACTGGTGAGTAGTTCTTCAAAAATCAGAAGCTCGAGAGGAAGCACTGAAAATTTTTTGTCGTTGATAAGAATATGAAGGTAAACTGGAAGAAAGGAGTTCCGCGTAGCACCCTGCTGGGATAGTGGCAGGACCTCCTTTTTATCCTCCAGAAATTCGTGACTTGCGAGGGAAGGTACTCCCTCACCTTCGTGTATCATTTCAGGATGCTGCAGCACTTCGAACCCGGCCAGCACGTCCGGTGGAGGATGTATTTCACTTATTTTTTGCTTAATAATTTAGAAAAGATGGCCAAGAGTGTGTAGGGCGCATGGGTGGACCAGGCCGATAAGAAATTATATCACCACGACCTGATCAAAATCTTGGTCCAGAAACAATTGGAAATTAAGGGCATGACCTGGAAGGAGTTGTTGAAGTAGCTAGATAAAAGGCCCTCTGCAGGAAAGAAGACAGCTGCTGAAAAGAAAACAGAGACCCCCACCAACACAAGCAAGGGGCCAAGTGTAAAGAGAAGTCCTTCTTGCACCAGTGAAAAAAGGAAATGACCCGGGAAATCAACAGAAGAAAAAGGCCCATCTCCAAAGAAACAAAAGACAGTAGGTACACCTGTTGAAGAAACTCCTTCGACGTCACCAGTGCATGAAAAAACTCCCGAAGAAGATGATTTTCTGTCAGTCCTGGCGGACACAGCAACATCTGTGGAAGTTGGAGATGACACTCTGTTGGCCGGTATTATTAAGGCCCAGAAGAAGAACGAAGAACCTGATGCAGAACCATAGTCCCCACAGAACGTTGAATCCCCTCCTGCACCAGTACAAGAAGAAACTGTGCAAGAAGAAATAGTGCAAGAACAAGAAGAACTGGAAGAGAAAGAAGAAGAAGAAGAACCAGAAGAAGTAGAAGGAGAAGAAGAACCAAAAGAGCAGGAAGAAGAAGAAGAACCGGAAGAGCTAGAAGAGGAAGAAGAACCGGAAGAGCTAGAAGAAGAAGAAGAACCGGAAGAGGAAGAAGTCTTTACTGAAACCCCAAGGGATACTAAGGTCCCTGAAGAAGATACAACCCCTATCAGAATAGAAGATGAAGAAGATTCAGCAGCTCCTGCTGCTCGGATAGTTGAGTTAGAGCTTCAAGTGCAGAACTTAGAGCAGATCGTAGCTAAAATGCAGGAGGAAAAAGAACAGAATAGAAGAATTCACGGCGGAGATCGAGAAGAAGAAAGGAGAAGTCAGGCTATGGAAGTAATGTGCTTCACAATTTTTCAGAAAACTTAAAAAGGTGACGAAGAAATTAAAGAACAGCAAAAAGACAAAGTCTAAAACATTGCAGACTGATGATAGTATGCCAGAGCAAGAGTGAGAGGGAACGCTCAAAGTTTTGAAGGTTTTTTGCAGAGGTAAATAGTTGTGTGAGGACACACAACAAATTAGGGATGGGAGGATGTTAGCCCCCTAATTTTCTATTTTTTAACCATTTTCCCCTTCCTAAATCATAACCATTTACCTCTGTTTCACCCTTTTATGCACCCTCATCTTGCACCAGTCCAAGCACGGTGACATATTTTGTATAAACCTTTATTCTTTATGTTTTAATTCAATTTATCATTAATTAAATATTTATTACATGATTTCTTACTTTTAAATCACTTTTGTAACTTATCGATATCTCCAAAGGTTATTTGATGGTTAGAGTGCTTACCGTGACCGCTTATCTTAGTGTAGGATCGGATCTTGCACCATTTCTAGCACAATAGATCTTCGCGGTAGATCTGAACCTCCTCGATCACTGCCTCGTCTTGAGTCACTTCAGCCATGACAGCCAATGATTCAAAGGTAGCCGAGACCAATCCGTGAAGGGCGAAAGCTGGTTATCTACGGCCAGTTTTGCAAAACCGTCTTATCTTGAAGGTCGAAACTAAATTCTGCATTTTGTTATGAATCAATTGAACGATCTGTTTTGGCCTTCGACCAACAAATCTATATAATGTAAAGTGTAAATAGGACCTAGAGAGGAGAATTTTTAGAGCAGAGTTTTTAGAGCGAAGTTGATAGGCGGTAACCAGTTGATTTGTTATCGCCTGAATCTGGGTTGGACATTATATTAATGCATGTATTCGCCTCAATGAATTAATAAAAGGTTTTCTGCCTCATGTTTCAGAAATTTTGTTTCTGTTTTTAAGCTGATGAATTGACTAGTTTACTGAGCAGCGTTTTAACTTAAAAGGGGAATGCACTGGTTGGCTAGGGCCCAGCCAACCCAGCATGTTTACCCCAATTTCTATTTCTTGTAATTTGTGTTTATATTATTGAAGTGTGATTTAACTTTCAGCACATGTATTCTTGTCTGAGTGAAAACGGATCCGTCGTGTGAAGTAGATACATTTTCTTTCCTTGCAATTTACTTTCCTGCACTTGAATTCAGATTGGTTTTTATCTCGCTCGGGATTATAGCATTTGTTGAACCTACACCAAAGGCATGTTGGTGATGCAAGAAGCTTTCTTGGCCTACTTTTGCAATATTTTTTTCTTTCTTTTTTAAATTGCTTATGACAGGATAAATGATTGTTTCTTTATTTCTGCATTTTTTTAAGATCATAAATATTCACTTTTTATGTGTGTGATTTGATTCGATAGAAAACAAGCACTTGCAATAATTGAACACTTGTTTTAAAGATTAAAAGCTAAGTGCAGGAAGCTCTGATCCGGTGCAAGAACCAGTTCTTGCCACACGATCTGAGTGCTCTGAACCTTGAAAAGTTCGAGCCCTTGCATGAAGTAGAAAGGCCTTTAGTAAAGACACTATTTATACCTTCTACATAAATCTCTTATCCTGCACTAGTTCAGGACATATTAATGCAAGAAGAAAATCTTTAATGAAGATATTTTAAGGGCCCATATAATGAGACTTCTAAAGTGTCTCTGCTAAGGGAAAACATAGACTTAGTAGATTAAACAACCATTAGTGGGAGTGATTGTCTTTTATCTTTAATTCTCTCTTGCAAATTCATATTTTCTCATTCCAATCTTAGATTATTTTTTATGGTTCAAGTTTCCTTATTCTCTTTTGATTTGATCATGCAATATTTCCTTTAAAGAAAATAGGGATTTACATTAGGAAGATTCATACCATCTCTGGCATTGCCTGTGCTTTGTCTCTAAGTTTACGAATCCCCCGGGTTGACAAATTAAGTGTTGAGGAGTTTGCTTAAGTGTAATTCCTGCACCCAACATGAACTGTGCCCTTTGTGGGTTTAGTACGGAATGTGCGTGTGTGTGTGCGAGAGAGAGAGAGAGAGAGAGAGAGAGAGAGAGAGAGAGAGAGAGATGACAATTATTACTGATTAGGTGTAGTAGTACAAAATGTGATTTGGCATTGCTCCTATGTAAGGTATGACATTGTCTCATTGGTCCTGCTCGATCTGTAATGACCTGTCCCTACTTATATTCATTTATACTCTTGAAACTAATTTAAGATATATGTTTTGTAGCATGTGATTTGTTTCCTTATAATAAATAACTCTATTACTAGTATAAATCCTTAATGTAATTTTAAGAAATTATCTAACAACACAGATTCATCTTAACACATAAAATAACATAGATCCATCTTAACCCATGATTTACTAAGAAATGAGAGGGATAAAAAATAAACTAAGGTGTAATGTTATTAATGCTTAAAAAGTTTGGGGATAAATTTATCTATGTAGAACAATAACAACGTCATGAACCCTAAAATAAGAGACTTTTCTTCAACACCTAAAACATTGGAAATGTAGAATACTTCTACGAGTGTTAGAATGATGGCTCAAGGTAAAGCAATAGAATCTGAAGACGGTTATAGGTATGGGAAAGGGTCCTTTATTTCCTAAAAAGAGACAATAAAATGGGAAAGAAAAAGTGAGAAACAACAAATAGAGTCTTACGACTGGAGACGTAAAGAATTCCTTATTTATATGTTTTTTAACAATGTGGGATTTGGGGTAATATAGTGAAACAAACAATCAAATGTGATTGAGGGTCACAAACAGTAGTTGAATATTTAATAATGGAGTTTCACATGAGTGACGTCTATCACTTCTAAATCATTTTTTCCAACACGTTAATTCCATTGTGAAGATGGGAGGAAGACATTATAGATGAAGCCTTGAAGAATAACTTACCATAAGGAATTCTTCACGTATTTTCTAATTTTCACTCTCCAATGTTTAATTTCTTGTCTTAGTGCTCAACTGCCACAAACAATTGATCCCAAGGGATACAATTTATACTAGAGTGTGGTATTTTTTAATTCTTTGGACTTTCATTTTAGTTATGGAATTAATCATCACCATCTCAAGCATTGAAAATAGTCAATTTGATGATAGATCTAATTATTGTTACAGGTCATGTATATACAACTATTTGACTTAGCTTGATTCTTTTGACACTCTTTGAAAATAGTCAATTTGATGATAGATCTAATTCCCTCATACTATAATACATAGAGACTAATGTTAACTTGTGAATTTTTATAGAATTATGAATTCCTACAACACCTTTATGTATCTCACATGGTAGGATACAATTTTTATCAAAAGTGTGTATTAGATCCTACTTTTCCTCCTCCAATCCTTATCTCTTGATGTGGTGTCAGTGTAAGAGTAAATCTAGTTTATGGGCTAGTTAAATCTATGTTTTATAATTTTTTATCAATGGAATGAACATGGACTATGAGAACGGATTAAACCTTTTCCACCAATTCGTGTGTCGTGTCTCTTTGCTTAATCTAACATGGTATCATAGCTCTTTAGTCTTAAGGGCTTGGTAGCTCATCTATAGCATAATCTATGGCATTAAGGCAAAGATAGTGCTATGGTAGTGTTCCATAGGGAGCCATTGAAGAACCAATGATATAGTGATGGAGATGCTATGAAACTATTTCATGGCAATGACCCATGAGAGAAAAGCCACAATGCCTACACTAATATAATGCAGATACACACACATATAAATATACACATACAGATACATATACATATACATATACATATACATATACATATACATATACATACATACATACATACATACATACATATATATATATATATATATATATATATATATATATGTATATGTATATGTATATGTATATGTATATGTATATGTATATGTATATATATATATATATATATATATATAGCTGAGGTAAGTTCATAAATATTTACATGTTTTTATTATTTAAGTTTTTACATAGTTTTGGAGAATCATTCATTGCATATATCATCGGCTCTAGTTTTTCAATAATATATGGGAGAGTGCAAGGTGGTTGTGCTCCATGATCTTGAAGGAAAAATGTTGAAGTATTCAAAGCAAAAATAGGAAAAAAACTTGTGAAAATCATGTTTTTGTGGCAATGGTTGTGACCATTTGATTTTTTACATTATCAGTATTATTTGTGTTCCCCAAATTTTACTTGGGTTTTCTCCTAAAATTCCAATGGATTAACACATTCTCATGTTTTTGGATGACCTAGACATTGCACATGCTATAGAAAAAGCTCTCCATCATATGTGGAAACCTTCATTTTCTTGGTTAATCTCAAAGCTCCCACTACTGCCTCAAAAAACTTTCACACCTGTCATCACTAAACTATATCTCCAATCTGATAACATAGGATCTATTTGGATGAGGGTTGACAAGGCAATTTATCTCTTATTTTATATGGTTTTCCTCTTCATCTACATTCAAATTCATTCTTTATTTATTTCAATGGATTACAATGATCTAAGTTTCTCTAATCAAATCAATATAAATCAAGTCTCAATTCAATTTCTTTAAAATGTTCATACATATCAAGCTCACACTATAATATTGTTTTTTTGATCTTAACTTAAAAATCACACATGATCTCAATCTCACATTTTAGTGATACAACTAATACTTATATGATGTAATTATTATATTTTCCTTCATTGTTGACAATCTAGGGGGATCCTTGGATTTGTATGCATTATTGACACAAATTGATCCAAATTTATGAAGGAACAAAATGAAATATATATTTAAACACAAATGCAGACATACAAAAAAAAAAATTCAATTAATAAATAGAAAATGCTAAAAATTGTTTACATGTTGAATGAAAACAAAGTAGCTCTGGTTATGTTATCTTATCTCTGAGAGGAGATTGGATGACTACAGACCTTATGAACTATGTTACAATGAGGCTTTGATACTTTTTTTATCATGAAGAAACAATGAGAAACCTTGAACATCCAAAAACCTAACCCTGGGAGATGAAGAACCAAAAACTTATGAGCCATGATGGGGTTAGCTGGAACACCAATTTCCTGGGGTTGTAACTTTGGCATACAATATTCATTTGGCATGCAGGATAGCCCATTAGAAAGGTATATTTGAGGACAAAAAATTTTGATTGAAAAAATAGTATTTACCTTATGTTTTCCAATTTCCCCAAAAAAATGTCATTTAGGGCCTCAAAATGACTCTTGAAGTTCATAACCTGAAAAAATAATAAAAAATAAAAAATATCGAAATAGGAAAATGTGATGGAAATTAGGAAATTGATAGAAAACAATGTTGGGGATCTAAGTGTAATAAGTGGGTGGCCACCAATATCCACCTAGATCGGTCCTCACATAGTTAGGAAGCAATGTTCTCCATTGCGTTGAGTGTCTCCATGATATGGTGAAACTTCTGTTGTAGTTGTCCCATAGCGAGCCACTTTCCTTGTTGTACGATTTGGTTGACTCTGACAACCCAATATGACTGGATCCTCTGTTGGAGAGTGTTCTTCATATGCGTGTCCATGATCTGATCAATTGTGGCATGTTCAATGTAATATGGGTTGAGCTTTGTTGGTGTCAGCTAATCGACAATGTCTAATGTGTCCAACAATGGTGAAAAGTATGGTTGAAGGCAGTCCACATTGAATATTTGGTGCAGGTCAAGGAATAGGGGGATAGTGAACTGTAATGAATTGTCACTAACAACCTTGGCGATGATGTAAGGCTCGTATCAAGGTGGTTAAATTTTCTGATGGGCTCCTGCAAGGCGTTCCTTCTACAAATGCAAGAAAACCTTATCGCCCACTTGAAACTTATGTGGCACCCGATGTTTTTCATGACATTGTTTATACTTAGTATTGGCTTTGCCCAAGATTTCATGAATCTGTTGGCGAATTTTTTTAATGCGTTCAATAAACATGGTGGTTTTATCAACTTCAGATTGAACATGTGTAGATTCTAGCTATTTATTTGTAAGAGGAATTGCAACGTCAATGGGACATAATGGTTGAAATCCAAGGCCCACTTAAAAGGGGCTATGGTCAGTTGAGCTATGAAGAGATATATTGTATTTGTGTTGAACATAGGGAAGACTCTCATCGCATGTGTGTTGGATGCATATAGTTGTACATGCGTAGTATGTGCATGATCATCCAGTTGATGACCTCTATATGGCCATCAGTATAGTGGTGAAATCCAGTCAACTTGGTGAGATTGGTGTCAAACATTGACCAGAGGCTTGACCAAAATACACTTAGGAACCTATTATCCCGATATGATACAATAATCTATGGGATCCCAAAATGTACCCCCACCCATTCGAAGTAGATCTTCACAGTGACCTTTGTTGTGATACTCTTCTTGCAGGTATATGGACATCTTAGAAAATCTATCCATTAGCACAAAAACACAGTCATTACCATGCTTGCTAGAAGGAAGGCCAGACATATAGTCCATGTATATGGATTCCCAAGCTTGGATAGGAGTAGGAAAGGTGGTGTATATTCATTTCTTCTTAATGGTTGGCTTGGTAGTGGCACAGGTAGTGAAGGATTTGATAGATTTGCAAACATCCTGCCATAGTTTCTACCAATGACAATACTTCTGGAGTATCACACGGTTTTCTCCACGCCATAGTTCCCTTCTACTCGACTGTAGTGTGCCTCCAAAATAAGCTTGGAACGCTCACTTGAAGGAACAAAAAGGTGTCTAAGGTATCATAAAAGTGCATCCTTGAGGTGGAAGTATGGAACTTTCTTGCCATCCATCAACATCTAGTATGTGGTGTTGAATTCTATATCATTTTGTATACCTATGACCATCCATAATTCTTGTGCCTAGAAGAGTTGAGAACAATGGTTAGTGCCACAATTGGGGTCTGATTATGGTAATCTACAACATTATTGGTGCTTCCGTTCTTGTATTTAATGTTAAAATGGAATTTTTTCATATATGTGGATCATTTCTGATGGCGATAATTTTAAAAATTTCTCTATGTTTGGATACACTTAGGAGGTCAGCGATATTTTTGGATGATCATCTTCTTCCCTGAAATTTAATGTTCCCATTTTTGACAGGCTTGCACAATGGATTAAATCTCTTTATCACGGGTGGGGTATTTATGACTCGTATCAGAGAGTGTCTCACTGTGATAGGCCACCATATGTCCTTGTTGAGCAAGAAATGCACCAGTAGCATATTCGAAGGAATATGTTTCAATATCATATAGTTATTGCAAGTTTGGAAATGTAACGAATGGTGGAAAGAAAAGATAGTGTTTCATCTTAACAAATGCCCTCGATTATGAGTCGGACCAAAAAAAAAAATTCATTTTTCTCCACCCTTTTTAACTTGACTTAATGACCAAGTGATATGAGATAACCCCCAACACGAATCTACGGTAGAAATTAACAAGGCCCAAGAAGTTGCAAAGCTCTATGAGACTATTTGGGGTAGACCAATATTAAATGACTTGGATCTTGGCTTGATCCACATGCATGCCTTTCTCATCAATTATGTAGCGAAATATTAGACCTGGTCCATGTCGAAGGAGCATTTCTCTAGGTTGACGTAGAGCTTGTGTGTCACAGTGTTTGAAGGACCTGTCGGATATGTTGCAAGTGCTCTTCCAAACTCTTGTTGAAAATTAGAGTATCATCCAAATATAAAACCACAAAGGAGTTGGTGAAAGGCCACAATATGTCATCCATCAACCTCTTAAAAATTGTAGGGGCATTTGTCAACCTGAAAGGCATGACCAATCATTCAAGGAGACCCTCCTTGGACTTGAAGGCAGTATTCCATACATTTGTGGGTTCTATTGGAACTTGGTGATATATGGACTTCAAATTAATCTTGCCTAATTACTTAGAACCCTTGAGATGGTCAAGAAGTTCATCAAACCATGGGATCGAGTATATATTCCTGGTGGTGATTTTGTTCAGTGCTTAATAGTCAATGCAAAGTCTTCAGGTCCCATATTTATTCTACGCGAGTACAATTAGGTGCCACAAAGTGAGGAACTTGGTTGGATGTGCCTTTTCTATAGAAACTTCTAGATCTGTCACTTGATTTTCTCATTTTCCAAAAGAGAGTGACAGTAGATTGACCCATTAGGTAGAGGTTCTATGGGAGTAAAATTGATAGAATTCTTGACTTGAGAGTGGAAACATACCCCTTGTGGGTGATGAGCAGATTTCCTTGTACTTTTCCATGACCTTGTCAACTTGTTTTTTGTGCGTGGAGGAACCCTTTCTGGGGGCCATTGATGTGGCCATGATCTTCTCCTTTCTTTTAGAGAAAATCAGAAACAAAAAAAATTTCCCAGCCTGGGAGATTATCGTACTGCATTACTTACCAGAGATCAAAGAAATGATGGTAGTTAGGGCTACCTTTTGTATCTTGTATAATTTTCTTCCTAATGTAATAATAATAGTACAAGGTCTGGACTCATACATTAAATGATGCTTCCAAAAGTATGGTTGGTATAATAAAACAACATAAACTTTAAAGGGAGAAACGTCACACAGTACCTCATCCATGAAAGGCTTGAAGTTGTAGAGAAGACGACACTGCTATCTAACGTGGAGATCTCACCCTTGTTGGAGCGGCCTCATGGTGTATGGTTGCGGGTTTGATGTTGTTGGCATGCCCAACCACTTAATGACCTATATGGAGATGAGTTTCTTTTGACTCCCACTATCAACAATGAACTGCAACGAAGAGCCCTTCACCCACATCTATGAGTGAAAGAGTCGCCCACCCTCCTTGGGATCTTCAAGCTCCTTCTTCTTGACCTTAGTGGTGGAAACACTGGAATTGGGTTCTACATCTATGATCTATTTCCCCTTGTTAGGTTTTGGCATAAAGTCATCTCATGCATTTGGCTCTGAAGCCTTTAGCTGGACGATCAGTGTCTACTTTGCACGACATTCATTTTTGTTGTGAGTGGGGATTTTGTGGAACTCACACCACATTCCTGTGTCTTTCTTCTTCCTCCCATTACTAGTATTTGTTGGTGGATTCAATGGGTTTTCCTAGGTCATTCCACCTTGGATATGTCATTTTTTCTGTAGTTTGGAGGTGCCCTTGCCCTGATTTAGGTTAAAATATCCAAAATATCACTTCTCCTATTTAATTTTATGCTAAATATTGACAACATATCAGTGTGTTGAGCCAAGCGAGGATATGTCCAAGAACTCCAAAAATTTCTGGATGAATTTGTGCAGGAAACTATAGTAATTGGGAACCATATTTCACTCAAAGTCCTTGATACTCAACTTCGTGCATAGGGTATGGGTGATATTCGTGAACTCTGACACTTCTTGGTCCCTTTCCTACTGTAGTGTGTTCCATTTTATGTACTTGTCTTCATAGCTCCCAAAAAGGTAATATTGTCCCTTAACTATATCTCAGAAATAGTCCCAGGAGGGTGTGGTTGAAAATAGTGAGGGTTCCTCCTCATCCCTCTGATCATAGTAATTTTCCAACTAGTCCTTAACATGGGGGGTGACCTTAAGGAGTGAAAAAATAATATTTTCTCTATCTAAAAATTTATGGACCAAAAAATATCCTTCCAACAAATTTAACCATCTATATAGAGTATCTGCCTCTATATGGACTTCAAATATAGGAATTCCAAATTTAACATGTACCTTAAAGGGGATGATGCCTCTGAAGTGACTACTGGATGAATATTCTTTTCCCATAGGTATCCGTTGAAGGATATAGAAAAATTTATCCATCGTTTTGTTCCTTTATGGATCGAGGGCTTCTTCAAGAAACAATTTGAAAGGATCTCATACTTTCTTGTCTTTATTTTATTTTTCTATGGGAGGCCATCAAGGTCAGCGAGGCCAGCCTTGCAAGGGTTCAACTAGTTCTAGTCCCAACTCCTTATATCCCAACCTTTTTAGGGACATGCACAGAAAAATAGAGAAATACCATATCACTCTGATACCACTGATATGGATTTATGAATGAACGAAATGAAATATAGATTTAAAAAAAGACACATAGGTAAATAGAAATATAACTTCAATTAATAAATAGAAAATGATGAAAATTGTTTACATGCTGAATGAAAACAAACTAGCTCGAGCAATGGTAGCTTATCTCTGAGAAGAGATGTGATGGATACATGCCTTTTGAATTGTGTTACAATGAGGCTTTGAGGAATTTTTTATCATGAAGAAACAATGAGAAACCTTACACATCCAAAAACCCTAACCCTAGGAGATGAAGCGCCAAAATATTGTGGGCTTGGATGGGGTTAGCTAGAATGTCAACTTCCTAGGGTCATAACTTTGGCATATAATCTATGTTTTGCATGCATGATAACCCATTAGAAAGGCATATATGAGGACAACTAATTTTGATTGCAAACATGGTATTATACTTACAATTTCTTGTTTCCACAAAAAACCATCATCTAGGGCCTCAAAATGGCTCCGGAAGTCCAAGACCCAAAAAATTGCCAAAAATAGAAAACTGCGGAAATAGGAAACTATGTTGGAAATTAGGAAACTAATAAAAAAAGTGTTGGGGGTCCAAGTGGAATAAGTGGGCAGCCATAAATATCCACATGGATCACAAATCCCAGGATCAATGATATCAGAAAGCTAAGGGCATCAACGCTAATTTGTGGCATGGAAATTGTGATCTGCTGACAATATTGGAAAAGTGATTTTTCACCAACAATTTGCAATAATAATTTTCACTTGCAATTTAAATTAGTTATTTGCACACGATGTGAAGCACCTACCCTTCAATAGAAATCCTGTCTTGCTACCCTTCCTCAATGATCTATAGACAAAAAACAAAAATAAATTGGAACAATGCTACTAAGCATTATGAGTGGTTTTGTATATTTAAAGGGATAATATACCAATGATCTCTTTTAGATCAAGGTATTATCATGATTTCTCTTATGAAATGTTGAAGCATTGTTTGTGAGTGAGTCCTTCATGTTATATAAAACACAAAATGGAGTTTTATTTTTTAACGTGCATATCATTGTTGGTTATCAAAACTTTTTGAAAGGTTATTAAATAGATTTGGTGAAGGTACCATATTTTCCATATTATTCACAATTTGTTTATAAAGTGACAAGCTAAAGTTTGGTTTAAGTAGTCCACAATTATAAAACAATAAGACTAAAATGTAACATTATATATACCATTATTATCTTTAAGGATTGGCAAGTATCAAGTGCAAATCTCTATTAATATTTTTTCAACGTGATTATTATTGGGTCAAGGCCATGTTCCTATATTTTTTGTTATTATTATTATTATTATTATTATTTTCTTCAGGTGGAATGTGAAGTTAAAAATTACTAACATCATTGAACACTCTAATACTCAGTTGAAAGCAACACAATGACAACCAACAAAAAAACTCTTGAATCTATTCTAACTTGTTTGTAAGTTTTGAATCTCAAAGTTGAAATTCTTCAAAATCAATCACAAATTTGACATGATGATACACAACTTAAGAATGAATAACTTCTATAACATTATAAACTAGCCTTTGTTTCAAACAATACTTTATTCAAAATTGATGTTCATGAATTTTAATTTCTTTTTTCAATCAACGACCAACACAAGATCAACACAATATTGCAACAACAAATAGATATTCAAATCAAGTTGAACCTGAATTTCAAGAATTCACTAATGAAAACGTTTCAGTGGCGTAATAACATGTAGTAAATCAACTTCCATTTATTAAACATAATCCTTCCGAGCCTATTAGAATTTGGGAAGAAATCTACAACAACAAACATATAATAGGAATTGGATATAGTAAAGAAGTTAATTTCATATTCCCAACTATTCTAGATGAATTCACTTCTATAGTGTAATATTCATTCAAGGAGATTCCATTTCACCTATTTTAGTTCAACACAAAAACCCTAAATGGAAACATTTTCAACGAGACATTAACATGGAGAATCAATGTTTTTTTCTCCCTCCATGTTTTCATTATGAGAAGACAAATCATCCTTCAGAAAAATGTTGAAAAATAACATGGTTGTTAAATAAAGACTTCAATATGGTTAGAATCATTCCTGTGATCTAAATTGGATCATTATATTATTTTTCATCCATATTTATTCTTTAAGAGTGATAAAATTGGAGAAGTCAACTCATAGGACCATTTTTATTGGTGGGTGCTAGTTTGGAAAATTAGGCTTTTAAACCCTCTAGAGTAAATCTGAGGCTTTTTTTGAAGTTTTTTCGTTTCCAAAAACTCTCACTTGCATAAGACTCCTCCCCCTATTCTCAACTCACACACACACACACACACCCACACACACACACATATAAACTTGAAATGAAAGCATGCAAAACAGTAGAGTAATTTTCCACATTTAATGGATGGTAAACTGAGTAAACCATTGACCTTGATTACCATCGACCTATATTTAAGAAATAGTAACCATTAAATGAACCATTTATTGATTTTTCTTTGGAATAGTGATTTCAAATCAAAACACTAACTCTCCAACATCAAGGGTCCAAATCATTGGTTACCAATAATGTATCTAGGTTACATAAGAAATTGCAGGTTCAAAATCAATGTCACTTAACAACCCATTTATCATTGGAAATATACATCTCATAAAATGGTTACAATAGAAGCTTTCACACCATTTTTATTTGGAATTGTCTACTGAGGCCACAATTTTTCCCAAACGACAAAATTCTCGCCTGAATCCAGTGAAAAAATTTCAAGAAATACAAACTTGGGAGTGTTTGAAATAAATCTTTTTATGGTGGAAATGGATTCAACACCATAAAGAACCTGTGGGGCACCCAAAATTATGAAAATTGAAAATTGTAACCAGGATTTTCAAAAATTTCTACCAAATTTATCTAAAATTATTTTGGAATTTCCATTGTTTTCTGAGAAAAATTGTGGCCTTGTTAGACTACCTCTTTTTTTTTATGTTGTTAGGAATATATGAAAAAATTCCATATAAAAAACACCCATATGACCTCTGTATGAGACTAGCCATTGTACTATGTTACGTATGCCTCTTCATTTTATTCTGTATTATTTTTTGTGTCGCATAAATCCAACCACCATACGATTAATTAAAGTGCCACCATTGTACCCATTTTGGAATCTGTACAAATTATTGTGCCACCATACAATGCAATGTTTCCATAGAACCAAAATCACAAATTCCATTCATATGTATCTTTTGTCTATTGTGGTTAATTATTATTTCAAAAGGGGAGTATCTACTATTATACATTTTGGAAATATGACATATTTCTGGCCGGAATTCGGCGAAACAATTTGTGGGAAAATCTTGATTTGTGTTATTTAAACAAGTTTTCTAACTACATATGTGGATTTAGCACCATAAAAAACCCCAGGGGCACTTTTATTGTGAATATTTCACCCGTCAAAACTTGTGATTTCAATAAATCTCTACCATATTCTAGATGAATTAGATCAGAGAATAAATTGGCAAACTTTTCCAAAAATTTGGTAAGTAGACACTCCCTTTTAAAATAATAGAATAAATGTTATTAATTAGGAATTGGTATTGGCCTCATTATTAGTTGAAGGATTCAAATTATCCAACCAATGTGACCTTATTCTCACATTCAATAATTTGTTAATTTGCTAAATCAAAGTGAAATTTAATCAATGATTAAGTTAAATCCTTAATACATTAAATGACTATATATCCTCTAAGTATAAGAAGGTTCATTTAAAGAAAAATCCATTTAAAAAAATGTTCTCTTATCCAACATTTTAAAATCCAAGTGAAAGAGAAGTATTAAAAGAGGTTTTTTTTGTGTGAAGATAATTACCAAGAAAATTGTGAAGACTAGACTAAGAAAATTATTACAAAAATTTGGGCCAAAGTAGAATGGACTCAATTATTGAGGAGAAAAGAATGGAATATATAATTAAGGAGAAATGAATATTTACAAAAGTTTCAAAAATCTATGCTTTAGTGATATTTATAATCAAAACGACTCTCACGGTAAAAGATGTTACTACTTCTATCACTTCGAGTGAAAAATGCAATTATTATGTAAATATTGAATTTGCTAACTAGTTAGTGATTCTCGAGTCAAATATATTTGAAAATTTAAACTACTAGGACACAAAATAATATGATATAAACAATTTACAAATAGATTTTGAGGATTATGCATTTATATCACAATTCATTGTTAGATCATTATGGAGCAATGATGCTGAGATAATTTTGGGTTCATCTTGCATGGAAACACTAGGGTAATTCATCTTAAATATGAAGAATATGTTTTTTGACATTTTCCTAGAAGAAGAAAAAAATAACAATGTGGGATTACATTGGAGCCAAATTGAGTAACAACAGAAAAGATTAAAAATATCTCAAAAGTAATACTTCAAGAAAATCAAAACTGAAGGCAACATATGTAGAAATAAGTTGGAAAAATTATCACATATAAAATTGTAGAAACTTTTTTCCTCAAGGACCACCGTGAAAAAATACTTACACAAAGTAAAAATCTTAAGAAGGATAAAAATTCGTTAGAAAAAAAAGTACAAAAACCAATCAAAAGAGAAGCATTAAACTCTTAAAATGTGAAAATTCAAGTTAAAGAAAAGGGAACAAATACATGTGGAATTAATCTCATAGTTCATAAAGTTCCCAATGCAATAAAAGTGAAGACATTGTCTGATGATATAATACAAACAATAGAAATTCCAAGTGAAGTTCTAGTGTGTGAATATAATCATTTACCTTAAGTAAGCCAAGAAAACGCTACAAACATGATAAGGGAAAATCATAATACAAAAAATCCTTATCAACGTCCACATAATAAGAGAAGGTATATCAAACAACCAATGTATCGACATCACTCAAAAGGTAAGTAATTAACCCATCTTCAAAAGAATATTGATATCATTACCATTAGTCTCATGATAATAATTCATCTTGGAAATCCTATAACTACAGTGTTCCACAAAAGATCAAACTAATATGGTTAGATCATTTTTTAGTTTGATAATTTTTCTCATTCCTCAAAGGTTCATATGATCTTGTATCATCAAAGATAATATCCCTAAGAATTGGGAAGGGTGTGAAGATATTACAAGACAAATAAAATTATATCAAGCCTTTTCATCAATATACTTTGAAGACAAATCATTTCTAAGAGGAAGGAAATGCCATGAACATAAATATATAATATAAATACTATCTTTTAGTTAAATAATGGTTAGTATAATGAAATGACATGCTCAAAGGACATGCCTCTTTATGAATGGGCACTCCCACTTACGTATATATATGGGCCCCAATTGTGCTTTCGGCATCATATTATTTTTTCTTAACACATATATTTTTTATTCATCCTTATGGATATTTTCATACTCTAGATATTTTGAATATTTTGTGTGTTAATGATATTTGTTCATCTCAACCTTTCCAATAGCAAAATAAATACCTCAAACAGAGTCTATATGAAAAATTTATTCCACCTAAAAGTTGAACTTCATATTTCGATGACCATGATTCCAGAGTATGCCATGTCATCCTCATCACTCATGGAAAAGGGGCTAACCACATGAGCATGATGAATTAGGCTCTAGAAGGGTTAATATTTTAACTCTAGTTAAGAGTTGAAGGAGTAAAAAATAGCCACTAATAAGCTATTGGGTTGTGTTATAATTGGGCCAATAGGATGAAAGGGTTCCATTATATTCAAGTTCATTTGTGATCCATGGATGAGAAGAGTAGTTGTGAGTGGATAAAGAGACAAAAAAATAAATATGGTTTGTGTTTTGCAACCCACAAGCCATATGTCCCATTCCTTTGTACTTGCTACCATTTCCATTCGGAGAAAGAGAGAGAAGGACAACCTCACCTCCCAACTAGATTTTCTCTTGTAAGGGTTTCCCAAAGCATATATTGTGTCATTGTGGTTTGTTAGTGTCCATTTTTTTCACTATTCTCTTTCTTCCATATTTCATATATTAATGCAAAAGAGGAATTAGTAATTTAATAAATCTAGGAATGTAAGGAAAACTAACCCTCATTACAGCTTGAGTGGGCCTAATGGTTAAGATCATGTGTTTCCTCCTACGAGGTCACAGGTTCAAATCCAGAGGGGGGTAGAGCATGTATGCCTTCGTAGATTTAGCCATCAAATTGCAGCGAAGAGGTGGGTCCCTTGTCCCACAAACAAGGGCGTCTCATACACCAATTTGGTGTCTGGCTTGGTTGTGACCTTAAAATTGAATAATAATAATAATATAGATTACAAATTTTCAATATTTTTTATCGGATATGTTGTGATGAATTATCTAGTGGAATTGTGATGATGATTTATGACTCATAATTCTATTGGAGTAGGTTTCTTTGGGTATATTGCGCGGAGTTATATTGTGTGGAGTTGTATGGGATCCATATCAGTTAAGTTAAAAGTCATAAAACCATAACCATGGCCAACTAATCCATTAAGAACCCTCAAGATTTAAAAAAGGAGAGATTCATAGGGCTAGAAGAGAAATTCATAGATATTATTTGGAATATGAAGCTTCTCATGGTGACTATGGAAAATAAGTTTGGAATCGGTGAAGAAAAAGTTTCTAACTCGAAATTTAGATGATAGGGAAAATTATGAGATCAAGAAGGACTAGAAAAGCAGACTAAGAGAGAAACTAAAAAATAACAACCCAGCTCGAGTTCCATGAACCATTAATAATCCTTGTTCAATATGTAAGAAAAAGGTGAAATTTAAGACATATTAAGGTGATATTGATGCTTTGGAACTAAATCAATAGTTTCAATAGTTGGAGGTTTATTTTAGTGTCCATCACATAGAGAAAGAACATAAAATTTATTTTTCCCATTTGAAACTAGAGGGTCATGCCTTGAACTAGCGGGAAATCCACATGAGAAGCCTGAGTTAGAGGGGGGTAATCTAGTGAATAAGTGGGAGTATTTCAAAACTCTCATAATGTCTCACTTCTACCTTATCAAATACATAGAGGACTAGTGGATCTAGTGGAATTACTTTCCGCAGAGATAGGGGCTAAGTTTATCAGAGTACACCATAAAGTTTAGTAAGATAGTAATAATGTTGGGTATCTCTCCCAAAAACCCATACATACTCCTCAAGTATCTGGGGGGTCTAAAAATTGGTATATAGAAGCAAGTGATTCCATTAAAACCCAAAATGGTGGATGAGGCTTGTGTACATGCATAGTACCTAGAAAACATAGGCTAGAAGAAAGGTCAATCAAATGGGTCAAATCAAAAGTAGCACCATGAAACTTCCAAAGAAGGGAAGAAGAAATGAGAAGTGGGGAAGGAAAAAATTATAGTATCCATAAGGAACTAGTGAAAATATCCCAACAACCGCTATAACGTTGATGGCATATATAAGATAAATGAACTTAGCCCAACAAAATATCATGATTATAGATTCAAGTAATTAAGTGGAAAACAACTCGGATGTGGATGAGAATATTTCCCACATATTAATGTAGAATGGGGTGAGTTTGAGTAGCTTGCAACAATAACAAGAGAAGGAGGTGACCAAAATATTCCATATAAAGATACAAGTCAAGAAGATGAAAATCAATGCTTTGTTTGACTTAGCATCAAATGTGAATCTCATTTCAATAGAGTTGGAAAAAAAAATTGAGATTGGAGGTACATGACCATCCTAGCCCATATCCATTGAGATGTGTTAATAGGGATGCCAATATAAAGGTAAACAAATAGTGTATAATCAAATTTTCTATTAGTGCTAATTTTATTGATGAAATAGAATTGGATGTAGTTTCACTTGATGTATGTGGAGTTGTGTTTGGGAGTAACTATATGTACATGCAGGATGCGATATTCTTGTGGATAACCAACCAATATTTCCTCATAAAGTATGAAAAATCCTTCATTATCAATGCACACAAGGGGGTTAAAATATCTAGTTGGTAAGTACCAACCACACTAAGAAATTGATCAGTTCTAGCAAGAAGTATTTTTGTTATTTTAAAGAGAATATTAGTCTATAGAAGAGTAAATGAGGGCCAATTCATCCATGGAGGGATGTACTAAGGAACAAAAAAAATGGAAGAGTTACTACATGCATATAGGGGTGTGTTCTAGGAGCCCCAAGGGATACCACCCAAGAGGGAACTGGAGCATCAGATCTATCTATTGTCAGACTCTTTGTTACCAACAATTGGGTTATATAGGAAATAAATTATAGAAGAAAATGAGGTGAGGAAGCAGTTGCAACAACTACTCGAATAGGGTATCATTCAACTAATTACCTCACATGTGGGTCACCCATCATAACTATGCTAAAGAACGACGGGGCTTGGAAGATGTGTATTAGTTACATGACATTAAAAAAATTTATGTTGAAGAACAAGTACCCCCTGCCCAAGATAGTTGATTTGTTGGACCAATTGCAATAATGAATATATTTCACCAAGTTTGACTTAAAGTTAGGGTATCACCAGGTTCGAGTCAAAGAATAAGATACCTGGAAGATCATCTTTGAAAATAAACAATGTTTGTATGAGTGGTTAGTTATTCCATTTGGCCTATGCGATGCATTAACTATGTTCATGATATTAATAAATAATATATTATTCCATTTTATAGATTCATTTGTTATTTCTTATTTGGATAATATACTAGTATATAGTGCTATCTAGGAGGAGAAAATCTCACATTTGATGCAGGTTTAAAGACATTGAAAAAACACTAAACACTGGAAAATCTTAAGAATTTTTAGATTGCATAAAAACTTTTGGTGTATTTAGGATATGTGATAGTTGGAGGAGAAAAAAATATATATCCTACCTAGATGGAGTCCATCATGAAGTGGGTGATTCCTTCCAATGTTTCTGAGTTCAGGAGTTTTGGTTAGGAAACATAGTACCCTAGAAAATTCATAGCCTCATTTATAATCGTAGCAACACCACTCCATGCCATTAAAGCAAGTGGCAAGTGTTTTTGGTGGGAAAATATTCAACAAAAGGCCTTTGAGGATTTAAAGTAAAAAATTTGTCAAGTGTTGGTTCTTACATTACCGAATGTGTAACAACCCTTCAAAATGGATACAGATGCAAGTGGGTATGTTATGGGAGAAATATTCATGCAAGGAGAAATATCTTTATGCTAGAATTCTGAAGTGTTTCATGGGGAGGTTCTCAAGTACCCAAACTATGACAAGGATCTCTATGCTTTTGTGCACACTGTGGAAAAGTAGAAACATTATTGATGGGAAAGAGGACAATAGCCCACACAAATCACTTGTAGATCTAGAGAAATTTACAATAGGCCAATAATTACAAGTGGACGAGGTTTTTACTGTAGTTTCATTCGATGATCTAGTATAATAAGGGACAAAAAACACGTTGACCAATGTGATTGCGTCGATAGGCGCATTCTGTAACCCAATATGAGGGCGATGTGTAATTTCTTTTGTGCTCAACCTTGAGTTGACACATGTATTTTTTAAAGTAAAATAAAATAAAGTTGGCTATGATAAAAAAACAAAATAATTTCTAAATAAAAGAGCATGTCCCTTATAATAAAAAACAGAAATGAATATAGTTAGTCTTAACTAAAAGAATAATAATTGCTGAAAATACAAATCAATAAGAACACGTGGTAAAACATTTCACACCAGTAAAACATTTCACTCTTATGCGTAGCCATAAATATAATATTTTGATATCCTTAGTAACATAATTCTATATCAAACTTTTAAGAATGATAAAGTAATTAAAACTAGAAAAATAATTATAATTTCACTTTTGAGTGTGAGGAAGATAAATAATTCTCATAATTTCTTTTGAATATTTTAATATAGAAATTTAATTGACAATTTGAATATATATATATATATATAGAGAGAGAGAGAGAGAGAGAGAGAGAGAGAGAGAGAGTTGCTATAAAAAAATTACTTTAATATTAACCATAATAAAATATTTGAATATGTAAAAAAAAGAAGTAAACGAAAGTAAAAAGGTATAAATACTCTTTAATACCAAGGAGATGTGTAATTAATTTAATTCTAAATTTTAAAAATTCATTCTCAGTAATAAATAAAATATTTCAATATAGAATGTTGACCTATATTTCAAAATATATTTTAATAAAATAATGTGGTTCATAAATAAAATATTTCTAAGTATGTGTTAAATAAAATATTTTTATTTGAACTATGTATATATTATACATGGTTAAAAAAAAATCTATATATTTATATTGTATATAGAAATTGAAAAAAATAAATTCTTATGGTTAAAAAATTTCAAGTAATTAGTATTATTCTACATTTTGACTCATTTTCAAATATATTTGACATTCTATATTACAAAAATCTATCGACAATAGCCAACTTACAAAGGTATGAGTGTATTGACATAGGATATAAGAAGATAATCTAGGTTCATAAGCGGATGTATGCTTTGGTGTACTGGGAAGCCTAGTAACAGGAAATAAGGTCTATAACATCCATTACCTATACCCACTTGTCCTTGGGAAATTACTTCCATGGGCTTTGTGAAAAGTTTACCAACAACTAGGAAGAGACATGACTACCTATTCATGGTAGTTGACAAGTTCAAAAAGGCATACATTCTCATGCCTTAAAACACTATCAATGGGAAAAAAGTAACAAACTTGTTCTTTGGAAAGTTTTGAGTGCACTTTGGAATCATAAGGAGCATAATTTTAGATAGGGACACAAGATTTATTAGTGAATTTGGACTACATTGTCGGAGAAGATGGAGATGAATTTGAAGAGGCCTACACCATTTAATCCATAGATAGATAGGAAAATAAAAGTAGTAAATGAGACTTTGATGAAAAATTTTAGGGGTTATGATAATAAACATCCAAAGACTTGGGATGAAAATATGATATATATACAACACTCACATAACATATTATTTTATACTTCTACTAATAGGTCCCCATTTGAAACTTGTTTTGGACATTTTCCACCTTCAGCTTTGGATATTGCATATGGACAACCAAGAGGAGTGAGGGAATATCTTACAGGGGATTCCTTAAGGGTATAAAAATTCATTAAGAATGTGAGGAAGAGCCATCTACAGGTTCATGAGATGCTACAAAAGTCATGGGAAAAATACAAGGCCAGACATGATCAACACAAAGAAGACACGTCATTTAGAGTGGAAGACAGAGTATGGTTACAATTGAAAAAGGAGAGGCTACAAGAATTTGGTAAGAAAATAAAGGGTATGCAATATGTTCACTTTAGGACACTAGAAAATATTGGATATAACACCTATAGACTTATTATACCCCCATACATACACATTTACTCAATGGTGAATGTAAAAAATCTGAAACTCTATGACTCTTCCATGTTGGATCAGGTAGAGGAATATGTCGTACCTTCTGTAGAGGATTTAACACGAGATGATTAGATAGATTTGATAAAAAAAACAATTTTTTTAAATAGGTCTAGAACTACATGACATAGATGGCATGACCTTTGAAAAATGGGGTTGAAAGGATAACTTCCAAGAAAGGTTAAATGGTACTCTAGGGAGAAGGTAGAAGAAAAATTGTCACCTCAATCAGTAAAATATTTTGAGAACTAAAAGCCTCCAAAAATGGGGAGGTACAGTTTATATTGGATCATTGTATTATTATTTATCCATATTGATACTTTTAGAGTGGAAAATTTTGAGAAATAAGCTCACAAGACCAATTTTACTAGTGTGTCCAAGTTTCGCAAATCAAGATTTTAAGCCTTTCAAAGGATGTTTGAGGCATTTATTGAATTTATTTGGGGTCCAAAAAATATACAATATACCATTCTAATTAGATTTCTTCTACATGCATGTATTGTGAAAATTCCTTGAAATGTTGCAACTGGAAATAATTCTTCTAACTAGTAAATTAATTAAGCAGTTTATTTTTTTTACGAAAAAATAACAAATTATTCACACTGTGATTCCTTCACAAATAAAAATTATGTTGCAGAAATAAAAATTCTGGAAACTGAGAAATGATAGCACACACATAAAATATGACACTGTTATTTTCAGATAATTGTCCTTGGAAAAACCCAATGTAGGAAAACTAGTGCAACAATCAGGGTTTTATTATTATATAGCAACATAATTTTTTAGTACAATAAAATGACTCCAAAATGGAATTTATATCTAAGAGAAATACTGGAAAAAATCAACTAAGAGAAATTACGCTCCTTTCCAAGAAATTCCTGACTCAATCTAGTCTCATAAACTAAGCCCTAAAGTGATTTGCGTCCACCCTTACACAGTCCTTGTGTAATCCATTGTACACTCAACCAAAAACTCCATCTACAGTAGATTTCATGACTATCTCTATCACTGGAAGTGATTCTCCCAACTTCCTAGAAATATCCCAGCCATTGGAAGTTCAATTGACCCCTCTGTTGGCTTAATTGAACTAACTTCTTGAGGCTCTGCACAACCCCTATGCAACCTATTGGAGAAATAATATGACCCACTACTTGATGTTGGACTCGATCTCTCTTGTCGAATTACCTACACTAGAAAATCGAATTGTCTAGATCACTGAGTAAATTCTACCAGTGTATTCTCTATCTATGGCATTGACTTCCTCTTATAATCTCCATTTGGGACTCCAACGACCACAATTAAAACTTAATTGATGGTTGAGATCATATTCAAGTCGATTTGTGTGAGTTTCTATAGAATTCTCACCTTTATCAATTAATTAATTACTATTACTTAACCATTTTTCCCAAGTTAAAATTAGGAATTTTTAATTATGGTCAATTAATTAAATTGAGCTATCTCTAGGTGGAATTTCCAAAGATGATTTATGAGTCTTTGACAAATCCTATGTTTTAGCCTCTCCACAAAGTCTCAAGACTAAAACACCATCTGATGCACTCCCTTGTATGCTTAGTCCATTGTACACTCAGCCCAAAACTCCCTTTGAATAAGGCATCCTACCTATCTCTAGCATTGGAAGTGATTCTCCCAGACTCCTGGAAATTTTCTCGGCCACTGGAAGCTGAATCGACCCCTTTGCTAGTTGAATAAAATTTCCTTCTTAAGGCTATGTGCAACCCTTGCGCAAACTCATAGAGAAATAATACGAACTCCTCTCCTCACTCTTCCGAAATTGGAAACTCTTCAAATCTGATATCCTACCCCTCTTCCACTTACTACTCAATATATCCTATTGGGTCACTTGCACTAGAAAATTGAATTGTCTAGATCACTATGTATCTGTCATTGGTGTGCTATTCATCTACCCATCGACCTCATCTTATAATATCCAGTTGGGACTCCAACGACCATGATTAAACTTAATCGATGGTTGATATCATCTCCAATTCAATCCATGCGGATTTTCTAGAGAATTATATCCTTTCTCAATTAATTAATATTAATTAACCATTTTTCCTAAGCTAAACTTATGAAGTTTTTAATTATGGTCAATTAATTTAATTTAGCTATCTCTAGGTGGAATTTCCATAAATTATTTCTGGGTTTTGGATAACTCTTTCATTTTAGCCTCTCCACAAAGTATTGAAACTATAACACTATCTAATGCTATAGAAACTAACACTCCCTCTTAGCGAGGAAGGTGTTCTCTCCAAACTTTGTCTTCGTAACATCCTCCATCCATACGATTGATGTCTGACAATTTTAGCTTCTTACCACTATCCAAAAACCACTGTGCTAACTTTGATTCATTTACCACTAGTTGTTGTTGAACTCAACTGCATATGTGATGAGCTAACACTGCACTGTACATCATGTATTGTTTCCAACTCTGCATCTACACTAACACTCCCTCTCAACTGTTGTTGTTACTCCTGTAACTACTACAACAGAGAAGCATATAAAATACTAAATTAATCGTGTCTCTATGATGAAACTATCTCTTGGGTCTCTGACTACTATTAGCATCTGCACTATCCACTGAGAAATATGCATTGTTGCTAACTTTGCACTGAGCCTCCTACTTTGCTATCAACACTTCTTTACACTCCTCAGCATCTAACTACCACTAGTCTACAACTGTGACTCTAGAATCTGACTGCATCAACTGAAACTGATCCTCCTGCTACTAAATATTGCGGGCCCTTTTAGCAAGGGTAATGATCCATGAGTAAACATCATGTGATGTAACTACCATTCGATTCTCGCCTCAATTATACTTTCCCAAATCTCTGAACAACTCTAGGAATAAAAATCCATATCACCCCACCTCACTCCTGGAGGTATAGCTGCAAACATGGTGAAATATTTTTCTAACCTGGAGGGAAACTTGTCTATCTCTGTGAATGTTGATGCCTGATCATGCTTCTCCTAATTTTCTATATTCCTTTGAGTAAACTGAGTACTTAGTGGCCAAAATCGCCACACCTGAAGCACTTTATCTTGAATAGATCCTTCTTCTTATTATTTTCTCCTTGCCATCCTTGTCCCTAACTAGGACCTTTTTTCCCCCTTTGATGCAAGGGCCACATTGTATTCCTCCTTCACACCTTTTGATCCCTTGCTACTACTGTCGATTATGGAGACCTTCACTATAGATTGCCTCATCTCTTCTTGTTGCGGGTCTGACCACATCCTGTCCCATCATGGTAATGTATCTCATCCCCAAATTCCTTTTGGACAAAGATTTCTCGTTCTTCAAAGACAATTTTTAGGGCCAAACACACAAGATATATATCTTGAGGCACTTCTCCTACAGTTGTAAGCTCATCCTGGATATCCTGAATTCTGGTGAGAAAGGTATTAATGGATTCACCCTTTTGCATCCTAATGTTCCTCAACTTTTATTTTAGGAACATATTCCGCTTCTCGAAAGGATTCTAATACAGCCTTGAGAGAGCATCCCACATCTCTTTGGAAATGTTCTTTCCAGATACATGTGAGACTATATGGTCTCAGACTTGATTTAGGATCACTCACTTTTCCTTGGGCATACCTTTCCTATATTCTTTCAACTGATATTCATTGTTAGGTACTGCCACAACGTTGTCTGCATAGGTTTTCAGGCCATGCTAATCTAATAGGAAGGACATGATGGCCTTCTATATGATATAATTAGATGCTCCCTCCAGCCTGTCATGATCTCTAAGCTTGACTATGGCCATCTCTGCAAAAACTTGAACTAGGATGGAAAGCTCCCTCTTTCTCCTACTCGACTACTAGCTCTCATATTCGCACTCCCTTCTGGAGTGAGAAAAAATACCTGTTGCAACTAGAAATATTGGATTTCTGAACTAGAAACCCTCTAAGATAAATCTCTCTCTATGTGTGTACTTTCTCTTCCACCCGACGTTTATTTTACTCTAGAAAAATGATGCAAAACATTTTTGTTCCTGGAAAAGAAATACAATTAGAGAACATATTGAGTTGTTTCTCCCTCTGCCTACTATAATGACTTTTCTAGGACAAATTGAATTTTCTTCCACCCTGCAAGTGAAAATTGAACCCTTCCCAAGAAATGTTTTCTGCTTGGTGAGGCACTACACAGCCCTAGAAAATTTCAGGTTACTTCTCCCTCTGAACAATGAAATTTTCTCTCCTTCTTTTGAGCCTCCTACCCATCAAATATTCTATGATACCATGTGAAAATTCCTTGAAATGTAGCGATTGGAAATAATTCTTCTAAATGATAAATTAATTAAGTAGTTTTTTTTTGTTTTTTGATAAGCTTGGTAGGACCTTTCATTTTCATTAAATTCAAAATAGTGAAACTTACATCCATATCCATATGGTTAGGTAGCCTAAACCTGCCCAAAAGGAAACCATATTTTTTGGCCACATAACGACATGATAAGCCATCCAAAAGAAAAATATTATATCTCTAATCATCATTTCCAAGTAAGTCTAATTGTCCTTATACTGCTTAGAATCTAAATAATTTTAAACATAACTATAAACATATTGGAAACTACAAGACTGTTTCATACAATAAGAGGTAAGACAGAGGGGCTGACACCAAGCTAATCATCTTCCGCAGACGTAATTGGAGTAGGGGCCTTCGCGCTTGAATTGGGGACCTCAGTTTGAGGGATACATGGTATGTGCTACTCAATACGGTTGAGGCATCCATTGTACTTCTGAAGTTGAAATTGAATTTTATGAAATTCCTTGCTATAATCTGGAAACTCATGAGTGGTCACAACCACAACAGATGAAATATGTTCTAAGGCTTTGGTCATGAGGCTCTTCATCAACCAATACAAGTGAAGTATTTTTTTAAACTAATTTGTTATGCCTCAGGTATGACCAAGATTAGGAACTAAGGCTTGCTAGTCATCCAAATCAATATCCATAATCCCTTCTTTCTAATTAAGAAATTTATTTTATTTACGGAAAAATAGCGAATTATTCACATTGTAATTTCTTCAAAAATAAAAAATACACTGCATAAATAAAAATTTTGGAAACTGAGAAATGCTAGCACTCACATAAAATATGACATCGTTATTTTTCGAAAATTGTCCCTGGAAAAACCCAATTCCAGAAAACTGGTGTTCTAGTGGGGGTTTTATTATTTTGCAATGACATAATTTATGAGTACCATAAAATGATGCTAAATCAAAGTTTCTATATAAGAGAAATTCTGGAAAAAATCAAGTGAGGGAAATTAAACTCCTCTCCAAGAAATTACTGGCTCTTGATTTGGTTTTAAAAACTAACTCCCGGCATGATCTGCATCCCCTGTGCAGGCCCTGCATAGTCCCTTGTATGCTAAACCTATAAATCCCTCTGAATCATATGTCCTGGTTATCTCTTCCACTGGAAGTGATTCTCCTGGCCTCCTAGAAATTTTCCAGGTCATTGGAAGATGAATCGACTGCTCTATTGGCCAAATAGG
Source organism: Pinus albicaulis (assembly GCA_034641835.2). Lineage (NCBI taxonomy): Eukaryota > Viridiplantae > Streptophyta > Pinopsida > Pinales > Pinaceae > Pinus > Pinus albicaulis. The sequence continues at coordinate 1,481,087,871 of CM076570.1, forward strand.
ATGACCTTCTTGAGGCTGTACATAGCACCATGCGCAACCTCCTGGAGAAATAATACGACCTCCTCTCCAGAATCTTCCAAAAATAAAAATTACTCCATAAATATTCCATCCTACCCCTTTGCCACCTGCTACTTAATCTCTAACTCAATCTCTTTTGCTGAATCACCTACACTAGAAATTTGAGGTGTCACACTAGAAATTTGAAGTGTCTAGATCGCTGAGTATAGGCCACTCATTTTTTCTCCATATACCCATCAAAATAATCTTATAATATCCAGTTGGGACTCCAATGAACATGAATAAAACTTAATCGATGGTTGAGATCATCTCCAAGTCGATCCATGTGAGCTTCTAGAGAATCCTCACCTTTCTCAATTAATTACTATTAATTAGCCAATTTTTCCTAAGTTAGACTTAGGAAAATTCTAATTATGGTCAATTAATTTAATTAAGCTATCTCTAGGTGGAATTTCTAGAAATGATTTCTAGGTTTTGGAGAAATCATGTGTTTAATCCTCTCCACGAAGTCTCTATATTAGAAAACCATCCGATGCTACAAAAATTAACATGTACGTTTCCAAAAATGTAAGAAATACCTTAAAAAGAGTCTGTATGGAAACATTATGCCACCTAGAAGTTGACCTTATTGTTTGACCACCATGATTTGATGGATGCCACATCAACCCCATTACTCATGGAAAAGGGAATAAACATGTGAAAATTATGAATAAGTATCTAGAAGGATAAATATTGCAACATTAATTAAGAGTTGAAGGAATAAAACTTAACCACTATTAGTATTTTGGTTTGCGTTATAACGAGGCCACTAGGAGGAAAATGGGTTCAATTATATTTGATTATATTTTTGTTCCATAGATGAGAAGAGTAGATGCAAGTGGATGGAGAGAGAGAAAATAGAGGGGGTTTGTGTTCTATAGCAACCCATGGGCCACATGTATCACTCCTTTGTACTTGCATCCATTTCCATTCAAAGAAAGAGAAAGCAGAGAAACCTCACCTTCCCGCTTGGTTTCCTGTCATAAGGGTTTCCTACAACATATCATCTGTCATTGTTATTTGTGAGCATACATTTTTTCTTTATGTCCCCTATTTTCCATATATCATTTATTGCATACATAAGCAGAAACAATAATTTAATAAGTCGAGGAACCTAAGGGAAATTAACCCTCATAATATAGATTTCACAATTTCAAAACATTTTTTCATATCTATTGTGATGAACTTTCCGATGGAATTTCTATAGAAATTTACACACCAACTTGACATCTAGTAGCCAATATTTTTCATAATTCTTACCATTGAGTTTAGATATAGGTAAAAATATATTTAAATGGAAAAGTTGCAAAAGCATATGGTTTTTAATGTCTTCCATAAATTTTTAATGGTGATGGTTTTAAGCATGATTGATGCCCAATTCTAACCATCTTTTTGAGTTCAAATTTGAGTCAATGAGTTTCAAACAATACTCTCTTACAACTTTTCTTTTGTGGTGGGGGTAGGGGAGGGGGTGTGCACTCATCAATGAAAATGGTTAGTGGTAAAAGGAAACCACCAATTGAAGGAAAAATGGTTAGTGGTAAACCCAAAGCATCAAATGAAGTGTAAATGGATACAATGATTATTTGGTTAAGGATAATTCACAAGAAATCCCATGATGTCTCACCTTTGTGCTGACAAAGGGGAAACATTGATGATAATTGTCAGACTTTAAGTTTCAATAACTATAAAAAAATTCCAAATGGGAATCAACAATCTATGTATGATAAAATTAGATAAATAAAACATATAATGGGTGACAACAACAATAGGAAGAAGAGTGTTGTAAATATTCATCACTTGTGTTTGGGCACCTCTAGGTTTTTTCCACTTGTCATATTTTTATGTCACATGCATTAATGTGACTGAGTTTTTCTAAATATGAAATTCAATATTTAAATAATTATAGTAGGACACTTGGTTTACTACTCCATGGCTATTTGGAAAAACTATGGTTCAATATATTGTAGTTATATCATATACAATATTCAAAATTAGGATTTTGATTGACACTATCTTTGTGTCATTTTATGAGAGCATTTTTGTGGGCTCTTTGTATCAACTATATGGCCTTTTAACCTAACAGAGGACAAATAGATCCATCTCCATCTCTCTTGGCATTGGGTTTATTTGTTAAGCATTCTCAAGTAAGTGTTAGATTTTCAGTTGATTCACTTATTATTATTCGCTCTCATGAAATATTTGAGTTCATGTCGGTGAACAATTATAGGTGTTTTGGATAGCATGTTAATGCAGTGGGATTTTCTGTATTCTACAAGTTTTTAGCATCTATATTTGATGGTTTTTCAGTTAGATATTCATTGAGGCTTAGCCTAGGAGTTTTAGATTGAAGACTTGGAGATGATGCTAGTTTATGCACATGTTCTTGCTATCTTGATAATACAATTATTTTTACTTATGAATGAGGACATGGGGGATTGTTAGTCGATGATTTCCCATAAAATAATGAAGTCCTACAACACATTTATGTATTTCACATTATAAGATATTTTTTATCCTAAATTTGTATTAGATCATATTTTTCCTCTTGCTAACCTTATCTCTTAATGAGGTGTTAGTGCTATACTAAATATAGTTTATAATGTGGTTACATCCATCTACTATAAATTGGTATCATTGGAATGAATATAGAATATGAGAATGTCTTAATCCTTTTTAGTCGCTTCTTATGTTGTGTCCCTTTGGATAGTCTAACTATTAAATCACCTACTCTCCCCATTCATATGGTTTATGGACCTTCCAACTAACAAATTCAATCTGAATGCAAATTCCCTTTGAATTTTACTTTCAACTCACCATAACCATTCTTACCAACTCTATGCGAGAATATGTTCAATACATCTTGCATAAATCATGGAATAAGAATCAATCATAATTCATATTATGATGACTGGTGTTGGGATTAGCATACATTACAACCACTAGGAGGTCATGTGTACTTGGTGGAATGCTATATTGAGAAATAAGTACATAACACTACATGATGTGCCTACACAAGGACAATGAATATTTGAAAGGATTACTGTGCAACCTCAGATAAGATAACGTGGTAAGGTGTATCATTGAATAAATGATATTTATCTTCATCCTTGTTTTTTTTTTTATGGTTGAGCAACATGTTGTGACACTTTTCCAAGGCATATTCTCAATCCAAGTTTGTCTTTCTTTATTAAATTAGAAGCTATAGTTATTCATATTTTAAAATTTTTTGCAACAAAATCAATGTTTGTCAAATACACAAGATATTGATTTTGTTGGGATATATAGCAATGAATATGTGTGTTGTTGAAGTGAGGAACAAATTACGGAGAACACTATACAATATGCACATTTATTGGAACAATTCATACATACATCGAAGATAAATTAAATATTTTCATTAACAATATAAATCAATGGCATGATAATATCCTCCTTTATCCAACCATATTTGTCTAACTATGTGAATACAAATGATTTCATTTCCTTTTTTTTTCATAAAGGTCTCTTTCGACGTCTTACAAAATTTCAGCTAAATAACCACTTAATGCATATATATCCATATGGGATGGAGTTTTACATTAATATTATTTAAAATCCAAATAGAAATAATAAATTTGGTTTAGAAGAAAAGATGAATCCACCCAAGCTTATATGGTTAATGCCTCGTTAAAAACACTGTTATCACTCTCAAATTTTCATTTTTTTTTATAGGGTCATCATAAGCTTCACCTTGTCTCATTAGGTTAGATCATTCATTTGATGAGAAATTAACTTAATCATGTTTATTATAGGTCATACAAACTTCATTAGTCTTGTCATTAGGGTCATATCCACAATAATTCACCTTGGGTTCACTTGCATAGTCATCAAATATAAAAAAGAGCCACTTGTCTAGTTTTTCATAGTTTCGTAGCGAATACAGTGCAAAATAGGCAGATTTCGCTACGAAACTACCTCACAATTTCATGGCAAAGCTGAGGATTTCTTTACTTTTTGACTTTTTGAGCAGTCAACTTCAAGGGCAGTTTCTGGGAAAATAGAGAAGCATTATAAGAAACTGATAGAGGTGATTTTCAAGCACATATCAAATAACGTTAAACTATTTCACTTTTCTCAAAGGCGCTACAAATTGGGATATTCAGAGATATCTTTCGGCTCTATTTTTAAAATGCACAATTTTCCCGTTTTATACATGTTTTTTGAATGTAGATTCTGGACAGCTGGAGATGGTTTTAAAAAAACCAAGAGTGGTTTTTCTTCAGAACATTCTGATTTAAAAAAATATCCTCCCATTTTGCAACATACATCAATTATAGGGAGATAGGATATCATCTTTGAAGCCTATTGTTTCAGAAAAAAACATAGTCATTTTATTGGTAAATTAACTTGCTAAAGGTGAAAATGATGCCTTCTGAAGAGGGTAAGAGGCATTTTGAACCAAGTTTTTTGTGTCATCTTTCATCATATATATTTTCAGACCTACAGTTGAAATTTTTATGAAAAAGGGATAATTTTGAAGTTTCTCCATAATAAGGTAGTTTCATAGTGAGTTCCAGGCTTGAAGGCCAAAAAACACTACAAAATTTCTGAAGAATTCTTTTTGTCTTTAAATTCAGTTTTATGGAGAAAAAAGGAGGGGAAAAAATTGTGTTTAGCTCATTATCCCCAAGGAAGATCCTCCAACAGTAAAAAAGGTCAAATGTTATTCAAAAGGTGGATTTTGGAGTTTGCTACGAAATGAGCGGTATGAAATTTCTGTACATGACTGTTTTAGCAGTCAACTTCAAGTTTTATTTCTGACCAAATGAAAATGGATTTTTGAAATATAAAAGAGGTGTTTCTTCAGAACAGATCCATATCAAAAAACCTCTCTCAGTTTCTGCAAAGCCATCAGGGTTTGGAAATTATACACTCATATTTGAAGCCTATTTTTTAGAATTTTCGCTAACCAGATTTGTGAAAAAAATTTAAAATTCGACCTGGAGGAGGTACAGATCAGCATCAACGTGGCATAATGACACATTAGCACTCTATTACACTCAGAAAATTAGTTGGTTGAAATTGATAAGGGTTATTAAATTGATTTGTTGAACTATTAATGAAATAAGATTCCTTTTATATTCAAACTTTGCAAAACAGAAATATCCCTAAGAAGTCTCCAAGTGATGGAATCATGTTTGAAATAGGTCTTTGAGGTAGGAATTCGAGGTGAGAAAGGTGGAAAATCATTTGTATGAGCTCTCACTCTATAAATGAGAGAGTTTTAGAGTTAGAAAGGGTTGGTAGATGGTTACTTGACACTACCACTATTGTAATATTTTGATATCAGACATATATAGTTGCAACATGCCTATTTCAGACCTGAGATTATTTTCTGTATTCTTATGTAAGTTTTTTATATCAGTATTTTACTTTCTCTCCAGTGTTCTAGTTGTATAATCACTTGGAATTCATGGTGACATGCTCCAATTTCCTGTATGCATATATCTTGTTGTTTTGTCCTTCATGTATGGTTTAATAAGAATACAATTGCTTCAGCTTCCATGAGATAAGTTGACTTGTGACTTAGTTTTCATATTGACTCCATGCCTAATGGTAGTTACCGGTTTACATCTTTCACCTATACAAAAACACCACATTCAATCCAATTCAAAGTTATCCATCTGCTTTCAAGTTATTCATTGAATATCCTTTATCCTTTTGAGAGAGGCCTCTCAGACTGGAAAGGCTAATTTCTAGTTACAAGCTAGTTTGAAATAGTTACTCCAAGTTGACCATTGAAGCATCCCAACAGGACTCAATTTGGTGATAACAACCACAATTGTTATTGCCTCGTTATAACCACAATGCTTATAGTTATATTATAGTTATAATGGAGATATTACCATGAGACTACTACTATACTGGAATGATAAATAATTGTTTATGAAGAGACACTTTAGTTACCATAAAGGAAGATTACATTTATAGGTACCATATCCATAACAATGTATCTAGTAATAACAAGTTCTTCCTATTTTGAATATATGAGACAATTATGGGAAATCATGGGTGGGCATTCAACATTATACTAGGAACGAATATATCATAGTAATGCTTAGGTATTTTTCTTTCCAATTGTTATTAGTAGCTAAAATATATCTTACTTTGGGTTTTCACTAGTTTAGCATTGAATTTTGTCTTCTAAATAATATGCAAGGTGGATTGTTTTTTAATTTACAATTTTGTTTGTTAGAGTGTTCTTATGTCATGCACTTACTACTAGGGTGATTTTATAGGCGTTCCACTAAAACATTTAGGATTTACATGGACACTAAATAGGTGGATGTTGATATTATCATTAGTGGCCAACCACCTAGATTTTTAGGGTAGGAGCAAGTGAAAATATGAGATTAAAAGGGGAATATCTAGTTGTGTAGTTTATTATGATGCTTTTTCCATTTTTAGTCGTAGTCGATCATGGCAATGATTAGAAACAAAGACTTGACCACAGAGGAGGATAAATTCTTATCCTAGTATAGTAGGAAAGTTTATAAAGGTTAATAGTGATTGGATTTTTGATAAAATAGATTGAAGGCCATTCCACTTTAACATACAGATATCGTAATCATATTAAATAAAGGTTACACAAGTAAATCATTGTGAATGGGATATAAAGATGTCATCAATAATCTAGGTTAAAACACACAATTTACTTTTTGGTGAATCCTATTTGTTATTGATTTATGGTAATACTATCCCTATGTGTTTTCAAGGATGAATTTCACTTTCATGATGAACAATTTGATTATGGGTTTTTAATATAAGAATTTCAAAGACATTGATAGGATTAAAGGTGAATATGGAGTGATTACTACCTTGAACTTACAATAATTTAAGAATATTGAATACTAGGGTATCAATTTGAGTTCCATAGTTAATTGGTGCTGCAATATGGTGAGTAACAACCAAGTACATCAATCTAGAAGGAGGAGAAATTTTTTCTAGAAAAATGATGCAAAAAATTCACTAGATTCAAATTGAGAGACAACTTCTCAATGTTTCTAGAGGCATTCATTTCTTTGGAGGAATTAACCACTATGTATGAGGAGGATTTCCTGCAAAGGAAGACTAATTAGCATGGAGATGTGAAGGGCCACTAATAGTAGATAGAAATTACTGTAGGGAATGATGGTGTCTCTAAAATCAAGTGCAGACAAGGGATAAATGGAATATGACATGCTGAAATTGGGTGAAAATATGGGATAGATGGTAGCTTTCAAGAGGATCATGATAAATGATAAATATTTTTATAGAAACCAATCCCTTGAAAAAGCACAGTTACATGTTGGGGAAAAGTTTTTATCAAAAACTCTATATTTGAAGAGACACAAATTTACAAGTTAAATATCCTTGAGACACAACACTCTTTATACCTCCTTTTACCCCACACCCTTAGTTAGACACATTCACTCCTTGGATCTAAATATTTGGTAGGTAAGCTCTTAGAAGCCTATCATGATTTTCTTTTATATTCAAAAGTGTCCAGGAAACTTTTTTATGGACCAATATATATCCATCTTAACTATGGATTTACCAAGCATCGAGAGGGATCAAATCTTTTGAGGTGTAAATTTATCTTAAAGTGTAAACTTTGAAAAGTGGTTTACAAATCAGGATATATGATCCCTCTCAAAATTTAAGGTGGATATATACATGTGTGTGTGCGTGTGTGTTTTCATAAATTTGATAGAAATTGCAACTACTCAAGAACTCTAACTGAAAATCATGAGACACAATTCTACTCTATTGATATGCGAAATTAAATTCACAATTTAGAACAACATGCATAGATATAAAATAAGTAAAACAAAAAATACACAATGATTTATAGGGGAACCCAATAAGGAAAAACCCCCAAAGCCTCTTTGCATTAATAAGTTGAATTGAGAAACTATTACAATTTCTAGCTCTATCTGAGCTCAACTTGCAAAAGAACAATTGTTCTTTTGCTCAATGACAAACTATGGCCAACACTTAGCCAAATATCATCTCACCAAGCCTCTTATTTTCTTGCGCAATTTTTGAAGAAATTAGCCCCTATTATTTAGGAATTTTCCTCCAATTTATTGTGTAATTCCCAAGGATTTATCATATGATCTCATGCAACACTTGTACACTCAAACTAGTTTACAACTATTGTTACACTACCTTGTCATATCCACTTTATCCATTGAACACGAATTCTCTTCATGCCGTGGCTATTTTGGGTTGATTGATTAGTTAACTAACAAATCTCTGAGTTATATTATTGTCCCACTGCACAACTGAACTTCAATTGACTCTAACAATAGTTAGAGGTCAGTTAACTGAATACAATTGAAAATTATTGAACTAGAATAATAAAATTTAGTAAGCACACATCCTTAAGTGAACTCCAATTCCTCTAACTATAATTTACTAAGTAAACTAACTAACACAAGCCATGTCACACTAGTTAATTTCCTCCAAGTTTTCGTACTGATGTGGAAATTCAATTTACTCAATTTGACTAAGGCTAAAGTCAAATTGAGGTTTTCTTACTAAATGTTTTCAACTACACACACACACACACACACACACACACACATAGAGAGAGAGAGAGAGAGAGAGAGAGAGAGAGAGAGAGAGAGAGAGAGAGAGAGAGAGAGAGAGAGAGACTGTAATTCTTTAAATGAATTTTAAGGTATTTAAATGTACTAGATACCTTGAAAATCCCCATTAGCACTTGGATTTTGTAGATTGCACCTTGCAGTTACACCAAATATTTGATAGATTTTAGTAATACAGTCTGGAGAATATATTTGAAAATGAGTCAAAATGTAGAATGATAAGACTATTTGAAATGTTTTAAATTTAGAATTAAATGAACTAAATACATCTCCTTGGTATTAAGGAGTAATTGAAATTTTTTACTCTTGATGTAGAAATTATACAACATGCATCTATATCTTGGATTTTCCTGATCTAACAATGTGTTAGGCATCGAATTCGGCTATTTCTTTGCCCAATTTTTTCATCCTTTTTGACCCCTTTTTTCTTAATTTACCCACATTTGTTATGATAAACCTCTGAGGTAAATACCCTGACTTGTGCAATTGGGATATTTTGATTAATGAAGTAAAATCGCGGGGTTTTACCTAATTGCAGCACTAAGGTTTGTGTTTGGCTGCAGATTGAACACAGGAACCCTCGCTCCAGCAGATCACAGTAAGAATCGGTAACGGCCAGCCAAAAGGGGAAGATGCAGCTAGAACACAACTCCCTGGGCCTATTCTCGGCCCTTTGCTCCATTCAGAGTAGCTGTTGTTTGTGCCGTTTCAACCAGAGTCCATTTTTTAACACACAATTCTCATGTTTCAGGGAAATCTGTTATTCCCTTGTATTGTGTATAAAATGGACATTGTTCCTATAAGTCGGGGTTCCAAAGAGAAGGGTGTAATCACATTTCATATATTAATAAACCACATATGGTTTTACTATTCCAAATAATTTCATAGCTAACGCAACCCTGATCAAAGAGCTGGGCCCGCTCTTCTGATTAGGTGTTGCATCTATGTATATGTGTGGATTTATTTCTGTTGTGCTATGGTTGTACTTTATTTGTTTCTAATTCAAATTTTTGAATGTTCTGTATTAAGTTACTTCATGGAAATGCTTTGGGTTTTGATTGTAAACCCTCGGTTGAACGGTTGAGTGTTTGTTCCTGCATATACCTTGCACGTAGCCTTGAAAGTATACGTTCCCAGATTGATAAGATTAATGTCGGATTAGGGTGGATCGATCATCCCTACCTGAACACCAACATTTTGGCGCCATTTCCAGGGAGGCTACAAGGTGCAATCAACGATCGAGGCAACCAGAGGGTCGACCTCTCGTCCTGGGGAGATAACGATTTTTCTCACTCTGCTTCAGGTCCTGAGCGTAGGTTTTAATTTGGGTTGTTTGTTTTTGCTTTTATTTTGAGTTTTGGGCCACTTTATTATCTTAGGGAGGGAGGAGTCTTTTGACGCCCTGCTTCAGATCTGGGAGGTATTAGGTCTTTTTGTGGATTGTGTGCTTCTTGTTCTTGTCCCAGGGAGGGAGGAGTCTTTTGACGCCCTGCTCTTGGTTTGGAACTCTGGTCTCCATCTTGCTATTTTTCTCTTTTTAAATCCTTTTTTCTTGAGGAAGGAATGGTCCTTTGACACCTTACTTCAGGATCGAAGTGTTGTAGGCTCATGCAAAGATTTTCTATCACATTAATTTTTGTATGAACAAAGAATCAAATAAGAGGGGCGGAGTGAGAGCCCTAAAGAGGGGAAGACTAGATTTGGGAAGAAAGACTTGCATACAATAGATCATCGAGAAGGCAAAGTCCGAAGCATCTTCTTGTGTAGTCGTAAGGCTAGGGACTAGGAGAGTAAAATATGAAGGAAAATCAGTAGATCAACCAGTGCATACTCTGGTATACATTGGCGATTCAGTACAGCAGGGTCCTTCATTAGCGGAAGGCTCAAGTAGGATTGGACCCGATCAAGAGGATCTTGTATTGGGGATAGAAGGAGAATAACTCACAAGCAGAGTATTGACAGAATCAAATTATTTCAACAGGGGAGAGGAAGTTTTCATTGAGGGATTTAACTATCAAGACGCAGGCAGTAGGAACGAAGCAATATTTGTATTGCCGATAGATAAGGGGAGTGTTACCAAAGCTACTCGAGTTCCAGCAGTAAGGAGTCCCCAGTCATCTCCTACAGAACCTGTTGAAATCCCCAGCGACTATTGGAATATTTTCATGGCTCCCACAGCCTCTATTATCGAGTTTCCCATTGAGAATACGGGAGGAGGTGCACCTACAAAACCTATCCCATTGACATCTTTACCAAATTTCCATGGGCTCGTGTCAGAGGACCCCGACACATTTTTTTTTTAGTTTGATATAGTGTGTCGGGGGTATGATTACATGACAGATGCCCAGAAATTGAAGATTTTTCCTTCCACACTTAAGGGGACGGGTCTGCAATGGTTTATGGGCCTTGGAGGGAAATATATTACCACATGGGATGACATGTGAATAGATTTCCTGGAGAAGTATCAGGACTATTGTAAATCCTGGAATATCAAGGAGGAGCTTTTCAAGTTTACACAAAAAGAAGATGAAAATCTGGAAGACTGCGTGGAAAGGTTCAAGTACCTCTTATAGAGGTCAGGACATTCTCATTTGGACAAAGAAATTCTGAAGGCTATCCTCCTTCGAGATTTTCGAGAGGATTCAATAGAAATGTTGAATATTGTGGGGAAAGGAGAGATCTCCAAGGAATCTTTTGAAAATATCTGGGACTTGTGTATCCAGTGCTCAAGAGGGCTTGCAAGAAACAGATCAGGGGTTCGTTTAGTAAAAGGATCTAGCGAGGGTATTACGAAAGAAGAAATTGGGAACCTGTTAGACAACCTGAAGACAGATATTCATAGTACCCTGTCAACACAGATGGATACTTTGCAAGTGAGGCAGAAGAAGTTGGATCAGGAAAGGGCTATGGTAATATTTTGCCTGAAATGCAAGAAGAATCATTTAGAAAGGGAATCTCCATTAAATTCTATAGAGAAGTGTGACATCTGTGAGTTAAATCATGTTACCAGCTCATGCCCTTCCTTGCCAAGTCTGAAAGCGGTATTTCAAGGAGCAGGGGAGGACACGGAGCAGCTGTATCGTATGGGTGCTAGGAAGTCATGGAAATTTTGACCACCAATGGGAAATCAAGGTATGTATCTAGATCCATCTCAATATTTCAATAATTATAATATGAATCCCCAACCCATACCTTGCTCCCCTATGTGGCCATAGTACCAGCACCCACTATGGCAGCAATGGAACCCTCAGGCTAGTATGAGCTCATCATGGGCTCCAACTTGGCGAGGACCATCTATAGGGAAGTTCCCTCAGCAGCTGCCACAACAACAAATAGCACAACAGCTCCAACTACCCTCCACTTTGCCTCCTGGTAACCAACCTGTCCATCCTCAGCTTCCAATGCAGCCTAACCCTAACCCTAACCCCAATAACAAAGGAGCTCATCAAGCTGATGTCCTTAATCTGCCTTCGTATAGCATTTCTACGGCAGATCTATATGAAATGAATTTGCGATCTGGCCAGACAGTTAATACTAAACCCCCTCCAGTTATCATTGAACAGCTTGGTAATGAAGACAGAGAGGCACAACCAACCGATAAAGAACCAAAACAAACTGCTAAAGCGCCTTCTGTAAAACAATCTCAACCTGAACCACCCTACCCAGAGAGACTGATTGTGATTAAATCCAGTCCACAAGCTGAATTTGACTTACTAGGAGAATTACGGAATTTATTTGTTAAAATTCCCTTGTTACAAGCCATGAAAGATGTGCCAATATATGCAAAGACCCTTAGGGAGTATTGTTCGAAGAAAACTGTAAAGAAAACTAAGGACCCCCTCACTATACATGTTATGGGAAAGATATCGGACTTCATGATGGGGAAATCAACACCAGTAAAATATGGAGACCCGGGAAACCCAGTGTTGACAGTATAGATTAATGGGGTAGAGATTCCAAACGTACTGGTAGACCTGGGTGCTGCCATAAATGTCATCACTACTGAAACCATGAATACATTAGGCCTTTAGAATTTGAAGTATACACCCACAGTGTTGGAATTGGAAGACAGGTCTACAGTCAAGTCTGTGGGAAAGCTGGAGGATGTGACAATTTCAGTAGATGCATGGCATTACCCGATCAATTTCCTGGTGTTGCATACACAGTCTTCAGTGGGAGGCCACCCTTTGATTTTAGGGAGGCCATGGCTGGCTACTGTAGATGCTTATATTGGATGCCGATCAGGAAATATTATCATTTCCAATTGTCATAACACCAAGAATTTGGTGCTGTACCCACTGGCAGAATCAGATGCATCCAAGAAGTCAGCAGCCAGCAAGGAGGTTGTATCTATGTTGGAAGTTGAAGAACAAGAGGAAGAGGTGAGACCGGTCCTTACTATCAGTTAGGCCCTTCAGTTGAATATGGAATCAGAAGATGATGTGATCACTTCCTTTATGAACGATCATTGTTCTGTTTTAGTTTTAAGTTGTGAAACTCAGGAAGCTATTGAGACATCAGAAGAATTAGAAGAAGATGTTGATGCACCTCATGAAAGCATCCAAGTGGAGATAGAATCAGGAAAAACCTTGAATATCAATCTAGGTCTTTCGGAGTCCCAGAGGAGGCAACTAATAGATGTTCTTCAGAAGTATAAAGAAGCTTTCGCCTAGGATTACTCAGACATGAAGGGGATCCCTGATAATTTGTGCACCCATCATATATACATCAAAGAATATTTTCGCCCTATAAGACAGCCTCAGAGAAGGATGAACCCGACATTAAAAAATATTGTGAAAGAAGAGCTCCAGAAACTACTAGATGCAAGGTTTATCTACCCTATCCCAGACAACCAATGGGTTTCACCACTGGTAATGGTTCCTAAGAAAAATGGTAAGTGGAAAATCTGCATGGACTACTGAGAGTTAAACAAGGCAACGCAGAAGGATCATTTCCCTCTGCCATTTATCGATCAAGTCGTAGACACATTGGCTGGTAAGAAATTTTTCTCATTTCTGGATGGGTTTAGTGGGTACAAAAAATTCAAATTGCTCCTAAAGATCAGGACAAGACCACTTTCACATGTCCATGGGGAAAATTTGCATACCGGGTCCTTCCTTTTGGCCTATGTAATGCCCTTGCAACATTTCAGAGGGCAATCTTGGGAATCTTCTCTGATTTAATAGATGATGGTGTCGAAATCTATATGGATGATTTCACTCCCTATGGGGACTCATTCCTAGAGGGGCTGAAAAATTTAGAAAAATTCCTTGAAAGGTGCATACAACCGTGTGTTTCCCTGAGCACAGTAAAGTGTCACATGATGATGGAACAAGGAATTGTTCTGGGACATTTGCTTTCAGCTAAAGGAATCAAGATGGACCCAACAAAATTAAAGGTAATTCTGAACTTTCCAACACCTAAAACGACCACACAGGTACGTAGTTTTATTGGGTATGTTGGTTATTATAGGCGCTTTATGGAAAATTTTGCAAAAGTAGCTCACCCATTCTTTCAATTACTAATAAAAGATTCAGAATTTTTTTGGACAGAGGATATTGAGGTAGCCTTTGCAAAGATTAAGGAATTAGTCTGTAGTGCTCCGGTTCTTAGGGGACCAGACTGGGCGTTACCTTTCCATATTCATACAGATGCTTCTCAAACAACAATTGGTGTAGTATTAGGACAACAAGAAGATAAAGTCCCTTATGCAGTCTACTGTGTTAGTAAAAATTTGGCTCCATCTGAATTAAATTACACGGTGACTGAGAAGGAGTTGCTTTCTATTGTCTATGCCATCAACAAGTTCTGGCATTATATTACCAGGTATTCTACCTTTGTGCACACTGATCATGCTGCCACTAGGTATTTAATGAATAAACCTGTTACCCCTGGTCGTGTTACACGATGGCTATTGCTACTACAGGAATTTGATATTACTATAGTAGATAAACCAGGGAAGGACAATGTGGTTGCAGATTTCTTATCTAGGTTAGAACATGATGGTAAGAATACACCAGTTGATGATAATTTTCCAGATGAGCACCTTTTTGCAGTATCTACTAATACTCCATGGTATGCAGATATTGCTAATTATCTTACTACAGGTGAAGTGCCCCGTCATTTATCTTATAAGGAGCAGAGGAAGATCATTCATAAGAGTGCCCGTTATTCATGGATGGCAGGATATCTTTTCCATATAGGGATTGATCAGCAGATTCGGCATTGTGTGGCAAGAGATGACATTTATGAGATCCCAAAAGCCACACATGATGGACCCTGTGGAGGACACTTTGCAGATAAACGGACAGGCCATAAAATGCTGCAGATGGGACACTATTGGCCCTCCATTTTTCGTGATGCTCGAGATTATATTCGAAGGTGTGATAGTTGTCAAAGTATGGGACAACCTGGGAAAGCAGATGAAATGCCTCTTCAACCCCAGATAGTCCTTGAACCATTTGAGAGATGGGCCACTGATTTTTTTGGCCCCTTTAACCCACCTTCTCATAAAAAATCTTACATCCTAGTTTGTACTGATTATGTAACCAAATGGGTGGAAGCTAGAGCAGTCACAAGGGAAACAGAGCAAGTAGTGTTAGATTTTCTTTTTGAAGAATTCTTTGGTAGGTAGGGGACTCCGAGAGAAATTGTATAAAATGGAGGATCACAGTTCACATCTCATATGATAGAGAAATTGATGCAGAAGTATGGGGTCAAACACAAAACAACAACCCCCTATCATCCACAGGCGAATGGACAAGTAGAGAGTACAAACAAGGTATTGGAAAATATCTTGACAAAGACAATAGCAAGTCATTTCCAGGACTGGGAACATAAACTTCCAGAAGCTTTGTGGGCCTATAGGACAACTTGGCGCGATACAATAGGATTTCTCCCCTTCGAATTAGTCTACGAGAAATCTCCCCTGTTTCCAGTGGAATTTGAAATTAGCACACTCATAACAGCCCTGGAAGTAGGCTTGGATTTATCAAAAGCACAGAAGCACTGATTGGAACAACTGAATGAGTTAGAAGAGATTCGATCAAAAACTTTCCAGAGGACCACTGCTGTTCAATAGCAGAGGATGAAATGGCATGATAAATTTATTAAAACTAAGGTGTTTCATGAAGGGGATTGGGCGTTACTGTATGAATCCAGATTTAAGGACTTCAAGGGAAAAATTTGTACTCGCTGGATGGGACCATATCAAGTGGATGCAGTGTTCGATAATGGAACAGTCAGAATAATTACAATTGATGAGAATAAGACTTCATTTGTAGTAAATGGCATTGTCTAAAATTATATCATCATCCAGCCTCTAAAGATGCCTTTGTTAAAACCCTTTCACATTCAGCTGATTTAATGATTATTGAAACAAAAGACACTCTCACCCCCCATTAAAAAAATAAAAATAAAATAAAATAAAATAAAATAAATAAAATAAATGTGGTTATTTCTCACTTGTTTGTGTTTTGCAGGAATTAAAGATTTTCGGCCAGGAGGGAAGCTATATTGTTCGCTGTTACTCCGGAGTGCTGCTACACTACCGTTTTTGTTACTCCAAAGTTGTTGTTACACCACTATTGTTGTTACTCCGGAGTTACTGCTACACTGCTGTTGCTATTACTCCGGAGTTGCTGCTACACTGCTGTTGCTGTTACTCCAAAGTTGTTGTTACACCGCTGTTGTTGTTACTCTGAAGTTACTCCGAAGTGCTGCTACTGCTGTTGCTGTTACTCCGAAGCTGTTGCTACACCGTCATTTCTATTACTACGAAGACTCTCCGAAGTTGCTATTACACCATCGATGCTGTTACTCTGAATATTGCTACTACTCTGAAACTACTGTTACACCGTCAATGCTATTACTCCGTAGCTGCTCTGATTTCATAGCTGTTGTTACTCTGTAACCGCGGTTACTCCGTCATTGATGTTACTCCACAATTTCCGCTACTCTGTTACTATTGTTACTCCGTTAGTACCGTCATTTACTCTTGCTGCTACTCACTATTCATGACAAACACTTTTGCTGTTAATCCACCTTAAGGTAAGTCCGCAGGTACGTCTCCGCTGATTTTTACGGATTTAATTAAATATTCCAAAAAGAAAAGTCAAAGCGCGCCGACGACGGCCATCACTTTAAGTTGAGGGGAGGTACCATCATAATAACTGATGGCGTACTTAACAAAGGTACTTATGACACATGACCATTACTAAATTAGATTTAATGACTTTAATTACCTTGTAATGATGCCATTAAGTTGGGATGTGTACTCGCACGCATAAGAGTCACATCAGTCACCTTGTAAACATTTCGTATTAAAACCAAAACGTATCTAACAGTACCACTGCAATCTGTTTCAAACATACCAGTACTGTTTTATCCGTCATACTTGGAAATTTCCATGACGTCGTTACAGTTACCAACAATTCGGAGCCTGCCACTCTCCCCCCGCCAGCCGACTGTAGCCATCGTGTCGCTTCCGCCTTCGCAGCAATGGGTGGGCGATCTGTGCGCCATGAGCCCGACTATTCATCAAGGATCCGGCGCAATCAGGAAGTATGGAATATATTTGTAAATGCAGTTTGGGACGTCTACTTGGATAGATTAAATGGTTGGGATGAGGAAATTACGCTGGAATTTGCACTGAACTTGGAAGAAGGATCTTCTTGGGTCTGTGGACTCGAAATCCCAGTTACAAAGGAAACGATTGCAGAAGTTAGTAGACTGCCACAGGGAGGTGAACGATGGTTTTCCAGAAGAACTCCTCTTCTGGAATTCCCCGAAGCTTTTCTCCAAGCTGGGGAGAGTATTGCACAGAAAGGCCAAGGGTATGATAGAATGTCATTGTCGCAGCCATGGAGTGATGTTGCAGAAGCTGTAATCAAATACATAACTTGCGAAGGGAGATATTCTACTGTTTTTAAATATCATCTGCGTATACTAGCACACCTGCGGTTTCCCCAAGTGGAAGCCTTTTCAATGAATGTACCTTATTTTCTTTTGACAAGCTTGAATCTGATGGAAAACTCAGCTCAAGATGCACGGCAGGTGCTAGTAGTCCTTTCCCACCATGGATTGGTGCAGTTATTAGTATTGAACTCTATCGACAGGATTCCGATTCCGTGGGAGTGGTTCTGAAACTCCACTGAAGAAGAAATTGAAGCTGTTATAGCTGCCAGGGCAGAGGAGCCTGAAATGATGCAAGAGGATGAGGTCGTGCAGGGAGATGAGGAGGACGATTATGTTGATCAGGAAGAGCCTGAAGAAATGGAGATGGAAGCTGAGGAATGTGAAGAGGAGTCGGCTTTATAAATGCAAGCCGAACAAATTGAAGTTTCAGAGATTCTTACTGGCACTTCGGCTGAGGCTGCTCCATAAGAACCAGCCCAGTCCGTGGAGCCAGTTCAACAGATAGATAGAGTAGTTGGCACAGAGGCCACTCCACAGGGATCTCCTGTTAATGTGGAACCTGTGGAGGAAATAGTCGTGACCACCCCGACTACAGAAGATGCAAGGGAAATGGCAGGTGAAGCGAGGAGTGGGGTTGACGCTGCTACATAAGAACCAGCGCTGACCCTAGGAATGGATGGAGAAAATCTGTTCTAGTTTCCTGTCTTTTTTCCAAAAGGGGTGGGTAATCAATTCCCCACAGCAAAGAGAAGCAAAAAACGTGGCCATTCCATCGCCTCCAAGTTTGAAACGAAGATTGTGGCTAGAAGAAACCCCAACAGGCACATCAGCAGAAGGGGATCCTACTGGGGCACCGGTGATTGAGGAAGATGTACTTGAAGAAGGAATGACCATTGGTGGAGAGGAGGGACCAAGCGAAGTGGTCCCGACGAATCCACCAATGGCACATGAAGGTATCAAAAGGCTAAAGCAAGAAGGGATATAAGAAGGGAAGACAGTGGAAATCAGACTGTCTGTCAACACGGCAGAGGCAGCTGTGAGGAACTCACCTCTAACAGTCAGAGTCGAGGAAGTACAAGTGAAACAAGAGGAAGAAGAGTTGGGTAGGTCGCGAAGACCACCTATCAAGCAAAGATATCAGCATCAGTTTAGAGAAATAATTCGGTTGAAAATGGAAGTGAGGAATTTGAGGAGCAGAGTGTATAAGATGCAGAAGCAGATAAATAGGTATAGACAGAGAGCCAAGAGACCCAGGGTTGACAGGGTCAAGGCGGGAACAGAGACAGAACCACTCGAACGGATTTTTGAAGCCCGAGAATATGCCCTAATGGCCGAGCTACAAACATGTAAATCCACTGCGGCACAGTATAAGAATGAAATCAAAATAACTGAAGAGAAAGCCTCCGCAACCATCTTCGGATATGTGGAGCGTATGGATATTATGAAGTTGAGGCATGCCAAGCAACAACTCAAGATGGAGTAGCTGGAAAAGCAAGTGGCCGAGCTGAAAAATGATAAGGAACAAATGTTCAGTCTGGTGCAAGAGGTGATGGCAGGTCGCCCCCCTGCTTCTTGCTATTCTTTGTTTTTGCATCAACGTTTTCTTTTATTTTGCACGGAAAGCATTAAGAATGACGTCAGCTATGAGATTGAGGATGGTGTACAATTCCTCCGGATTACGAGGAATCACAATGTGCCAACTCAACACTTGATGTGTGAGCTTTATTTGCATGGGTATTTGCTACGGTTGGAGATGAATTTTAATCCGGTCCCATATGTGGGGGATATTCATATGAGGGCCCTCACCTCTTATATTTTCAATCAAATTCATTGGCAGAAGGCTTGTGACACTTTTGAATCTAACGAAGTCACTAAGCCATTTATAATAAGGGCAGAGCATGAAAGGTCAAATACTGTATTCAACAGGCATTATGCCTTTTTGAAGTTTGAGGAAAACAAAGCCAGAATGTTGAGGAAACAAAGGTGGTGTCTTGATATTTGTGTCAATCAGATAACTGTTTTCCAGAAGGAAGCTCTGGATGCTTGTCAGAGGAGATGGCTGATGTCACCAACAGCTGTTAGAAGTAGGGAGCCTTTTGGAGCACCCAATTTTGCACGAGTACTCACTCGAGTACCAAGGTACGTGGCATGTATCGAAACATGTGGTACCTGGTGGATGGGGCTTCGATTTCAGTATATTGTTCTTTGGCTACCGTCAGAAGTCTATACTCTAGCTTATAATGTTTCGACAGGCTGGTGGAAGGAGGTTCTTCTTTCAGATGGGTTTAAGGTCCCAGGGACAAAAATGACTCTGGAGTATGATCTTGCCGGGCTTCATGAAGCTCACAGGTTACAGAACCCGGATCTGCGAGGCCGACAGGCTACATGAGGGCATGTAGAAGGCTAGTTGTGGGGAGAAGTTGGGCACCAAATTCGGCTATTTCTTTTCCCACTTTTGTCATCCTTTTTTACCCCTTTTTGCTTAAGTTACCCACATTTGTTATGATAAATCTCTGAGGTAAATACCTTGACTTGTCCGATTGGGATATTTTGATTAATGAAGTAAAATTGTGGGGTTTTACCTAATTGCGGCTCTAAGGTTTGTGTTTGGCTGCAGATTGTGCATAGGAACCCTCGCTCCAGCAGATTGCGGCAAGAATCGGTAACAGCTAGCCAAAAGGGGAACGTGTAGCTGGACCACGACTCCCTGGGCCTATTCTCGGCCCTTTTCTCCATTCAGAGTAGCTGTTGTTCGTTTCGTTTCAACCAGAGTCCATTTTTTAACACACGATTCTCATGTTTCAAGGAAATATGTTATTCCCTTGTATTGTGTATAAAATGGACATTGTTCCTGTAATTCGGGGTTCCGAAGAGAAGGTTGTAATCACATTTCATATAGTAATAAAACACATCTGGTTTTACTGTTCCAAAGCATTTTGTAGCTAACACAACCCTGATTAGAGAGCTGGGCCCGCTCTTCTGATCGGGTGTTGTGTCTGTGTATATGTGTGGATTTATTTCTATTGTGCTATGGTTGTACTTTATTTGTTGCTAATTCAGATTTTTGAATGTTTTGTATTAAATTACTTCACGACAATGTTTTGAGTTTTGATTGTAAACCCTCGGTTGAACGGTTGAGCGTTTGTTCCTGCATATACCTTGCGTGTAGCCTTGAAAGGATACGCTCCCGGATTGATAATATTAATGTCGAATTAGGATGGATTGATCATCCCTACCTGAACACCAACACAATGTACTAAATTTAAATACCGAATCGTTTCTACAAATATTTTGCGGAATTAAAAACACAAATGCTAATCACATGAACATGAAGAAAGATCAATCACACACAACACATATAATTTCATGGGGAAAGCTTATAGCTAAAAACCCCACTATATTCTATTGTATATTAAGCATGGAAAATGAAACAATTACATACAAAAATATTCTCACAAGGGCCCTCCAATACTCAACTAATTGTCTCACACCGTCATATGCAAAATTGACCAACACGTAGCCCATTCTCAGCCTCTAGACAACTCGCCTTTCTTGCGCAATCCCTGATGGTAAAGATCCCTAAAATATAGGAATTATTTCCTGATTTGACTGTGCAAGTATTATGGGCACTCCAATGGGTGTTTGGTTGCATGTGTGCAACCCAATAATCCTACAAATGATAGTCAACTTCCCTTTCACCTAGAACTCAACTGGGTCTCCACTGAATCTGACATGCATGCAGCTAATAATAGTAAATCCTCAGTTGCATGTGAGATCACTGATTCTGAATTAATTAATATTTAAGTCACTATATCTCTCACTAGTGTATCTTCAGTTACAACTAGCACAACTGAGTTTAACTCACTTAACTGAGTTAAACTATTTACAACTTGCACCAACTCATGCACCACTGCACTTCGAACTCTGTTACAACTAGAATTACTATGCATGCCTCACCAAATACCTCTAACTCGAAATCCACTAGCTAATTGCAATTAACTGATTCAAGTACACATCAAAAATAGATTACAATTTAATTTCCATATTAATTAAGGGATAACCAAAATAGACCTGCACCAAAAAATAGCATTGTGGGCCGCATCCTAGTCTGGGTGATTAATGCAACCATGTGCTGAATGCACTAGGTGCCTAATGCACTAGGCGTGGGTGCTGAATTTTATTTTTGAATCTCAGTACTCCCTCTCAACAAGAAATGGATTATCCTTCACCTCGATCCTGTCTCCATGGTATTCAAATTTTCTCCTAGTGAGCACCTTCGTCAGAATATCTGCATCCCGATCTTCCGTGGGAATGTAATGAAGAAACATTATGCTTCTCTGCACACAATATATGAGATGATGGTATCAGATATCTATATGCTTGGACCTATCATGAAACACAAGATTAATCGAGAGTTTAATGAAACTATGATTATCACAATGAATCACTATTGGATCCATCTAAGAACCAAACAAACCAACCAAGATCTTTCTCATCCAAATAGCCTCACATGCAGCTTGAATTGCTGCCATGTATTCTGCTTTCGCTGAAATGAGTGCCATGGATCATTGTTTCGTGTTGTACCAGGAAACTGTTGTCGATCTAATACTAAAGATCCCCCCTGATGTGATCTCTCCGCATGATGGATTTCCAACCCAATATGAAATCGTGAAGCCATGAAGCTTCACTCCCTTTATCCGTCTGTACCACAGACCATACTCTGACATGCCCCTCAGGTATCTCAGGACATGCTTCCCTGCCTTCCAAAAGAGCTTAGTAGGCTTAACCATAGCTTGACTCAGCTGGTTAACTGCGTAGCAAATGTCTGGTCTCATGTTCACCAAATACATTAGCAAACACACTAACTATCGGTAGACAGTAGAATCGACTACCTCTCAAAAGTAGCATCCTCTTTCCTCCAATTTCCTGGAAGAAGAGTATCCATGGGTTTGCATATCTCCATGTTAAACTTACCAAGTATCTCATTTTCATACTTTCCTTGAGACACAAAATGTTCACCATCCCACTGCCATATTTCCAATCCAAGGAAATAATGAAGAAGTCCAATGTCCTTCATTTCGAACTCCCTTGCAAGATCCTCCTTGAATGAGTGTATCAGCTGCTCATCAACAGTCAAAATTAGATCATCAACATAAAGAACAATGATCAATATCTTACTGTCAACCACAATCTCGTACATGTTTACATCTGCTTCACTTTTGGTGATGCCCAATCTGGTGAAATAGCTGTCTATCTGAGGGTACCAAGCACAGGGTGCTTGCTTCAGCCCATACAGTGCTCTTTTGAGTCTACACACATGCGACTTACTCTTGAAGATCTCAAAACCTTCAGGCTACTCTATGTATACGTCTTCCTCAATGATCCCATTGAGAAACACAGTTTTTACATCCATATGATGAATTCACCAACCCATCTATGCTAAGAGGGCAAGGATGGATCTTATTGAAGAGTACCTTGTGATAGGTGCAAAAGTATCATCATAATATATCCCCTCGATCTATGAGAATCCTCGGGCCACAAATCTGGCCTTGTATTTATCCACACTCCCATCAGCATCTTGCTTGACCTTGTAGATCCATCTCGATCCAATCACTAATTTGTCGATCGGTCTTGGGACTATCTCCCATGCATTTTTCTTGACAATGGAGTTATACTCCTCCACCATTGCATCAACCCAAGTTGGTTGCTGCACTGCTTCCTGAGAGGAATATGGTTCAATCACAATACATTTGCTCATGAGAGCCATGTATCCAGTAAATCGGTCAGGAGACTGTCTTTGTTTGCGCTATGAAGTAGGGGTTCCTACATTCTCTGGAACATCAAGTCTCAGCCTATCAACTTTCGTGGTGCACCTTTTTCCATTTATGATGGATGGCTCTGCATGAGTGTTTTCCTCCACTCCATGAACCTCCTCATGTGGATGATCCACATCTTGAGACTCATCCTCTCCAACAATAGTTCCTCCTCTGCATGCAAGTCCAACTCCCTCTCAAGAGACAACCTCATGGCTTTCTCCTCACCAAATTTGATATCCCGTCACACAACAGTCATTCTGTTGTTTGAAAAATACACACGATAATTATGGGGTGTTTCTATGTACCCCAAAAAAATCCTAACCTCAGTTGTTGGTTCCAGCTTCTTCCTGGCATCCTTGGTCACATGCACATAAATGGATGAGCCAAAAATCTTAAAGTGTGAAACATCAGGTTTCTTACCAGTGAAAGCCTCTTTAGGTGTACTCATGCCAAGCACTCTGTGAGAACAACAGTTTTTCACATGTACTGTTGTATTTCATGCTTCCACCCACAGATGCATCGGTAGGCCTTGATCATGCAACATCACTCATGCTGCACCCACAATAGTTATGTTCTTCCTCTCCACGACCCCATTCTGTTGTGGGTTATGATGCACTATGAGTTCTCTTCGAATTCCTTCTTTTCTACAGAATTTATCGAATTCATTAGAGATGTATTCTCCACCATTATCGCTCCTAAGAGCCTTCAATTTATTCCCCGACTCTTTCTCCACCAATGCCTTAGACTCACAGAAATTAGAGACTATTTGATCTTTCTTCTGCATGAAGAAGATTCAGCACTTACGAGAAAATTCATCAACAATGATTACATAGTACTTATGTTTTGTTGTTGAAGCAACTGCGAAATGACCACACACGTCTGTGTGAACTCTCTCAAGGATCCCCGAAGCTCGGTTCCCCTTCTCATGAAAGGTGGCCTTTATGTATTTTCCCATATTATATCCCTTCCATGTTTCTGACTGCACAAGTGTACCCATGGGAAGACCAGTAGAAATATGTTGCATGACTTTCAAGGCTCCATGATGAAGATGGCCCAATCACCTGTGCCATAATTCACCCTCATCCCGGCTCACCAATTGATTTGCCTTGCCCATCATTGCTGCACAACCATCTACCTCCATCTTGTAGATATTATTAACTCGAATCCCTATCCTCTTGGCTTGTCCCATTGTTTTATGTCGCAGGAAATATTTTCCATCACTAAGAACAACATCATAGCCTCTATCCTCCAACATTGTGACTGAGACCAATTTTTTCTTTAGACCGGATACATGCATCACATATTTTAATTGAAATGTTTTACATGACTCCCTCTGAAAGGTAATGGTACCAATACCGGTATAATTGTATCGTTTTTCGTCTCCCATTTCAATATGCATCTGGAGATCTTTCTCCTGGATTAGTCATATCCTGTATTTCCATAATGAACAGATTAGAGACTATTTCTATTATAGTTGATGTTGTATACCAATACTAATATGTCTGATATTGATTACTCCAACTAATCCCATTGAGCAAGAGGTATTATGAATAAGCTAAGTAATGGCATGGATCAAATCACATGAACCTTAATTACATGAATAGCTATGTGTTTGGTATCTAACAACTGCTTGGAATTCATACTGCTTAATAGTGATAAGATATGAGCTATTTCCCATAAGTTACATAAGCATGAAGAGGTAGTCAACATCAAGCTATAAAGGATATGGAATAGTCAAGCTAATTTACTTGTGTGAATACACGGAGTTATAGTAATGTAGGTTTGAAGCTTTGACATAAACACAACCAATTGGAAATAAAAGCTACAAAATAGAAGGGGGCCCCTACTAATATATATATATATATTGGGGTGAGACCAATGTAGAAGCTAAATATATATATATATATATATATATTCAGGAATTGTTGGTTGAAGGAACCCGATGGGAGGGGGAAAAAATGCTTCCTACCAAGCACGGGAGGCAATGCAGTCACTATCCACGGATCGTATGACATCTACCAGTACATACCTTATCACGATACTCCATATTCAATCATATCAATGGTATTTGATCCATTAGTGTTCGTTGTACAAGTCACTAAAAAGATCCTTATCTCCCGTCATGTGAAAGGAAGTGCCACTATCCAAATACCACACAGATCCAAATTCACTGGACACCATGCATGTGATTAATGAGGAGTCAAGATCAAATTGTGAGGCAAGGGCCTCACCAGCTGCATATCCTCCAACCTTCTTATTCTTCTTCTTTTGTGGACAGTTAGTAGAAAAATTCCCATACTCGTGATAGTGAAAACACTTCACCTTGGACATGTCCTGCTTCTTGCCATTCTCGGAATCAGATTTAGAATGGAATTTCTTCCCCTTCCCCTTCCTTGACTTGGTAGCCAAAGAACAATCCTCTTCATCCTCATTGTTAGATGAAGATCCATCTCTAGTGTTCCGTCTGAACTCCTCCTGTACCAAATCCGACCATAATCGTTCCCAATCAGGCAATTTTTCCCTTCCGCTGATAGGGTATTGATAATTGTGCCAACCCTTGGGAAGTCCTAGGAGAGCCAAGCTCACAAAATCATCATCAAAAATTGTTATTCTAATGCTCCCCAGTTCATCCCGACGTTGGACAAACTTTGTTAGATATTTTGGAATGTTGTCGCCCTTTTCCATATTGATTTTCTGGAGTTTATCTTTGGGTGCCAATTTCCTATGGTCGTTTCTGCTTTGGAATAGATATTTCAAAGCATTCCACATTAAATATGGTGTGGCTTTCCCATGGAGGCTTGAGACAATGTGGTCTTGTACACCCTCCAAGATGATCCTCCTCACCTTTGCCACTTTATTTTGCCATGCATCAAGATTTTCAGCATCTGCAACATTGGGTTTAGGAACATCTTTGTCAATGAATTCATTCAACACATTTTCTTCGAGTACTGCCTCCATCCTGTCCTTCCAAGAAATTTAGTTCGAGCTGCCCTCGAGCACATACTCTTACCTCAAGCCATTGAAGTCCATTTCGATCTTGAATCAACTGTACCATCAAGAAAGTATTTCTGCAAATTCAAATTCTATCCAGTCACAAACTCATCTCCTGCTTAACTTCTACAATTTCTTGTGCTCTAATAACATGTAGAAATTATACAACATGCATGTATATCTTGGATTCACCCGATCTAAAAATGTACTAAAGTTAAATACTGAATCGCTTCTACAAATATTTTGCAGAATTATAAACACAATCGCTAATCACATGAACATGAAGAAAGTGTTGGGTTGCTTCAATGGTAAACTTGGAGTAACTCTTTCAAACCACTTACAACTGGAAATTAGCCTCTCCAGTCTGAGAGGGCTCTTTCAAAAAATAAAGGATATTCAATGAGTAATCTTGAAAACAGATAGGATATTCAATGAGTAATCTTGAAAACAGATGACTAACTCTGCATTGGATTGGATGTGTTTTTGTGTAGGTGAAAGATGTGTAAGGTTTACTACCATTGGGCTTATGGAGTTGATATGAAAACTAAGTCACAAGACAATCTATCTCATGGAAGTTGAGGCAATTGTATTCTTATTAAACCACACATGAAGGACAAAACAACCAACTATATGTATATAGGAAGTTGGAGCATGTCACCATGAATTCCAAGTGATTATACATAAGCAAGCTAATAAAAAATGACAAAACAATAGAGTAGGTGTATAAAATAATTTGGAGCATGTAATCATGAATTCCAAGTGAATATACAACTAGAATACTAGAGAGAAATTAAAATACTGATATAAGAAACATACATAAGAATACAGAGAAGAATCTTAGGTCTGAAATAAGTTGCTGCAACTGTATATTACTGACATCAAAATATTACAACAATGGTAGTGTTAAGTCATAATATCCTAACATGATATAACATGAAACCCATGGTGACCTTATCAAAACAAATTTTGAAAATTTTGAGTGTGATAACAAAAAGATCAATCACACACAACAAAAATAATTTCCTGGGGAAAGCTTATAGATAAAAACCCTACTATATTCTATTGTATATTAAGCATGGATCATGAAATAATTACATACAAAATTATTCTCACAAGAGCCCTCCAGTAATCAGCTAATTGTCCCACACTGTCATATAAAAAACTGACCAACACATAGCCAATTCTCAACCTCTAGACAGCTTGCCTTGCTTGCGCAATCCCCGATGGTAAAGATCCCTAAAAGATAGGAATTCTCATCTGCCTTGACTACACAAGTATCATGGGAAATCCAATAGGTGTTTGGTTGCATGTGTGCAACCCAATAATCCTACAACTGATAGTCAACTTCCCTTTAACCTAGAACTCAACTGGGTCTCCACTGGATCTGACATGCATGCAACTAATAATAGTGAATCCTTAGTTGTATGTGAGATCACTGATAGTGAATTAATTAATATTTAATTCACTAGATCTCTCACTAGTGTATCTCTAGTTACAACTAGCACAACTGAGTTTAACTCACTTAACTGAGTTAAACTATTTACAACTTGCACGAACTCATGCACCGCTACACTTCGAACTCTGTTATAGCTAGAATTACTCTGCATGCCTCACCAACTACCTCTAACTCAAAATCCACTAGCTAGCTGAATTTATCACTTTAATTTAACTGATTCAAGTCCACATTGGGAATAGATTACAGTTTATTGTCCATCTTAATTAAGGGATAACCAAAATAGACATGCACCCAAAAATAGCACTGTGGGCCCCACCCTAGTCTGGGTGCTTAATGCAACCAGGTGTTGAATGCACTAGGCGCTTAATGCACTAGGCGTGGGTACTGAATTTTCTTGTTGAATCCCAACACTTGATTACTTATTTTTTTGCACGTATTCAAATAATTTAATATGGTTTAGATTAAAGTAATGTTTTATAACAATTTCTTAAAAAAATCTCTGTGTGTGTGTCTATATATATATAGATAGACACACACAACGAGAGAGTTTTTTAAGAAAACTTTATAAAAATTACTTTAATCTAAACCATTATATATATATATGTATATATATATATATATATATATATATATATATATATATATATATATATATATATATATAAGTTCTATGTTTAAATATTTAAAAATATTTATAAGGATTATTCATCTTTTTAGGGTGAAAATATAATTCTTTTTCTAGTTTTAATTACTTTATTTTTCTTAAAAGTTTAATATAAAATTATGTTACTAAGGACATCAAAATATTTTATTTATGGTTACACATGAGTGAAATATATTATCCCTTTGAAATGTTTTACCACATGTTCTTCTTACTTTTTATTTTGGACAATTAGAATGCTTTTAATTATGACTAACTATATTCATGTTTATTTTTTATTATGACATATTAATTTTTTATTTAGAAATTATTTTGTTTTTTTTATGATAACAAACTTTATTTTATTCTTATTTTAAAAATGATGGGTTAGCTAAAGATTGAGCACACATGAAATTACACCTCCCCTCATGAATACCTATACCTTCATGAATACCTATACGTTTTCATAATAGAAAATAGAGATAAGGGTTTAAGAATAAGGAATTGATGAAGTTGGAAAGCATTCAAGGGATTTCAAAATTTATACGAGTGTCTTGTGGGGTTGGGAAGCAGAAATAATACACGTATGCATGCTTATATTTGAGATTTTTGAAAATATATTGCAAAGGATTTAAATATAAAATTACCTCATGAACTTTGGTGTTCAGTAAAGAACATTATTGATTTTTTGCAACAATAATTGTAAGTCCCTTTCATGTGCAATTCTTAATTCTAAATTTGATAGTATTTTAAGAATAATAAAATACTAATAGAAACGCACATAATTATGATGGTTCCTATTAATTTTCTTGATTATCGTAGTGAAGGGTATTTACAATGATTTCCTCGAAAAATGTCATGGTTCAAAAGGAGTTTTCATGAACTATTGGGGAACTACATGATACATCCTCCCAATAGACTCCTTAGTAGACATTATTGTGTCCTCAATGTTGGTCTTGTTGATGTTGAACATGGTCACATGGAATGCATGTTGAGGATGGTGTAGTCACAAAATGTAAGATGGGTCCATTGGTAGAAGTGTCCCACTCTCCATGCCTTCCTATATTTCAATGAATAATTTTGTAGTGTTGGATGAGCATGCATTGGAAATGTTGCGAAAAAGTGAGTCACAAGTACATTGGAATATATTGAGTTAAATTTTGTTTCTTTATTGTTTATTTACATTGATATTTCATCACATAAGTGTTTCAGAAAAATCATTTAAGGGATACCTTGATGAGAATCATGATACATATATCTTTCTTAGAATTGAATCATGTTCACATTTTGTAGGTACATTTGTAGTTGTAGAAATTACAATTTTTTTCTCCCTTCTCCATCATTCTAAGTCCATAAGTATTTGAAGTATCTTGAACAAATTTCCATTAGTGTTTTCTTATCATAGTTAATTTGCAAAAAATTACCTTAAAAGTTTTGTCATCTATAATCATTAAAGGCCTTGATAATAAGAAACCACTCAAAATTGAAGTCACTACTAGATTCCATTGAGGATTTAGTAAATCTAGAGCACCTTGATTTGTTGGAGTCCTCTAATATGTAGTGGCTTCTAAATTCCTTAGTTTTTAATTAGAATTAAATATCTTAGTTTGAATAATTGTGAAAATTTTATTATATCTACACAAAGACTTTAAAACATCATCTTACTTGCATACACAAATCTTTTGGTTGTGAGAAAATTTAAGTATTACCTCCACAAGTGACATACAAAAGGTCCCTAGTAGTATTAAATTTGCACACAAAATTAAAACAATTATCTTGTGTAATTGGAAATATGAAAGTTTTGGAAATTTTGGAATTTGTAAGTTTTCAGCTACATTATTTGCACCTTCACTTGGAATCTAAAAAGCTTAAATAAATAGGAGGTTTGGTTGCATAATAAACTAGATTTTTGTGTACTATTTAATGAATAGTTGATTTAGTTGAGGGTATGGGAGTTTTTATTACATGATATATCATTTGAATGGGTTGACGTACAAAGAGTAACATTAGAAACCTCTTTGAGGAATGCTTCAACTCCAACACTTTGAAATAAGGAATGCAAATATATTAGAGGTATCATTTGGTGAAGGATTTGATCCCAACCTTCATGATTTAAATCATGGATTTTCATACCCTAGTCGAGGTTTAGCATTGCCAAATACACCCACATAATTATAATTAAATTCTTGTTCTAATTTGAAGAAAATATAAGGGCTCTAGAATCTTCCAAATTTCAAAGGCTAAGGTTTGATAGTTGTTAAAATTTAGAGGAACTGCAACTATTGAACAATGTATATCCTTAAAGGAGCTTCATTTATAATGATCTTAAATTGTAGTTGAGGGAGGAAATAGTGTATTAGTTATACCAATAAGGATAATGCTCATATGCATAATAGTCATTTTATGGGTCCTCCATCATTTTCATGTATCAATTAATGATCTTTAATCTATGTTTTAGTCAGAAGTGTAGTGCAAGAATAGAGCTCACCATGCTCTAAAGTGACAGTTAGCACTATAATAGAATGAATGTGTTGAAAATTATACCGATGCATTCTCTTCATCCTTAATGTTATGGATAAATGCCTATCTCCTTGGCCAAAGCACCTTTACTAACCCTATTAGATTCAGGGTTAAACTTCCATCGATATTTAATAGAGCCGGGAATTCATACTTACTTTCATTATTTCCATCATATAAAATGAAATCATGTGAACATGTATATATTATATCATAGTCTAACCCAATTAATTTTATCAATTTGTTTGTAGCATATGATGAATATGGAAGTGTATTCTCCCGAGGAAGTATATATTTCTACAACTTTAACAAATGGCCAAAGCTTGTATGATACCATCCATTCTTTACTTCTAGATATTACATTTTCACATTGGATGATAGCTTGGTGAAATCCTATGGCTATCCCTATTTCTAATCACACAACCCAATATGAAAATATATATATGAAAATAACAATAGAAATAGAAATTATATTAGCCAATCTATGCTTGAGGCACAATAGATTGCATCCAACATTTAGAGAGTAGGTTTCTTGAATAATTCAAAATGATTCCAACTATATCATGTCTTATGTACCAAAATATTATAACATACATCCATAGATTCCTATAAATATATTTTCAGTAAAAGATGTCGTGAATCTTACAAAATTTGGAAGAAA
This sequence comes from Pinus albicaulis, assembly GCA_034641835.2. Lineage (NCBI taxonomy): Eukaryota > Viridiplantae > Streptophyta > Pinopsida > Pinales > Pinaceae > Pinus > Pinus albicaulis. Next base: position 1,481,119,558 of record CM076570.1, read on the forward strand.
TTAACAAAATTGATGTTTAAAACATAAAGAACAATCATCTAATATAATTATATTTTCTATTGGTAATATTTGATTTAGGACAAGGATTCCCTGTGGTATAGTTCGAGAAGAGTTTACTGATGAAACTTGAGTTTGAGCATTGTTACCCCATTCTTACTGAGATTCTTGGACAAAAGCTAATTGAAAATTGACTCTAAGAATATCCTCTCTAAGATCATAGATTTTATTTCTCTGTTCACACATGCTATCCAACAAGGTATCCACTTGAGCCAAAAAATTATTATTTTTCATACTAAATGTGAAAAAATCTATCTAGTATGTAGATTCCTTATTTCCTCATTCCACCTATGGATATTTCCCACATCCTTATTTACTTGCCATGACCTTATTAGTAGGGGACTTAATTTGTGCCAAAAGGAGAAAAGTTGTCAAAATAGTGTAGATAAACCTTGTAGCTTTGAGAAGTAAGAGGACAAGGAACTTTGGCAGCTAGAAGAATAAAATTGAGTAAGTGTTGTTGATTGTGTGAATATTTCCAAAGAAATGACATCCTTTAATCCAAATATTGTTTAGTGAAGTGTTTATATAATAATTTATCTAATCCAAAGCACCTTCACATGATATTTACCTACCTACATCTATCGTGATAATTTCCAACCTATAAAGCACATGGGGGATATTACTAATGTTGGTATGTTGATTCTATCTCATTTAAAAAATATGAGTTAAACCATCACTTGAGACCCCATCAAAAAATGATGAGAATTGTCATTTTGACATAGGATGGCATATAGTACCTCATGAAGTATCCTATGTAAATTTGAATTCCACTCACATCCATGATCCCTGGTACATGCTAGATGATTTTCATGTTGGTTCACGTATGTAGGGAAACATAATTTTATTTTGTGATTTTATTTTTCATGGAATAAACTTAAGGAACTTGAGCCTCCATCACGATTTTGTTTACCATCAATATTCCAGGTTCTGGAGATATTGCATGACTGGATAACCTAATTTTCCAAAGAATTAGGTCCCTTAGCACATGTTTGGATTTTATATTCAAAATGAAGGATAAGCAAGCCAAAATTATCATGTAGAAGGAAATTACTTTGAGATCAAAGGGGAATGTACACAAATTGAGATACTTGATGATGTTATTTGAGTTTCCCATTATAAGTAAAGAATTGATGGAATATGATTTGGACAAAATTATTCATAGAGGAGGGCATGCATTTCTACCTACTTGTTGGAAGATAGGCCCTCAATCCATGAATATGAAATTAATATTTGTATTTTAAGGCTAAATATAGGGTCCCAACATCTACCACCATTGAAAAAATTATTATTATTTTTACATTATTAATTGAATTATTTTTCAAAAAAAATGTTATATTTTCATATTAGGCTTGCATCTATAAATATGAATGATTTAATTATGGTGCAAAAGCATGCACTAAGTAATCAATAGTAGGATAGAAAAAAATATGGGACCAAATCTATGAAATGTTGACTTTGTTTTAATTAAATGCTTGGGTATGATACAATATGATATAAAATAAAAAATTAGAGTGAAATTGGTGAGTTTCAAGAGGTACCTTGTAGCCTCAATAGAGGATAAAATTTGATCGAGACAGTACAAAGTGGTGATGTAAGAGTAGTACCTCATATACTCAACTAGTATATAAGATGTTGCGTGCATTACAAAGTGGTATTATAGTTATTAACTACAATACTAGGGTTGTATGGGTTATAAATTAGATTGTACATGAATAACTTGCATTTTTCAAATTATGTGTTTGATAAAATGTTTTTGTGGAAAAATTATGTAAAGGTTGTAATTATAAAAATATATGGGTTCGATTTTCTCTTATGTGATGTCAAATAGAGTTTTATATATCAGTGTCAAAGTTTTCTAGAGAAAATTAATAAAACTACCATTTTTTTCTGATTGAACTTTTAAGCACAAAGTCTTTCTTATATATAAAAAAGCAAAAATTATTGTTTGAAGCTTGTACTTGTTAAATTAAGTATTTTACTTACCATATTATAATATTTATAAATAATAAGATAGGATATGGAGGAATTATCAATTTTTAGAATTGAATTTATAAAAATTTTCGGAAAATTCCTGAAACTCGAGAAATTTCACAATTTTGGATGAGGTACATAAAATATGACATGGATCCATATTGGTGATGTGGACTGGTCGGTGACATGGAGGTGTTCAATGGTGATGCATGGAGCCCTTGTGTAGGTGGTGGCAATGAGGAAAGGTGCAGGTGGTGGAGGCAATTTGGTTAGTAGAAAAAAGTAAATTGTTTGTAGAAGCATAAGTCTCATGGTTTTTCAAATTTGTGTTTCAGATTTGCAATTATTGTTGGGGTGCATATGTCCCTCGAATGGTAAGTGGATTACAAAGGAATGTGAAGGCTTTTGGAAACCACACTTCAACCTTTACAATCAATGGGGAAACACCATCAATAAAGGGTGGTTTTATATTTGTGAAGGAAACGGGTCATGTGAGAAATTGACAGGTTCATGCTCCACAATTAATATTAGTCTGCAATCTAGATCATATACATGGAAATATCTTGATGCAAAAACATCATTGACCTTGATTAATTCTCATATATATATATATATATATATATATATATATATATATATATATATATATATATATATATATATATATATATATAGATAGATAGATAGATAGATATATATATAGATATATATTTTTTTTAGTTCGTAATATGTGTTGTTACTCCCATGTATTATGTTAGTTGTGGATACACCTAGATGGTAGTTGTTGCTACTCTTGTAGCTACATTTTGTCGAAGTGATGACTAATTTTGAGTTGTTGATACTCTCGAGATCGCATGTTGACACTCACGTTCAAAGGATTTATTGACACACTCAAACTAACATTTTTTTAGTTTCACTGCTATAAGAAAACCACTGCTAGACGCACTACAAGAATGAGACAAAGGTTACAAATTTGGTTTGTCAGCATACTGAGAGGAAGTGAATCGATTCTATTCTAGAAGGAGAAGAGGTTGGAAGCTTGGGAAGAAATTTGTTTCAGTTGGAATGTCGAGAGGTTAGCAATGTGATGATAAATTGCGGGAACAAGGAAGGAAAAATGCTTTTATGATTTCAAGATTTTTTCTTCTCCCTCATGTGGATTTTGGCCTTTGGCTACTGCGTGATTGGAGGGATCTTCACCTTTTTCATGATTGGGATAAAATTCTTTGACTATTGCGTGGATTTCCTATGCGATTGCATGTAGATTTGAAGCGGTCTAAGGACGTTGTTATGTAATTTGAGTTCTTGTATGTAACACATATTCTGAATGAATAAATGAACTTGAATTTTATTTTGAGTTCTTGTGGGTGGGTTTAAAATTTTTCTCCATTTTTTTGTGATTTAGTCATTGAACTAGTTTAATATAGTAGTAAAAACACAATGGTTGTGGTTGTAGGCTCTGTAAAAATGATTTTCGTTTTGTAGTTTGTTGTGAGAGCTAAAAAGACTTGTATTGGGTTAATTGGTGTCTGAGTAGGTTTCGTTATGGGATTTGTACCCTAGATTTGCTTCAAGTAATAAGGTACCATAAACCCTTGTTTGGTGTTTGTTCAAAAAGTGTGTTGAAGGTACAAGTTGGGACATAGGACCCGGGTTTAGGTCTGTGGATATTGGTAAGAAATTTACAACCTGTAAGGATGCCACTGAGGAGAAGAGGAGTAGGACGTGGAGGTGTATAAAAATTGAGAATTGGAAGAGTTAAGATGAATAATAGGAGAGTTGTAGAATATAATAAATGGAGATGTAGTGGTAGATTCAAATCTTTAAGAATAAATAGATGAAGAATGGGATGCTGAGGAGAGAGACCCAGCAACAAGGTTGATTTCAAATTTGAGTAATAGAGGCAGAGAAAGAGTTAAAGTTTCCTGTTATGCTGGAAATATGAGAGCTAATGTGCTCATTGATTGGATTGGAGACCTTAAATATAATTTTAATATGAAAATTTTTAGGATCCAAATTAGGTGAAATTAACCATGACGAAGTTGAAAGGTCATGCTGCAATGTGGTGGGATATGTTGCAGAAGGATAGAGTAAATAACCAGCTAGAAAAGATCAATACTTGGAAGAAGATGGTACAAATATCAAGGAGAATGTTTTGCCTATTCTATACTGATAGAATTTGTATTGGAAATTCCAAAATATAAGACAAAAGGAAACTCCTTTTCATGAGTACACAAAATATTTTTTCATACTATCACTTCAATTAGGTATAAAAGAACCAAAATTCCAAAGAGTCACAAGGTATTTGAATGGAATTAAATACTTAATTCAAGATGAGATGAGTATGCATTATTTCTTGTCCATTGGTGAAGCTTATCACATTGCCTTAAAGGTATATGTTAGCTTGAGGGGTCCTAACCCAGGTTTGGAGTTGAGGTTAACCAACAAAACCCTCTTACTACTGACCCTTTCGGCAGTGACCTGCTTGTGCAAGTCAAAGTATAACCCGAAGTAGTATGGGGGGGGGGGTTGTTGGAACCAGGTTTCCATGCCTTGAGAGATATTTAAGTGATGTGGGTGCCCTAAGACCCAAAATAACCATGAACATACCTTCGCAACAAAAGCCCTAACCAGGAAAGCCTTACAGACAGATTTAGGTCAATTATACAGAATATCTTGTGCGCAGGTTAACACAGAATATATAAGCCAAGTAATAAATATTAACAAGCAATATAAGAGCCCAATAAAATTATATCCATCCAATAATCATTCATCTAAACCCAGAAGAAATTGCGCAAGAGATCTAAATAAAAACAATATAGGAATCAGAAATAATATGCAGAAACATTCATAACATAAATAGTAGATGCAATTCCAACTTAGATATCTACAACAACAGTTATTTATTCATATCAATCTATATCCTTCATACAAAAACCCTTCAGTTCACCCACGTACACAACCAATGGGGTCCACATGTAGAAGGACTAAGGTCTCTGCGCACATAGCCAGCAGAAGCCTTCAACCAGAAAAATCCATACAAAATATCATAGCACAGCCAGATCTATCACTCAACGTTCATCCTTATCAAAAACTGACTTCTTTGACTCGATCGAGACTCCTATTTATACTTTTATCATGTGCTAAACTAGGGTCCGCAAACCATGGTTTCCGGCCCCTTGTTTTACCATTTTTACCCATTATGGCTCATGAGGGGATTTGACCCGCCCCAAATCCCCTTAAATTGTGTTGCGCATGATTAAACTTACAAAATATATTACAAAAATATATCAAAATTGGTCTCCAAAGCTCAGACTTAGGGGACCCCGCTCCAACAGTAGAGAAAAATTTGAATAGGAAAACACAAAATAAATGTAGAGAAAGAGGTTTTAGAGGTAGTGGTAAGGTAGGAAATAATAAAGGCAGTGAAAAAGAAGCAGAATCCATGAGTGATCAAGGTTGTATAGATGGAAATAGTGTTGGAAGAGGCAGAGGAAGTCTATAAAGAGGAAAGGGAAAGTATGTAATCACTTGTTATCACTGTGGAGTTGTAGGAAAAATAACTTTGAGTGTTTAGAAGGACAAAATTAAGGGAGAAGAGGTGAAACTAGAACAAAAGTTGTGCATCTGTTGAAGATTTTGTTGCTGGAGGAAATATGATTGTATCGCAACAAGAGCATGGAAAATTTTGATGTTTCATAGAATGTTTCTCAAGCCTCATAAAAGGATAGTGGAATAATGAGAGCAAAGAAGGAATGTTTTCAAAAATAATGTAAGGTTGAAGCAAAGTGTTGTTACTTGGTCATAGATGGAGGAAGTAAAAATAATCTAGTGTCCATTGAAGTCATGGACAAGCTAAAACTAAAAATTTGTGTCTATACAAGTACTTACAAATTCTTATGGTTACAAAAAGGGCAATGGGTGGATGTGAGTAAGAAATTCCTGTTAATTTTGAAATTGAAAAACTTCAAGAGAAAGTAATGTGTGACATGGTTGACATGGAAGCATGTTACATACTTCATGGAAGGCCATAGTTGTTTGAAATTTGAGTTTACCATGATGGATGGGTTAACACATATGAGTTCAGGAAGGATGGACAATGGTACAAAATCACCCCAATGTTGGAAAATACAATAGTAATAACTGATACCAGCGCTAGTAACGATAATATCATGTTGTGTTCAACTAAGGAGCTTGTACATGAAGAAAGAAGGGAAGAAATTGTTTAAAAGTGATTGCAAAGGTTGTGAAAGAGGAAGTGAAATTAGAAACCATACTAACAAAAATTAAGTCCTTGTTAAATGATTTCCAGAATATTGTTGTTTATGAATTGCCAAAAGGACTACTTCTCGTGATAAGTATTTATCACCAAATTCACTCAATTCCTAGATTGAGATTACCAAGAAAGCCACCTTAAACAATGGCTCTAATAGAGAATGAGGAATTAGATAAGTAGGTACAATTGTTTCTTGATAGAGGTTTGATAAGATAAATTTTGAGTCCATGTGTTGTCCCAACAGTATTGACTCTAAAGAAGATAGGTGAATGGAGAATTTGCACAAACTATAGAGCCATTAATAGGATAACCATCTAGTACTGATTAATAGGATATATTCACTTCTCATCCTGAAGATGGATCCCTGTTGGGATTTGCAACGTCGAACATTGTTTTATGATACTGTGGATAATCCGGTTTCTGCAAAAAAAAGATGGAGGATATTATGGATTGTTTGAGTGGGGCTGCATATGTCACAAAGATAGACTTGAAGAGTGGTTATCATCAAATACATATGGAAGCTGATGAGTGGAATATTTATTTTAAGATAAAGGATTGGTTGTTTGAATGGTTGGTTATGCCATTTGGGCTGACCAATGCCCCTAGCACATTCATGAGGCTCATGAAAGAGGTCTTGAAACCATTCTTGGGGACATTTGTTGTATTATACCTAGATGACATTTTAATTATCGGTAAGAAAAAAGAGGAGCACTTGGATCATGTGAGGAAAGTGTTGCAGAAATTGAAGGAAGAGAAGTTTTTTCTCAACTTGAAGAAATGTACATTTATGCATGATGAGATACTATAAATGGGGTTTTTTTTTATTTCCAAGGAAGGTTTGAAGATGTATTCTAAAAATGTGAAGGCTATATTAGATTGGAAAACACCTTAGTCCACTTTTAGGACAAGGAGCTTCCATGGATTGACAATCTTCTATCGAAAATTCATTATGAATTTTAGCCAAAATTGTGTACCTCTTACTAGGTGGATGAAAATGCGGAATTTTAAATGGATTGTAACAACAGGGAAATAATTTGTGGATCTGAAAAAGAAGGTGATAAATAAACCTGTTTTTGTGCTTACAAACTTTGATAAAGTATTCCAAGTTGACTGTGATGCAAGTGGGACAACAATTAGATCAATTTTAAGTCAACAAAGCAAACATATAACAACCTTCAATAAAAATTTGAACAAATATAAGAAGAAGCATTTTGACTATGATTAGGAATTTTATGCTATTGTGTAGTATTTGAAGAAGTGGATACATTATTTGTTGAAAAATGATTTTGTTTTATTTACTGATCAGAAGGAATTACAATATATCTATAGTCAAGGTAAGTTATATCAAAGGAATTCTAAATAGGTTGAATTCTTGCAAAGTTATACATTTGTTGTGAAGCATAGGTCTGGAAATTCAAACAAGGTTGCATATGCCTTGAGTAGGAGAGTGCTACTACTCCACTTTATCATTAAAAGTGGCAAGTTTAGAAAGCATGAAGGAGTCTTATGTATAATATATTAATTTTTTGGAAGCTTGGACAACTTGTAAAGCACCTTGGAGTGTGATAGAACCATGTTCTTGGATTATGATATACAAGAATGTTTTTTATTTGAAAATCAGAAAATGCGCAATCTTCAAGTGTCAATGAGGCTTAATATTATTAAGGAGCTACACAGTGGAGGCTTAGATGAATATTTTGGCACGGATAAAACTAGAATGTTGGTAAAGGAGAGGTATTTCCTACCCGAAATCAACAAGGATGTCATAAATTTTGTTGAGTGTTGTATATTTTTCCCTCTAGAAAAAGGTAGAAGTAAAAAATGGGATTGTATACCCCATTGTCGGTACCAGAAAGACCATGTGAAGTGTGAGCATAGGATTTGTCTTAAGACTCCCAAGGACACAAAGGAAGCATGATTCAGTGATGGTTGTTGTAAATCATTTTTCAAAGATGGCACATTTTATAGCATGAAAAAGGACAAGTGATGTTGTTGAAGTGGTATTTTTACTCTCCAAGGAAGTATCGAGACTTCATGTGTTTCCAAGAACCATTATTTCAGAAAAATATACAAGATTTTTGAGTCACTTTTGGAGGACACTATGGAAAAATATGGGATCTTAAATGTTATATATTTCAACCTATCATCCACAAATATATGGATGGAATGAAGTGGTGAACAAGAGTCTTGGAAATATTTTTAGGAGCTTGAGTGGTGAAAATCACGACCAATGGGATATGGTTTTGGCATAGGAAATTTTTTCATAAAATGACTCAGTGAATAGAAAATCTAGTAAGATTATTTATATTGTATATGGGTGGTCACCAAAAGGTATTATGGACCCAATACAATTTCCAGATTTGGATGAAAGGAGGAGTGTTGATGCAAGTGATTTTGCAAACAACATGAAGTTGATACACGAACATGTGAAGATAATATTGCAGAAAAGTAATGACAAGTACAAGGAGAAGGCGAGTTTGAAAAGAATACCAAAGGTTTTTGTAGAAGGAGAACTGGTAGTGGTGCATCTGTAGAAAGAAATATTTCCTAGGGGTACCTACAAAGAGTTGAAATATAAGAAAATAGGCCAATGAAAAATTCTTCGAATTTGTTTTGAAAATGCCTACAAGTTAAAGTTGTTGAGAGACTTGGATATATCTATGATATTCAACGTGGATGATGTATATGAATTTCATGAAGGAGAAAAAAACAAAGAGATAGTTGCACCCACTAAGTGGAAGGAACAATTACCAGTTAAACTTATTGAAGAAGTGGAAGAAATTCTAGCCACAGCGATTGGAAAGAAGGCTCGTTGCAGGGAGTATCTGGTGCATTTGGTCAATTGGAAAAAAATAGGATATGAAGATGCATCTTGGGTGACTGGAAAAGAATTATCACACCTACAGGGGACTTCAATCTTTGAAATAAATACCACATCAATTAGCAGCTCATATTTTCTTACCAAGGATGTCTGATGAAGGAGCTTCCTTCACCTCGGAAAATCATTAGAGAAATTTTGAGGTCTAAAATTGGCCTCAAAACAAAAATACACAACCAAAATAAAATTTATAAGAACCAATAGGATTCAATATGATTATGTCAACCATGGGGGATGATTTACCATTTTTGGAGTAAAAAAATAAAAATATTAAAACATAAAAAAATAAAATAAAAAAGCTACTTTTTAAACTTATCCCCCTACAATTTTACTCAAATTGGGCGGGGGGGGGGGGAGCTAGATGTAGAATTTAAATTACCATCCAAATCTTATTGTATACTTGATGGACCCTAATACATGAAAAATGTGATTGCAATCACATATTTTCATGTAATAGGGTCCATCAAAAGTATGCAACATGGGTACTCCAAGGATGAGGAACTATATTTTTCATGCAACAAGTGCTTGTGCTCGAAATTTGAGTAAAACCAAAGGGAGATAAGTTGCAACTATGAGTTAAAAAGGTAGTTTTTCCTTTTCCCCTCTAAATTTTGATGATGTAATCTAATATTATTCTATTATTTCCATTATAAATTTATAATATTCCTTAGGATGCCCATTTTAGAGTTCAAAATTTCTCTAATTCCTCATCAACCAAAGAAAAGAGTTTATGTTTGAGTTCGTAATAAGTGTTGTTACTCCCATGTATTATGTTAGTTGTTGATACACCCACTCTTGTAGCTATATTTTGTCGAAGTAATGACTAATTTTGAGTTTTTAACACTCCCAAGATCACGTGTTGATACTCTTATTGTGTGGTGTTACTTACACACTCAAACCAACATTTGTTTAGTTGTGTTGCTACAAGACAACCATTGATAGATGTCGTACGAGAGTGAGAAGGGGGTTACAAATTTGGTTTATTCGCATACTGAGAGGAAGTGAATCAATTTAGTTTTGGAAGGTGAAGAGGTCAGCATGGGAAGTGATTTGTTTCATTTGGAAAGCGAAGAGGTCAACAACGAGAGGATAAATTGCAGGAACAAGGAAAAAAATGAACTTTTATTCTTTATGTATTTTTGCTTCTTCCTCTCGAGGATTTTGGATTTTGGCTACTGCGTAATTAGAGAGACCTTCACCTTCTACATGATTGGGAGCAAGTTCTTTTACTATTACATGGTATTCCTATGCTACCACATGTAAATTCTAAGTGCTCTGAGGACGTTGTTTTGTAATATGAGTTCTTGTTTGTAATAACACATTTTAAATGAATAAATGCATTTGAATTCTATTCTGAGTTCTTATGGGAAAGTTTAATACTTATATTTTTTTTTTCTTTATGATTTAGTCATTGAAATAGTTTAATATAGTAGTCAAAACCCAATGGTTGTGGTTGTGTGCTCTGTAAGAATGATTCTAGTTCTGTAGTTTGTTGGGAGATGTAAAGAGACTTGGATTACGTTAGATGTGCACTAAGAAATGGATGCCCGAGATGGGACCTCACCTCCCTATCACATCAGAAAATAACATTATTCCAAGTGAAGGAAAATGATAGATATTACAAATGACCCATAGAAAATAATGGAGTTTATGAGATAAATTTATAAAGAAAATGTAATGTAGAAATTGTACAATATGCATGTATATCTTGGATTCACCCGATCTAACAATGTTCTAAATTTGAATACTTAATCGCTTCTACAAATATTTTTAGAATTAAAAACACAATCACCAATCACATGAACATGAATAAATATCAATCACACATAACACAGATAATTTCCCAGGGAAATCTTACAGCTAAAAACCCCACTATCTTCTATTATATATTATATCATGGATCATGAAACAATTACATAAAAAAAATTTCTCACAAGAGCCCTCAGTACATCAGCTAATTGTCTCACACTATCATACAAAAATTGGCAAACTCTTTAGCCAATTTACTGCCTCCAGATAGCCTGCCTTCAATGTGTAATCCCTGTTGAATGCAATCCCTGAATTAATGCAATCCTCCCTGCCTTGAATGCGCAAGTATCATGGGCACATCCGATGTGTGTTTACTTGCATGTGTGCAAGCGGATAATGTCACAACTGATAGTCAACTTCCCTTTCACCTAGAACTCAACTGGATCTCCACTGGATCTGACATGCATGCAACTAATAATAGTAAATCTTCAGTTGCATGTGAGATCACTGCATGTGAATTAATTAATATTTAATTCACTTGATCTCTCACTACTTGTATCTTCAGTTACAACTAACACAACCGAGTTTAACTCACTTAATTAAGTTTAACTATTTACAACTTGCACAAACTCATGCACCACTGCACTTCGAACTCTGTTACAAGTAGAATTACTCTGCATGTCCCACCAACCAACCTCTAACTCGAAATTCACTTAGCTAACTGATTTTCCACATTAGTTAACTATTTCAAGCCCACATTGAGAGTATATTATAGTTTAATGTTCATCTAAATTAAGGGATAATAAAAATAGACATGCACCGAAAAATAGCATGTGGGCCCCACCCTAGTGTAGGTGCTTAATTTTCACTAGGATCATGGGTGCCAGAAATTTCTTATTGAATGTCAACACTCCCTCTCAACAAGAAAGGGATTATCCTTCACCCTGATCCTATCTCTATGGTATTCGAATTTTCTCCTGGTGAGCACCTTCGTCAGAATATCTGCATCCTGATCTTTTGTGGGAATGTACTAAAGCAACATGATTCTCCTCTGCACACAATATCCTAGATGATGGTACTGGATATATATATGCTTGGACCTATCATAAAACATAGGATTAATCGATATTTTAATGAAACTCTGATTATCACAATGAATCACTATCGAATCCATCTGAGAACCAAACAAACCAACCAAGATCTTTCTCATCCAGATAGCCTCACATGTAGCTTGAATTGCTACCATGTATTCCCATTCCGCTAAACTGAGTGCCACGGATCTTTGCTTCCTGTTTTACCATGAAACAACTGTAGATCCAATGCTAAAGATCCCTCTTGTTGGTATGAATCTTTTGTCGTAAAATATCACTTTAGATACGGATAACAAATAGCCCTAACATCGATTATGGTTGCAAAATATCTTTAAGTCTGTTGCACAAATCCATATCTAAGCACAAAAGAAATTAAGCAGATAAAATATAATATGGCTTCATGTATCCAATAGACAAGACAAGAACAATGTATTTAAAAGAATTTTATATTATATTAAAGAATGGGGCACCTGAGAGGAAAACAAGAAAGGTGTTTTTCGGTTCTCCTCAATGGGATGGGTTCTTGAAAGTCCTCAGTGTTTTAGATCTAAAATTCCTCTCTCTTATTGGTGTAGAAAACCTAGACAAAAATGAAAAAATATGGCTATGATGGTGGATCAATAGCCAGAACAAAATTTTAGATCCAGAGTGATCTTTAGGCAACAAAAGGTGACTAATGAATGGGGAAAGCCCTTCTATTTATAACAAAATATTAAGGTTATCTAGAACATGGTGCATGAATAAAATATTATTAATCAAATTCTAGAACCGCCCTTTAGGAATATTTTATTATATTTGTTGGAGGGAAAAGGTCTTTTGACTTGGGTCAATTCCTTTATTTATAAACAATAAATAAATAATTTATTTATTTATTATTTTAGGGAGATGGTGGGAATATAATTAAATAAATAATGATTTATTTAATTATTTAAAAATGATTTAGTCAAATTTAACTAGGAATATTATTTAAATAATGATTTAAATAACTTATTCCTACGAAATAATCAAATAAATAATGATTTATTTAATTAATTTCCTTGTTTTGGGTTAAATATGACCAGGAAATATAAACAAATGTTATTTCACATGGTGAAAGCAATTTTACTTAGGGTAAAATTTGTCTTACATGGTGTATTTGGGTTCATCTAATGATAATATGTTAGATGACCAAAAAATGGTGTAACAGATTGCCCCCCAACGTACGAGTGTTAGGAGAAAATCGTATGATCGAAGTACGTTGTAAGAACTCAATCACTAGACATCAAGAGGGAAGGGAGAGAGAGACATGTAAGGTAATCAAATGTGCTAAAGGACTAGACCCTAAGGAGATGAGACTTACAGGTGTTGTTAGCCCCCCTATGTAATTCTTGGCAAGCAAGCTGGGGGCTAGATTATTGTGGAGCCTTCAAGGAATGCCTTTCCCCTGAAAACCCATCCTCCTTGAAGTCTCTGAGTGCTATGCCTAATACAAATCCTATCTTCTGATCCATTCCTAAAAGGCCTACTGTTCGCCCTTGCACCCCTGCAAATTGTCCCTTTCTCCCCTTTTTTCCTCCTTCTGTCAAAATACCTTTGATCCCCTCTATTTCCCCCTATCGACCCCCTAAATCCCCTCTAAAATCCCTACACCCTTTTTTTTCCCAAATTCCCCCTCTGTTTCCCCATCGTTACCATTATAAGGCTTCAAAATGCATTTTAAAAGGTTAAATACCTACTTTAAACCTTATATTGGGCCCTAGCCCTCTTCGGCCATAGCCCGCGCCCTGTTCCTCCATGTAGCCCAGCGCGGTAACCACTTGCTAAAGAAAAAAAGCGCTTATCTCAAGCCTTATCGGGCGTAGCGTCGGCCGTTGATCTCAATTGATCGGACGGCGGTCTTTAAATCTCTAACGCCCGCGTCTTCCCCGCTTATTTTTCATGTCAGGCCATCACCGTCTGTTTTCCCCGCCAGATCGACGATCCCGAACCTTTCCCACCAGTGGACCCCGCAGCGCACTATGTCAAAACCGCCTGGTTTATTTCGCACCACCCTCACGCGCTTAGTGTTTTTCTCCGATCACCCAGCGATTCCACTCATCGTGTGCCACCTGTCCCCTGTACGACGACGAAACCACCTTTCCCGCCCGTTAACTCCATCCCCCGCACATTATCCTTTGGACGCGGATGCCCAGCGAAATGACTGTTGACCATCCGATCTGGAGCGAGCCATCCAACGGCTATCACCCATCCAAGATGCACGACGTTTAATGAAGCTGCACGCGCGATAGTCCATGCCATGGCCCGCTGTCCGCCGTCCTCCGCCGTCGATCTCCGCCACGATCGACGGTCTAGATTTGCGCATCCGCCGCTGACTTTTCCACTGTCCCCGGTCTCGCCATGTCATCTCCACATGCACCCTCTGTAATTCCTCCCATTCCATGGCATATAATTGGTGCATTTCATGTTTTTTAACATTTTCTCGTTCGTTCTTCGCTCCGCAGACCGCCACCTCCACCAGAGAAGATTTCCATTGTTCCTCTGCATTTTTCTCTGCCATGTCACCGCTTGCACTACCTTTCGCCTTCTCCACATCATCCACCTCCCCATTCATGATTTCCTTAACCTATTTGTGTGTTTTGCAGGGTTATTAAGAGCTAATGGCCACCAGGTGCGCGTCTATGCTACATGGACAGCGAAATCCAAAGAGGATCAGTCACAGCAGCTAAATTTATGAGCAAGGGCCCAGGAAGGTAAAGACTAGACGTTCATTAAAAGAAGCAGGGATTGAACTTTGTGGAAAAACCCTCCGGCGCCATTAAAGCTCAAACACATGAGTAGAGACAGAGATGAAGCGACAAAGGATTTCAGTACAAAGCAAAGGAGATTAAGGCACGTTAATGAAGATCTTGAGCCTTAAATCAGTGGTTAGAAGGCAAAGCATCAAATTGATGACCCCGAGGATCGATCAAAAGGGTCCTGAACACAAGCAAAAGGTAACATCAGGGTTTATTCATCAGCAGAAGTTTTTCCTTCATCAAGTACAGGGTGTCCATCAGCTTTTATTATGCACAATGTCCCTGAAGGAATTTCCGCCCTAACAGTAGTTCAAAACCGCCAGAGCATTTATATGGAAGACTTCTTAGTAGTTTATTTTATTTCTGTTGAAGGCACCAGGAGTACCACAGCTGAAACATGTCAAAATCATATCTGAAGAAGATCACTCCTGCATAAAGAGGTGACAGAAATTAAATACTCAGCATTCAAATAGAATGGGTTTCGGCCCTGCATTCATTTTTGTGTTTAATATTACATTTAGTGTACACCTACCCCCTCAGTCGATCTTCTGCTCATTCTTTGCTATAAAGCACAAGAAAGAAATTGTTGTTGGTTGTTGATGGGATATTAGTGAAACGCAAGAATTTTCCTCTTGAGACAAGTTCTCTGTGTAATATTGTAAGATAGGCTGAGATTTGATGTATTCGGACTGAATGTTCAAGCTATGGGCTATGATGTACCTGATTGGTGTTGTTTTTAATATGACAAGAATATTTCCTTGGATCCTGATCTAAAGCAGCTGGTGATGTTTTCTTATCTCTGTGTTTGATTTCATTTCATTCCATTGCTATTGGCTCGCATCAGAAGTTTGGCATAAGATTTACCCTTGATAGGTACCTTATGTTGCTTCTCTCCCAACCTTTTATGTTTTCTGCTTATATGTGTATCTAAATATTGATTTCAATTGATTTAACCAGTGTAGTGGATGATATTTCCTGCTCTCTGATGTATGGATTAATGAAATTTATGTTTATATGTTCTTGTGAGGATCTAGTTGAATGTGTTGAGAATACTGGGAGGTTTAGAACCTTGTCTGTACCTCTCTAGGATCTTTCCGTCTTAATTAAGCCTTTCTAAGATCCCTTGTCTTACCTCTGATTTTGTCCAAGTAGGCTTGGAGTTAAATGACCTCTGGCCTGATCTATAGACAGATTTGGTTGGTTCTCCCTTATCCATTTTCAGTCCTTAATGTTCCATTTCACCAATCACCCTTTAAGATCCAGATGCTCTAGATGACTAGCCCAACTGAAACCTTGCACATTGAAAACAAATAAATCCTTTCTTGACTCCATAGCCCAATGGCCTTGATGTTCTCTGAATTTTCTACCTTTTCCTAGTTTATATATTTTCTCATCCTTGTCTTATATTGGACCTTCCTTTCCTGATTCCCAGAAACCAAACATAAACAATCAAACAAACAACCCTGAGCCTATAACTAGCCTAAAACCATAACTTAGAGCTTCAGAAACATACTCTTTGACTCATATAGAGAGATCCCTCTCTAGACCTAGGAGGGCTAGATCCTAAGGTCTGAAAGTGGTTCTATGTTGTCTCATATTTTGGTCTTGTCAACCTGGCCAAAACATGGGAACCCCAACATAATGGCGACTCCGCTGGGGAGTCTGAGTACATTTCACCTAAAACATTCTTAGAAACTCAACAACTTAGAACTCTGGTTAGGTTGACAGTAAGTCACTCCTTTCTTGAATTAACCTCCATCATTGAATATCCACCGTACTCTTAGAAAGAGCCATGAAAGGGCTAGGTAGCCTCCAGATCTCACCCTCTTCGGAGGTGACATATCTGGTAAACGCCCTCCCAGTCAATCTCTGGTTGGAGTTTGTTGTTTTTGAGGAGATTCCTGAAAAGTGATAGTGCTTGAGCACTGCGGTGGACAGTGTACCCCTGAGATATACCATGAAACCCTCCACCTGGCGAATCCATGGCTCCTAAACGAAAAGACTCCACTGGTGATCAGTAGGCCTGCTGATTATCTTGGTTTCACAATAGACTCCACTGGGAGACCGGCCTCTGAGACAACATCAACCACAGTAGAAGCAACAAGTAGGGTTGGGCTGCTTAGCTAGGAAACAAAATTCTGGCTTTCAGAACCATTCACACAAGAGCTTATCCCAACCTTGATCCACCTGAAATAGTTGACAATCCGGAGAGTATCCTCAAGGGAGATCCTACACCTAAAAGACCAACTATTTCCAGTCACATTCGTAGAGCTAATTCTGCACCAGAAGACCTAACAGCTCTATCACATTTTCTCCCTGACCTAGACATACCCAATAGATTACCAAGAACTAGGTCATTCAATCACCTAGACCAGCAGGACCTTGAGATTCATAGTACACCATCTCATAGTAGTCAACACACTAGGGACAGAGGAACCCCTCCATCTACACCACCTGATATTCACTTCCTTCAAAACTTGGGGCTCTCCCACCCTAGGTCTACTCAACAGACTTCTACTGGTCCTAATATCCCTGTCATCCAAATACCAGCTGCTCAAGCTAACCCTGTACCTCATCAGAACATTATCATGGTAGCTTGGTATGTGCCTTTACTCTTACCTCAACCCTTGTTACCCTTACCCAACGATTATCAGTCAAAAATCCCACACTTCACTGCCAAAGAATCCATCACAGCTCAGCAACATGTAGATAAGATGGAGGATTCTTTTGACTATATGGAAATTGATGACAAAACAATCAAAATGAGAATCTTTGCCCAAAGCTTAGGGGGCGATGTGAAGAAATGGTTTAAGAGTTTACCCCTTGGCAGTATTAAATATCTCCCTGCATTATACTAGACCTTCATAAAAAAATGGGAAATTAGAGAAAACCCTCGCCAGCTCCTAGCAGACTACATGTCCCTTAAGAGGAACGTGGGAGAGAGCGTCCATGATTACACCACTAGATTCAATAGCATTTACAATGCCCTCCCTCCACACATGAAACCTCCTCAAGGTATGGCCCTAGCAAAATATCCTGATGGATTTGATGCTGACATGGCCTACGAGCTTAGAGATAAAGAGTACACCACACTGGAGGACATGCAGAAAGAAGCCATAACCATAGAAGCAAACTTGATGGAAAAAAGGGAAATATTAATAGCTAAAAAAAGGGTAACATATAGGGATGACAATATAGCCTCCACATATGATCCCAAATACGATAGACTGCCTAAAAATGTGGAGGAGCTACAACAAATGATAAAAAGGATGGTTGTCCAAAACAGAAACCAAAACCAGAACCAGAACGTTAGAAGAAACAATGCTGCTCCCAACAGACAAAGAGAGTCAGATCAGCAGGTTATTCCCCCATTTCAAGAAAAAATTTTAGATGAAGATGAGGGAATCATAGAAGAGTCTGAAGGGAATGGAATAAACATGTTCGAAACAAAAGACTCAGTCCTTAACTGTGATTCAGGGGAAGACCAACCCTCACCTTCATACTGGGATGAGGAATGGTTAGAAACTGAGGATTACAGATTAGGATTCGAAAATGCCATGATGCAAGTCAGGGAACAATATGAACTTAGGAGCAAAAAGAGCCAAGATTCTTCCAAAACCAAAGCTCCTGAGATCACCATCAAGAAAAGACCTGATAAAACTTCTAAAACATCTGTTGCAAATAAAAAATCAGCAGATGAAAGTTCTAGTAAACACAAGGAAAAAGACAACCAAGACACTGAAAAACAAAGACAACCAACCAGCAGCACTGGCACTGCAGTTAGTGCTCCTGATAAAACGATTCCTGACCTTGTACATAGTGATAAATCACAAACTGATACAGTTGCTAAGGCAGTTAAAAATAAAACAGAGTCAAGCATTGCCAAGAGTCAGTCCACTTTCAATTTAGAGAGTGAGATTGCAAAAATCAAAATCTCTGTACCATTATCTGAGCTGGCCACTCAGGATGTATATAAAGGCCAAATTTTGAAAGAATTAAATCTAGGGGAAAACAACGATACTGTAAATTTGAATGATGATCAACCTGCCTTGCTGTTCGGCCCTAAGATTGAGGGAAAATTTCAGGAAGGGGTAGTTCCACCTTTTTATATCAGTCTCAACATTCATGAAAAAATACTCCACAATGCCATGCATGATTCTGGAGCATCACACAATTTAATGCCTAAGATAGTGATGGAAAGGCTTGGCCTAGAGATAACCCGACTATACAAAGATCTGTATTCGTTCGACTCTAGCAGAGTAAAATGCCTAGGTCTAATCAAAGAATTATGTGTGAGTTTGACCCAGATCCCAGCTAAATGTATGGTCATGGATGTAGTGGTGGTAGATGTGCCACCCAATTATGGCATGCTATTGTCAAGATCATGGGGTGCCAAACTGCAAGGAACAATGTAGATGGATGGATCATATGCCACTATCCCTATCTTTGGCCAACTTAGAAGACTATATAGAGTGTCCCAAATGAAATTCCTAGTCAGTAGCCCTGAGAAACCTGAAAATTCACCATTATACTCTGTGCACACAGACATGGATTCTTTTATTCTTTGTAACGACCAATCCTTAGGAGAGCCAGCGTCAGGAAACAGAAATACAAACAATAACACAGAGCCCATGGATTTTAGCATAATGGCTACCCTAGAAGAATATAATGAAGAAAACCATGGGCAAGATACTAAAAACGAAACTCAGAGTGAACCAGTAACACAATGCAGTCATCCTATTAGTCACACCCTTCAAACTGACATACCACATGAAGAACAAGATAACCCACAACCTAGTATAGACTCCCCAACGCAACATAAGGGCGAGCCCCTATGGGAAATGAACTTCGATGGGTCCTGTACTAGGCAAAATGCTGGGGCAGGGGTGTGGCTACATAACACAGAAAATGACCACACAGAAAGCCATGCTGTGAATCTGCATTTCAAATGCACAAATAATATCGCAGAATATGAGGCCCTTATTCTTGGTTTAAATCTGTTGAAAAAATTAGGAGCCCATAGGATAACTGTGAGAGGATACTCAGAGTTAGTTATCAAACAGGTGAATGGTGAATACACAACAAAACATCCCCGATTAAGAGCATATAGGAATGACACCCTGGATTTACTAAAAACATTTGTTGAATATGAATTGATGTTCATTCCCAGGAGTCAAAACATCATTGAAAATGGATTAGCTTGCCTGGCTAGTTCATATCCTAAGACTCCCCCTGACCAACAAATCATCATTCAAACCAAGTTCAGACCTGCAGTGCCAGAAAACAAAAAATATTGGCAGGTCTTTGAAGGAGATAAACAGATCGAAGATTTCCTAGTGGGCAGGAACGAGTTTGAATTTTCTGATTTGGACTCAAAATCTGACGACAGCTGCCCAAGTGAGGATCCCCCAGATGAACAAGAAACACCCTGTAACATAGAAATAAACACCTTATATGAAGAAACTCGAAATACAACCGAAAAATGTGAAAATGGAGACAGCAAAGAGATGGAGGTGCTACAGGCCAAAGATAAGAACATACCTAGAGGCCTGGCACCCCTTGAGGACCTTTTTGACTTTGATGACGTAGCAAAAAAGCCCACTATAGAACATGCAGACTAAGATATAGAAGAATGCAACATAGGCACCGAAGATAGACCCAAAATGATAAAACTGGCTAAGTCTATACTTGCAGACATGAAGAACAAATACATTGACCTGTTTAAGGAATTCATTGATGTTTTTGCATGGAGCTATGAAGACTTAAAGGCCTATGACACCAACATCATACAACACAAGATACCCCTGAAGGAAAATCAGATTCATTTCAAACAAAAACTCCGTAGAATCAATCCAAAAAAACTGCCTGCAGTAGAGAAGGAAATTAAGAAGATGTATGACGCAGGCATAATAGTCCCTGTAAGGTTTTCTGATTGGGTGTCAAACCTAGTGGCTGTGAGAAAGAAAACAGGGGAGATCAGACTATGCATAGACTTCAGAAACCTCAACAGAGCCTCCCTGAAAGACAACTACCCTTTTCCTAGAATGGAACATATCCTACAGAGGGTAGTGGGCTCTAAGAGAATCTCCCTGCTTGATGGTTTTTCAGGATACAACCAAGTTCTGGTACTCGCAGAAGATCAACTCAAAACAGCTTTTACCACTCCGTGGGGCACCTTCATGTATGTGAAAATGCCTTTTGGATTGATGAATGCTGGGACTACCTTCCAGAGAGCGATGGACATAGCTTTCTCAGATGAAATACGACACTTCATAGTTATCTACTTGGATGACTTGACTGTCTTTTCTAAAACTGAAGAAGAACACTTGAAACATCTGAGGAAAGTCTTTGAAAAATGTAGAAGGTACGGTCTGTCCCTAAATCCTAAGAAAACTGTTTTTGGGCTGCAAAAAGGTAAACTTCTTGGTCACATTATATCTGAGAAATGGATTAGGATAGACCCCCAGAGGGTTGAGGGAATACTTCAAATTACACATCCTAGAAACATCAAGGAGTTGTAATCCTTCATAGAGAAGATCAATTTCCTTAGGATATTCATTCCCAACCTTGCTGAGTATCTCAGGAAAATGACTGACATGTTGAAAAAAGGTGTAGGAATTAAGTGGACTGTTGAAGCCAAGAAATATTTTGAGTCAGTAAAGCTTGCACTCACTCAAGCCCCTATCCTTATCATCCCTGACTTCTCAAAATATTTTCTGATCTTTTCATTTGCCTCCTAGCATACAGTAGCTGCAGTCTTGCTGCAAAAGAATTCAGAAGGTAATGAACAGCCAATCGCCTTCTTCAGAAAAGCGTTAAGAGACGCACCCTTAAAGTACAACATCATGGAAAAGCAGGCCTATGCTCTGGTAAAGGCCTTAAAGGACTTTAGGGTGTAAATTCTACATTCTCATACCATAGCCTATGTTCCAAATATAGTGGTTAAAGATATCTTGTCCCAGGACCCTGATGGGAAAAGGGGCAAATGGATTGCTACAATCTTGGAATACGACCTTGAAATAAAACCCACCAAGATGATCAAAGGTCAAGGCCTGGCCCAGTTAATGGCTGAATCCAATTTGCAGGCCCTTAACATTAACATGATAAATGCCTTAGATGAGCAGGAAGGATTGCCCCATCCAACTGTTGAGGAGCAGTTTCACAACTCTCCTTGGTATTCTGATATCCTTTATGTGCTCACCCATCTCAATGCCCCTCTAGAACTATCCAAAACCAAGGCCAGATTCATGAAGCTAAAAGCCAGAAATTACTGCATCCTCAATGAAAACCTATATTTGAAAAATCCAAATGGCCTACTATTGAAATGTTTGTCTGAAACTGAAGCTGAAAGAATCAAACAAGAATTTCATGCTGGGGAGTGTGGAGGCCACCTGAGTTGGAAAGCCACTGCAAACAAGATACTCAGGGCTGGCTATTACTGGCCCACTCTCTTCAATGATGTCCATAAAATGAATCTTACCTGCCACAAATTCCAAATCTTCGAGGGCAGAAGAAAGCTCCTTCCCCTCCCTTTACAACCTATCACCATAGAAGGTGCCTTCATGCAATGGGGCCTAGAATTTATTGGGGAAATTCACCCTTCTTCTTCTGGGCAACACAAATGGATCCTAGCTACTACAGATTACCTCACCAAATGGATAGAAGCCATGCCCACTAGGAATGCCACTGATTCTGTCATCATTAGGTTCCTAGAAGACTACATCCTATCTCGGTTTGGCTGTCCAAGAAAAATAATCACTGAAAATGCTGCTGCTTTCGGATCCAAGAAAATGGTTGATTTCTGTCACAGGTATGGAATAGCACTTGGTCATTCAACTGCCTATTACCCCCAGGGTAATGGACTAGCTGAATCATCTAACAAAAGCTTGGTCACAATCATCAAGAAGCTGCTGGAAGAAAATAAAAAGTCATGGCATAAAAAGTTGGTACATGCTTTGTGGGCCGACAGGCTCACCACGAAGAAATCTATTGGCATGTCACCATTCTAACTAGTCTATGGAACAGAAGAATTTTTTCCTACTAGCCTGGGAATTCCAGTAATCAAACTTGTTCAAGAGATCCAGACAGAGGAAAATAGTATGGTGAGGAGAATCAACGAAACTATCCATCTGCAGCGAACAAGGGAGCAGGTTTACAAGAGAGCAGTCAAAGTTCAGGAGAATATTAAAAGGTTGTTTGAAAAAAGAGCTAAAGCTTCAAATTTCAAGGTTGGGGACAAAGTTCTGAAATGGGATTCAAGGAGGGAGGACAAAGGTAAACATGGCAAGTTTGACAGCTTGTGGCAAGGTCCATATATTATCCAAGCCACTGTGGGTCCTAATGCATTTTTCTTACAAGAACTTGATGGTACAGAGCTGTTTTGGGGTCCTATCAATGGCAGGACGCTCAAGCATTACTTCTGTTAATTTTCGTTTCCAGTTCCACTTCCATTGTACATACCATTGCAGTTTTACTTTCAAGAAATCAAAGATAAATGTTTCAAAAACAGAAGAGAAAGGAGAGGTGTAGACATGCTCAAAACTTGAACCTCCGAAAGACAAAAGGGTGGCTCAAACATGATTAAAATCTGAGCCAAAAGAAGCAGAATAGATGGTCCTAATATGCTCAAAACCTGGACCAGCAGTGAAAAGAAGAATCATCTCTAACATGCCCAAAACCAGAGCTGAAATGAAGAAAGGAAGTGACTCTAATATGCTCAAAACCTGAGTCACAAGAAAAGAAGGATGTTTTAGAATTGCAGATTTCAGGCCTTCACAGTTTTGTTTCAGTTTTCCACAAGTCTTCACTCCAGCAAGTCTGACAGTCTAATCCTGGCTTGGCTGTTTTTCAATTTCCTGTCTTAGAATGTAGGAGAAGAAATCTATTGGACAGTTTAATCCCAGTATATGTTTAATTAGGTATAGAAGCATATGAGGCCAATGGTTTAATCTGGTCTCATGGAGCAATAAGGGTAGATTTAGAATAGGTTGTTTTTGTTTCGAGAATAAAATGTAAAGGGTCAGCTAGCTCAAATGCACCCTAAAGAAGAAAAAATGTTAGGACTGTAGTTTGGGTAGGTAGATTGGTTGGGAAATATTTCTGCTGATGTTTCTATCATATTGTGGTAGCTAAATATTGAAGAAAGAAAGGGATGTGCCAAGCAGCAGGCATCTGGCCTACTCCAAAGATCATTTCTGGTTTCTTGACTCCTTCAAGAAGAAGCCATCCCCATGTGGAGCCACTGTTAGCCCCCCTATGTAATTCTTGACAAGCAAACTGGGGGCTAGATTATTGTGGAGCCTTCAAGGAATGCCTTTCCCCTGAAAACCCATCCTCCTTGAAGTCTCTGAGTGCTATGCCTAATACAAATCCTATCTGCTGATCCATTCCTAAAAGGCCTACTGTTCCCCCTTGCACCCCTGCAAATTTTCCCTTTCTCCCCTTTTTTCCTCCTTCTGTCAAAATACCTTTGTTCCCCTCTATTTCCCCCTATCGACCCCCTAAATCCCCTCTAAAATCCCTACACCCTTTGTTTTCCCAAATTCCCCCTCCGTTTCCCCATCTTTACCATTATAAGGCTTTAAAATGCATTTTAAAAGGTTAAATACCTACTTTAAACCTTATATTGGGCCCTAGCCCTCTTTGGCCATAGCCCGCGCCCTATTCCTCCATGTAGCCCAGTGCGGTAACCACTCGCCAAAGAAAAAAAGCGCTTATCTCAAGCCTTTTCCGGCGCAGCGTCGGCCGTTGATCTCAATTGATCAGACGATGGTCTTTAAATCTCTAACGCTCGCGTCTTCCCCGCTTATTTTTCATGCCGGGCCATCGCCGTCCGTTTTCCCCGCCAGATCGACGGTCTCGAACCTTTCCCGCCAGTGGACCCCGCAACGCACTATGTCAAAACCTCCTGGTTTATTTCGTACCACCCTCGCGCGCTTGGTGGTTTTCTCCGATCACCTAGCGATTCCACTCATCGTGTGCCACCTGTCCCCTATACGACAGAGAAACCACCTTTCCTGCCCATTAAATCCATCCCCCAAACATTATCCTTCGGACGTGGATGCCCAGCAAAATGACTGTTGACAGTCCGATCTGGAGCGAGCCATCCGACGGCTATCACCCGTCCAAGATGCATGACGTTTAATGAAGCTGCACGCGCGATAGTCCATGCCATGGCCCGCCGTCTGCCGTCCTCCGCTGTTGATCTCCGCCACGATCAACGGTCCATATTTGCGCATCCGCCGCTGAATTTTCCATAGTCCCTGGTTCTGCCACATCATCTCCACGTGCACCCTCCGTACTTCCTCCCATTCCATGGCATATAATTGTTGCATTTCGTGTTTTTTAACGTTTTCTCGTTCGTTCTTCGCTCCGCAGACCACCACCTCCACCAGAGCAGATTTCCATTGTTCCTCTGCATTTTTCTCCGCCATGTCACCGCCTGCACTACCTTTCACCTTCTCCACATCATCCACCTCCCCATTCATGATTTCCTTAACCTATTTGTGTTTTTTTCAGGGTTATTAAGAGCTAATGGCCGCCAAGGTGCGTGTCTCTGCTACAAGGACAACGAAATCCAAAGAAGATCAGTCACAGCAGCTAAATTTATGAGCAGGGGCCCGGGAAGGTAAAGACTAGACGTTCATTAAAAGAAGCAGGGATTGAACTCTGTGGAAAAACCCTTCGGCGCCATTAAAGCACACGAGCAGAGACAGAGATGAAGCGACAAAGGATTTCAGTACAAAGCAAAGGAGATTAAGGCACGCTAATGAAGATCTTGAGCCTTAAATCAGTGGTTAGAAGGCAAAGCATTAGATTGATGACCCCGAGGATCGATCAAAAGGGTCCCGAGAACAAGAAAAAGGTAACATCAGAGTTTATTCATCAGCAAAAGGTTTTCCTTCATCAAGTATAGGGTGTTCATCAGCTTTTATTATGCACAATGTCCCTGAAGTAATTTCCACCCTAAAAGCAGTTCAAAATCGCCAGAGCATTTATATGGCAGACTTCTTAGTATTTTATTTTATTTCTATTGAAGGCACCACGAGTACCACAGCCGAAACATGTCAAAATCATATCTGAAGAAGATCACTCCTGCATAAAGAGGTGACAGAAATTAAATACTCAGCATTCAAATAGAATGGGTTTCGGCCCTGCATTCATTTTTGTGTTTAATATTACATTTAGTGTACACCTACCCCCTCAGTCGATCTTCTGCTCATTCTCTACTATAAAGCACAAGAAAGAAATTGTTGATGGTTGTTGATGAGATATCAGTGAAATGCAAGCATTTTCCTCTTGAGACAAGTTCTCTGTGTAATATTGTAAGATAGGCTGAGATTTGATGTATTCAGACTGAATGTTCAAGATATGGGCTATGATGTACCTGATTGGTGTTGTTTTTAATATGACAAGCATATTTCCTTGGATCCTGATCTAAAGCAGCTGGTGATGTTGTCTTATCTCTGTGTTTGATTTCATTTCATTCCATTGCTACTAGCTCGCATCAGAAGTTTGGCATAATATTTACCATTGATAGGTACCTTATGTTGCTGCTCTCCTAGCCTTTTATGTTTTTTGCTTATATGTGTATCTAAATATTGATTTCAATTGATTTAACCAGTGTAGTGGATGATATTTCCTGGTATCTGATGTATGGATTAATGAAATCTATGTTTAGATGTTCTTGTGAGGATCTAGTTAAATGTGTTGAGAATACTGGGACGTTTAGAACCTTGTCTCTGCCTCTCTAGGATCTTTCCGTCTTAATTAAGCCTTTCTAAGATCCCTTGTCTTACCTCTGATTTTGTCTAAGCAGGCCTGGAGTTAAATGACCTCTGGCCTGATCTATAGATAGAGTTGGTTGGTTCTCCTTTATCCATTTTCATTCCTTAATGTTCCATTTCACCAATCACCCTTTAAGATCCAGATGCTCTAGATGACTAGCCCAACTGAAAGCTTGCACATTGAACACAAATAAATCCTTTCTTGACTCCATAGCCCAATGGCCTTGATGTTCTCTGAATTTTCTACCTTTGCCTATTTTATCTATTTTCTCATCCTTGTCTTATATTGGACCTTCCTTTCCTGATTCCTAGCAACCAAACATAAACAATCAAACAAACAACCCTGAGCCTATAAATAGCCTAAAACCATAACTTAGAGCTTCAAAGACATACTCTTTGACTCATATAGAGAGATCCCGCTCTGGACCTAGGAGGGCTAGATCCTAAGGTCTGAAAGTGGTTCTATGTTGTCTCATCTTTTGGTCTTGTCAACCTGGCAAAAACATGGGAACCCAAATAGGTGCAACAAATCTCTAGTTTATGAAGTGGTACCTGTGCAAAAGGCGGCAGGGGAGGCATACCTATGCTCACCGAGACAAGATTAAAACCAAAAAGGTGCCCGGAAAACCACAAAACACAATAATGAAGCATGTGTTGGCTTAAACATGAGCCAGATAAATAGAATGATGAATCCCACATACATGTTTTGCCTGGAATGACCGTCAGGGCTTATACAATAATTTTTTAGTACATGAGATACAAATACGCCCCAAATGCCCCCTACACACGGGGAAGGGCTCACCAAATCTGACTGATACATGCAAATCGAAGAGGCGTTGCAAGCGGCTGAGGCCGATATCATCACATAGAAGGAGCTGCATCAAGGGCTGAAAGGAAGAAGTCATCCGGGCATGTGGGGGGCTACTTGCAGGGCCACCCCCTCATAAGGGTTGAGATGTCTCACACACACTCGAAAATCACCAAAAGCGGTTGCTGCATCACTGGACCATCAAGTGTAAAGATCATGATCATGCTAAAAAGAGCTCGAACCAAGGTACACTGCCCCGTAGACCTAGTTTCTGGAGTAAATGAGCTAATGTCGACAAAAGGAGGTCCGCCATAGGTGAGGCACGAGAGAAAAAAGTAGAGCGACTAACAGAAAAGCACGAATGATGATGATGAAATGGGGGATACTGAGTAGCAGATGGACGACTTCCCTTGTTAGAGCATAAATGGCATGAATGGCTCAGTAGCGACTGACACAATATCATGAGGGATAGGGGACAATGGTACTGAAGGCCATAATGTGAAACACAAGAGAGGGACCAAGCAAGGAAAGATGGAGGACTATAGCGAGATACAAAGGGACTCGAGATAGACTCCATGACTGTGATGATGACTCAAATCAGATGCTCTAAACAAGGGCGACTCGATGATACTACCACACAGTAAAGGTCCAATGGGGGACTAAAAACATGAGTACAATAGGGTATCTCATGACGAAAATCAACACGAACAAAGACAAGTAAGGAGGCAAAGTGGTGCCCCAAGTACAAGTGTTGTAAGTGAAGAAATTTGATTTTGAGGAGGGTTATGGTTGAGGGGCATAGGTGCCCCCAAGCATGTTGTGGTCATGCCAAAATGTATTTAGAAAAATGGGAATCTAGACGCATTTTAAGGATATGGTGTGCCTATTTGTTTTCGTTATGGTTATGCAATTTGAGAAAGGAAATGGGGGATTACCAATCTCTTGTTAGGACTGCATATATGAATCAAATGGCCTTTAATTTTTTGGGTTGGAATACTTGGTGTCACTATCCCAAAGAGAGGATTTGGAGATAATGAATTGATGCTCTCCTAGAAAACCCATAGGTTGGTCAACCACAATGTCTAAGAGATTGGGTTGTTGATGTAAAATGAAGGAACGATAAGGGGTGTCATCCCGAGAGTGATCTGAAGTTGTATGGGACTCTATAGGTTCTTCTAAATGTGGAAGGATAATGGTACTAGAGTCGACGTGACCAGATACACTAGGAGAGGTGTGGAGAATTACTTCTCCTGATCTCTCAAATATGGGTGCCCCCTTACACAAACATTGGGTTGCAATGTAATGGCCACAAGGTGTATGTGGTTCGAATGCATGGTTCCGATGTAAGGGGGAATAGAGAAAATCAGGGGAGATGATTTCTTCCATAATTTCGTCATCGTGATAGGAGATGGGGTGACTGGTGGAAGAAATACCACCAGACATGGTGAAGCTACCTGACTCATCATCATGAGAAGAGAGGTTCACATGTGGATCGTCACAAGGGGTGATAGAAGAGTAAGCAGATAAAGGATCTACTAATCGTGAACCCAGGGTGATCGTTGAAGGAAGGTCAGGTGAAACAACAGGGGAGGATTCAGAGGGAATGTTCCCTGAGGGTCTCATGGAAGATGATAGGTAGTAAATGGTGGATGAAGGCTTCGTCATCTCAACATCAGGAGGGGGAATGTCAATGGGAGCAGTCATGTCTGGTAATTCTTCTGAAGCAAAACGCGCAAATAGGGGAGAGGTGGACTTGTTGTGCTTGGCCTTGAATTGGCGGACCACAGCTAGAGAGGTGTGGAATTCCCCAAGGCGGGTACAAAGGTGGGTGTAATGGCCATGGAGATCACAAAAAGCACAGGGGTGGTTAGTGTGAATATTCTTGGGGTTCTTGGCGGTGGTCGCGGAAGGAATAGAGGCTTCCGGGGCTGTGGATGCAGGGAACGTGACATTAACCATGGGCTTGAGATGAGGCAATTCAGGACAGGTATGGGTGGCGTGACCGAAAACATCACACAAAGCGGACTGGATGGTATGCTTTGGAGGTCAAAAAGGGGTAGGGCTTGTCAGGGTAGCCTTGTCCTTTGATGCCCCCTTGCGAGCTTTGCACTTCTTACCCGAAGCGGTCACAACAGGAGGTGGTTCCTGTTGAGGTGATTGAGGCACTGTTGCAATGGGAGAAGTCATGGGGACCGGTTGAACAGGGGTCAAAGAAAGACAAGGTTTGGGTTGACCAGGCAAGGTTGCGGCTGGAGGATCAAGGTACGAGACGGGAATCCCAAGGGTCAGGTTAGGAAGAGAGAGGGTGGCCATGACAGGTACCGTGTACACTCCTAGTGGGGGAGGTAGGAAAGGTATCTGACCAGTGGGGTAATGGCCAAGAGGGACGGCTTCGAGATGGTTGAGACTTGGTGGAACTGACCCAGGAGGATAGAGGGGCTTATGGGTACCAGCTGTAGGAGAAGGGCCAGAAGGAAGAGGTCTGGCTGGTTGAGGCGAAGGGCTAGGAGCAAGTTGTGGTGGGCGAGGTTGAGGTTGAGGTTGCTGACTAGCTGAAGCGGGCCGTTTAAGGTCAGCCCGAGACGATTGCATCATGAAAACATTCGCTAAGCTGGGATCAGATACAGGAGGAGGAGGAACACCAGGGAAAGTTCCAAGCAAGGAGGAGTCTTTGTAGACGCCAAGGGAGACATTGGTCAAATAATCAACAGTTTTCTTATTGGCTACAGAAGAGATGGTTGTCTCAGGGGAGGTCGGAGATTTTGGCTCATGATATGTCAACTGGTCAATGGTGACTATCTTTCCATTATGAGGGAAAAACATCTTGCGGTGGACCACGGATGGGACATAAGACATGGCATAGGTGTAACTATGCCCCAAAAGAATGTTATAATCAAGAGGGGTGTCGATGACTTCAATGTCAACGCAAATAGTCTTTCCCGCAAGAGTGATAGGACATTTACGGAATATGCCAATGGGCTGGGTGGCATGGTCGTCCCATGCACGAAGGGTGATTTTGGAAGGGGCCAGCTCAGGAGATCCAAGTTGTTTCCAAACCGAAGCGGACATCACACAGGTGGATGCCCCCTCATCAATGATGCACCGAGAAATGTTAGCGTTCCGGATATTGACTGGGATTTGGAAAGCTACGGAAGCAGGAAGAGGAGGATATTCTGACTGATGGGCGTCGAAAACAATCAATTGGTCATATACTGGATCTACAGTGCCCAGTGCAGATAGTAGAGCTTTTCTTTGTGATGGGCACGACTGGAGGAGTTCCAGTGTTGAAATGGCAGCAGGAGATTGCACCAAATCATCTACTATGCTATACGAATGAGCAACTCGACCAGAAGCAGCATTTTGGCGGAATGGGCCCGTAGGAATCTTGGTATGAACCTCAAATGTGGGCTGAGGGATATGCAAGGGACCATTAAATGTCGAAAGAGGCTCTGTAGAACCTGGAGAAGGTGACTCGGGGATAGACGGAGAAGGAGGCTTAGGGTACTGACAAGACCGAGTTTGAAGGTTAAGGTCGACAGGTAAAGGGTGATCAGAGTTCATCATGAGAATCTGGTAATCGAAGGAACCAGAAGGGGAAGGTTGAGTGGCCACTTGTCCGTCAAGTGGTTAGGTAGCCACAAATACCTGCTATGCATCCACCTGCTCTTGAGGGGGCAGTGACTACTGTTGCGGGGGTTGAAAAGGCAAGGGAGGAAGAGGTGCTGATGTTGGAGGAGCTGGAGCACCAAGCTGTGGATATGGATAATAAGGGGGTTGGGTAACAGTGTGGTAAGTAGGAGGTTGGGCCAAAAGAGGGGCCTTGCCGTATCCTAGAGATGTGCTACCGAGAGGGGAAAAAGTGCGAGAGGTGTTGCCTCCCCCCCCAAGAAAACCATAACCCATGGGAGGTTGGGCGTATGTATGAGAGATAGCTCCAACGATAATGTCGGTGGCATGAGGTGCCCCCGGTGCATGGGCATCACCAAGTCTGGGGAGATCAGGTAGAACAGTATAAACATAACCCGTCTAAGCATAGATCAGGTCATATTTTAACGCCATTTGGAGGGCAGCTTCTTCAGTTTGATGAAAATGTGATGCGACATCTTTCCTAATAGGGGGAAAGAGAGATCTAAGGAACCAGTCCATGTAGACACGGTCTTCGAAGGTAGGAGATTAACATAGGCTCTTTCTTCTCCACCATTCCTGGACATGATCGGATAGGCGGGTTGCAGATGATTGACAGAAAGAAGTCAAAAGTTCGATACTAGTGTCATAACGAAGGGGAAGCTGGAAGTAAGATAAAAAAGCCCGGGCAAGAGTCGCAAAGGTGGTATGAGAGGAAGTGGCCTGATCAACAGACCACTTAGAAGCTTCGCCTGTAAGCATGCGTTGGAACAATATAAGATGGATGGAATCATTAGTAATGGAATAGGATGAACACCACATGTGGAAAGATCGGATATGGTTGGAGGGATCCTCTCCAGCAAAGCCTTCGAACTTGGGAATGTCGGAGGGGAGCTTGGTTGGCATAGCAGGAAAACCAACAACGTGGCGGATAGGATCTTTGATCAACTAATTTAAATTGGGGAGACTGAGGCCTGCCATGAAGGGGAGCAAGGGAGCAATCGAGATAGTTCCCGTGGTAGTTCCGCTAGTAACAGTCCCAGCATTAGGGCCAGGGTTCCCGCTAGCGTTAGGCCCTAGAACAGACATGGTGAAGGTAACAGGGGGAGAACCGAAAGAATCAGAAGATGAGTCAGAGTGTGGATTCGGGGGAGGACTAACTTAATGATGGGGGGAAGGAGCAAGTCGACCAACTGGATACTCAGGGTGAAGGCCAAGAAGTCTCCGAGATATATGCCTTGGGGCGCAATGATGAGGGCACAAAGGGAAGAAGAGTAACTGACAAAGGCAAGGAGGTGCAGAATCAAGTGATTTCAATGCCGAAACAAGGGAAGAGAGGTTCAATGTCAATTGATTTTAAATTATTTTCCTGGCGGTGTTACCAGGCTCTTCTTCACTTAGGGTCAGTGTGTGGCATGCGTTAATTTTAATTGTTTAAACCCAGACGTTTTGAGAGTAAAAGAAAAAGTGTGTTGTGTAACTGAAAATAAATCTGCAGTAGATGAGACTAAAAGAACATAAAATTAACAGCTACCAATGCATCAATCCAACCCAAGAAGGCGGGTCTCTCAAAACTAGTCTATAAGCAGGAAAAAAATAAGAAAAGCACACTGAAAAGAGGCTAATAGATCTAAGGTCGGGAGGGACAGGAATCTAAAGGAGAACTCTGCTGAAAAGAGGTGCAAAGAAAAACAAAGAGGTAGAGGAAAGGTTGCTGCTAAAAAGGAGGAGATCAGCTAAAAATAGAAGGGACAGGGAGGCGGCCCTAGAAATGAACCCAAAAAAACTATATGAGGTGATTTGAAAGGGAGAAGAGCTGATATAAAGGGATCTGAAAATGCGGTATCAGATCTGGAAGCAAAAAGGCTGAAACCCTGGAAATTCAGACTGCTGAAATAGCAAAAAATCTCCCACAAAAAGTGGAGGGTACTAGATCCCTAAGGGGCAAGATTCCCACTTAGAGGAGTGAAACAGATCAGAAACGGGTCTAAATGGGCAGAGACAGAGGCTGGAAAACCCTGACAGAAGCTTTAGACAAACCTAGAAAAAGTGCTGGAAAATTGCAGAAAAAAGTGCAGGTCGCAGGTTCTGACCTGTTTTCAGTCCAGGTCGCAGATTTGGGGCAGAAAAGTGTGACCTCAAGGCCAGGTCGCACTTTTTTGGCTAATAAGTGCAACCTACAGATCCAGATCTCTCGGCGACAAATTTCAGAAAAAAATTTCGTCTCAGCTGCGACTGATGTCTGTCACCTGTGCAATAAGGCCAGAAACACACTGAAGTTAAAAATTTGACCGTTTGAGGGTTTTAGAGGTGGAAAGCACCATAAAAATAGGAAAAACAGAAAATGGAAGAGAAACCCTAGGGTTTGAAATAGCTGGATATGCAGGAATATATAAAACGATAGCGGTCGCAAAAGAAAACCCGTGTGGAGTTGCCAATTGTTAGTATGAATCTTTCGTCGGAAAAGATCACTTTAGCTACGCATAAAAAATAGCCCTAAAATCGATTATGGCTGCAAAATATCTTTAAGTCTGCTGCACAAATCCAGATCTAAGCACAAAAGACATTAAGCAGATAAAATATAATATGGCTCCATGTATCCAATAGACAAGACAAGAACAATGTATTTAAAATAATTTTATATTATATTAAAGAATGGGGCACCTGAGAGGAAAACAAGAAAGGTGTTTTCCAGTTCTCCTCAATGGGATGGGTTCTTGAAAGTCCTCAGTGTTTCAGATCTAAAATTCCTCTCCCTTATTGGTGTAGAAAACCCAGACAAAAATGAAAAAATATGGCTATGATGGTGGATAAATAGCCAGACCAAAATTTTAGATCCAGAGTGATCTTTAGGCAACAAAAGGTGACTAATGAATGGGGAAAACCCTTCTATTTATAACAAAATATTAGGGTTATCTAGAACTTGGTGCATGAATAAAATGTTATTAATCAAATTCTAGAACCGCCCTTTAGGAATATTTTATTATATTTGTTGGAGGGAAAAGGTCTTTTGACTTGGGTCAATTCCTTTATTTATAAACAATAAATAAATAAATGATTTATTTATTATTTTAGGGAGATGGTGGGAATATAATTAAATAAATAATGATTTATTTAATTAATTTCCTTGTTTTGGGTTAAATTTGACCAAGAAATATAAACAAATGTTATTTCACATGGTGAAAGCAATTTTACTTAGGGTAAAATTGGTCTTACATGGTGTATTTGGGTTCATCTAATGATAATAGGTTAGATGACCAAAAAATGGTGTAACACCCCTTCATGTGATCTTTCTGTCTGATGGACTGCCAACCCAATCTGCATCCATGAAGCCATGAAACTTCACTCCATCCGTCTATCTGTACCATAGACCATACTCTGATGTGCCCCTTAGGTATCTCAGGACATGCTTCCCTACCTTCCAAAATAACTTGGTAGGCTTAACCATAGCTTAACTCAGCTGGTTAACCACATAGAAAATTTCCGGTCTCTTGTTGACTAGATACATTAGTGAACCCACTAACTGTCGATAGACAGTAGCATCCACTACCTCTCTAGAAGTAGCATCCTCTTTCCTCCAGTTTCCTGGAAGAGGAGTATCCATGGGTTTGCAGCTCTCCATGTTAAACTTACCCAATATCTCCTTTGCATACTTGCCTTTAGACACAAAAATTTCACCACCCCGCTGCCATATTTCCAATCCAAGGAAATAATGAAGGAGGCTCATATCCTTCATTTCTAACTCCTTTGCAAGATCCTCCTCGCATGAGTGTATCAGCTGCTCATCACCAGTCAAAATTAAATCATCAATATAAAGAAAAATTATCAATAGCTTCCCCTCAACCACAATCTGCTACAAGTTTTCATCTGCTTTACTTTTGGTGAAGCCCAGTCCGGTGAAATAGCTGTCTATCTGAGTGTACCAAGCACAGGGTGCTTGCTTCGGCCCATACATCACTCTTTTTCACACATGCGACTCATTGTTGAAGATCTCGAAACCTTTAGGTTGCTCTATGTACACCTCTTCCTCAATGATCCAATTGAGAAATGCATTTTTCACACCAGTTTGATGAATGCGCCAACCCATCTGTGCTGAGAGTGCAAGGATGGTCCTATGGAAGAGTACCTTGTGATAGGTGCAAAGGTATCATCATAATATATCCCCTCGATCTATGAGAAGCCCCGGGCCACAAATATGGCCTTGTATTTCTCCACACTCACATTAGCAGCTTTCTTTACCTTGTAGATCCATCTCAAACCTACAATTGATTTATGAACCGGTTTTGGGACAATTTCCCATTTATTTATTTTTACAATGGAGTCATACGCCTCCACCATTGCATCAACCCAGGTAGGGTGCTGCACTGCTTCCTAAAAGGAAGATGGTTTAGTCATAATACATTTTCTCACGAGAGCCATGTATCCAGTAAATCAGTCAGGAGACTATCTTTGTTTGTGTTGTGAATAGGGGCTCCTACATTCTATGAAGCATCAAGACTCAGCCTATTAGCTTTTGTGGTGTGCCTTCTTCTATTTTTGATGGATGGCTTTGCATGAGTTTCTTCCTCCACTCCATGAACCTCCTCATGTGGCTGCTCCACATCTTGAGACTCATCTTTGGGAATCAGTAATTCCTCCTCTGCATGCAATTCCAGCTCCCTCTCAAGAGACAACGACATGGCTTTCCCCTCATCAAATTTTATATCCCATCGCACAACAGTCATTCTATTGTTTGGAAAATAGACATGATAATTATGGGGTGTTTTTGTGTACCCCAAAAAAATCCCAACTTTAGCTGTCGGTTCTAGATTCTTCCTAGCATCCTTGGTCACATGCACATAAATAGATGAGCCAAAAATCTTAAAGTGTGAAACATCAGGTTTCTTACAATGAAAGCCTCTTCAGGTGTACTCATGCCAAGTACACTATGAGGACAATGGTTCTGCACATAAACCGCAGTGTTGCATGCTTCTACCCACAAATGCATTGGTAGGCACTTATCATGTAACATCGCTTGTGCTACACCCACGATCGTTCTATTCTTCCTCTCCATGACCCCATTTTGTTGTGGGTTATGAGGCGAGTTCTCTTCAAATTCCTTCTTTGCTGCAGAAGTTCTTGAATTCGTTAGATATTTATTCTTGATCATCATCGCTCCTAAGAGCCTTCACATTCTTCCCCGAATCTTTCTCCATCAATTCCTAAACTCACAGAACTTAGAGAATGTTTGATCTTTCTTGTGAATGAAGAAGATCCAACATTTACAAGAAAATTCATCAACAAAGATTACAAAGTACTTATGTTTTGTTGTTGAAGTAACTAAGAATGGTTGACAAATGTCTATGTGAACTCTCTCAAGGATCCCCGAAGCTCAATTCTCCTTCTCATGAATGGTGGACTTTACATACTTCCCCATGGTGCAAAACTTGCATTGATCTAACTGAGCAAGTGTTCCCATTGGAAGTCAAGTAGAAATTTGTTTCATGACTTTCAGGGCTCCATGATGAATATGGCCCAATCACATGTGCCATAATTCACCCTCATCCCAGCTCACCAATTTTTCTGCCTTGCCCATCATGGTAGCACAACCATCAACCTCCATCTTGTAGAGATTATTAACTCGAATCCCTATCCTCTTGGCTTGACCCATTTTCTTATGTTGCAGGAAAGCTTTTCCATCACTAAAAACAACATCATAGCCTCTATCCTCCAACATTGTG
Organism: Pinus albicaulis; assembly: GCA_034641835.2. Taxonomy (NCBI): domain Eukaryota; kingdom Viridiplantae; phylum Streptophyta; class Pinopsida; order Pinales; family Pinaceae; genus Pinus; species Pinus albicaulis. The sequence goes on from CM076570.1 coordinate 1,481,156,295, forward strand.
ACTGAGACCAAAATTTTCTTCAAACTTGATACATGCATTACATCTTTTAATTGAAATGGTTTACTTGAATCCCTCTTAAAGGTAATGGTACCAATCCCAGTAGCACTGTACCGCCCTTCATTGACCATCTCAATATGCATATGGAGATCCTTCTCCTCCAAGTCACTGAAAAGTTCCTTATATCTCGTCATTTGAAAGGAAGCGCCACTATCCAAATACCACACTGATCCCAAAGCACTTGACACCATGCATGCAATCAAGGAGAATTCAAGCTCAAATTGCGAGGCAAGGGCCTCTACAGCTACAGATCCAACAACCTTCTCATTCTTCTTCTTTTGTGGATAGTTAGTAGCAAAATTCCCATGTTTGTGACAGTAAAAACACTTCACCTTGGACATGTCCTACTTCTTTCCTTTAGACTCAGATTTAGAATGGAATTTCTTCCCCTTCCCCTTCCTCACCTTGGAAGCCAAAACACAATCCTCCTCATCATCATGCTTTGATGAAGAGCCATCTCTGGTGTTCCGTCTGAACTCCTTTTGCACCAAATCCGACCACATTCGTTCCCAATATGGAAAGTTTTGTTGTCCGTTGACAGAGTATTCATAACTATGCCAACTCTTAGAAAGTCATAGGAGAGCCAAACTCACCAAATCATCATCAGCGACTATTATTTCCACACTCCCCAGTTCATCCCGACATTGGACAAACTTTGTGAGATTCTTTGGAATGGTGTCGCCCTTTTCCATCTTGATCTTCCTGAGTTTATCTTTGAGCACCAATTTCCTATGGTTGTTGCTGCTTTAGAATAGATCCGTCAAAGCCCTCCACATAGCATATGGTGTGGCTTTCCCATGGAGGCTTGAGAAAATGTGGTCTCATACTCCCTCCAACAGGATCCTCCTCGCCTTCTCCACATTCTTTTTCCATGCATCAAAATTGGCAGCATCTGGCTTAGGAACATCTTTTTCAATGAATTCCTTCAAGCCATTGTCTTTGAGTCCTGCCTCCATCCTGTCCTTCCAAGAAATTTTGTTTGAGATTCCCTCGAGTGAATAATCTAACCTCAAACCATTGAAAGAAATTTCGATCTTGAATCAAATGTAGCACCAAGAAAGTCTTTCTACAAATTCGAATTCTATCCAGTCACAAACGCAGCTCCTAATTTACTTCTGCAATTTCCTATGCTCTGATACCATGTATAAATTATACAATATGCATGTATATCTTGGATTCACCCGATATAAAAATGTTCTAAAGTTAAATACTGAATCTCTTCTACAAATATTTGCGGAATTAAAAACATAATCAACAATCACATGAACATGAAGAAAGTTCAATCACACACAACACAAATAATTTCCCAGGGAAAGCTTACAACTAAAAACCCCACTATATTCTATTGTATATTATATCATGGATCATGAAACAACAACATACAAAACTCTTCTCACAAGAGCCCTCAGTACATCAGCTAATTGTCTCACATTGTCATACAAAAATTGGCAAATTCCTTAGCCAATTTACTGCCTTCATACATCCTACCTTCACTACGCAATCCCTGCTGAATGAAATCCCTGAATTGATGCAATCCTGCATGTCTTGATTGTGCAAGTATTATGGGAACCTCCAATGTGTGTTTACTTGCATGTGTGCAAGCAGATATTGTCACAAATGATGGTCAACTTCCCTTTCACCTAGAACTCAATTGGGTCTCCACTAGATCTGACATGCATGCAACTAATAATAGTAAATCTTCAGTTGCATGTGAGATCACTGCATGTGAATTAATTAATATTTAATTCACTTGATCTCTCACTAATTATATCTTTAGTTAAAACTAGCAAAACTGAGTTTAACTCACTTAAATGAGTTAAACTATTTACAACTTGCACAAACTCATGCACCACTGCACTTCGAACTCTGTTACAACTAGAATTACTCTGCATGTCCCACCGACTAACCTCTAACTTGATATTCACTTAGCTAACTGATTTTCCACTTCAGTTAACTATTTCAAGTCCACATTGAGAATATATTACAGTTTAATGTCCATCTAAATTAAGGGATAATAAAAATAGACATGCACCTAAAAATAGCATGTGGGCCCCACCCTAGTGTAGGTTCTTAATTTTCACTGGGATCATGGGTGCCAAAAATTTCTTGTTGAATCTCAACAGGTAAAGAGGATTCCCATGACATGATTAAGTGATGTGAAGGCAAGGAAGATGACTTGGTAGAAATAAGGGTTGACATATAAAACTTGATTTGTATATCAATAGCAACATTGTATGCCACATCATCAAATTTATATAATTTTATTTAAAAACAATTTAGAGCCAAAGGTCTATTTTTATTTTTGTAATAGGAGCAAGTTAGTTTGACATTAGGTGAAAGTTTTAAGTGTAGGTCTATGATGACCAGGCTTATAAAAGTGTCAATGAGAGTAATTTTCTAATTCACCTCTATAATTCTAGTGAATGTGATTTAGTGTTTTCCAAATAATAATATGGTAGTCATTTCCAACAACCCAATTGATAGCAAAATTCGAACAATAAGGAATATGAGTAGGAATGAAGAAACCTAGTGTAGAATTTGGGTAACTTCTAAAGGGTTTGGAGTGAACATACAAAAATAGGCCAACATCCACTATTCAAGAAGACATTTTGGTGATTTTTGAACTATTCAATGGAGAAAAAGGGACCTTGCATCACAAACCTATAAAATATTCCTAACTTTCATTTGATTTCTTCAACAATATAGTAAATTTTGTCATACTAAATGTTTTTTAGTTTTCCTTTGTTTGAAAAATAATAATTTTGGCTAAAAATTCTAACTCTAGAGAAGGTGCAAAAAGGGGAAAGTTGACGATTCTAAATCAATGCAGAGGGAAATAAGAATGGGTTGAGGAGGGAAAATTTGTGTTAACCTTGGGATGAGGTGGCATACCATTTATTGAAATACATTTTTGAGGGAATACTCAACATGATCTATGCTTACTATCTCATGTTTCTTCACTATCCGAGGAACATATTCCATTAGAGGCCTAAAGAGAACTTGAATATTCCCTACTTACTATTTCAATCCTTGAGAGAAATTAGCTCCAAGGTAAAGAAATGGAAGGAGAAGGCATTAGTTGAAACATATTGTTAAGGGTGTTACATCTACATGGAGTGTGTTGGTGTCCAAGTGTGAATGATTATTCAAACCCTTTCCCACGTTAATTATCAACCGAGGTACATTAGTTATTGCAAGGCTAACGTGCAAAATATATGCAGCTGACAATAGCACAATTCTATATCAATTGTGGATTCGATAAATTAAGAAAAACAACAAATCACTGTAACAACAATAAAATAATAACAGTAACGAATTGTAATTCTTGAAATACATTCACAGTAATAAAGCTCTCATAAATTACATCTACTTTCATATCAATTAAGAAATATACAAAAGAGGAAATGGAATTAACAAACACAAAGAAAGCATGCAACACCTGATCAGGAGAGTGGGCCCAACTCTCTGATCAGGGTTGTGATGTACTCACAAACTCACAAGAAGAATAGGAAGATAACTTGCATTAACTTAATAACAATTTTATGTTACAAATCTCAATTCCTTGCATATCCAAACCCCAATTTATAGCTTCAGAGCCATTCTTATACAAATGTTTACAATGGCAGTTCCTGAAATCCTGACAACTAGTGCCAACAATTATGGTGTTGTTACAACATGAAAGGAGTAACAACACCCAACACTTAGAAAACTTTCCAGAGTAATAGCATTGGAGGAGTAACAACATCAGGTACTTGGAAAATTTTATGGAGTAACAACACCCAACACTTAGGACAATTTCCGGAGTAACAACATCGAAGGATTAACAACACCCAACACTTAGAAAATTTTCCAGAGTAATAACATCATAGGAGTAACAACACTAGGTAATTATAAAATTTTACGGAGTGAACACTTAGAAAAAATTCCAGAGTAACAACATTGGAGGAGTAACAACAACCAACACTTAGAAAATTTTCCGGAGTAACAACATTAGAGGAGTAACAACACCGGGTACTTAGAAAAATTTACGGAGTAACAACACCCAACATTTAGAAAATTTTCTGGAGTAACATCTGAGGAGTAACAACACGGAGTGCTTAGAAAATTTTTCATCTGTGATTGCACACAGTAGTAGTTCTGCCAAAAAAAAAAAAAACAATTGAGTAGTAACAATATCTTATTTATATTACTATTTATATAGATTTTTTATTTTTTATTTTTAGAACAAGGATGCAAAGGAGGAATTAATTTCACTAACAACTTTCAAACCAGATTTATCAGAGAGATGTTTAATGAAGGCATTCTTAGATTCTGACGGTGAACAGTCTCAAACGATGTACATTTACTATAAAATAAGCATGCGTATCATCAATTGTGGCAAGTCTGACTGTTCCATTATCAAATATTGTATCAACTTCATAAGGTCCCATCCAACGAGAGCAAAGATTTCCTTTGAAATCCTTAAAATGGGAATCATAGAGTAATGCCTAATCTCCTATGTGAAACACCTTATTTTTAATAATTTATTGTGCCATTTTGTTCTCTGTTGCTAAATTGCACCAGTCTTTTGGATAGCCATCGAACGGATTTCATCTAATTAATTTAGTTGTTCCAGTCGGTGTTTTTGGGCATTTGACAGATCCAGTCCTACCTCAAGAGTTGTTATGAGCATACTAATCTCGTATTCTATTGGAAACAAGGGTGATTTCCCATAAACCAAATCAAATGGTGAAAACCCTGTTGTATTCCACCATGTTGTTATGTATGCCCAGAGAGGTTCAAGAAATTTTTCAGCCCAATCCCGACAATGTCTTACCACAGTCTTTGTCAAGATTTTTTCCAATACCTTGTTGATTCTTTCCACTTGACCATTCACTTAGGGATGATACATAGATGCGACTCTATGTTTAATTCCATATTTATGCATAAGACTTTCTATCATGTGTGAAGTGAATTGTGCTCCTCCATCTAAAATAATCTCTCTCGAAGCACCATAAAAAGAAAAAATCTCTTCAAATAGAAAATATGAAACAACATGCTCTGTTACTTTCACAACAGCCTTCGCTTCCACCCACTTGGTTACATAGTCTGTGCAAACCAAAATGTGAACCTTCTGATGTGAAGGTGGGTTAAAATGACCAGAAAAATCGATAGCCCAATTTTCAAAAGGTTCAAGGACTACCTGGGGCTGCAATGTCATTTCATCCGATCGACCAAGTTAACCCATCCATTCACAACTATCACATCCTTGGACATAGTATTTGTGCATCCTAGAAGATAGAAGGCCAATAATATCCCATCTATAATACCTTATGCCATGTCCTCTTGTCTGCAAAATTCCCTTTGCAAGGACCATCATGAGCAACCTTCATCACTTCATAGATGTCATCCTTAGATACACAACTTCGAACTTGTTGATCAACCCTTGTATGGAAGAGATATCTTGCTATCCAGGAGTATCAAGCACTATGATGAATGATCTTTCACTATTACCTGTATGAAAAATGAGGAAGCACCTTTCCAATAGCAAGATAGTTAGCAATATCTGCATAGCACAGAGGATTAGTAGAAATTTCAAAAATATGTTCATCTGGAAAACTATCCTCTATGGGTGTGCCTTCGTCATTATTATCCAATCTAGACATAAAATCAACAACTATATTGTCCTTCCCTGGTTTGTCTATTATTGCAATATCAAATTCTTGAAGAAATAGCAACTATCTTGTAATACAACTAGCGGTGATAGGTTTATTCATCAAATACTTGATTTTTGCATGATTAGTATGCACAAAGGTAGGATACCCAGTAATATAGTGTTGAAATTTTTTGATGGCATAGATAACAACTACGGTTTCCTTTTTAGTTACCATGTAGTTCAATTGAGCAGGAGTCAAATTCTTGCTGACATAGTAAACTGCATATGGTTTATTATCTGCTTGTTGTCCTAGAACTGCTCCAACAGTTATCTAAGAGGCATCGACATGGATGTGAAATGGGAGTGCCCAATCTAATCCTCGTAGGATCGGAGCTCTAAAAATAAGTTCCTTTATTTTTATAAAAGCTTCTTCACAATCATTTGTCCACAAAAATTATGCATCTTTAGTTAACAGCTGAAAAAGTGGGGATGCTATTTTTAAAACAAAATCTATAAAACATCTATGATAGCCATCATAACCAATAAAATTACGTACTTGTGTGGGCGTCTTAGGTTTAGGAAATTTAATATTACCTCTACCTTGGCATAATCAACTCGAATTCCAGCAACCAAGGGCAGGTGTCCTAGAAATATTCCCTCTTCCCTCATCATGTGACATTTAAGTCTACTCAAATATACATGAGTCTACTTGCATCTTTCGAGTACTTTTTCTAAATTTTCCAATCCTTCTTCAAATGAATCCCCGTATGGAGTAAATTCATCCATATAAATCTCAATGTTGTCGCCGACTAGATCAAAAAAAATCCCCAATATTTCCCTCTAGAATGTTGCAGGTGCATTACAAAGATCGAATGGAAGGACTCAGTATGAAAAGGTTTCCCAAAGGCATGTGAAGGTGGTTTTATCTTGGTCCTCAGGGGCTATCTGGATTTGATAATACTCGCTAAACCCATCCAGAAAGGAGAAAAAAATCTTCCCAGCAAAGGTATCCAGGACTTGGTCAATGAATGGTAAAGGGAAATGGTATTTTTGAGTTTCTTTGTTTAATTCCCTATAGTTTACACAGATCCACCATTTACCATTATTTTTAGGAAACTAGCGGAGACACCCACTGGCTGTCAGAGATGGGGTAAATGTATCCTACATCCAGTAACTTCTGAAGCTCATCTTTGACAATGTTCTTTAAGGAATGGTTCATTATTCTCTAGGGCTATCTTACATGAAGACAATCTTCTTTTTTGTATATATGATGAGTGCATAAATTAGCAGGAATCCCATTCATATTTTTATAATCCCAAGAAAAGGCTTCCTTATGGTTTCTAATAACTTTTAGGAGCTATTTTGTCTGGGATTCTAAAAGATTCGAGTTGATGTTCAATGTTTTTCTAGGTTTGATTTCAAAGGGAATACTATCATGGGATGAAGTTGTAGGCATGTTCTCAATTTCATCTTCCAGTTTAATATTTTCATGTGTTTCACAGCTCATGGAAGTTTCCAGATCTGATGAGTTGATTCAGAAATAGAACAGAGATCACTAATAAAAGTGTTAATATTGTCATACTTTTTTTTTGTTTTAAATTGAAGAGCCTGCCCAATGGTAAGGATCGATCTAAGTTTTTCATTTTCATGTTTTGATCCTTCCATTCGTAAAGGTTTTCGTATGAATGATGGTTTCTCTGATGGGCTTAGTTTTGCAGGAGGATAAAGAGTGAGAATATTCATGACCTTCCCATTAGATGTAACCATATTTCTAGACTGACACCAAATAAAGGCATCTGCGGTTGCAAGCCAAGGTCTTCCTAGAATTAAGGGATGACCACCAGCTCGAGATTGTGTTTGTAATACCAAGAGGTCTAAGGGATAGTGCCATGAGTCTACTGAGATATTAATGTCTTCCAAATTCCCTACTGGCTTCATTGTAGATCTATCTTCCAATTCTAAGACAATAGGAGTAGGTTTAAGGTTTCGAAGACCCAATGTATGCATAGTTACAACAGTAATGAAATTTATGGCAACACCCAAATGTACTAGTAAATTTGGGATTTCAATCCCGTTAATTTGTATTGTCAGAATTGGGTTCCGTAGATCCCCATATTTTACAGGCATGAAATTTCCCAACATGATATCAGACAATTTTCCCATCACATGGATGGTAAGCGGGTCCCTTGATTTCTTTCCAGGATTTTTAGAACAATATTCTTTGAGTGTTTTCGCGTAGATTGGTACATCCCTCGTAGCTTGAAGTAGGGGAATTTTAAGAAACAATATTTATAATTCCCATAAAAAGTCAAATCCTGCTTGAGGGATCTATTTACTTGGGGCCAATCTTCCAGGATAGGGTGGATTGACTTGACGTTCCTGGTTAATAGTCGGTTGAGGAGGTGTTTGATTTTCAATTTCTTGGTTTTTTTTATGCCCAAATATTCTTGGTTTTGGTTCTATGACCTCACCGTCAACTTTTTCAATGCTAAAAGGCGAACTTTGAGCATTCACTACCCTCCCAGATCGTAAATTTATTCCATTAAACTCTGTGGTAGAGATGTTTTATGAAGGAAGGTTGAGAGTGTCAGCTTGTTGAACTCCCTTATTGTTAGGATTTGGGTTGGGTTGGATGGGAAGCTAAGGTCAAAGGGGTGGATTACTGGAAGGGATATTGGAAGGCAACTAAAGTTGTTATTGTGGCATAGGTTGGGGGAATTTTCTAGGAGGAGAAGGTCCATGCTAGTTCTGGGTCCATGAAGGGTTCAAACTAATTTGAGGGAACCATGGTTTCCAAGGTGGATATTGACAATACTTGGGCCACACAGGTGAAAAAAGTACAGACTAGGGGGGAATATTCAAATTATTGAAATATTGATATGGATCCTGAGGCATACCTTGATTCATATTCGGTGGTCGTGGCCGCCATGGCTTCTTCGATCCCATAAAATACAGTTGATCCACCTCTTCACTTGCCCCTTGAAAGACTACCTTCAATCCTATCAAGGAAGGGAATGGGCTGGTTGCATGAATCTGTTCGCAAATTGCACATGCTTCAACTGTGTTCAATGGACATTCCTTCAGTGGATGTTTCTTTCTACATTGCGGGCAGAATATGACCATCGTCTTCTCCAATTCCATCTGCTTCTTCTTTGCTTGCAACATGTCCATCTGGGTAGATAGTTTAATAAATATATCGGTCCTTAGATTATCTAGCAGATTCCCAATTTTTTCCTTCGTGGCCCCTCGACTGGATTTTTTTACTGACCGAATCCCTTGTATATTCCTTGCGGCTCCTCGCGAACACTAGATGTAAAACTCACAGCGAGTATCGAAATATTCTTTCGACCATTTTCCTACTATGTTTAAAAGCTTCATAGAGTCTTCCCTTAATGTCTGGAGAAGGATGATTTTCAATATACCTTTGTCCAGGTTACTATGGCATGACCTCTATAGCATATATTTAAATCTCTCCAGAAATTCTTCCATGTTCTCATCTTCTTTTTGCATAAATTTAAAAATTTATTCCTTGATATCACGAGATTTACATTAATCTTAATACTTATCCAAAAAATGTTTTTCATGTCATACCATGAGGAGATAGTTCCCCCCCCAAACCCATGAACCATCACAGGGTTGTTCCCTTCAATGTAGCAGGGAATATCTTCAATTTCTGAGCATCAACGATATAGTCGCACCCCCGACAGACAATATCGAATTCAAAGAGGAATGTTTCTGGGTATTCAGAGGAAAGCCCATGAAAATTAGGTAAATTTTTCAAAGGGATGGGATTCATTAGTGCTCCACCTATGATTCCCCCAATTGGGAAATCAATAGAGGAAGTTGCAGGTTCCATAAATATTCTCTAATACTGACCCATGATTTTGATTGGTTCTGCAGCAGATGATTGAGGTAATTCTACCATAGGAGATTGAGTTGGTTTAACAACACTTCCTTGGTCTCGTGGTGGCACAAAACCCTTTAGATATTCCTCTTCCCAGCTGGAATTTTTTGATTCCTTAAATCCCCTACTTGTGATTTCCTCTCCCTCTACCGTCAACATGGGTGTTCCTTCTATTGATACCCTGCTTGCTTCTTCTTCTGTCATTGAAATGGTTTCTTTTGGTGCCATGGATAGCATTGGCTTCATGACAGACTTCCCCTCAGATTTCGTCTGAGTTCTTACCCTGAAAGTGGCCCATGAAGATGATTTTGATTCATCCTTCGCGATAATTTTTTGGATATAGGTGATCCTTCCCAAATCCTTTCTTGATTTCTTTGGGGGTCCTCCTCTACCCCTTTTATTTGGACCTTTGTTCATACAATTGATGAGGAGAAAAATATTTAAATAAAAAATGCTACACTCGGGACCTAGAGCAGGGAAAGAGAAATTCCCTCCCCAGGATGAGATATTGGGTTTTTAACGAAAAGCAAAGAAAGAAAGCAAATCAATGAAATCTTAAGCTCGAGACCCGGAGTAGGGTAGCATTTCCCTCCCCAGGAAGAGAGATTGGGCCGTAAGAAATCAACAGAAATAAAATAAAAAAGAAAAGAAACAACTAATGCTCAAGACCTGGAGCAGGGAAGAATTTCCCTCCCCAAGATGAGAGATTGGTTCCTAAGAAATCAATCAAAAAGAAAAAAAAAAACATAACAACTACGCTTAGTTACTAGAGTAGGGTAGCATTTCCCTCCCTAGGACGAGAGATTGATCCTTAGATCAATATGAATCGTGTTATTGAACTTTTTTAGCCTCCCCGTCAACGACGCCAAAATATTGGAGTCCAAGTGTGAATGATTATTCAAACCCTTTCCCACATTAATTATTGATCTGGGTGCCTTAGTTATTGCAACGCTAACAGACAAAATATATGCATATGACAATAACACAATTCTATATCAATCGTGGATTCAATAAATTAAGCAAAGCAACAAATCACTGTAACAAAAATTAAATAATAACAATAATGAATTGTAAAGCTTGCAATACATTCATAGCAATAAAGCTCTCAGCAATTACGTCTATTGTCACAACAATTAAGAAATATACAAAACCAGAAAGGGAATTAACAAACACACAGAAATCACGCAACACCTGGTCAGGAGAGTGGGCCCAACTCTCTGATCAGGCTTATGATGTACTCAAAAAATCACAAGAAGAACAGGAAGATAACTTGCATTAAATTAATAACAATTTTCTATTACAGATCTCAACTCCTTGCATATCCAACCCCCAATTCACAGCTTCAGAGCCCTTCTTATACAAATGTTTACAATGGCAGTTCCTAAAATCCCGACAAATAGTGCCTAAAATTATATAGTATTATAATAGACAAAATAGATGTAAAAGAACATAAAGAAAGGTTCTAGAGTATTTGTGTTGTTGCAGCGCTACCCTAAATAGTGCTGCCAACTTGGAGCTGTTCCTAGAATTACGAGTATGGTCATCCGACCACCGAATTTGCAAAAATAGCTAGATTAGTAAATCGCTTTAGGTAATAATCCTAATGAATCTACTTCATTGACTAAATATTCCAAGAAGACATGTAGAGGGGTTTACCTGTACACTTTAGAACATGAATCGAATGTTAATGACACAAATGGATAAATAAATTGGGTAAAAATGGAAGGAAAAGATGTCTAGGTTTGGCTCCAAACAAAGTTTATGTGTATTTATTTTAAAATCATTACATGAAACAAAATATATCTTTAAGCATCGAAAACAGTGTGTATCAAGCAACAAATACACTAGATAAGGGCTTGGAAAAGGGCCATAAGTAACTTGTACCTAAATAATCCATTTAGAAAATGGAAATTTTACAAATTAAATATTTAAATACAAAAACACCTATAACCTCTAGTTTGTAGAAGTCCAATGTTGTGCTATTTGTGCTCTATCTCCCACCAATAGTCTCAAAAATTATTTCATGAACCATATTCAATGACAAAATTGGGGGGGGGGAAGGACACACCAAGGGTTGATTTACTATTCAACCAATGCAACCATCTTCATGGGTGCTACCCCTCAAGTAGGGATAAAGCTTAAGGAGGATAAGAACCACAAACCCACAATTCTCTCAAGGATATCAACCACTCAAGACTAAATAAAGGGCTTAAAATTAGTACAACCTAGGTATGGTGGAGAGGCTCCTAAACTTGTAACACTTCAAAATTTTGTGGGATTGTGGTGTGAAAAGGTATTACTACTATTGGGGCCTTTTTTTTTTAAGTAAAGAACAATTTTTAGACAACTGGAAGGATGGCGGGTGGCAAGACAACCTTTGCGGAATCGCAGAAGCAACAAGGATTAATCTATAGTATACTCCAAGTGGAGGAAGGAAAAAATAATAGAGAAAGGACATCCGACTTGCGTAGGCAGCCAAGCGAAAGAATGGCAGAGACTAACAATTCAATTAAACAACAACATGATAAGGAAGGAAAAACAGGAGTAAAATACAGAGAGGATAATTGTGTAAAGGAGGAGAGAGGCTCTGGGATGTGGTTTCTCTCTACAAACATGTAGTGTTGGTTTTGATTGTTCTCTGAAAAATACAACTCTGTAGTTGATATAATGTACTATGATGAATCTAATACAAAGGGATGCTTTTTGTTCTATATATTGTGTGTATGTTATGGACTACGATTATCATCTGAATAGTTGGAATTTTTTTTTTATTATGATGTATCTTTCAATCCTTTGCACTCAATGGTATGTTTATATCTTGCGGGATGATCCCATATTTGTGATGGTTATGGAATAAACAATTAATTCTTACGATATCCCATTCTCATCTCTATCATTTTATTAAGGTCACAACTCACCTCAGGTGAGACTCCTTACTAAGTCTTGGGTAAGGTGAAAATTTTGGCGTTGTCCTAGACTATAGTGGCACCTTGTTGGCCCCTGCGCTTGAACCTGTGTCTTTACTCGGTTTCTATTTTCAGCTAACAACTACCACCTTAAGCCAATGATCACAAACACGATAGTATCAATAGTAGAACTTACTATCACCTTCTATTGGTGATCACAATCATGGAAATAATAGAATCTTTGGAATTTTGGTCAAAAACAATACAAGGAGCCAAACATACTAAACTTTAACATCCATGCACACTTTAAGCCCCTTAATCTACATAGATTTGGTTGGCACATGTACATATTATATTCAACTCACAATCCTCATACATAAGTGTGTGAATCCTACTAAGATTTATAAATCATTTACTCATGAACCAACCAAACCCTACAAGGGTATGCCACCTCTTTTATAATCTAGCATAATGTATTATTTTCCTTGATATTTTTCTCTTGGCCTTCCCTTTACTTGTGCAAGGGAAAATTTTAGCTTCAGGGTGAATTTAAAAGTGTCCAAAGAAAGGTAAAGTGAAATGCAACCCTTTCCCTTTATACCCATTTACCCAAGTTAACTTTGGAGGACAGTTTCATAACAATTTTCCCATTTTCTAAGCTTTCTAAGAACTATGATTAAATTACCACCCTCTTTGAGGCAATAGTACTTCCCTTGAGCGAATTTCCCCATTTTCCACCAAGATTTCAATTAGAAATAGGTTATTTTATTAAAGATACTAATGTATACATACAATATTATCATCATAATCCATTGCATGAAGTGTCTAATTAACCAAGCATATATAGTAAATTATATTATGAACCACATTAAATGGAGATGTGATTTTCACTTGTGCAGGAACACAATAAAATACATAAATAAACATAAATGCAGAGATGCAAAAAGAATAAAAATTCATTTCATTAATATCAAATAACTGAAATATGCTTACAGACATAATGGAAATGAACTAGCTTGGGAAATGGTAGCTTATATTTGAGAAGAGATGTGGCAACTACAAGCCTCTGAACTGTGTTACGATGAGGCTCAAATGCCTATTTATTATTGAGAGATAATGGAAAACCCTAAACATCGAAAAACCTAACCCTCAAAGATGAAGCGCCAAAACTATGGGCCCCATTTGGGTAAATTGGTACATCAACTTCCTGAGGTCATAAGTTTTGCATACGATCTTCATTAGATGTGCACAATACCTTGTTTAGGGCCTCAAAATGGCTCTGGAAGTTCAGGACCCGAAAAACTGCCAAAAATAGTAAATTGTGCTACAATTAAAGAAACTGAAAAAAACGAAAGAAACAATGGTGGGGGTCCAAGTGGATAGGCGTGTGACCACCAATATCCACCTGCATAAAAAAGGTACCCAATATAAGTGTACACAATACTAAGCCAACCAACATGTGTATACATCCTAAACCATATCATAGGAAAGTTATCCAATCAATCATAGTAAGGTAACCAATCATACCAATAATCATATCATGGTATTTAATAATATCACTAATCAAAATAACATATTCAATCATAGCTATAACCATGCTCATAAAATGTTATCCAATCACATGTACATATCATCAATTATAATATGAAACTACTCTGTGGCAAGGTAGCTAATACATGTACACATCATCGATCATAATATGATGCTACTCTATGGAAATATATCTAACACATGTATACATTATAAATAATAATTTGAAATCATTAAAATGATAAAGTATCTAATGCATGTACACATCATCAATCATAATATGAACTCACTCCATTGGCAGTGTATCTAACACATGTGCATAGATATCATGAAATATCTTCTTGTCATGGCATCCACATAAGCCTCATTGTAATAGAGCATCTACACATATTCATAATGGAATATATTTCTAATAAGGAATTAACATATGTAGGCATCATATGAGGATGAATCATGTCATAATACAACCTAAAATATTAATCTTCATCGAGGTTTATCACAACTAACTCACCATCCTCAAGAATATGAAATATTATCATTGATATGCATAACATAGAAACATCAATAAGTATGCTAGGAAATAATTATATATGTAATATTAACCATATCATTAAGTATTAATTATGCTAACCACCATCCAATAGTTACCAATGTTTTATAGTTATTATCAAGAATATATAATGTTTCCAATAAGAAAGTGCTAATATTCACCATAATTTTAACAATCACATAGGTTTCTAGTTTCATCACAGTCAGTCATTAATGGAGTCAAGCATGAGAAAATGGTGAGTCTAAAACACCATCCATAAGTCAGAATAAAACATCAACACACCATCACATAACATCATATCAAATAAATATTACTTATCACCAAACATTAAGGATATGTGCATTAATAAGGTCCTAAATTTGTGTTATGGTTAGCAAATTTCTAACAAGTATTCATCTTGAAAAATGAGTCTAACTAACAATAATAAACTCCAAAGTCTAGGCAAAAGTTAGATAACACTTAAGCCACTAGGACGTGGATCACTTGGAAAAGCATGCTACATTAAGATAATCATGTCCATAGCTCATACCTTGACTTATCTCTATCCACATTAGGGGAAGATGTGGTACACCTAGTGGTTATAGTGGTAACTCACAAAATCAATCTCGTGACATGCAAATAAGAGACTACCCTAATTTTTTATTCCACTCATCACACAAGAAGGAAGGGGGGTTGGGTTAGGCAATACTTTTATAATAGTTATTGAGGGGATCACATCACTTATTACCTAAGTGCAATTTGTCAATGACTTAGACCATTAGGGAAAATTTGATAAAAAAACTTACACAACATCCACACACACCACAAGTGTTAAACTTTCCACCTCTTAATAAGGCTTTGAACCTAGGGTTAACCCAACATTTCACATCCAATTATGAAAGAAGCTTCTTTTATGTCCATATTCCCAACTCACATGTCCTATATTTGGATCAAAATGTGGTCATTATAAACTACCCTTTTTATAATTTAGTAATTCCTGCTAATTTTTATTTGATTATCATCTCCATCAACAATTCCATGGTAAGCCATAAAAATTATCTAGATCCTTGATATTAGTTGTGTATCCTTCTTGAATTAACTTATCATGAAATTAGGTCCTCAAGTTATTAATAATCCACACCATTTCCAATAACACTTCTAAGGCACTATTACTAAAATGGTAGTGTGGCTACTATTCTTCAACATTGATCACCATAAAAAGAGTCTAACTAACAATAATAAACATCCAAAGTCTAGCCAAAAGTTAGACAATACGTAAGCCGTGTGGAACACTTGGAAAAGCATGCTACATTAAGATTATAAGGTCCTTGGTTCAAACCCTAACTTACCTCTATTGATGTTAGGGGTAGCAATGGTGCACCTAGTGGTTATAGTGGTAGTAGGTGAAACCAATCCCATGACACACAAGTAGAATAATGCCCTAGTTGTTGATTCCATTAGTCATACAAAAGAAAGTTTAGGGGGTTAAACAACACTTTCATCATTATTGAAGAGGGATCACATCACCTATTACCAAACTACATTTTGTGAATGATTAAGCATTAGGGAAAATTTTATTATCATAAAAACACTTTCATCATAGTTATTGAAGAGGGATCACATCACCTATTACTAAAAACAATTTGTGAATGACTAAACATTATGGAAATTTTTATTATTGTAGAAAAAAAAAAAAATCTTACACAATACCCACACACACCATATGAGCTAAAATCCCCCCCTCTTAATAGGGCTTTGACCCTAGAGGTAACCCAACATTGTACATTGCCAACTCACGTGCTCTACTTCTATAAAAATATGGTCAATTATAAACTACTCCCCCATTATCTTAATTGATGTAGTAATCCTTGCTAGTTTTTATTTAATTATCATTTACATCATCAAATCCATGGTAAGTCATCAACATTTTCTAGTTGCGAGGATGCGGTCCAATGGTTCGGTGCGGAGGTTTGGTCCCACAAGTTTTGCGGTCCAATCTCGAGCAAGATTAAGCTGCTCATTTCTTCACTTGAAAAAAAAAAAAACCATCAACCTTGTCTAACCCCTTAGATATTAATTTTGTATCATTTTCAAATAAAATTATCATGAAATTATATCATTTCTTCACTTGAAAAAAAAGTCATCAACATTGTCTAGCCCCCTTGAGATTAATTATATATCCTTTTCAAATAAACTAACCATGAAATTATATTAATATCCAGTAACACTTCTAATGCTCTATACCTAAAATGTTAATGTGGCTACCATTGAAGTTCAACATTGATCACCACAAAATCAATACGTCCCAAATGAAATGATAACTAACGCATAAATCTTGTCAACGCACTGGAATAATTCAATCAATATCGGTATTACATCATTAGTCCAAGCATTTGATTCTTGTTATTAGTTTTTAATCCGTCATCCAATCAAGGTCTTCTCTTCTCTTCTCCCATCCATTAACTTAATATTAATTACATCTTATGATAAAGATACTTTGAATAAGTTTGAGGTCAAATAATCATCCATTGTCAAGTTAATTGACATTAACACACCACATTCTAGAGATATTTTATGTTTTCATGCCTTTAGAAAACCCATCCACTCCCAAGTTTTGAATATCTAGTTGATAAGTTTTGAAAAGTCTAAAATGGATTTCCTTCATCTTTGAAAGGTGTTTGTGGCACTTCATTATGGAAAAATTTACAAATTTTATTGGCGAAGTCATTTAGAAACCTTCAATCAAAAATCCCTCTCAGATACAATGAAGACTCAAAATTAGACTTTATGATACGTGGAATGAGAAAGAGCAACAAACATTAAACATTAATGGATATTGAAGGTTTCTCATAGTGGGAAATAGGGTAAATGATTAAGGGTATGGAATGGATTAGGTTGTAAAGGTTGTTAGGGTTTTCATTACCCACCCACCTTCATTGCTTGTGTGAAGATTGAAGTGGATGGCACATGTGATCCGTGAAGTCTAAATTCTATTTATGATTTAAAGTTGGAGAGTGAATGACAGTATGCTTTACAGTTGGAGAGATAAAGACAATTCATCTTTTCTAAATATGTGGAAATATTGTCTCGTTCAGCTCTCACGGGGACCCAGAGCATCTTGTGCTTTGTGTGCATCTGTCAAGTTGCAGTCGACACAGCTTCTCGTCTGTTAGTCGGTGTGCATATTTTTTTTCCTTGAATGCGTTTACAGCTGGAAAGATTATACAGCGAAGCTAAGAGTTTAAAAAAAGTGAAAAGAGCGCCCAGAAATCCTATTTTATAAGAGATAATGTAGAAGTGTTTAACATGCACATGAAAAAGTTTATTAAAGTGTTCGGGGGGAGATTTTGATTATATATGCACTCCCTCACCATTGTTCATTACCATCTTCAATTATTTTTCAGGGTCTCTATCACTCCGGAGTTTCATTTCCGTCATGTTCGTATGTTCGTATATTTCGGTATTGCAATGAGCAATGGTTTGCAAATGGGAAGAAAGTATCATTTTGTAATTTAGGGCAACTATGGTTAATGAATACATCGTAGTGGTAATTTTCCCCACGCTGGTTATGCAGAGGACAATTACCACTATGCATGTATTCAGAAACTATCGTGGCCCTCATACAGAGAAAGACCTTAGCAAGCCATCTCTAACTGTATGGCAGCTGTTGAAAACTGGAGAAACGCTCCTTCTCTTTTTGAGGATAAAAGCGGTTTCGAACTCTCCCTTTGTACAGTATAACTTCATGTTGGATAGATATGTCTGTCTGTTTATTTATTTGTTTCTCACAATCTTTATTTATTTTCTGTGAATCACCAGAGACTAAGGAGAGCTGTAAAGATAAAATGGTTGAACTTGTGGTGAAACAGATGAAAAAACCAGGCCTGGATGTGGCCAAATATCCAGAGAAGTCAAATATTTTGAAAATACGGTCTGATCGCAGCAACAACATAGTGCGAAACTTTAGATCCTTGGGATCTTGGGGTTCAGTGGCGTAGGAAAGACAACGCTGGCAAAAGAAATTTCAATAGAAAGCACTCATATCATCACTGATCGTGCTTTCTTTTTATCGGATCTAAGACATAAGGCCCTTTGCATTTGTTGCAGAAAAAATACTTCTGAAAAGCTTGACTGGATTGGATGAACATAATACTAAACAGAAGGCTTATAGGATAATATTAACTGGCATTGTATTAACGAGAGAGATTATAGCATAATATTAACTGACCTACTTTCAATACTGGGCGGATCTGTGGTGCAGGGTGGATATGTAACTTTTCTTGAGCGCTTATCTATATGTTTTATGGCTTAGGAATTTTAGCATCGAGAGATTTGTACAAGATTTTGGGTATTGCGTAGTTTTAATTTTAATTTTATTATTATTATTATTATTATTATTATTATTATTATTATTATGATTATTATTATTATGAATGAAGATTTATGTCGATAATAGATTATGCTAATTATAAATATATGAACTGTGATGAGTGATACATTTAGTAATATTTAAAAAATTAATCATTTACAATGGTTTTGCATTTGTTGGAGCTTGGTATCGGTTAAGTTATATTAATATAAAACATATAATTTTGTTTCTATATGTATATGTATATGAGTATTATAGTATAAGTTTTAAAAGTGTATGATTGTTTTTATATATATATATTGGTTTATGGATATACAAAAATAATTTATTTAATTAAATAAAATTATAAATTTTTATTTTACTAGCATTTGCACTAAAAGGGTGCAAAGACATGTCGATAGAAGTGAAGTGTAGATGAATGTAGAGTGAAACAGAGGTAGCATTGAAGGAAAAGAAGATGTAGACATGGAAGGCATGAGGAATCAAGAGGCTAAAGTATTGGTAAAGTAGAGCTCTCCAAGTGGGTAAAAGTGCATTATAGAATCTACAATATATCACATTTTTATAGCGAACTAAAAATTAGAAACACATTAATTCCAATTTACTTAAATTTAGTAATGTTTATATAATCAACATTTCGCACAAATTATAACGAATGGTTAGAAAATAAAAAATAAATCATTTATTATGATATTGTTAATAAATAACATTAAGAAGAGATGATAAAGAAAACTATTTTATTTTTTATTTCTTCCAAAGAAATATTGTAAAACAGACAAATAATTTTATTAAATCAACACAAACCCCAAAATCCTATACACACTCTATCACATAGATGCATTTCACTGGTGACGCACTCAGTTGAAAAATCTTAATAACAAAGTATGGTCTTTGTGCTTTCGAATGAGTTGAAGCCTCAAACAACTGTCCTGATGTGATGCATGGAAGAATTCCGACCGAGAAACCTGCCATCGTTTCTCAGGGGCTTCAGGAAAACACATGGCAAACCATTTCTTGCTATGGAAGGCAACAAAGGTAAGAACTTTTGGGGCAGTAGCCGTAGCTCGGCTCTGACTGCCACACCTTTTTGCTCCCATAGGACCGTGACCCTGAACGCACACAGATGATTCATGATATTTTCTACATTGAATTCATAACATTTTCTAATCCGCCTTCAACATTAGCATCGAAGAAAAAATGTGTCATTTTGCAATGTTTGTTTCCCATCTTCTTTAGCAAAAGGCTTCATAAGAGAAATAGGCTCCGCAAAAAAATCCTCCCTCTCCTCTCAGCTTTCGAAGCCCAACTCTCCGTGCAAAACTGAAGGCTGTAATAGCACTTGAGCAGATTACTATGTGAATTTTGGCTTGTTTGGTAGATCCCAAGTGAACAAGGCCGAGGCACAATAGAGGGAAGTGGAAAGCACCCTGACGTGATTCGAAAGATTTCTCTGGCCAAAATAAAGGCCAGCTATCAAAAAAATCCTCAAATTTCTTCGAACAACCTTCAATATTATCGATACCCAATTTTGAGCTAATCTCCAAAATAATAACTTCGGTGGTACTTTCTTGGAAGCTGCTTCTTGTGAAGATATATCTGAGGCATTACCTCCATGAGAAAGTCATTGTTGTTGTAAGTAATTTGTCTATCCATTAGTACGATGAGCCTAATTTTGAAAGCTAATTGGTTGAGAAACACCTCATAGTACCTCGCCAGATTGCTTGCTAAAAACATTTGGCTTCCTCAATTTTAGTTGGAAGCCTTATTGTTTTCCACATAGTGTCGATTGATAATTCCCTCCTTTGAGACATCACATCTTGATTAGTTTGTTGTGTCATCCCAAATATTTCATGAGAATTGTGGGAACTTCCCCACAGGTGCTTATCATATTGTTGGATTCTACTATTCTCCATTTTACCGGCCTGCGAGAGTTGTACATGGCTAACACAAATTTGGCACTGACTAGGGGAAGAGCTTTCGAATGCCAGTGGAGAACTTTGAGTACTTGGCGTGGTATTTCCAGACCACTCATCGGTAGGCATCAAAATATGATTATGTTGAATAACCAATTATGATGAACAACCTATGGCTGAGGAGGCATCGTGACAATCGACGCCATGCCCACATTCACCGAATTCTGTGAAGTGGATTAAAAAAGAAACAAGAACTCGAAAGTTACATTCGAAGACAACGATGGGTTCAAGCTACCGAGCTCCAGCGAAGACGATGGAATGGGGTTGGGTTCAACCTACCGAGATCCAATGAAGACGATGGAATGGAGTTTGAATCGGTACAAATTAGAATATCATTATGTTGAACAACCTATGATTGAGGAGGCATCTCGGCACTCAATGCCATGCCCAAATTCACTGAATTCTGTTAAGTGGATTGAAGAAGAGACCAAAAATCGGAAGTTAAATTCGAAGATAACGATGGGTTCAACCTACAGAGATCCATCAAAGATAATGGAATGGGGTTCAAATCAAAATTCGAAGATAACAATGGGCTCAAGCTACCGAGATTCATCGAAGACGATGGTATAGGGTTCAAATCAAGCATTAGGAAACTGTCATTGCTCATATCCATCTCCCATTGAATTGTAGGATTGCTGTGAAGCTGCCATTTGACTTTATTAATTGGGGAATAGTATCAGATGACACTGTTGATATTTTCTTGAGGACCACTAATCTCAATAGTGTAAAAAACAAGAACCCCCACAATAGAATTCAAATCGACATAATTATAAAATAATTTAATTACATTATATATATATATATGTGTGTGTGTGTGTGTGTAAATAATGTATTGAAAAAATTAAAATTTCCATGTCATTTTTTATTTTTTTAAAATCATTTTCAATTTTGAAATATATTTTCTTGAATTTTTTTTTTGAAAAACAAAAAATGAGATATATATCATATTTAAAGCATGATATAAATAAGTCAAGTATTTTATATTTTACTTATAAGAGTATAGATAAATGCATTAACAAGATTAAAAATAAATAATATATCTATCATTTTTTTTCTTAAGAAAAATCTTCAATCTTGTAATTTTTTTCTCCCTTAAACATCTTACTCTGTATGAAGTAAAAGGGTAAAAGAAGACATCGACATCAATGTTTAGAGCATGATACAAATTAAAACAAGTATAAGTGCATTTACTAGTATATATGTACTTATAAGATTAAAATTACATAATTACTTATAGAAATCAAAATCTTGGGTATCATTTTTATGAAGTCTTTTCCTTCCATTTGTTGAGATTCAACAAGATGATGATCCTACTGAAAATTAAGCACCTTCACTAGGTGGGGCCCGCGGGCTATTTTTAGGTGTATGCTTATTTTTAGAATGGTGAGCATATTCTAAAATTAGCATGATGTTGATTCTAGATGGTTGAGAAAATTCTATCTTTAGATGAGTTTGTATTTTTGGATCATGGGTGAAGTCTATTTATAGATCATAAATCTAAAAGTAGAATGCATGTCAATTATTATTAGCCCTTAATGATAATTAGACAATAAATAATAACTTATTCTCTTGGAGCACTTGATTTCAGTTAACTGATGTGGCAAACCTATTAGCTGAAGGAATTATGCATTCCAAGGTTGGTTGGTGACTCATGCATGATGGACTTCATTATAACTGATTGTGGCAGAGTTGTAACAGAGTTGGAAGAGTAGTTATGGGAGTTTTTATTTAGTTTAACTTAGTTAAGTGAGTTAAACTCAATTGTGCTATTTGTAATTAAAGATACACTAGTGAGAGATGAGTGAATTAATTAGTTAATTAATTCACAAGAAGTGTCTTACTTGCAACTGAAGAAATACAACAGTTAACTACTTACATGTCAGATCCAATGGAGACCCAGTGGAGAGATAGGTGAAAGGGTGTGTTTGACTATCATTTGTGACTATAGTGATGCATTCAATGCATCTAGACACACATTGGAGTTGCCAATGAGGATTGCACAGTCAAAGCAAGGCAATATTGAATTCATTCAGTGATCTTCTTCAACAGGGATTGTGCAGTGGAGGCACGCTGTCAGGAGGTAGTAAATTGATGCATGTGTGAACCAATTTTTGTATGACAGTGTGAGACGACTATACATTGTACTGAGAGCTCTATGAGCTGAGCTTTGTATGAGATTGTTTCATGATTCCATGATATACATAATATATGATAGTTTGGGTTTTTAGATTTAAGCTTTCCAGGTAAAAAAATATTGTTATGTGCAATTGATTTTTCTTCATTTGTATGCAATTGGCGATTTAATTTCCACAAAGAATTGAGTAGAAGGATTATGTATTTATCAGTGGATTTAATTGTTAGATCAGGGGAGTCTGAAAATACATTTTTCTGATTATAAATTTCTACATGGTATCAGAGCAATGTTAATCATTAGAGACTGCAATATTGAAGCAGTGCTGAGTTCTTTGTTGATGGAACCATTCAAATTTGCTGCAAGAATTTCTTGGTGTGACAGTTCAGTAAACATTGAAATGGCTTTCAATGGGTTGCGGTTTAAATATGCACTCAAGGGCAGCTCAAACTACATAGCTTGGAAGGACATGATGGAGGTGGTGCTTGAAGATAATGGCTTGAAGGATTTCATCGATAGTTATGTTCCTAAGCCCACTTTGACGGATGATACATTACTTGACGCCTGGCAATAGAAAGTAGCGAAGACGAGAAGAATTTTGTTGGAAGGTATGAAAGACCATATTGTGTCAAGCCTTCATGGGAAAGCCACTCCATTTGCAATGTGGAAGGATTTGACAGATATTTTCCAAATCAGTAGCAACCATAAGAAGTTGGTGCTGAAAGATATACTCAGAAAAATCAAAATGGAGAAGGGCGATATTATTCCAAAGTATCTCACAAATTTGTCCAATGTAGGGATGAACTAGGGAGTGTTGAAATTACAGTTGATGATGATGACTTGGTGAGCTTGGCTCTCCTTGGACTTCTGAAGAGTTGGCACAGTTATCAAGACTCTGTCAATGGGCAAGAGAAACTACCGGATTGGGAGCGACTTTGGTCAGATCTAATGCAAGAGGAGATAAGGCGGAGTACCGAGGATGGATCTTCATCAAAACATGATGATGTAGAGGATTTTTCTTTGGCTGCCAAAGCGAGGAAAGGGAAGGGGAAGAAATCCCATTCAAAATCTGAGGCTAAAGGCAAGAAGTTGGATTTGTCCAAGGTGAAGTGTTTTCACTGTCACAAACATGGGCATCTCGCCACTAACTCCCACATAAAAAGAAGAACAAGAAGGATGTTGGAGCTGCAGCTGGTGAGGCCTTTGCTTCACAATTTGAACTTGATTTCACCTTGATTGCATGCTTGGTTTCAAGCGTAATGGGATCAGTGTGGCATCTTGATAGTGGTGCTTCCTTACACATGACAGGAGATAAGGATTTGTTCAGTGACTTGGAGGAGAAATATATCCAAATGCATATAGAGAAGGGAGACGATGGAAGATACAGTGTGACCGGCATTGGTACCATTACCTTTGAGAGGGAGTTAGGAAAACCATTTATGTCGAAAGATGTTATGCATGTTCCAAGTCTAAAGAATAACTTGGTCTCAGTTGTGATGTTGGAGGACAGAGGTTATGACATTGTTTTCAGCGATGGAAAAGCTTTCTCGCGACATAAAACAATGGGTGAAACCAAGAAGATAGGGATTCGAGTCAAGAATCTCTATAGGCTAGAGGTAGATGGCTGCACTACAATGGTGGGAAAAGAAGAAGAAGTGGTGAGCCGGGATGAGGGAAAATTATGGCCCAGAATATTGGGCCATCTTCACCATGGCGCCATGAAGATTTTGCAGAAGATTTCTACTAGAATTCCCAAGGGTACACTTGCACAGATAGATCAATACAAGGGATGTACTATGGGTAATGTTGTGAAAACCATCTTTCATGACAAGGAGAACCGTGCTTCAGTGATCCTAGAGAGAGTTCACACAGACGTGTGTGGACCATTATCGGTTGCTTCATTAAAAAAACATAGGTATTATGTTATTTTTGTTGATGTCTATTCTCATAGATGCTAAATCTTCTTCATGCAGAAGAAAGATCAAACATTCTCAAAGTTCTGTGAGTTTAAAGCATTGGTGGAGAAAGAGTCGAGGAAGCAAGTGAAGGCTTTGTGAAGCTATAATGGTCGTGAATATATCTCAAATGAATTCAAATACTTTTGTAGCAAAGAATGAATTCGAAGAGAACTCATAGAACCTCATAACCCACAGAAAAATGGGGTCGCGGAGAGGAATAATAGAAAGATCGTGGGTGTTGCATGAGCTATGCTGCATGATCAGGGCCTGCCAATGCACTTGTGGGAAGAAGCATGTAACACTGTGATTTATGTGCGAAATTTTTGTCCTCATAGAGTACTTGGCATGAGTACACTTGAAGAAGATTTTACTGGTAAGAAACCAGTTGTTTCTCACTTTAAAATTTTTGGCTCATATGTTTATGTTTATGTGACCAAGAACACCAGGAAGAATCTAGAGCTGACTGCTGAAGTTGGGATATTTGTGGGGTACACACAAACACCCCATAATTATCATGTGTATTTTCCAAATTGTTGAATTAATGTGGTGCGACAGGATATAAACTTCTATGAGGAGAAATCCATGAAGTTGTCACTTGAGAGGGAGCTACACTTGCATGCAGAGGAGGAAATTCTTGTTCACAAAGATGAGCCTCAAGATGTGGATCAACCACAAGAGGAGGATCATGGAGTGGAGGATTCCACTCACGTAGAACCAAACATCAGAACTGGCAGAAGGCGTACCACAGAAGCTGAGAGGCTGAAGTTTGATGTGGCATGGAATTTAGGAGCCGCTACTTCACATCGTAGACAGAGACAGTCTCTTGGCCGATTCAATGGATACATGGCTCTTGCGAGCAAATGTATTGTGACATATCCATCTTCTTTTCAGAAAGCATTGCAGGAGCTCACATGGGTAGATGCAATGGTGGAAGAGTATGACTCCATTGTTAGAAACAGTGCTTGGGAAATTGTTCCAAGGCTGGTTGATAAATCAGTGGTAGGTTCAAGATGGATCTACAAGGTAAAGCAAACTACTAATGGGAGTGTTGAGAAGTATAATGCAATATTTGTGGCTCGGGGCTTCTTACAGATCAAGGGGATTGATTATTAAGAAACCTTTGCACATGTCACATGGTATTCTTCCAAAAGGACCATCCTTCCTCTCTCAACACATATGGGTTGGTGCATTCATCAGATGGATGTGAAGATTGCGTTCCTTAATGGGATCATTGAGGAAGAAGTGTACATTGAGCAGTATGAAGGATTTTAGGTATTCAACAGAGAGTCACATGTGTGTAGACTTAAAAGAGAAATGTATGGGCTGAAGCAAGCACCTCGTGCTTAGTACACATGGATCGTCAGCTATTTCACTAGACTTGGCTTCACCAAGAGTGAGACGGATGCAAACCTATACCAGATTGCGGTGGAGGGTAAGATTTTAATCATTGTTCTTTATGTTTATGATTTAATATTGACTGGTGATGAGCAGCTGATACACTCATGCAAGGAGGACCTTGCAAAGGAGTTCGAGATGAAGCAAATGGGGCTCCTTCATTATTTCCTTGGATTTGAAATATGGCAGCAAGAAGGCGAAATTTTTGTGTCTGAAGGCAAGTATGCTTGGGGGATACTTGATAAGTTTCACATGGAGGACTGCAAACCCATGGATACTCCTCTTCCAGGAGACTGGAGGAAAGAGGATGCTACATCGGCAGAGGTAGTGGATGCTACTGTGTATCGACAGTTGATGGGTTCGCTCATGTATTTAGTTAATACAAGACCGAACATATGCTATGCAGTGAAATAGCTTATTCAAGCGATGGTTAAGCCTACCAAGCTCTTTTGGAAGGTGGGAAAGCATGTCCTGAGATATCTCAGGGGCACATCTAAGTATGGCTTATGGTACAGACAGACGGATGAGGTGAAGTTGCATGGCTTCACAGATGTAGATTGGGCAGGCAACCCAACGAATAGAAAGAGAACATCAGGAGGGGATTTTAGTATCAGATCTACAGTTGTTTCTTAGTACAGTATGAAATAGAGATCTGTGGCACTTAGTTCAGCGAAAGTGGAATACATGGCAGCAATTCAAGTTGCATGTGAGGCTATCTGGATGAGGAAGATCCTGGTCAATTTGTTCGGTTCTCATTTAGATCCTACAATGATTCATTGTGATAATAAGAGTTGCATTAAACTATTGATTAATCTTGTGTTTCATGATAGATCTAAGCATATAGATATCTGGTATCATCATATCAAAGATTGTGTGCAGCAGAAGATCATGTTGCTTCAATACATTCCTACGAAAGATCATGATGTAGATATTCTGACGAAGGCACTCACCAAGAGAAATTTCGAATACCATAAAGATAGGATCGGGGTGAAGGATAATCCATTTCTTGTTGAGAGGGAGTTTTGAGATTCAACAAGATGATGATCCTAGTGAAAATTAAGCACCTTCACTAGGTGGGGTCCGCAAGCTATTTTTAGGTGTATGTCTATTTTTAGAATGGTGAGCATATTCTAAAATTAGCAGGATGTTAATTCTAGATGGTTGAGAGAATTCTATCTTTAGATGAGTGTCTATTTTTAGATCATGGGCAAAGTCTATTTATAGATCTCAAATCTAAAAATAGAATGCATGTTGATTATTATTAGCCCTTAATGATAATCAGACAATTAATAATAAATTATTCTCTTGGAGCACTTGATTTCAATTAAATGATGTGGAAAACTAGTTAGTTGAATGAATTAGACATTCCAAGGTTGAGGAAATTATATATTATGGAGCAATGCAACACATAAAATATGCAGAAAACACAAGCACACAAAACACATAAAACCAGAGAGACAAAAATATACGTGGTTCACCCAGTTTGGGCTACGTCCACCCTGAACAGCCAGTCCTTCCTTTCTATTATCTAGCAAAATGAATGGACAAAACCTATAGTAGATCCACTATAATATCCTTTTTTCTCTCTCATATTCTCCCTATCTATCTCCCGCTCAGAGAATACACATATATTACGTAGCCGCAATACAATACCCTCATACAAAGAGAAGGGTTGCCTTCTAGGGCAAAAAACCCTAAACTAAACATAACTTCTACCGTCAGATCATCCGCCTAATGAACGGCCCAGATTGACTAGAAATTACTATAATTTTACAAGGCAATTTTACATCTGTTTTTAGCTTCAGGGGCGCCGCCCCCGAAACCCTCGTCGGGGGACCACTGGCCCCTGGACCCCCTAGCCAGGGGGTCAACATATCCTTGTAGAGAAATGTTTGAACCACCAAAGCATAATGCTTGATTTGTGGTACCTCTCAAATATCTGAGAATCCATTTTACTATCATCCCATGTTCTTTTCAAGGATTATTCATGTACCTTCTTACAACTCCCACTGCATGTGCAATATCAGGCCTTGTGTAGACCACTGCATACATTAAGCTTCAAACTGCTGATGCATATGGAACATTAGACATATAATCCATGTCTTCTTGGGTCTTTGGGAACATCTCCTTACTGAATTTGAAATGGCTAGTAAAAGGTGTACTAATTGGTTTTTCATTGTGCATATTAAATCTTTTCAACACCTTTTGAATGTACTCATTCCAAGATAGTGTTAATTTTCAATTTTTCCTATCTCTGGTTATTCTCATACCAAGGATCTATTTTGCAGCTCCCAA
This sequence comes from Pinus albicaulis, assembly GCA_034641835.2. NCBI lineage: Eukaryota > Viridiplantae > Streptophyta > Pinopsida > Pinales > Pinaceae > Pinus > Pinus albicaulis. Next base: position 1,481,184,977 of record CM076570.1, read on the forward strand.
ATCCTTCATTGAAAATGAATTTGCCAATTTTTGTTTGAGCACATTTATTTCTTGCATGTTAGACCCTGCAACAAGCATTTCATCTACATACAATAACAATATAATATAGCTGCCATCATTTTGCTTTTTCAGATAAACACAACGATCAGAGTGACATCTAGTATAACCTTGTTCAGACATAAACTTGTCAAATTTCAGATACCACTGCCTTGGAGCCTTTTTTAAGCCATACAAGCTCTTCTTTAAGCTGCACACCAATTTTTCTTTCTCTTTGACCTCATATCTTGTTGCATGTATATCTCTTCCTCCAAATATCCATGAAGAAATGTTGTCTTTACATCTAACTGTTCACGATGTAAATCTTTCGCTGCTACAAGACTTAAGATAGTTCTGATTCAAGTCATCTTAACAACAGGAGAAAATATTTCATCAAAATCAATACCTTTCTTTTGTGCAAACCCCTTCACCACAAGTCTGGCTTTGTACCTCTGTTTTCCTCCATCTTCTTCCTTCAGCTTGTAAACCCATTTATTCTGCAATGTAGTTTTACCTGCAGGTAACCTGAATAAGTCCCAAGTTTGGTTATGCATTAAGGAGTCCATCTCTTCTTCCATGGCTAGCTCCCACTTCTTCCTACTTTCAACCTGCATTCTTCTTCATAACATTCGAGTTCACCAGAATCAATCAACAATAAATAATATAATGAAGGAGAGTATCATTCAGGGGGTCTACTTATCCGGGTGGATCTTCTAACACCACTTTTAGGTGTTTGAGGTGTCTATTGCTGTTGTGGTGGTTGCTGTTGTTGTGGTTGTTGATTATTATTATTTTCAGGCACCTTTAATTTTTCAGTTATCTCATCAAGAACCGTGTATTCCTAGCTTTCTTTTTCCTGTTTCTTTTCTTGCAACTAATTCTTATACAAGACCTTTTCATTGAATATTACATCTCTGCTCCTAATAATTTTGTGATTTTCATAATTATATAAGTGATAACCAAAATCATTAACACCATATCCAATAAAGATACATTTCTTTGATTTTTCCTCAAGCTTTGTTCTATTTTCTTTATTAATATGGACAAAGGACTCACAACCAAAAGACTTTAAAAAAGATTAGCTTACATTTTTACCTGTCCATGCTTCCTCTGGAATACCACCATCCAAGGAATTTGAAGGCCCTTTATTTATTAGATAAACAACAGTATCTACAGCATCTGCCCAAAATTTTAAAGGAAATCCTGCATGCAATGTCATGCACCTTGCATGCTCCATGATTGTTCTGTTCATCCTTTCTGACACACCATTTTCTTGTGGTGTTCTTGGAATTGTCTTCTCTCTACGAATTCCATGCTCTGAACAGTACCTATCAAACTCTTTGCTGTAATATTCACCTCCATTATCTGATCTGAGACACTTCAACTTCTTTCCTATCTCAATCTCAACCAAAGCTTTCCATTTCTTGAAAGTATCAAATACATCAGATTTATTTTGAATACAATATATCCAAGTTTTTCTAGTTGCATCATCAATAAACATAACATAATAGCGAGATCCACTGAGAGATGATACATGAGCAGGTCCCCATACATCTGTATGCACAAGCTCCAATTTTTCACTCTTCTTTTCTTTCCCAACTCGGAGAAATCTGACTCTTTTTTGTTTTCCATAAATGCAATTTTCACAGAAATCAAAATCAACATTCTTCAAACCTTGCAACAAATTTCTTGAGTGAAGAATATTCATCCCCTTCTAACTCATGTGTCCGAGCCTATGATGCCATAATGATACATCTGCTCCTTTGGAAGTTAAAGCATTAACAGAGTTATAAATACCATTGCATAAATACAATGTACCAACCTTTTCACCTTTGGCTATTACCAGGGCTCCTTTGGTGACCTTCCAAGATTTATCTGTGAAAGTTGTCACACAACCTTCACCGCCTAACTGCCCTATTGAAATCAGATTTTTCCTTAGATCTAGAACATGCCTTACCTCCTTCAATACCCATTGGTTTCCATTCTGCTTTTTTACAAGAACCTTACCCATTCCAACAATTTTACAAGGTTTATCACCACCCAAACAGTCTTGTCCAAAATCTCCTTGAACATAGTCATGAAAATATTTCTTATCAGGTGTGGCATGGAATGAGGCCCCTGAATCTACTACCTAGGAATTAGTAACATTTTTGAAAGAAAGAATCAAAGCATCTTGTAACACATCACCTGTCACATTTGCTTCGTGATTGTTTTCTTATTGCACGTCTCCTTCTTTTCCCTTTCAAGATCTACAATATTTCTTTAGGTGTCCTTTATTTCCGCATTTCCAGCACACTATCTCCGATCTGGACTTGGATCTACCTTTTCTTTATTTACTGCGATATCATGAGCTCTTTCCTCTTTCCATTCTCCTTCCCCTAGACTCTGCACTCAAAGCATTACCCGATGTGTCACCGAATCTTTTCCATCGCATTTCCTCACTAAGGATCGCACCGACAACATCATCAAAATTTAAAGTACTAGATCCAGAAGTAGAGTTACTAATGGCCATAACTAAACCATTCCAACTTTCTGGCAATGAGCACAGAAATAAAAGAGCCCTAACTTCATCAAAGTTTACCCCTACAAAACTTAGCTGACTGGTAACTGTATTAAAATCATTTAAATGGTCTGCAACAGATCCACCTTCCGACATCTTCATATTAAATAGTCGTTTAATAATAAATACCTTATTTGGGATCGAGGGTTTTTCATATAGTTTTGCCAACATCTGCATCAAACCCTATGTTGTTGTTTCCTTTGAAATATTGAAGGCGACTGACGCCGCAAGGCACAACCATACTGTTCTGAGTTCCTTTCTATCGAGAATGTTCCATTCCGCGTCTATCATGGCTTCCAGATTCTTTGTTTTTCCGCTCAATGGTAGGTACAGATATTTCTGATACAGATAATCTTCCATCTTTATCTTCTAAAGCGGGAAGTTTTGGCCATTAAATTTCTCGACCCTAAACTTACCATCTTCCACCATTGCTCCCACTCGAACCAGGAACCCTTCTTTCCTGCAAGTTTATCAGCCAAATATACCTTTCGCTCTTATAGAGGCTTATATCTAGCTCACGGCTTACAGTTTCACACAACAGATCTTTGAAAAATCAAAATCATTGACCGATACTGCAAACCGGGATCTGGCACATTTATTCTTCACGCAAATAGTTTTTCATCCACGACCACGTAGATCAATCCATTATGCATGCAATCACCTCCACACTTGGTTGTCTGCTTCACATGCAGGTCAACCATGCACATAGCACCCACATAACCAACGTATGGAAATTATATAGGCAGTGGCTCCCAGCAATTATAATCAGATTTTGTAGGCAACATATCAATCTTAAATTTTTCTATTAAAACCTGAATTCTTTGATACCAATTGTTAGAAATTAAACATAGCAGAAACAATAAAGAATTTACCCAGAGAAATAAACATAAAAGGTCAACAACAAATCATTAACATAAACAAAAATGTTTATTTGGGAAAACCCAAAATCTGGGGCAAAACCCAACCAATGAAATTTCATTAACCATTTGGCCACAAACCAGGCCAATCCAGTAAAGTGAGGCTTCACCGCTCACTTCCAAGCCTACATTACAATGAAGTATTCCCAACCTCTTATAGGCTCCATTACATGCAATACCATGGGCTAAAACCATGGGTGCACAATACCATTGCCCCAAAACCACTACTATTTACCCTAGTCAAAATTGACTCTACCCCAAGTCATGTTTACCTAACGTCATGCATGATGGACTTCATTATAAATGATTGTGGTAGAGTTGTAACAGAGTTGGAAGAGTAGTTATGGGAGTTGTTATTTAGTTTAACTCAGTTAAGTGAGTTAAAATCATTTGTGCTAGTTGTAAATAAAGATACACTAGTGAAATACGAGTGAATTAATTAGTTAATTAATTCACAAGCAGTGTCTTACTTGCAACTGAAGAAATACAACAGTTAACTACTTGCATTTCAAATCCAGTGGAGATCTAGTGGAGAGATAGGTGAAAGGGTGTGTTTGACTATCAGTTATGACTATATTGATGCATTCAATGCATCTACACACAGATTGGAGTTTCCAATGAGTATTGCGCAGTCAAAGAAAGGCAAGATCGAATTCATTCAGTGATCTTCTTTAGCAGGGATTGCGCAGTGGAGGCAGGCTGTCAGGAGGCAGTAAATTGGCGCATGTGTGAACCAATTTTTGTATGACAGTGTGAGAAGATTTTATATTTTACTAAGAACTCTATGAGCTGATCTTTGTATGATATTGTTTCATGATTTCATGATATACATAATATATGATATTTGGGGTTTTTAGCTTTAAGCTTTCCTAGTAAAACATCTTGTTATGTGCAATTGATTTTTCTTCATGTGTATGCAATTGGTGATTTAATTTCCGCAAATAATTGAGTAGAAGTATTATTTATTTAACTGTGGATTTAATTTTTAGATCAGGGGAGTCTAGAAATACATTATTTTGTTTATAAATTTCTACACCATTTAGACTAGCTTCAATTGTTATGACCTCCTTAGAATAAGGAAGCATGATTTCCATTTATTCTACTTTATCCTTTAAAGAAAATTTAATTCCCCAATTAAATAGATGATTAATTATAAAGAAAACCTTCAAATCTACAAGCCAAGTTGAACATGGCCTGAACTTCATAGAGATATCTAAAATGAGATAAATGCTTTGTTTATGCATGATTAAGTGGGTAGGTCAATTTTATGACTATTAGAGTTGCCATACAAAGGGTGACACATTGAAATAAAAATAAAATAGAGATTAGCATGACATGTTGCAATGTTCTTTTGTTCTTAATGTTATAATTTGGAAAATATTATTTTCATATTCACTCTTTCATAGCCATAGCCTATGCAGTGTTTCCCTTTCACTTTTATAAACACTATTACTTCTTATTTTCGAATTGTAATGTTATATTAGCCAAATATGCACAAATTAAATAAATATACATGGAAATTTATTTATGGTTAGTGGTTGTTTATTAATTTGATTCTTTCACAAACCACAAAGCAATTGATTGTTTTATGGATCGAGAAATATTGTTTACTATGGGGATCTGATGCAGGATCACCAAGAATATGATCAACACTTCTGTGTTTCTAGTTGAATATAACATGAGCTTCCTCAATTTGCAACCCAAGATATAAATTCATTTTTCATACTCCTTTTCCTTTAAACTTGCCTTCATTAGAATTAGTGGGAGTCGTAAGGGTATAACATAACCCCTTCATAAAACCAATAGATTCAAGTCTCATTTTAAGTATAGCCACCTGAGCCAAAATGTGCATGCAAATGCATAGCCTAACTAATAACAAAACCACAATTGCTTTGACTCTTCTATAATAAGCATGTGGTGAGAACAAGCCCTTACCTTTCCTGTAGGCCCTTTGAAATCATTCTCGACACTTAATACTTCCTCTCACTTCACTCAATGTGACCATCCTTGTAATCTGGTCATTTTCCTTTTGTTGTTGGTGCACAGTTCGTTATTCGTCTGAGACATGTCACTTTCTTTATTTGTATCTTCAACCAATATGATAACTCCACATTCTCGCCACTACACATCATCCCGATCTTATGTCATCCATGCACATATGTTTGTTTCTCGCTCTTAACACTACCAGGGAAATCCTTTCATGACACATCAACTCGACACTTTACTAAACCTTCAACATACCCTAGGCTATGGGCCTAATACTTTTATTGAATAGTCATCCTAACTCACCTCTCATTGGTCGATTGCCACCTCAACCAAAATTTAGTCATCTTGTCTAGCGAGCCTTATATCCCAATCTATCGGCCCATAAATGCACTGAGAGACGAAATGACCACTGTAGGATTATTTATTGCTTTAATCTGACAGTGGCTATTTCCTCCCTCAGTGCATTTATGGGTTGATAGACTGAGATATAAGGCTCACCATCTTGTCTATTATTTTTTGTGCACATAATGTTTCTCCCAGGAGCCGGACTCCAGGCGATGGAAATAATTTATGTTAGTTGTTGCACTGTCTATTAACATGAATGGTGGACCCTCACCATTTATTAAAGCATGTACACCCTTTATCTTTGAACAAATTCAACACTCTTTCTTGGCCCACATGTTAATATTTACTCCAATAAGAACACTCCACATCATCCCAAATATTTTCCTTTTGGTCGATTGCACATGTAAGCCCGACATCCAGTCGGCCCAACTACATTCTTATGCGGTCCTCTCTCGACCTTTTGGGATGGAACCTCTGACTCGTGTTGTCTCTTAACGTGAATTTTTGGCATAAATTTGAGTTCTATCTCTAAGCCTCTATTAGCTAACAAATTCCCATTAAAGCTTTTAGAATTAAGTTTTGTCTCACTTCCATTTTAAACTTTGTCTAGACCTCTTCTTATCTTTGGTCTCCTAGTTCATAGGATTTAGATTCTTATGACTTCCACTGTGCCACTTTGATTGCTTTATTGTGCTTATTGTAGTCACCTTGTATTATTTATCATGTGCACTTGATCAATGATTAAATAAATTATTTTCCTTACTGCAAGAGATTTGCAGCCTTGTCTACGTTCTCCCTCTTAAGCTTTAAACAATTATTTTGCAACCTCTGCGTACTTTTAGTGGCACTTTCTCTCAGTATGATCCCTCATGATCTTTGATTTACCTTCAACACACTTAATTATTACTCATATCTAACATAGTGATAAGGATTCAAATCCACATAGATTAATTCACAATCCTCGAATATAATGATTCTTTCTATTAATAAATACACGAGCTCTATACAAAATTACATGAGGCCTCTCCTTGGCCTGATTTACAATATAAATGCCCCCTTTCCTCTTTTAGTCATACTTGGCTTCACTCTCCTAGCCCTCTCGACAGTCCTCTATCACTTCTACATACATTTGTCTTTGGTTTACATAATTATAAGGAAGAGGACTTTGAACTACAATCAGTTCAAATCCACAAAATGCTTCACAAAACCCTATTTTAGGATCCTCTAGATCTAACTTATTCTAAAATCTCTCTAACTTACTCAACATTCTTGAGAATACTTCTTAGAAGTAGATTTGACTACAGTATTATTTCGGGGAAAATCACCCTAGAGGTTTGTTGGGTTTAAACCTCCACAGAGCAGGGCATGCTACTTAAGAAGGACTCACACAACCATACATGTTCATGAAAAACTAAATAGAGTAGATCAAGGAAGTTACCCGTAGGTCCTACAGTTGAAGCAGATCTCGCGGGGTCTAAACCCCCAACAACCCTTCTTCCTTCTTAACCTGAAAGACAAGAAGAAACAAGCACGAAGAACTGGCTGTACAGCATATATCTACTCTAAATGTTAGTGAAATCCATATGAAACATTAGATAAACCATAATAAATTCTTAAATAACAATATTCTCATGTATGCAAGTGGACACTAACACGTATATTTCAGGAACAAGATGGTTATTCTGTATTATAAATAGCATGTACAGAAATAACGAGTGGAGAGATCACCTGAATCCTTCCACGATCTTCGAGCAGACCGTCGTCTGGATCCATCCCCCCTTGCCTCGCTAAGATTCCTTCCAAACTGGTGCATACGAGATGACATATAAAGAGATGAGCATCTCCAAGAAACAAGGGTTTCCTGTAATGAACTGGGAAGTGCAGGAGGCACGGGAATTCAGACTTGGATAGGGAATACCAACAGAGTATAATATCAATAATTTTTCTCTCTCCCTTAGGCCATGCACATGAGGGGCTTTTATACTCCCTCAAAGTAGTTTCAACAGTTGGAAACAGTTGGCCACGTGCTGGGGTGGTTGAACTACCAGAGTAACCATCAACCCAACCCGAAAATAGGGATTTTTTATATATATTTTTAATGATTTTAATGGCATACATGGGAAAGTACATGTGGACTCGCGTATACTCGCGGAAAAGTATGGGCATCACCGCGTATGGGGAATTTAACACTATTTTTTAGTGAATTTTGTCCAAGTCTATAGGAATGGGTGCCCAAAGCCATAAAAGCAATCATGAATCATATGAAGGTGAGAAATGATGCTATAACAAGTATTCACAATTTCTCTTGAAAACATAGGAAGTACAAATAAATACATAATTACACTCAATTAGGAACCAACTCACTAGAAAATGAAATACCCCTAATGTATTTTGACTTGGAGGTAAGATGCTCCTTAGTCATACTCCCAAGGTGAAAAAACTGCACGGTCTCCTCACCATGTGTGTTTCATATGTTGATGAATTCCTCCTAGGTACCAAACTTTAGTTTGTAGATTCCTATATGCTTTGTTGCCTTCTTGTTACTCTGTTGCCTATAATTCTCCATACTTCTACAATTTTTGTTGTTGTGGTATATTTTCCTTGTTGATACAAATTCCTTTATTTAACTTCATCTCCATGTGTTTTGTCCTCCTTTGGTTACAATATATCCTCCCGGATGTATTCCTCATCAATATCCACATCTCATCAATCAATTTATCAATATCTGTCTTTGGTTGAAATTTATTGTTGTCATTATCCTCAAGCTATTGCACATCTTCCTCTGTCGCAAGAGTTATATGACTCTTGTCATTTCACTCATCACATTTTTCATTCCTATCCTCATTTCTTTTGAATGCAATTACCTCTAATTTTTTTTTTCAAGTTGAATATGCAGTGTTTGGATTTCTATCCTCTCCTCCAAGAAATTTAACTTCTCATACAATTCAACAAAATCACCTTGAATTGTACCTATGTCCTACATGCAATATCCATCACTTGGATCTTCTTCTAGCCACTCACCTAGAAGGTCTCTCTCATATTCATATGTTCCCTCTCCCTATGACATGAGATTTTCAATGAGTATTGAAATCTCCTTGAGCATGTCTTCATGAAGTAATTCTCCACCTTTCGATTCTATTTCATATTTTGTACTTACATAATTTCCATGAGATGATGTTTATTCATCCTTTGAAACATAAATTAAAGTTTTTTCTCCTTTAATTTCCTCTTTCGTAATAGCTTCCTGTTAAATCCATCATCTTCAAACACATTCTTACAAAATTGGTCCATCTCAATCATCTCTTCTAGAAGTCTCATTTCTTCATCAACCTGCATAAGCACATTATTTAAGTGTTGACGATCACCTACCAAACCTACATTCATACACAAAATGTCAAATTAAAAAACATAAGGCTCTTCATTCATTGTTTGATTTGCCTCATCTTCATGCTAATCTGAGCTAAACCTGAAGTTCATTAGGTTGTTTATAAATTCATCCTTAACATTTTTGGCTTCTTCTACATTAGGAAATAAACTTTGTTAAAAAAAATCATTTCATACTTAGTTTCTTTGAGTTATTTCTTCAACCTATCATACATCATCTGCCTCAATTTCCTTTGAAATGTATGTCATCTCACCTTATTCTACTTCATTTTCCAGCCTTATCTTTGTTCTTCCTATCTTTGTTGTAGCAATTGATTCAAATGATTAAATTTACTCTTAACTCAACCATCTCCTTCTCAAATTACTCATCACTCATCCTCTTTATGTTACTTTCTTTGGAATTTTCTTAAATATGATTGTAAATTCTCCTCTTTGAACCCATCACATGACCATCAGTAGTCATCTTTACCTTTTCTTCTTGTTAACTCTCCTTGTTCACCTGTGAGCTGCAAAAAGCCTTCTTCATCTTTGTAAAAAGCCCACCACTTGTCACAATACAAATTTCTCCTCTTGGTATGATCCTCTTCTCATTCTCTTAACAATTATACCCACATTCATTATGGATCTTCCTTTTACAACTTCTACCCAACCTTAATTGTTGGAATTTGTCCTCTTCTGGTTCTTTGCAATAGAACCTATTTCTCTCGTAGAGCACGTTTGATTCTCAAATTTCAAATCTATGAGGATTTTGTTGTTAATTTGAAACTCAAGTACAAATTACCTCTTTTGGAAAACCTTCCTCATAAATAAATACCACTCCTATCCCTTGGAAGAATTTAATTTGGCTAAGGAAAAATGTATTTTTAATATGAAAACCCATATGTGCATAAACGTTCAGGTCGACTTCAAAGACAAAATGGGTCTCCAAGGAAGAATATAAATACAATTTAAGTTATCCTCATTTGGACATAATCATCAATAATCTTCGTCTTCTCTCTTATTTTATTTGGCTTGCACAAGTCTTAGATTGGTTTGCGAAATTGGTTCATACAAGTTTGAAATTGCAGGGTCCGAGATCACACATGTGGAAATAAGTTTTTGTATGGATTCGCAAGTGTGGTTTATGAAAATCTCAATTGTAGTCGCTTGCTTGATAATTTCCTCCCTACGGATGTGAAGCTTCATCCTCAGTCACTGCACAAGGTCTGTGCGATTGTACTCTTGACCTAAAATTGTGTTGATTCTTGAATGCAAACTTTAGAGATTTTGACTTTGAATTGATTTAGCTACTGATATAATATTTTGGATTTTGTTGGACTAGTTTACTGGCTAGTATTTCGATTGGATAATTGTAACATTGTACTCTCTCTTTGTCAAATTTTTTTTGAAAATCTAATAATAAAAACAATTTGAAATGGTTTTCCCCATTGTGGGTCTTTCCTTGGTCTTTGACCAAATACTTGTGTTTCTTGTTATTGTTCTTGATTGTCCACTATATATTTATTTTACTATTCTATCCACAATTTCTCTTGATAATTTGAAATATAAATTGTGTTGAAAGATTGCTAATTGAAGAAAATAATTTAGTTAAATTTATTGTAACCATGTAGAACAATACAAAAATCACATTGTTTTAGAGCTAAGGTGAAGAGAAAATACCAATGAGCCAAGAGGCAAGAGTAATCATCTTTGAAAGAAGCCAAAGGAGCCTATTTGATTGGGCTATGATGTCTACCTCTTACTTAAAAGATAATGATAAGATATGTTACTCATCTAACTTTTCTACTTGGAGGATCAAGTTGGAAGTCATATTGGATGAGAATGATGTTTTGGAATATGTGCAAGGAAAGGTACCTGAGCTTCCAACAAATGCATCTACTGTTATCAAGTCCAGGTAGAAGAAAGGTGACCTCAAAGCTAATAAAATCCGCATTGATGGCTTGCAATATCATTTACCTTTTTATGTTGGTAATTTGAAGAGTTCTAATGACATTTATGATAAGTTTGTTGGGATGTATCAAGTCAACAATTTGAATCATATCCTCTCCTTGAAGAATAAGCTCAAGGAATTGAAAATTAACGAGGGAGAATATATGCAATCCTATATCATGAGGGCATCTCAACTAAGGGATCAAGTGCAAAGTGTTGGGGAAACTATATCTGATAGAGAATTGGTGATGACCACTCTTCAAGGTCTTCCTCTAATTTGGGGAACCTTCATTACTACTATAAGAAACAATAATAGACTCTTGACATTTGATGAGCTATTTGGATAATGCACTTAAGAAAAAACTGGGATGACTACCTAAGGAAGGATTCAAAATCTTGAAGAAGGAGAACCCTTCAAATTTGCTACACAATATAAGAAAAGAAAAGGTGGAGGGAGACGATATGTTCTTTTTCCACAATCTTGGTTTCTAGGATAGAATGTTATATCACAAATGCTACCAAAACAATAATTGCAATGAAACTACTTTGAATAGTGGAATATAAACAACAGTAAATCTACTAGTGCACAAAATATATAAGAATTTTTACATAATATTGTAAAATAACCAAATATTGTTATATTAATCCAATTGAATAATACAACAGTCTGGGCAATATTTCGTATCAGGGATAATGGCCCACAAATATACACAAGTACAAGAATACAAAATACAAGATAATATGATGGTCCAGTTAATGTATTTCACGATCATAACTTCTTTTTCATGTACACCTATGGGTCATTCAATTCAAATATATAACACCTACTTCTATCAATTCTCCAAGTCCATCTGGCCACTGAATCTCGGTTATCCACAATTTTCCCTCTATTTGATCATAAGTCCATCTATCATCAACACATAGGGACTTCTGCCCACTGCTGCTCCTCATATCATTTGGGACTTGTATTCCCACTATAGTCTGCCTATGTTTCTCCAATGAAGACTAACACAAGGTAGGAGGGCTGCCACCTATCACTATCAAATGTTGCTTCTCCAATGATGAAAATGGTTTGGAAAATTTGCTTCTCTGGCTAGCCAAACCTTGAGCTCCAATTTTCCTCCTCTAGTAGCCTCCTTAGACCATCAAGGAGCTACTTGGGCTACCAACACTTCAACCAACTCATATTTGTCCAAGTCTTTTGTTCTAGGGTTACTTTGGACACCTTCTTGTCACCCTCCACCAACCATAAGATGCCTAATCCAAAACACCATCCAAATAGAAATAAAATCAACATAAACTCATTGCTACAATACATAACTTTGGTTGTGCATGTTTTTGTATATCTTGACTAATTAGGGCACCTAACAGTAGTTGTTACAACCCACTAAACAACTCCAACTATAACCTAGATTTTGTAACCTCTCTCCCAAAAGACCCTTCTATCCTCTGCTGCTCCTTTTGGCTACCTATTACAACTTATTAAGGACTGACCCTCACAAACTCAACCTACATGACTTTGGCCATGTATGCACTTGAATATTAGCATTGAAACCTATTAAAATAGAGAAATACTGCCCTCAAAACCCATGCACAAAATGCCAAAATTTTCCTTAAGGAAAACATCCCTCTCTTTATCTATCTCGGACCTGAAGTATACAAAAAACCAACCAAAGTAGGCCCTAACACAGATTCGTCTTCCTTTTAGAGATCATATGTTTCAAATGAGTAGTAAATGAGTTGATGGACATTTGGATGATTAAAATGAGCCACAATCACCTCATATTTATATCCAACGTGAAGGATTCATCAAATAAACATGGTGGTTTTGTTGAGTTGTCCAATAACTCAAGCCTACATGACTTGTCATCCACAAAACCCACCATATACAATAAAAAATTCATTTCTCAAGTTCTAGACCTCAAATTTGAATGATTTTTGATGCTCTCGGTTTCTCTTGGGATCCTCTATCTCCTCAAATCATCACACGCCCAAAAATCCTTAGGGATTCAGACCCACATTCTTGGGGTGCAAAGCTCACATCTTGTGTTCCAATCCCACAAAGCACTTTTATAGTGCTCCAACCTCCAAACCCTAAACCCTAGGGCTTGGACTACCTCCCAAGCTACCAAAAATAAACACTCTCTCTTAGAGAGGGAGGTACTTCCAAGACTTGTAAGTAAATCATCATCATCATCACTACTCACAACACTCTCCCAAATCCTAGCGCGCACAACGACAACAATCCTTGTAGCATGGACTACACCTCACTTGGAAGTTTCATTGTCACCAGAAGCCTCTTGCTTCTTCTTCTTCTCCTATTCCACTCTCTCCATCATTCCTTCTTGGAAGTTGTAGGAGCACCCTTTCCCCCCACTGACCACACACTCTTCTTGGGATGCAAAGTATCCCTCTGAACTTGCAAGCTCCCTCTAGATCTTGACTCCCTCTGAGCCTCTTGGACCTAGGCCTTCTTCTCCAAAAATTGTACCTACTCCTTTGAAGCCTACACCTATTTTTCGAGAACTTGCACTTGGTCCTCCATATTCATATTCCCATGATCTATAGGTTTTCCCGTTAGCCTATATATACCATGATATTTGACTCCAATCATGATGCATGTGGAGCTAGAGCCTCTGGGTCTGAATCTTCCCTTCCCACTCTAAAACAATACCCCAAATCCCTCCTACTCAATTGCTGAGACATACATCACGCTATATCTAAGTCTTGGTACTAACAATACATCCTGGACTTACATTTCCTATCTTGACTGCATCCTGAATGGGACAACTCTCGATCCTTAGAATTCCTTCTGAGTGTTGTCACCCAACATGATGTGCAACTTCAGAGTCCCACTTAGCTAGATTCTTGAATACCTCCTTCAACCCTTTCATATTAATTGACACTCCATTGTCCATGTGCCATGTAACCTCATTGATGGTACCCTATGAGAAATGAGAGATCAAGGCAAAGGCCTTCTTCTCCAACCTCCTGGTGAGATCATCTATCTCAACAAAAGTGGAATCCCGACAACCTACTTCCCTTTCTTATTCTTGTCATCTCCCTACTTCTTATTTGGACATCTCATTGAAAAATGACCCATATCAACACAGTTGAAACACTTGATATTACTCAAGTCCTTCTTCTTCTTTCCCTTCATTCGTGCTGCAAGTGACACTTAATCATATGAATCCTTCTTCTTCGGATGAAGATCCTCATCTCAAAAATCCTCCTCAATGAAGTCATCCCACAACATATTCCAGTCTAATAACTTCTCTCTGGAAACGATCACCTGGATGAAGGGCTTCCATTCCATGATGAACCATTTCAAAGCAATCCTCACCATATAAAACTATGAAATAGTCACGTCAACGACAACAAGCTCATATTTGACTTGAGACAATTTCATAATATAAGAAGTCGCTCCTTCACCCTACATCATCTTGGTGGAATTCAACTTGTCCTCCAATACCAGTACCCAGTTCTCATTATTATTCTGGAACAAATTTTGAAGAGAGATCCACATGTCATGTGCATATTTATTCCTAGAAAAATGAGGTATTATGGATTCCTTCACACCATCTAGGATGATCAATATCACCTTTGTATCTAATTATTCATACACTTCCAACTCCTTAGGGTCGGCTGGCTTCTTGATTTCTTTCTCGACGAACTCCCAAATCTTGCTCACCTGCAAGGCCAACTTGAGCCTTTCCTTCAAATGGACTATAGTTGGACAACCCTTACAATTTTTCCTCATACTGAAGACCAACTTGCAACTTTGACATTGTAGTGAACCCTTCACTTACACTGTTACCAACTCCCTCTTAAGTTTTACTTCGTTGTGCACACTTTGATTCATTGTCCCTCAAAATAGCTCAGACGTGCTCTGATTCCATGTTGTTTTTCCATGATCCTGGTGTCTAGGATAGAATCTTAAATCACTGATGCTACCAAACCAAGAATCACAACGAAGCTACTTTGCACAACGGAATATAAACAATAGTAAATCTACTAGTGCACAAAATATACACAATATTGTACAATAACCCAATCTTCGTTATATTAATCCATTGAATAATACAACAATCTTGGGCTCTCATACCACGGATAATGGCCTTCAAATGTACACAAGTAAAAGAATACAAAATACAATATAATCTGAAGGTATATCTAATTTAGTGCACGATCACAACTTCTTTGTCATATCATGTACAATTGTGGATCCTTCACTTCCAATCTGCAACACTTTTCTCTATCAATGCTCCAATTCCATGTAGCCATTGAATCTAGAATATCCATAATCTTCCCTCTTGCTAATCATAAGTCCATATATCATCAAAACATAGGGAATTATACCCACTACTACTCATCAACTCTTTTGGGACTTGCATTCCCACTTTAGTCTTCTTATGTTGCTCCAATGAAGACTAACACAGGGAAGGAGGGTTGTCACCTATCACCATAAAATTTCTCTTATGCAATGATGAACACAAGCTATCAAATTTCTCTTATGCAATGATGAACAAAAGTACATCAAATTTTCTCCGATGGATAGCCAAACCTTGAGCTCCAATATTTTTCCTCTAGTAGTCGCCTTAGTCCATCAAGGAGCTACTTTTTCTACCAACACTTCAACCAAATCACAACTATCCAAGTCTGTTATTCTAAGGCTACTTTGTGTTGAGATTGCAACAAGATGATGAGCTTAGTGAAAAGAGTCGCCTTCACTAAGTGGGCCCACAGGCTATTTTTGGCGCAAGTCTATTTTTAGACTATGTCTATTTTTAGACATGTCGATCATATTCTATGAGTTGTAGGATGCTATTTGTGGATGGTTGGTCAAGTTGAAAAAATAGATGGACTTCTATTTTTAGACATATTGGGTGGAATCTATTTTTAGATTTCCAGTCTAAAAATAGATATGTCGAATATTATTAGCTCTTAACAATATTTGGACTATAAACATTAACTTATTCTCTTGGAGCACTTCAGTTAAGTGCACAGATGTGGCACAGGAGCTGAAAAAAGGAATTATGCTATTCTTGAGGGTTAAGTGGAGCTATTGCATGGAGAATTTAGTTAGAAATCATGTGACAGAGTTTGGTGGAGTTGTAGAAGTAGTTGGTGGAGTTGTGTTCAGTTTAACTCAGTTAGACACAACTGAGCTAGATGTATCTAGTCTAACTGATTGATACACTAGTGAGAGTGGTGTGAATTAATTATTAATTAATTCACTAAATATTAACTCATTAATCAACTGAATAATACATCAGTTAACTACAGTGCATGGAAAATTTCAGTGGAGACCAGTGGAGAGATAGGTGAAAGGGCGAGTTGACTATCAGTTGTGACTATAGTGATGCATTGATTGCATCCAACACAGAGTAGAGTTTCCAATGAGGATTGCGTGAGAAAGGCTACCAATTCGAGTTCATTCTAAGCCATTATTTAGCAGGGAGTGCGCAGTAGAGACAGGATAGCAGGTGGCAAAGATCGATTCATGGATTTGCTAGATTGGACCAGATTAGTGTGTAGCGATTGTATTGTACTGAGAGCTTGTGAGAAGCTTTGTATGAGGATTGTTACATGATCTCTATGACATATATTATATACAGATAGTTTGGGTTTTTAGCTTCAGGCTTTCCTGTTAAAACACTATGTTCATATGTGTGAATTTTTATGGTTTCAATGTGTGCATGCAATTGATTTAATTTCCGCATATGATGATAAATAGTAGAAGAGATTATTTATTGTGCATGAAGTCAAATAGTGTGTGATCAGGAGAATCTTGGATGTATAACGCATTAGTTATATAATTTCTACATGGTATCAAAGCAGTATTGATCATTGGAGAAATTGCAAATCATTGAAGCGTTTGAGTTTTGTGCTGGTGGAATTTGAATTTGCAGTAGTGTTTTCTTGGTGTCGAAGTTGAGATGTCTTTCAACAGATTGTGATTGGAGTATGCCCTTCAGGGCAGATCAAATTATATTTCATGGAAGGACAGGATGGAGGCGATGCTAGAGGATAATGGATTGAAGGAGTTCATAGATGCAGAAATTCCAAAACCTGCTTCTAGCGATGCTGCCGCACTTGACGCATGGCAAAAGAAGACAACAAAATATCGAAAGATTCTGTTGGAAGGTGTGAAGGACCACATAGTGTCCAGCCTTCATGGTAAAGCTTCTCCATTCTTGATATGGAAAGCTTTGACAGACTGTTCCAAAGCAAGAGCGACCAGAGGCAGTTGGCGCTCAAGGATAATCTTAGGAAAATAAAAATGGAGAAGGGCGAAAATATACCCAAGTACCTCACAAATTGTCCAGTGCAGGGATGAGCTGGGAAGTGTGGCGGTTACTGTAGATGAAGAGGACTTGGTGAGCTTGGCTCTCCTTGGGCTTCCAAAGAGTTGGCATTCCTATGAGGACTCTGTTAATGGTCGGGAGAAACTGCCGGAATGGGAGCGACTTTGGTGAGATATTGTGCAAGAGGAGATAAGGCAGAGTACCAAGGATGGATGTTCATCAAAGAATGAAGATGAAGAAAATTGCGCTTTGGCTACCAAAGCAAGGAAGGGGAAGGGAAAGAAAAATCCTTCTCAATCTGGTGCGAAAGGCAAGAAGCAGGACATGTCTAAGGTGAAGTGCTTTCATTGTCACCAACATAGACATTAAGCCACTAATTGTCCACACAAGAAGAAAAATAAGCAGGCTGCTGGATTTGCAGCTGGAGAGGCCTTAGCCTCATAGTTTGAACTGGATTTTTTGCTGATTGCATGCTTGGTCTCAAGTGTGATGGGATCAGTGTGGTTTCTTGATAGTGGTGCGTCTTTCCATATGATCGGAGACAAAGATTTGTTTACTGATCTGGATGAGAAGGATCTTGGAGTGCACATCGAGATGGGCAATGATGGTAGATATAGTGCGACTGGTATCGGGACCATTTCCTTTGAGAGGGAGTCTGGAAAACTTTTCATCTTGAAGGATGTCATGCATGTTCCAAGATTGAAGAAGAATCTGATCTCTGTGGCGATGTTGGAAGACAAGGGATATGATGTTGTCTTTAGCGAGGGAAAGGCTTTCCTGCGCAATAAGGCAACTGGTGAAACCCGGAGGATAGGGGTTCGAGTTAAGAACCTTTATCAATTGTAGGTAGATGGCTGTGCAGAAATGGTAGGCAAAGCAGAAGGAGTGGTGAGCCGAGATGAGGGCGAACTGTGGCACAGGAGATTGGGCCACCTTCACCATGGTGCTTTGAAAATTCTGCAACAGATTTCTACTGGGCTTCCCAAGGGTACACTTACGCAATCAGATCAGTGCAAGGGATGTACTTTGGGAAAATTTGTGAAAGCCACCTTTCATGAGAAGGATAGTCACGCCACGACAATCCTTGAGATAATTCACACAGATGTGTGTGGACCTTTCTCAGTAGCTTCGACAACAAAGCACAGGTATTATGTGATATTTGTTGATGAATTTTCTCATAAGTGCTGGATCTTCTTCATGCAGAAGACGAGCGAGACATTCTCAAAGTTCTATGAGTTCAAGGCACTGGTCGAGAAAGAGTCAGGGAAGCAGGTGAAGGCTCTTAGGAGTGATAATGGTGGTGAATTCATATCTAGCAAATTCAAATACTTTTGCAACGTAAAAGGAATTTGACGAGAGCTCATAGCACCTCATAACCCACAAGCAGAATGGGGTCGCGGAGCGAAAGAACAGAACGATTGTGGGTGCTACACGGGTGATGTTACATGATCAGGGCCTTCGCATACACTTGTGGGTTGAAGCTTGCAACACTGTGGTTTATGTGCAAAACCGTTGTCCTCATAGAGTACTTGGCATGATTACACCCGAAGAGGCGTTTTCTGGTAAGAAGCCTGATATTTCTCATTTGAAGATTTTTGGCTCACCTGTTTACATTCATGTGACGAAGGATGCTAGGAAGAAGCTGGAGCCAACTGTAGAGGTTGGGATATTTGTGGGGTACACAAAAATACCCCAAAACTATCGTGTGTATTTGCCAGACAGTTGGAAGACTGTTGTGCGATGAGATGTCAAATTTCATGAGGAGAAAGCCATGAAGTGTTCACTTGAGAGGGAGCCACACTTACATGTAGAGGAGGAGCTATTAGTTCCTAAGGATGAGCCTCTGGATGTGGATCAGCCACAAGAGGAGGTTCATGGAGTGGAAGAAACCACTCATGCAACACCAACCATCAGAGGGTGGAAGCGCACTGCATAAGCTGAGCGACTGAATCTTGATGTAAAGAAGATTTTTGGAGAACCTACATCACAGTGTAGACAGAGACAGTCACCTGACTGATATACTAGATACATGGCTCTGATGAGCAAGTGTATCGTGATAGAACCATCTTCTTTTGAGGAAGCTGTGGGGAA
Organism: Pinus albicaulis; assembly: GCA_034641835.2. Classification (NCBI taxonomy): domain Eukaryota; kingdom Viridiplantae; phylum Streptophyta; class Pinopsida; order Pinales; family Pinaceae; genus Pinus; species Pinus albicaulis. Next base: position 1,481,204,533 of record CM076570.1, read on the forward strand.
CCCTGCATGGGTAGATGCCATGGTGGAAGAGTATGGTTTGATTGTTAGAAATAGTGCATGGGAGATTGTCCCAAGGCCAAGAGGGAAATCAGTGGTAGGTTTGAGATGGATCTACAAAGTGAAGCAGGCTACTGATGGGAGTGTCGAGAAGTAAAAGGAAAGATTTGTTGCCTAGGGCTTCTCACAGATTGAGGGGATCGACTATGAAGAAACCATTGCACCTGTCACAAGGTATTCTTCCATACGGAGCATCCTTGCTCTCCCAACGCAGATGGGATGGCACATTCATCAGATGGATGTGAAGACTGCATTCCTCAACAGAGTCATTGAGGAGGAGGTGTACATAGAGCAGCCTGAAGGTTTCGAAATATTCAGCAGCGAGTCACATGTGTGTAGGCTCAAAAGAGCATTGTATGGGTTGAAACAAGCTTCTCGTGCTTGGTACACATGGATAGACAATTATTTCACCGATCTTGGATTCACCAAGAGTGAGGCGGATCCAAACCTATACCAGATTGTGGTGGAGGGTAAGTTTCTGATCATTATACTTTATGTAGATGATTTGATTTTGACAGGTGATGAACAGTTGATACTCTCATGCAAGGTTGATCTTGCAAAAGAGTTTGAGATGAAGGACTTGGGCCTCCTTCATTATTTCTTGGGATTGGAAATTTGGCAACGCAGTGATGGACTATTTGTGTCTCAAGGAAAGTATGCCCGGGAGATACTGGAGAATTTCAACATGCAAGGCTACAAGCCTATCGACACTCCTCTTCCTGGTGGTTGGAGGAAAGAGGATGCTACATCGGCAGAGGTAGTGGATGCCACTGTTTATCGACAGTTGGTCAGTTTGCTCATGTATCTAGTCAATACACGACCGAACATATGCTATGCTGTTAACCAGCTTTCACAAGCTATGGTTAAGCCTACCAAGCTCTTTTCGAAGGCAGGGAAGCATGTATTGAGATATCTGAGAGGCACATCGGGATATGGATTGTGGTACAGACAGTCGGATGAGGTGAAGCTTCATGGCTTCATGGATGTAGATTGGGCAGGGATCCCAACAGATAGAAAGAGCACATCTGGAGGGATTTTTAGTTTTGGGTCTACATCTGTTTCTTGGTGCAATAGGAAACACAGATCCATGGCACTCAATTCAGCAGAGGCCAAGTACATGGCAGCAAGTTTGGCTGCATGCGAGGCTATATGGATGAGGAAGATCCTGGTCGGGTTGTTCGGTTCACACTTAGATCCTACTATGATATATTTTGATAATTAGAGTTGCATCAAACTCTCGGTTAATCCAGTATTTCATGATAGATCTAAACACATTGACATATGGTATCATCATATCAGATATTATGTGCAGCAGAAGATCATGTTACTTTCTTACATTCCTAAGGAGGATCAGGATGTTGATATCTTGACGAAGGCGCTCACCAAGAGAAAATTCGAATACCATAGAGGCAGGATCGGGGTGGCAGATAATCCCTATCTTGTTGAGAGGGAGTGTTGAGATTGCAACAAGATGATGAGCTTAGTGAAAAGAGTCGCCTTCACTAAGTGGGCCTATAGGCTATTTTTGGCGCAAGTCTATTTTTAGATTATGTCTATTTTTAGACATGTCGATCATATTCTATGAGTTGCAGGATGCTATTTGTGGATGGTTGGGAAAGCTGGAAAAATATATGGAATTATATTTTTAGAAATATTGGGTGGAATCTATTTTTAGATTGCCAGTCTAAAAATAGATATGTCGAATATTATTAGCTCTTAATAATATTTGGACTATAAACATTAACTTATTCTCTTGGAGCACTTCAGTTAAGTGCACAGATGTGGCACAGGAGCTGACAGAAGGAATTACACTATTCTTGAGGGTTAAGAGGAGCTATTGCATGGAGACTTCAGTTAGAAATCATGTGACAGAGTTTGGTGGAGTTGTAGAAGTAGTTGGTGGAGTTATGTTCAGTTTAACTCAGTTAGACACAGCTGAGCTAGTTGTATCTAGTTTAACTGATTGATACACTAGTGAGAGTGGTGTGAATTAATTATTAATTAATTCACTAAATATTAACTCATTAATCAACTGAAGAATACATCAGTTAACTACAGTGCATGGACAGTTTCAGTGGAGACCAATGGAGAGATAGGTGAAAGGGAAAGTTGACTATTGGTTGTGACTATAGTGATGCATTGATTGCATCCAACACAGAGTAGAGTTTCCAATGAGGATTGTGTGATCAAGGCTGGACCAATTCGAGTTCATTCTGAGCCATTCTTCAACAGGGATTGCGTAGTAGAGATAGGATAGCAGGTGGCAAAGATCAGTGCATGGATTTTCTAGATCGGACATGATTAGTGTGTAGCAACTGTATTGTACTGAGAGCTTGTGAGAAGCTTTGTATGAGAATTGTTACATGATCTCTATGAAATATATTATATACAGATAGTTGGGGCTTTTAGCTTCAGGCTTTCCCGTTAAAACACTGTGTTCATATGTGTGAATTTTTATGGTTTCAATGTGTGCATGAAATTGATTTAATTTCCGCATATGATGATCAATAGTAGAAGAGATTATGTATTGTGCATGAAGTCAAATAGTATGTGATCAGGAGAATCTTGGATGTATAACGCATTAGTTATATAATTTCTACACTTTGGACACCTTCTTGTTTCCCTCCACCAACCATAAGATGCCCAATCCAAAACACCATCCAAATAGAAATAAACTCAACATAAAATCATCACTATAATACATACCTCTGGCTATGCATGTTGTTGTATCTCTTCACTCATTAGGGCACCTAAAAGTAGTTGTTGCAACCCACTAAATAACTCCAAAAGTAACCTAGAGGTTGCGACCTATATACCATAAAATCATGATATACTTCGCTAATCCTTTTTGCTACTTGTTACAACTTGTTAAGGACTGTGACTCTCACAAACTGCACCTAGAAGACTGCGATCAGGTCTGCACTTGAAGACTAGGATGCGATCTAGTAAAACAAAGAAATACTACCCTCAAAACCGACACAAAAACTTCCATAACTTTCCTTAAGGTAGGAAACCCTCTCATTATCTATCTCATACATGAAGTAGACAAAAAGCCAACCAATATCAACCCTAAAATAGATATTTTTTCCTCCTCCTAAAGCATGGATGCTTTAGATGATTATTCTATGGGTTGATACATATTTGGATGATCAAAATGACTCACAATCACCTCATATTTATATCCAACATGAGGGATTCATAAAATAAACATGGTGGGTTTGCCCAACTGTCTAATAACTCAAGCCTACATGACTTGTCATCCACAAAACCCACCAACTACTGTAAAAAATTCATATCTCAAGTTCTAGACCTTAGATTTCAATGATTTTCAATGTTCTTAGTTGATCTTGGGATCCTCTATCACGCCAAATCATCACATGTCCAAAACTCCTCATGGATGTAGACCCACATTCTTGGATGCAAAGCCTAAATATTTGCTTCAAAGCCCATAAAGCATGTTTTTGGCACTCCAACCTCCAAACCCTAGGGCTTGGAGTACCTCCCAAGCTACCAAAAATCAACACCTTCCAATTCAATAAATTTCTCTCCGAAATCGAAAGACTCCATGATAAGGTTTAGAAAAGACATACTTCAAATTGAATGGTGCAATTGCCACAATTATGGTCATTATGCCTGAGGCTTTTCAAGAAAGAGAGATGCTCCAACATTCAACCGAAGCTACAACAACAATAGGTATAATTGTAAGAGAAGAATTGATTAGAGAATAATAAGCGACAATAGGAAAGAGGTGATGATAGAAGAATTTGAGATGATAGTAGAAGAATGGATACACTTGATGATCGAGAAAAAGATACCATACTAAAAGAGATCAAGAAATTCCATGTATGAAAATAATGCATTTTCCAGTTAATCTAAATACATTCTTATTTTCACTCTTTCTAGTTCTTCTCTTCAATATTTTTATGATATCTAGATAGTTTATAGTGGGGCTTCTAGAAACTTCTCTAGATACAAGGAAATCCTCTCTAATCTAGTTGAGAGGCAGACAAGTTTGAAGATCATTCTTGGGGACAACTCTACATATCCTGTGAAGGGTTTTGGTTCTAATAAATTTGATTTGGAAGCTGGGGAATATTTTCTTCTTCATGAAGTAATGTATGTTATGAGACTAATGAAAACCATGGTATCCATATCTTCCTTGGAAGATAAAGGTATGTGATTATCTTTCATCAAAGGAAAAGTTCTCACAAGGCCTATGGAATCACTTATGAGGTATGAATTCACATTTGGATCTAGATTCAAAGGACTCTATAGATTCAATGAGAGACCTCTACTTGTAATGTTCCATGACACTAATCACCAAAGTGAGCTATGGAAATGCAGGTTGTAACATCTACATAATGAAGTCCTACCGAATTTAGTTGAAGAATCTAGTCTCTGGGATGCCTGATGTTCAAGCAAGTCATGACGAACTATGTCCAGGATGCACTAGTGGAAAGAAGACAAGGGGAACATTCCCCTATAGCGAGAATAAGAATGATTTTTTTATTCAACTTATTCATTCTTATCTACACAAACCCATTCTTGTGCACTTTATTGGTGCAAATTTCTACTACATAATCTTTATTGGTGATTTCTCCAGGAAAACGTGGATTTATTATTTGAAGCATAATGATGAGACTTTTCATATGTTTAAAGAATTCAAGGCACTAATAGAGAATCAAAAAGGGAAGAAAATTAAGGTCTTCAAGTTGAACGATAGCAGAGAGAACTTTTCAAATGATTTCATTGAATTCTATAAGAAGAAATTTATTAAGAAGGAAACTTTTATAACCTGAAATCCTGAGAAAAATGGAGTGGCTGAAAGAGAGAACATGTCAATCATATAAGTTTCCTGAGCTATGCTACATGATTAAAATTTGTCAAAGTTCTTATGGGGAGAAGCTACAAATACAACGGTCTATGTACAAAATAGGGTTCCTCATCAAGTATTGGATAACAAAACTCCCAAAGAAGTATTCACAAGTGTGAAGTCTCACATTTTCCATCTCAGGATATTTGGTTTCCCAATATATTTCCATGTGTCAAAGGATAATAGAAACAAGTTGGAGGCCACCAAAAATGAAGGTACATTTTTTGGATGTAGTGAAATATCTAAAGAATTTAGAATATATATATTTGGTCAAGGGAAGGTCAAACCTAACATGGATGTAACCTTTGTTGAATATGCTACCCTTGGAAAATATAGAGACCTTCCTCCACCTTCTCCGAAGAAATATGATGAAATGGACATATTAAAATATCATTCTATGATTGAATCTAAGAAGGAAATTTTCAATGATCCCATGGAGCCTATGGATCCCTTGAACCCTCTTCCAGGTGACCCCCTAACTATAAAATTACCATTATGGTTCTAAGATGCATCACACGATGGTGAGAGATATGTTCATGTCAAAAGGACCTTTAGAGAAATCAAGAAGCCATGCTACTTCTAGGGATACATTGAAACTATGAGAATTATGATCCAAGATGAGCCATCTACCTTTGAAGAAGTTGTGAAAGAGAAAGTTTGAAAGGATTTTATGGCCAAAGAGTATGAATCCATTATGAAGAGTAATGTATGGAATGTTGTTATGAGACCTAAGGGAAATTTTGTCGTAACTTCAAAATGGATATATATATATAAGATAAAGCATGGAGTTGATGGAAGCATTGATAAATATAATGCAAGGTTCATGGCATGAGGTTTCTACCAAAAATAGGGAGAACACTATGATGATATATTTTCTTATGATTCCCGCTACACTACTATTATATTGATTGTTTCCCTTGCCGCTAGTCAAGGATGGACGCTTCACAAGATGGATGTAAAGAGGAAATTTCTTCATGGAGTGCTACAGGAAGAAGTACATGTTGAGTAACCTAAGGGATTCAAAGTAAAGGATAGGAAGACTCGTGTTTGCAGGTTGAAGAAAGCACTATATGTTTTGAAGAAAGCTCCCTAAGCCTAGTATGTCTGCATTGATAGTTACCTGGTGAAGCATGGATTCATAAGAAGCAATGATGATGCAAATATATACGTCAATGTATTCCAAGGTATGCCTTTTATTTTGGTTTTATATGTTGATGATCTATTCTTGACAGGTAGTGAGCCTTTGATGATTGAGTGTAAGAGGCAGTTGGCCTTCGAATTCGAGATGAAGGATATTGGTATGATGCACTACTTCTTGGGATTAGAATTTTTGCAGAGACCCAAAGAGATTTTCCTTTCTCAAGGAAAATATGTTGTGAAGCTACTGGAGAGATTCAGGATGACTAAATGTAAATCCTTTGCCACCCCGATGGAGATGAAATTTGAAAAGCTATGTGAAGATGTTGTTGGACGTGACTTCACCAACCATACTGAGTATCATAAATTAATTGGAGCCTTGATGTTTCTTATGAACACCCATCCAGACATATGTTTTGCAATGAACACCTTGAATTAATTCATGATCATGCCACCTCATGCACACTTGGTTGTTTCCAATCCTGTGTTGAGATATTTCCAAGGGAAAATCAATCTTAATTTGAGATATACTACGGGAAATGTACACCTTCGTGGATACACGATGTTGATTGGGCCAGAAACATTATTTACAGGAAGAGCACATTAGGGTGTTGCTTTAGCTTGGGATCTTCCATGATATATTGGATGAACAAGAAACATAAGTCCATGGCTTTGAGTATGAAAAAGGCAGAGTATATTGCTAATACCATGGCTAACAACGAGGCAGTCTAGCTGAGGAAGATCTTTGGAGAGTTGTTTGAGCAGGTCCTAGAAACAACAGTGATATATTGTGGCCACAAGAGTGGGATCTTATTGACAAAGAATCATGTGTTTCATGACAAGTCTAATTATATTGAGATTAAATATAGTTACATATGTGACATGGAGCAGAGAGGACTCATAAGGCTTCGTCATACTAATCAGGGGAATTTTAAGATCTAAAATGGGCCTCCTCAGGAAATAATAAAATATTAGCTAAACCAATAAAATAATATTTATGAACTTGAAATTCACTTTTTGCACCAAAATCCATGTAACCGTGGTTAAATTCAATTCAAAAGTTATACAAAAATAAAACTAATAAAAAATTTGTATTGATGTGACTACAAATAAGAAAGAGTTTTTCAAGAAAAAGTCATTGTCATTGCACAACTAATGCATTTGTCCTTTGTACTTAAATAACTTAAAATAAAATATAAATATAAATTCATAAATTCTTAATTATAGAATATACTATTAATTAAAATTTATATTATTTAAATTATATAATAACATGTATTTAATATACTATATAAAAATAATTTAATATAATATAATATATTTAATATATTGTTTTATGTATGAATTTTATATTACATATTGAATTGATTTGATTTATAAGATAAGAAATAAAATAAAAAACATTGAAATAAATTTAATTTATATTTATAAATATAATATAAGATTTATATACATAGAAATGTAGTATTTTTTTGCCCCAAACTATGTTGAATCTAATATATCTTTTTTCAACATACAAAACTAATATATCATTTTTCATCTTACAAAACTAAAATGTAGTTTTTCTTTAATTTTAATGTTTGTATTGTTATTAATATTATAATGATATTATTTATATATTTGATTTATCCTAAAATTACAAGGTTACATTTTTATTTATTTTTGATTTCATATGTATAATATATATGCATAGATATTAACTTATAATCAATTTGAAATTGCAATATTAAATAAAATGAGATGAATATATAATTTAAAAATAAATATATGAAAATATAAAAATATAACATTTATTGAAAGGTGTGTAAATACATGAAGATTGTGTAGGGATATGCATTGTTTCTTTTAAAAAATATGAAATGACAATAATATTATTTTATTAAAAAAGTGTGAAATGACATTTAATATGATTACTTTACTTTATGACTTTAAAAGTACTTAGAGCACTACCATGTTTAACCATGAGTTTTTATCCACCATTGAGAATGTGACAAGTAAGTACCTTTAACTCAAGCAATGCCACCTCAACCATTATGGATGATGTCATCCCCTAAAATGTGATTGGTTCTTATAAAATTAATTTTGATTGTACATTTTCCTTAGGAGACCCATTTTAGACCTCAAAATTCCTCTGATAAGTTTCGACTGATGAGAAGATTTCCAACATTCTCCCCAAGGCTTTTCTTAAAGGGAAGCTCTTGGTTTTCAAAGAGAAACTTGGACTGATCAACGTGACCATCCCAGGTAAGGTTGTTGGCTGATTGAGAACACTAAGCATTGAAATTCCCCCTTGTCTGAGCTCCCTGGGTGAGGTATTGAGTATAAGAGCTTTTGGGTTGAGGGAAACCATAGGAAATAAGTGTGTATGATCCTTACCTCACAATAAATGTGTATCTCCCCTATTTCCATCTCAAGGCATGTTTTATCTCTACCTCATGGTAAGTGTTTATCTTGCCATGCTGAGTATTCCCCAATATGCCTCATACACACAATATGAGCTAGTTAGGATTGTTCCTCCCTGTCTGACCAATGGGTTGAGAATATGACTTGGGTGTTTCTGATCCTTACCTTGTAGGATAAGTATGTATCTAGCCCAATTTCCTTGGGTTGTGTGTGATCTTTATCTTTTATGGTAAGTGTGTATCTCCTCCCAAGGTAGTGGATGCATGTGTTCTACCACTTGACTGTTCAACGTCTTGATGGGAAGATCAACAAACAATAGGATAGTTTTGATCCTTACCTACTATGGTAAGTTGTTTCCTACCTATTTTCCTTGGATAGAGTTTGGTATCTTTAGCTACCCTCCAATGTCAAATTCTTATTCTTTTTGATTCGAGAGTGCTCAACAATGATGGAATTGATTCTATATTTGAGATGGGACACATGTTGCAGCTAATAGTTTCTCCCTAGCTAAGAGAGAGTGTAAATTTGGTAGATCAAGGATGAATTACCTCCTCTGGACAACCCTCCTCATAAAAAGAGACCCATCCTTGCCCTTGGAAGAATTTAATCTGGTTAAGGAAAAATGTATTTTTAATACGAAAACCCACATGTGCACAAAATTTAAGGTCGACTTCAAAGACAAATTGGGTCTCCAAGGAATTGTACATCATCATCAAGCATATTTTTCTTCTCTCTTCTTTGATTTGGTTCAAATAAGTCTGAGATTGTTTCGTACATGTCCGAAATTGTAGGTTGAGCTCAGATGCGTGGAAAGAAATTTTTTATGGATCCGTAGGCTTGGTTAGTGAAAATGTCAATTGTAGTAACTCGCTTGATAGGGTCCTCCCTATAGCTGGGAACCTTCAACAACACTCACTACATAGGTTCCATGTGGCTATATTCTCAAACTAAAATTTTGTTGACCATTGATTGAAAATTCAAAGATTTTGACTTTGATCTGATTTATCTACTTAGATCATATTTTGGATACTGTTGGATTGGTTTAGTGGGTAACCTTTTGATTGGATAATTGGAACATTGTACCCTCTCTTTACTAAACATTTTATGACATCTAATCTGAAGAAGAATTTGAAAGGGTTTTCCCCGTTGTGGGTTTTTCCCTAGTCTTTGAAGAAATCCTTGTGTCTCTTATTAGTTCTCTTGACTCTCTATTATCTATTTATTTTATTATTCTATTTAAAATTTCTCTTGATATTTGGAAAGATAAATTGTGTTGAAAAATTGCTAATTGAAGAAAAGAATTGGGCTAAAGTTCTTGTAACAACATATAAGAGTAGAAAATTAACATTTTCATCTTCATATGCTCACCTCTTTCGTCTCTTGAGAGCTCTATTGTCTTCTCTTTATAAATTTCTGCTTTTTGTTGGGGTTTTGTCACAATTCCTCCACTTGAGAGCTCTTCTTGCTTTCATTCTTCCTTTTTCATAGCTTCATTTCTACACGAGTTGCTACCAATCTTCCTCCATGCTACCTGCAAACATAATTCTTCATGACTATATTTAACACGAAAAAATCGCATACAATTTATAAGATATGTGCCAAGATATTTTTTTAAACAATATTCCTTTTGGTCCACTCCTCTGAACCAATTATCCTTTAAAATAAATTCTTCTCTGTTTTCTTCAAACAATCCTCCTCTAAAGTGCATCAACTCTTTCATCCTCTTACAATCATCTCCAATTTGTAAAAACAAATCCTTATTTATAATTCCTAAAGAACTTCAACGTTCTTTCCTTTCAATCTCTACTTAATTCCTCAGTCTTTAATCAAACTAAAAGGAAACATGTTTACATTTCATACCTTTAAACTACTGCAACATAACATAAACTTCATCTACCCTCTTTTCTCAAGATATTTTTACCTTTAATTGTGTTGTTGGCTTCATCATTTCATTCCTTCATTGTTCTCTCAACTCATAACATTCTACTCTACCATCCTCCCAAAATATCCAATGCTTTTACCCAAAGCTTTACCCCATGATCATCAATCTTCAACTCAATATGAATTGCAAAACTAAAACAATTTTACCTCTTTTAAACTCCCCGAAATTTGATCCTAGTATAACGCCTTGCTCCATAGCTCCTTTGTTCACATCTCCGTTACTACTTTTCTTCCAGTACTACCACAAGAAAGTTTTAAAACCTACTCCGATACCACTTTTGATGTAGGCTCAACTAGGATTTGATTAGTGATTCCATGTTCCTAGCTGAATATGACAAGTGCTTTCTCAATTTGGAAGCCAGGATATAAATACTTTTTTAATACTCCTTTACCTTTAAACCTTCCTCCATTAAAATTAGTGGGAGCAACAACAAGGGTATAACATAACCCCTTTATAAAACCACCATATTCAATTTTTGTTTTAAATATAGCCACCAGAGCCAAAATGTGCATACAAATTCATAGCCCAACCATTAACAGAACCATCGTGGGTTTGGCTCATCTATAATAAGCACACAGGGAGAATAAGTTGTTACATTTCCTGTAGCCCCTTCGAAATAATTCCTAACGCTTAAGACTTTCCTCTCACTTCACTCAATGTGACCATCCTCGTAACCTAGTCCTTTTCCTTTCGCTCTTGGTGCACAATTATTTATCCATCTAGGACATGTCACTTTTTCTGTTGGTCTCTTCGACCAATATGCCAACTCCCCATTTCCACCACTACACATCAAGCTATTCTTATGTCATCCTAGTGCTTTTGTTTGTTTCTCGCTCCTAACACTCCCATGGGAATCCTTTCGGAACACATCATATTGACACTTTACTCAACCTTCAACACTCCCTAAGATATGGGGCCAATATTGTTATCAACAATTTATCCCAGCTAACTTCTCATTGATCAAATTCCACCTTAACCTAGCTCTAGTCACCTCAAATCTTCCTTTCTGTGTGCATAACTCTTCTCTCGGGAGACGAACTCTAGGAGACGAAAATAATTTTCGTCAATTCTTGCATTGTTTATTAACATTAATGGTGGACCCCAACACTTTATCAAAGCATGTACAACCTTTATCTCTAGGCAGATTCAACACTCCTTCATGGCCCACCTATCAATATTCATCCAATAAGAACACTCCACATAATCCCAACACTTTTCTTATTGGTCAATTACACATGTCAAGCAAACAACTAGTCAACCTGGATGCATACTTATGAGCTCCTCTCTCAACCTTATTAGATAAAGATAATAACTATATTAGTAATAGTAATAAGATTGATCATAGTTTTAACAATTTGAATAATAATAGTAATAATATTGATAGCCATAATAATTGTAATATTAATAAAAATGATATCAATAACCATAATAATAATGAGAATAGTAACTATAATAATAATAACTATAATAAAATCAACATTAATAATTTTAACAACTATAATAGTACCTTCAAACCTATATCCTCGCCTTTGAATAGGAATGTTATTAATCTCTCAAGTTTTTCCTTTAATCAACATATCTTTAGTTTGTTAGAGAAAGGTCTTAATTTTGCTCTTGCTCCTAGGAAAATCCCTATTCATGACATAATTTGTGATATTGAATACGGAATTAGGGATTTACCTGATGCTACTAAAGACACTATTAGGCAAGATTGTGCCATGATCCTTAGAAAAGCTAAGCCCCATAAGAGTAACATGAACAAGCTAGAGTTTGAGGCTCTTAAATCCTTAAACAATAACCGTGACATTGTTGTTCTTAAGGCAGATAAGGGAGGTGCTATGGTTATTTTAAACAAAGAGGATTATCGTAATAAGATGTTGGATCACCTTCTTAGTAGTGGGAGCTACAAGAAGTTGGACAAAAATCCCCTTAAAAAAGTCTCAAAAGTGGTTGCTTTGGCTATAAAATCAAGTAGCATGGTTGGATCTTTGAGTAAAAAGCTTATTGAAACTAACCCCCTTACTCCGAGGATTTATGGATTTCCTAAGGTTCATAAGGATGGAGTTTCCCTTCGCCCTATTTTCAACACCATAGGTGGTCCGACTTATCTGCTCGCTAAATTTCTAGCCTCTAAGCTTAAACCGCTTGTAGGTCAGACCTCCTCCTTTGTTAAATACACTTGCTCTTTTATTAATGAATTGAAAGACTTGGAGTTGGATCATGAGGATAGGTTTGTGAGTTTTGATGTTGTGTCCTTGTATACTTTCATCCCCATTAGGGAAGCGATCGATGTCATTTCTTGGGTCACAGATCCTGATACTGCTCATCTTGTTGAAATTTGTCTAACCTCGACCTTATTTAGTTTTGAGGGTGAATTCTTTGAACAGACTTGTGGTGTGGCCATGGGCTCCCCCCTTTCCCCAGTGGTAGCTAATCTGTTCATGGAAGACTTTGAATCTAGGGCCCTCTCGTCTTCTCTTTTTCAACCTAAGCTTTGGAAAAGGTTTGTTGATGACACCTTGTTGTATAGCCTCATGGTAAGGAGAAATTGGACCTTTTCTTTCAACATCTTAATAATCAGTTTGACTTCATTAAGTTCACCATGGATTTCGAAGATAATGGTAGCTTTCCTTTTCTTGATGTCCTCATTTCTAGGAATGAAGATGGTTCTCTCTCTCATCGGGTCTTTAGAAAGAAGACGCACACTTAGCAGTATTTACATGCTAGTTCTCGCCATTTCCCTGCTCAGAAACTTGGTGTTCTCAGCACCCTAGCCACCAGAGCCTTTAGAATCTCTGATGAACACCACTTTGAAGGTGAAAAGGATCATCTTCCTAAATTTTTTAACAAAAACGGTTATAACATGAGTCAATGTCTTAAAGCTTTTCGAAAAGTAGAAAAAGGTCCCAAGGGTAAGAGAGATCCCTGTGATCGGTTATCAGGAGTTCACCTTCCGTTTATCCAAGGTACTACAAATAAAATCGCCAGGATTCTAAAGAAACATAATGTTTCCTCAACCTTTAAGCCCTCCCACACCATTTGGACTTCGCTTAGATCGGTTAAGGACCCGATTTTCCCGAAGGATGGCAAGGGTGTTTACTTGATTCCGTGTTCCTGTGGGACCCCTTACATTGGTGAAACTGGTCAATCAATTAGTCAAAGAATTCAAGAACATGTCGTTGACCTGAAGCATAGTAGATCACGCTCCTCTGTGCTAGCGGAGCATGCTGAGAAGACAAATCATCACATTTGCATTGAAGATGTTGAGGTTATTGCAAGGATTGACCATTTCTACCACCGCAAGTTGAGAGAAGCCCTGGAAATTGAGAATAGATCGGTTAACCTCAATAGAGATGATAGGTGGATGATTAGCAGATGCTAGATTCCTGCCCTTCATTCCTAAAAAAACTTAAAATATATTTAAAATAAATTTAAAATTATTTAATTTAATTTTTATATTTTTATTTATTATTATTATTTTATTATTATTATTATTATTATTATTATTATTATTTATTTAATTAAAATTTTATTTATCTATTTTATTTTTATTTTTATTTTTATCTTTATTTTATTTATTTCTATTTCTATTTATTTATTTTATTTATTTATTCATTTTAATTTATTTTAATTAATTTATTTATTTAATTTTTTTTTTTTAAGATTAATTATAAAAAATATAACTGTTTGATGAGTTTTGAATAACATAGAAAAAATTCAAACTATAAATATTATTTAATTATTTTTAACATTTAATTTATTTGATAATAATAAAAACAAATAAATAATTATTATTCTAAAAAATATATAAAGAGTAAACATTTATTTTATTCTTCAAAAATATATTAAATTAATAATTAATGTTTTTATTAAAATAAATATAATTATATAATATTCAAATTATAAACTTTAATCATTTGATTTACTCTTTTAAAATAAAATAAATTTACTATTATTATTTAAGTCAAATTAGCCGTTATTTTACGAATGGCTAGTCGGAGCTTTACTTTCTATTTAAAGGGGTTACTTGATTAGATTTTCCATCTTGTCCATGATGAACCACACAGGCTGGTTCGAAATGCGTCGACCAAATCTATTTTGATGTGATTTTCACCGAAAAATTTCAATCACAATAGATGGTACCTTTTTCTTGACACTCTATCTTAAAGTGAATGTTCGTTCAACGAAACTTTGAGTTCTATCTCCTGACCTCTGTTATCTAATGAACTCCCATTGAAGGTTTTAAAATTAAGTTTTTTCTCACTTCCTGTTTATACTTTGGCTCGACCTCTTCCTATCTTTGGTCTCTATGTTTCTAGGATTTCGATTCTACGACTTCCATTGTGCCACTCTAATCACTTTATTGCGCTTATTTTGATTGCCTTGGATCATTAATCCCATGCACTTGATCAACGATCAAATAAAATATTTACCTTACTACAGGAGACTCTTGACCTTGTCTACATTCTCCCTCCTAAGCTTTAAACAATGATTTTGCGGCCTCTGTGTATTTTCAATGAAAGTTTTTCTCAGTACAATCCCTCTTGAGATTTGATTCACCTGCAATACACTTAATTTTTACTCATATCTCACATAGTGATAAGGATTAAAATCCACACAGATTAATTCAGAATCCTTGAACATAATGATTCTTTCTATTAATCAATACTCCTGCTTTATACAAAATTACATGATGCCTCCCCTTGGCCCGATTTACAATATAATTGGACCCTTTCCCTTTTTTCCATACTTCACCTCGCTCTGCTAGCCATCTCGACACTCCTCTCTCACTTACTTCTTCTATATACATTTTCCTTTGGTTTACATAATTATAAGGAAGACAATTCTGAATTACAATCAATTCAGATTCACAAAATCCTAAACAGACCCCTATTCTAGGATCTTCTAGATTTAATTAATTCTAAAATCTCTCTCAGTTACTTAACATTCACATTCTCGAGATTACTTCTTAGAAATAGATCTAATTACAATATTCACAATTTCTCTTATAATCACACAATTACACTCAACTAATCAACTACCTAAAAAATGAAAAACCCAATATGTATTTTGACTTTGAAATAAGATCCTCTTACATTAGGATGTTGTGTATAGTGAGAAGAGAAGAGATACAATTATATATATATATGTGTTACCAAGTATTTATGAATATATATTTACTCTAAATTAAAAATTGATTAACCAATTTATGCGTTTTTATGAATATCTTATTTTATTATTATCATTTTTAATATAATTAAGAGTTTATACTTAAACTAGTTGAAAAATAATTCAGAAAGAAACTTAGAATTTATGACTCTATTCTATAACATACAATTACTAAGGGAAATTAAATGAGGGAAATTAAATGATTGATATATATGTTAACATAACCCATCAACAATCCTTTATTATTATATATAAAGTGCATAAAAACTAAAACTAAACTCACATTTGCTATAAAATTATACTAAAATTGTATAAAATTTATATTTTCTTAAAAAAATACCACCACCTCTCATAATGTTTTTATATTTCTTGATGTAAGACGTTTGTCTATGTTCCATTTTTATTAGAATAAATGTATAATTATTATCCATATAATATTAAAATAGAAATAATGGATTGAGTATCATTCCACATCATTAAAAAAACCAAGTAATCACCTACCTCATTGTTTTAAAAGGGATACTTGGTGATCCATCATTTTCCAAGAGCATCTCCACGAGCTACCCAACCATTATTTCTTACTTCAGTCACTTCTCTTGCATCATCATGCGTTGTATCCTCTAATCACTTTGTATCTCATTATATGTTCTTGATTTGGTAGCTTTAACATGTGAGGTGTCAAAGTTGTATTATTTAACAACTTATTTCAAAATAGAAATAATACTATACGATAAGTGTTATATAAAAAGAAGGGTGAATATATGTTTCAAATTAAATTATGAAGAATGACCCTATACAAATAATTGTAGTTGTTATGATAACAGAAATATTGTTTTTCATAGAAGGTCTTTCAATAATTATATTTGTAAAGTGTGAATATAGGTTGGTTATTTATAGTATTAAATTTATGGAAAATTTTCTTTATTTTGAGTGGGTTGTTATATTATTTTTTCGTTATATGGATTATATATATATACTCTGTATTAACATCAAAATATTGGTACTATATAGTTAGATATGTTTGAGATGTTGAAATCATTAGGGAGATCATTGTTAATTACCAAAGTTTAGGTGATTCAAATTTTTAACTAAGTTTGATTTACAAAAAGTACAAGACATAATAATACTTCAAGATGATCATCTAAGCATAATACCTAAATTGTTGATACAATATTAAAAAACATATCAAAATATCATCTATATCTAATAGTGATAATCATTATTAATTAAAAGAGGATATATGTGCAAGATCCCTGGAGCTTGATCCAAAAGGAGCATCATTATTTGAGTGGCACTGCGAGTGTCCTTCCAGGTGGGCCATTCTTGAATCAAGCCTATCCATAGTGAAGCATTGGTTCTGTAACATCCTCTTGATGTACACCAGTGATGCAAATACATTATAATGTTCTACCTATTTATTCCATCCCCTAGTATGCCCAAGTTCTGACACTTAGTAAGAAACCTCGTCCATGATCTCAAATTTAGAGAAATATTGTTTCTCTACTCTCGCTTGAGTTTCCAACTTCCTAATTTGACTCCTTGTCTATGAAGGAATTGCATTAAAGTATGTGGTGACAAGTCCTTGGAAAAGAACCAAGCCCCTCAATGGCCTGGTGGACTGTTGCCACCACCCCCATTCTGCACCGCATATGTTGTCTTGGTGGCATGGAATATAGGAGGGGATAACACTTAAAACAAAAATAAAAAAAACCATGACCAGGGAAGTCGACAGAGAAGAGCCCAAATTGAACCCAATCAAGAGATAGGGCTAGCCAGATGCCTACATTGTCACTAGACATAGACCAAAAAGTACCAGACTCGGAAGCCCAATGTGCATGTACGTCGAGACTTAAACAAATCCCTGAGAGGCCAATAGTTTCCAAGGATAAAAGACAAATATTGAAATTCAAACCCCATGACATAACCAATAAATGGTAATTGCACCAACCTTCATGAGTTCTAGAGGGTGCAAGAAAGTTAACTTTCCACAGACTCAACATCCAATTTCCTTTGCCTAGAATTGATATAAACTCAAGGTTCCCTCCCTTGACCAAACCAAACCCTATACTCACCAAGAGCATATAAACCAAAACATTATTAGAATTGACACAACCTAAACCCACATTACTAAGAAAAATACAAAGAATAGTAGAATGAACATTGAAGGTGGAGGGACAATGTTAGCTTTTTTGTGGTCGTGAGTTCAATCTGAGGCCAATACTAACCTCCAAAGAAAAACTCAGGAGAAAAACACTAATCACCATGCTATCATGGCTACAATGCCCAAGTCACACCAGAACTCCATCACCCAATAGCCTTCAACACCTAGTTTCCTCAGTTTCCACCTGAAAGATCCAACCTCCTTTGTTTCTCAAGTTTCAGGTAAGAACCACTCTTCACTAATATGCTATGAGGATGAGACTATACCAATATTTCACAACACCATTATTGTCTAAGGGTGTAGAAAGCAAGGATGTTGGCAGCTCAACATCACTCTTATAGTGACCCTTCAACCTCACCATCAAAATGCAAACAAAAATACATAGCCTTTCTCCTATATTTAGCTCAATCTTGGTGGTTGCATGTCATAACATTCCCAAGACGTGTCACATTGTCTTCATTTACTAGTAGTCAAGTGAGAAAGGTGGTGGGAACATTCCCTCAAGCCCCTCCTTAGATCTTACACTCACCCCATCAAGGAGATAATAATAGTTGATATTATCTGTGCCTTGTTTTGTTTTCTTTTTTCATCGATCTTAATAAGATTTAAGAAGTTTATTTTTTATTTTTTTATTTTTTTTCAAAACGTAATATTTGAGTTTTGTTTCACTTCCATTACATTTGGAGACATTGAAGATGTGTTTGAATAAACATAGAGAAGAATTATTTGAAAAAATAACATATATTAAAGAGTGAGATAAGAATAGTAACAATATGAATTTATATAAAAACGAAAACAATAAGAACATGATCCCTCTCAATCCATATATCCTCACCCAATTTTTTGATTAAAATTATCTCATAGGAATAATATCTAAAAATAAAGAAAAATAAGCTAGAAAATGTTATAAACTATATCCCGATAAAGCAATGTTTGAACCACCAAAGCATAATGGTTGATTTGTGGTACCTCTCAAATATCTGAGAATCCATTTTAGTGCCATCCAATGTTCTTTTCCTGGATTGTTCATGTACCTTCTTACAACTCCAACTACATGTGCAATATCAGGCCTTGTGAAAACCATTGCATACATTAAGCTTCAAACTACTGATGCATATGGAACTTCAGACATATAATCCATTTCTTCTTAGGTCTTAAGGCACATCTCCTTACTAAGTTTGAAATGGCTAGCAAAAGGTGTGCTAATTGGTTTTTCCTTTTGCATATTAAATCTTTTCAACACCTTTTGTATGTACTCATTATGAGCGATTTTTCCTGTCTCTAGTTATTCTCATACCAAGGATTTGTTTTGCAACTCCCAAATCCTTCATTGCAAATGGATTTGCCAATTTTCTTTTGAGCACATTTATTTCCTGCATGTTAGACCCTACAACAAGCATGTCGTCTACATACAATAACAATATAATGTAGCTTCCATCATTTTTCTTATTTAGATAAACACAATGATCAGAGTAACATCTAGGATAACCTTGTTCAGACATAAACTTGTCAAATTTTAGATACCATTGCCTTGGAGCTTGTTTTAAGCCATACAAGCTCTTCTTTAACCTGCACACTAATTTTTCTTCCCCTTTGACCTCATATACTTCTGGTTGCTCCATATAGATCTCTTCCTCCAAATCTCCATGGAGAAATGTTGTCTTTACATCTAATTGCTCAAGATGTAAATCTTCTGTTGCTACAAGACTTAAAATAGTTCTGACTGAAGTCATCTTAACAACAAGAGAAAATATTTCATCAAAATCAATACCTTTATTTTGTGCAAACCCCTTCACCAAAAGTCTAGCGTTATACCTCTGTTTTCCTCCATCTTCTTCCTTCAGCCTATAAACCCATTTATTCTGCAGTGTAGTTTTACCTGCAAGCAACCTGACGAAGTCCCAAGTTTGGTTATGCATTAGGGAGTCCATCTCTTCTTCCATGGCTATCTCCCACTTCTTCCTGGTTTCAACTTGCATTGCTTCTTCATAACATTCGGGTTCACCAGAATTAGTCAACAATAAATAATATAATGAAGGAGAGTATCATTCAGGGGGTCTACTTATCTTGGTAGACCTTCTGACACCACTTTCAGGTGTTTGAGGTGCTTGTTGCTGTTGCGGTGGTTACTGTTGTTGTGGATGTTGATTATTATTATTTTCAGGCACCTTTAATTTTTCCATGATCTCATCAAGAACTGTGTATTCTTTGTTCTCTTTTTCATGTTTCTTTTCCTGCAACTGATTCTTATACAAGACCTTTTCATTGAATATTACATCTCTGCTCCTAATGATTTTGTGATTTTTGTAACCATATAAGCGATAACCAAAATCATTAACACCATATCCAATAAAGGTACATTTCTTTGATTTTGCCTCAAGCTTTGTTCTGTTTTATTTATTAATATGGACAAAGGCCTCACAACAAAAAGGCTTTAAAAATGAGTAGTTTACCTTTTTACCTGTCCATGTTTCCTCTAGAATACCACCATCCAAGTAACTTGAAGGCCCTCTGTTTATTAGATAAACAACAGTATCTAAAACATCTACCCAAAATTGTAAAGGAAATCCTGCATGCAATCTCATGCACCTTGCACGCTCCATGATTGTTCCGTTCATCCTTTTTGACACACCATTTCCTTGTGGTGTTCTTGGAACTGTCTTCTCTATGCGAATTCCATGCTCTGAACAGTACCTATCAAACTCTTTGTTGCGATATTTTCCTCCATTGTCTGATCTGAGACACTTCAACTTCTTTCCTGTCTCAATATCAACCAATGCTTTCCATTTCTTGAAAGTATCAAATACATCATATTTATTCTGAAAACAATAAATCCAACTTTTTCTAGTTGCATCATCAATAAAAGTAACATAATAACGAGAGCCACCGAGAGATGATACCTGAGCAGGTTCCTATACATTTGTATGAACAAGCTCTAATTTTTCGCTCTCCTTTTCTTTCCCAACTCTGAGGAATCTAACTCTCTTCTGTTTTCCATAAATGAAATTCTCACAGAAATCCAAATCAACATTCTTCAAACCCGGCAACAATTTTCTTGAGTGAAGAATCTTCATCCCCTTCTCACTCATAAGCCCGAGCCTGTGATGCCATAATGCTACATCTGCTCCTTTAGAATTTAAATCATTAACAGAGTTAGAAATACCATGTCATAAATTCAATGTACCAACCTTTTCACCTTTTGCTATTACCAGGGCTCCTTTAGTGACTTTCCAAGTTTTATCTGCGAAAGTTGTCACACAACCGTCACCGCCTAACTACCCTATTGAAATCATATTTTTCTTCAGATCTGGAACATGCCTTACCTCCTTTAATATCCATTGGTTTCCATTCTGTTGTTTTACAAGAACTTTACCCATTTCAACAATTTTACAGGGTTTATCATCACCCAAATGGACTTGTCCAAAATCTCCTTGAACATAGTCATGGAAATATTTCTTATCTGTGTGGCATGGAATGAGGCCCCTGAATCTACCAACCAGGAATCAGTAACATTTTCGAAGGAAAGAATCAAAGCATCTTGTAACACATCACCTGTCACATTTGCTTCATGATTGTTTTCTTGCTGTGCGTATCCTTATTTTCCCTTTCGAGATCTACAGTCTTTCTTTAGGTGTCCTTTCTTTCTGTATTTCCAGCACACTATCCCCGATTTGGACTTGGATCTGCCTTTCCTTGATTTACTGCGATATCCTGAGTTCTTTCCTCTTTCCATTCTTCTTCCCCTAGACTCTGCACTCAAAGCATTACCCGATGTCTCAACCGAGCTTTTCCGTCGCATTTCCTCACTAAGGATAGCACCGACAACATCATCAAACTTTAAAGTACTAGATCGAGAGACAGAGTTACTAATGGTCATAACTAAACCATTCCAAATTTATGGCAATGAGCACAGAAATTAAGAGCCCTAACTTGATCATCAAAGTTTACCCCTATAGAACTTAACTGATTGGTAACTGTATTAAAATCATTTAAATGGTTTGTAACAGATACCTTCCCACATCTTCATATTAAATAAAGATTTCATAAGAATTACCTTGTTTGAGGCCGAGGGTTTTTCATATAGTTTCGCCAATGCCTTAATCAAACCCTCTGTTGTTGTTTCCTTCGAAATATTGAAGGCTACCGATGCCGCGAGGCACAACTGTACTGTTCCGAGTGCCTTTCTATCGAGAATCTCCCATTCTGCGTATGTCATAACCATCGGCTTCTTTGTTTTTCCGCTCAATGGTAGGTATAGATATTTCCAATACAGATAATCTTCCATCTGCATATTCCACAGTGGGAAGTTTCGGCCGTTAAATTTCTCGACCCTGAACTTACCATCTTCCGCCATTTCTCCCACTCGAACCAAGAACCCTTCTTTCCTACGATTTTATCAGCCAAATAGACCTTCGGCTTTGATTCTAGTTGTTAGAAAAATTATATATTACAGAGAAATGTAACACATAAAATATGCAGAAAACACAAGCACACAAAACACATAAAACCAGAGAGACACAAATATACGTGGTTCACCCAGTTTGGGCTACATCAACCCCGAACAGCCAGTCCTTCCTTTCTATTATGAAGAAAAATGAAGAGACACAACCTACAAAAGATCCGCTATAATATCCTCTGTTCTCTCTCACAGTCTCCCTATTTGTTTCTCACTCTGAGAATACACATACAATACACAGCCGCAATACAATGCCCTCATACAAGCGAGGGGTTGCCTTCTAAGGAAAAAAATAATAAAATAAACATAACTTATACCATCAGATCATCCGCCTAATGAACGGCCTAGATTGACTAGAAATTGCTATATTTTTACAAGGCAATTTTACATCTGTTTTTAGCTTCGGGGGTGTTGCCCCCGAAACCCCACCAGGGGACCACTGGCCCCCAGACCCCCCAGCTAGGGGGTTATACCCCGCGGGGGGGAGAAGTCCCCCCCGCACCCCTCTGTTGCAAGGGTGTACAGTTTTCCTGGGGTATACATCTGGCTAAAACAAGGATCTCTGAATTAGGATGAAAATCAGGCTCCACACCCAACAATCTCTCACTTGGAGACTGATTGTAGCAACTCCATCGCTGCTTCATTTTTTGGACAATGACTCCTCTTTGGACCTAGTTTTTTCTCATCTTTATTGTCATCCTTGAAGACCAATTTAAACTGAGCATATTCTTAGTTTCTCCCTAGTTACAACTTTTGTTAGCATATCTGCAGGATTTTGGCTAGTGCGTATCTTTTCTATCTTAAACTTTCCATATTCCAATACTGACCGTATGAAATGGTACTTGAGATGTATGTGTTTAGTCCTGGAACGAAATGTTGAGTTCTTTGCAAGATGAATGGCACTTTGGCTATCACTGTATAACGTGCCCATATCATGCTTCTTACCCAATTCATCCATAAACCTTTGTAACCAAATCATTTCTTTACTAGCCTCTGTAGCAGCAACATACTCTGCTTCTATTGTTGAAAGTGTAACAACACTTTGGATTTTTGAAACCTAACTAACAGTTGTTCCACCTACAGTAAATACATACCCTGTAGTGCTCCTCCTTTTATATCTATCACCTGCCATATCTGCATCAACATATCCCTGTAGTGCAATGTTTGAACCACCAAATCATAATGCTTGATTTGTGGTACCTCTCAAATATATGAGAATCCATTTTACTCCCATCCAATGTTCTTTTCTTGGATTGTCCATGTACCTTCTTAAAACTCCCACTGCATGTGCAATATCAGGCCTTGTGCAGACCATTTCCTACATTAAGCTTCCAACTGCTGATGCATATGGAATTTTAAACATATAATCCATTTCTTATTGGGTCTTAGGGCACATCTCCTTACTAAGTTCGAAATGGCTAGCAAAAGGTGTACTAACTAGTTTTTCATTCTGCATATTAAATATTTTCAACACCTTTTGTATGTACTCATTCTGAGACAGTGTTAATTTGCGATTTTTCCTGTCTCTAGTTATTCTCATACCAAGGATTTGTTTTGTAGCTCCCAAATCCTTCATTGCAAATTAATTTGCCAATTTTCTTTTGAGCACATTTATTTCCTGCATGTTAGACCCTACAACAAGCATGTCATCTACATACAACAAAAATATAATGTAGCTTCCATCATTTTTCTTTTTCAGATAAACACAATGATCAGAGTGACATCTAGTATAACCTTGTTAAGACATAAACTTTTCAAATTTTAGATAACACTGCCTTGGAGCCTGTTTTAATCCATACAAGCTCTTCTTTAACCTGCACACTAATTTTTCTTTCCCTTTGACCTCATATCCTTTTGGTTGTTCCATATAGATCTCTTCCTCCAAATTTCCATGGAGAAATGTTGTCTTTACATCTAACTGCTCAAGATGTAAATCTTTTGTTGCTAAAAGACTTAAAATAGTTCTGATTGAAGTAATCTTAACAACAGGAGAAAATATTTCATCAAAATCAATACCTTTCTTTTGTGCAATCCGCTTCACCACAAGTCTAGCTTTGTACCTCTGTTTTCCTCCATCTTCTTCCTTCAGCCTATAAACCCATTTATTCTGTAGTGTAGTTTTACCTGCAGGAAACCTAACTAAGTCCCAAGTCTAGTTATGCATTAGGGAGTCCATCTCTTTTTCCATGGCTAGCTCCCACTTCTTCCTGGTTTCAACCTGCATCGCTTCTTCATAACATCCGGTTTCACCAGAATCAATCAACAATAAATAATATAATGAAGGAGAGTATCATTCAGGGGGTCTACTTATCCTTGTAGATATTCTAACACCACTTTGAGGTGTTTGAGGTGCCTGTTGCTATTGTGGTGGTTGTTGTTGTTGTTGCTGTTGATTATTTTTATTTTCAAGCACCTGTACTTTTTCTATGATCCCATCAAGAACTGTGTATTCTTTGTTTTCTTTTTCCTATTTCTTTTCCTATAACTGATTCTTATACAAGACCTTTTCATTGAATATTACATCTCTACTCCTAATGATTTTGTCATTTTCATAATCATATAAGAGATAACCAAAATCATTAACACCATATCCAATAAAGGTACATTTCTTTGATTTTTCCTCAAGATTTGTTCTGTTTTCTTTATTAATATGGACAAAAGCCTCACAGCCAAAAGGCTTTAAAAAAAGAGTAGTTTACCTTTTTACCTATCCATGCTTCCTCTAGAATACCACCATCCAAGGAACTTGAAGGCCCTCTGTTTATTAGATAAACAACAGTATCTACAACATCTACCCAAAATTGTAAAGGCAATCCCGCATGCAATCTCATGCACCTTGCATGCTCCATGATTGTTCTGTTCATCCTTTTTGACACACCATTTCCTTGTGGTGTTCTTGGAACTATGTTCTCTCTGTGAATTCCATGCTCTGAACAGTACCTATCAAACTCTTTGCTACAATATTCACCTCCATTGTCTGATCTGAGACACTTCAACTTATTTCCTGTCTGAATCTCAACAAAAGCTTTCCATTTCTTGAAAGTATCAAATACATCATATTTATTCTGAATACAATAAATCCAAGTTTTTATAGTTGCATCATCAATAAAAGTAACATAATAACGAGAGCCACCGAGAGATGATACCTGAGCAGGTCCCCATACATCTGTATGCACAAGCTCTAATTTTTTGCCCTTCTTTTCTTTCCCAACTTTGAGAAATCTGGTTCTCTTCTGCTTTCCATAAATGTAATTCTCATAGAAATCTAAATCAACATTCTTCAAACCCGGCAACAAATTTCTTGAGTGAAGAATCTTCATCCCCTTCTCACTCATGTGTCTGAGCCTATGATGCCATAATGCTGAATCTGCTCCTTTGGAGGTTAAAGCATTAACAAAGTTAGAAATACCAATGCATAAATACAATGTACCAACCTTTTCGCCTTTTTGTATTACCAGGGTCCTTTGGTGACCTTCCAAGTTCTATTTGTGAAAGTTTTCACTCAACCTCCACCGCCTAACTGCCCTGTTGAAATCAAATTTTTCTTTAGATCTGGAACATGCCTTACCTCCTTTAATAGCCATTGGTTTCTGTTCTGTTGTTTTACAAGAAATTTACCCATTCCAACAATTTTACAAGGTTTATCCTCACCTAAACAGACTTGTCCAAAATCTCCTTGAACATAGTCATGAAAATATTTCTTATCAGGTGTGGCATGGAATCAGGCCCCTGAATCTACCACCCAGGAATCAGTAACATTTTCGAAAGAAAGAATCAAAGCATCTTGTAACACATCAACTGTCACATTTTCTTCATGATTTTTTTCTTGCTATGCGTCTCCTTCTTTTCCCTTCTGAGATCTACACTCCTTCTTTAGGTGCCCTCTCTTTTCACATTTCTAGCACACTATCCCCGATCTCGATTTGGATCTACCTTTCCTTGATTTACTGTGATATCTCAAGCTCTTTCCTCTTTCCATTCTTCTTCGTGTAGACTTTGCACTCAAAGCATTATCCGATGTTTCACCAGAGCTTTTCTGTCACATTTCCTCACTAAGGATAGCACTGAAAACATCATCAAACTTTAAAGTACTAGATCCAGAGACATAGTTACTAATGGCCATAACTAAACCATTCCAACTTTCTGTCTATGAGCACATAAATAAAAGAGCCATAACTTCATCATCAAAGTTTATCCCTACAGAACTTAACTGACTGGTAACTATATTAAAATCATTTAAATGGTCTGCAACAGATCCACCTTCTGACATATTCATATTAAATAAATGTTTCATAAGAAATACCTTGTTTGAGGCTGAGGGTTTTTCATATATTTTTGCCAATGCCTTAATCAAACCCTCTGTTATTGTTTCCTTCGAAATATTGAAGGCTACCAATGCCGCGAGGCACAACCGTACTGTTCTGAGTGCCTTTATATCGAGAATCTCCCATTCTGCATCTATCATAGCCATCGACTTCTTTGTTTTTTTGCTCAATGGTAGGTACATATATTTTTGATACAGATAATCTTCCATCTGCATCTTCCACAACAGGAAGTTTTGGCCGTTAAATTTCTTGACCCTAAACTTACCATCTTCCGCCATTGCTCCCACTCAAACTAGGAACCCTTCTTTCATGCGAGTTTATCAGCCAAATAGACCTTCAACTCTGATACCAGTTGTTATAAAAATTATATATTACAGAGCAATGCAAAACATAAAATATGCAGAAAACACAAGCACACAAAACACATAAAACCAGAGAGACACAGATATATGTGGTTCACCCAGTTTGGGCTACATCCACCCCAAACAACTAGTCCTTCCTTTATATTATCCAGCAAAATGAAGAGACACAACCTACAACAGATAAGCTGTAATATCCTCTATTCTCTCTCACAGTTTCCCTATCTGTTTCTCATTCTGAGAATACTAATACAATACATAGCCACAATAAAATGCCCTCATACAAGTGAGGGGTTGCCTTCTAAGGAAAAAAACCATAAACTAAACATAATTTCTACCGTCAGATCATCTGTCTAATGAACAGCCTAGATTGACTAGAAATTACTATATTTTTACAAGGCAATTTTACATTTGTTTTTAGCTTCGGGGGCGCTGCCCCCGAAACCCTTGCCGGGGGATTGCTGGCCCCCAGACGCCCTATCCGGGGGGTCAGCTCCCCTACCGCACCCACCCGCTACAAGGGTGTACAGTTTTCCTGGGGTATACATCCGGCTAAAACAAGGATCTCTGAATCAGGATGAAAATTAGGCTCCACACCCAACATAATTTATGATTAGAGGATTTAGGGTGGAGGCCATTCAAGTCTGTTATGATAAATTCAAAGGTACATAGCCATGTTTGATGTCATCATTGCCTTTTTTGGCATGTATGTGTCATGATTGAAGCATGAGCTGTCAGTTAAACCATAAAACCTTACTGTTGGGTTGTGAAATGGGTATGTATTTGCTAGTAAGTTCATCCTTGTTATCCTTAATTCTTATCTTTTCCACGTCCTAATGCACTAATATATTAAGGAATTATGGTAAGAAATGAGGAATTCTTGCAGTTGTGAATTAACTAACGTTTACCATTCTTTATGTAGGAAATTGGAAAAGGAACGATTGTTCTTCCCTGCTGTTGGCACAGCCAAATCTGACAAGCTAAGAAAGGATGAGTCGGTTGCGGACAAGGCTAAGAATGAATCAAAGGGATCAGCGCAGATGTCTTAAAGTTAGCAATTGGTTGCGAATACCTCAGGATCGGGAGATCTTGAGGGATCGCATTTACTATTTATTTTCTCCTCTTTCTGGTTATAAAAGGGCACGATTGTAGGAAGAAAGGGGAATCATTGTTACTCTTCAAATTGTAAACTTAATTACAGACTGCATCATTGGAAAGTGCAATTACATTGTAATGCTACTTAGTTTAATGATTAATTGAAGTCGATGTGTTCATTCTCATCATCTGAAGTAGCTTAGCAGTGCCTGCTGGTGGCTAAGGGCCCGACCCCTGGTAGCGTTAACTGCTTCTCTGTGTTATAATTACAACTCTTGTAGCGTGTGATTGATTTGGAATTTTATTGCTACTGTAAGTTCATTTCATTAGTTTTTTTTAGTATTGATATATTATCCATTATGTTTATGATTTATTTCGTTATCATTCAACTGAATCATGTTCATTCCAGCGTGATTTATTTGAGACAGCATATTGCATTGCCTAAGTCATATGTAAGAGTTTAAATATCACTATTAGATTCTCGGAAGTGATATTGTATCTGTCTTAATTGCTTTACATAAAGTTAATATAATTTAGAATTGAATCAACTAAGTAGGAGTGAGTTATTATTACTATGCTCCCAGCTGATGATACCATCCTTTGGATTGCTGTGAGATTTGATTTCAATAGCAGATTACACTTTGATATTTCCTTTAATGATTGCAATTGGAGTTCATTAGATACTTCCATTTATTCTTGTGATTAAGATCTGTACTACAATTTAGGAAATATTACTCTTTGAATTAATAGCAACCACATACTGTGTACACTCTTGAAACAAAAGGACTTGCCCGGATTGATGATTAATGTGAGATAATTAGGAGTTTTAAAAGCACATTTTATCACTCAACATTTTGGCGCCATTGCTGGGGAGAGTGTAGCCATTTAAAAAGAGTGAATTGATGTTTTTTTTCATCTGCTGGGGAAGAATTTGGTATTAAAAATGGAAGGAAAGAACCTGCATAACGAACGAGTAACATGCTCTCTCATCTGCCCGCTTTCTAGCAGAATTGCATAGGAATTCAAGATAGGAATGAATGTTTTTATTTTTGCGTGACTAAGAAACCTCATCAAGAAAAAATCCTTCCTTCTAAACCTGAAAAACCTAAGGGATCGGTGACCCTTGGGCGATCAAATTTTATTGACGAAATATTAAGAAAATATTACTCTCAGTCATCAGTAGGACCCCGATTTATTGCTACCAAACGTTCTATTGACTTCCTTCAGACTACAGAATCACCATCTATAGCTAACGCTAAGATTCATAGTAAAACTAAAGGGACCGAGCAAAGTTTTCAAGATACTGAGAACATACAAGCCTGCCCTTCACAAGAAGGAAACTCTTGCAACCTCCGTGAAGGACAATGAGAAACAGGTAAGCCTGAAATAAAATTTCCAGAACCTATATCTTTTGAAATAGCGACTGAACAAAGGACACCCAGTCTGCCAGATCAGGGTAGTGTTGTTAAAACTTTTCGACCCTCTGGTGGGCATCCTAAGAAAAACTCCCCAGTTCCAGAAATCCCTGAAGGATATTAACACATTTTTTACCAAATGGCCCATAACCAGCAATACCAAACTTCTACAATGAAATACCCCATTGTAGACACAATTTTCAATGCTCCCATGAAAGCTATCCCCTTACAAAAAATTCCTACCTTTCATGGGCTAACTTCAGAAGATCTCGATGCATTTCTTTTTGAATTTGATGTCTTATGCAGGGGTTATGATTACACTACTGACCCCCAAAAACTGAACCTATTCCCCTCTACTTTGAAGGGAGCAGCTCTGCGTTGGTTCATGGGACTTGCTGGAGGCACTATCAATGATTGGGATCAAATGAAAACATCTTTCCTAAAAAAATACCAAGATTATTGCCAAACTAGAGAACCGAAAGATGAAATCTTCAAATGGTAGCCAAGCCTAGCGAGACTTTAGAAGAATATGTAGAATGTTTCCAATACAATCTGCAAAGATCTCCTTATACAAATCTGCCTGATAATGTTCTAAAAACCACACTGATTAGAGGTATGAAAGACAAATGGGTAGAGACAATAAATATAATGGGAAAAGGTGATATTTATCAAGAGAATTATAATGATATTGTAAATTTGTGCATTAAGTGTTCCAGGGGCAGTTCAAGGCTGAAACCAGTCGGATGTGATGCAAACCTCAGAGATAGAAAAGCTTCAGGAGAAAGCATTACACGAAGCGAAATTGGCAATCTGTTGGAGGACTTCAAGACTGATATTCTGGGGACTCTAAAAACACAATTATATGTCATGCAAGCTAAGAAAAAGAAAGCCATAGAAGAATAGAACTTGGCTATCTTATGCCCTCGTTGCAGACAAAATCACAAGCACAAAGAATTCCCTTTGGATGCGATACAAACATGCGCCATATGCACTAAGGAGCACGCCACGGAAAGGTACCCATCACTCCCAGGATTAAAAGAAATTTTCAAGGAAGCAGAAGAAGAAGTGGAACCAGTGTATCAGTTGAATCAATGTCGTCAATGGAAAACACACCAGATAGGTATGCCCACCAATCCATCTTCATTTTTTCCTCTCTCGCAATATAATTCTCAACAATATTCAGGGGCAGCATGGCAAAATCAGCCACCCTTTTTACCACCTCAAGCATTTTTTATGCCACCTTGGCCTAACCAGTCAAATTCAAATAATAATAGTTGGCCAAATTTCCCATACCCACCACAATTCTGGCAGAACAACCCTTATTTGTCCCAATGGTCCCCTTCCACTTCTCAAAATCAGAATTGGCAATCAAATTGGCAAAGAGCTACAAACCAACCCATGGGAACAGTCCCTCTGCCTCAACCAACTTTACCATCACCTTATACGTTGCAGAAAAATCCTCAATCTAATATATGACTGCAACTCCCAGTTCAACCCAACCCAAACCCGAATAACAAACTAGTTCAGTCAATACAAATCATTGAAGGTCTGGACCCTGAAAATGAGGTGAAAGAATGTAACGAACTTAAGTTGAGATCTAGATGTATAATCACTCTAGATAAGGATAAAGACTTGCAACCTGGAGAACCTCACACAAATGAGCCTCTGACTATAGATGATCAAAAAATAAAACAAGGGGAAGATATAGTTAGAGAAACAAATCCTGAACAAATCATATCCACTTCCCCACCATTCCGAGAAATATTGTTGATACCACGCTCAATTGAATCTCCTAACTTTGATCTTCTGGGAGAACTGAGAAATATTTGTATAAAAATCCCTCTCCTCCAGGCTATCCAGGACATTCCAATATATGCCAAAACTATCAAAGAATTTTGTATAAAGAAGCATGTGAGGAAAAAAAAAAAAATCCTACGGTCCATGTTTTTGGAACTTTGTCTGATTTGTTATTAGGCAAAGAAACCCCTGTAAAATATGAAGATCCTGGAAACCCCATTTTCACAGTTCAGATAAATGGTTGTTCTTTTCCCAATGCTTTAGTTGACCTAGGAGAAGCCATTAATATTCTCACAACTACAACTTGCAACATTCTTGGCATCACAACCTTGGAACCAACAGCTACCTTACTGGAGCTAGCTTATCGATCAGTCATGAGACCAAAGGGAACATTACAAGATGCGATGGTCTCTGTAGACACTTGGGAATATCCAACAGACTTCTTAATTATTAATCCTAGGAACCAGCTAGATGGACACCCCTTAATATTAGGAAGGCCTTGGCTAGCGACTATTAATGCTTATATCAGCTATCGAACAGGAAACATGAATATAACTAGGGGGAATGATGTGAAAATTTTAGCTTTATACCCTCCTACTTAGCCAAGCCAGACTATTATAAAAACCAAGAAACAACCTGCAACATATTTCACGGAAAACATTCACTCACCATTAATTGTGGTAGATGCTCTTTAATTTAAAAACCAAACTGAAGATGATATCATCAATACTTTTATCAATCATCCTACCACAACATCAAGTTTGAAATGCCACATGATTGAAGCAGTCCTTGACAACAAAATTGAAGAAGATCCCCTGAAAGAAATCAATGACCAAACAATACCAACAACCATTGTTTATAGTAGCAAACCTATCGAAATCGAGCCAGGGAAAACTCTAAACATTAATAGTAATCTGACTAATGACCAACAGCAAAAAATTACTCAATTTCTTAGGAAAAACAAAGAAGATTTTTCTTGGGACTACTCAGACATGAAAGGGATTGATCCTTAGCTATGCATGCATCATATATACACTGAAAAGGATTCAAAAATCATTCGAAAACCTCAGCGTAGGTTAAACCCTCACTTAAAATACATTGTTAAAGAAGAACTTCAAAAACTGTTAGATGTCAATTTTATCTATCCTATATCTGACAGTAAGTGGGTTTCTCCATTATTTGTGGTTCCCAAAAAGAATGGGAAATGGCAAATATCCGTTGACTATAGAGAAATCAACAAAGCCATGCAAAAATACCACTTTCCCCTTCCATTGATCAAGTTTTAGATACACTATCAGGGAAGACATTTTTCTCTTTCATGGATGGCTTCAGTGGATAAAATCAAAGCCAGATTGCTCCTGAGGAGCAGGATAAGACCACCTTTACCTGTCCATGGGGAACATTCACCTACAGGTTATTACCTTTTGGATTATGTAACGCACCTGCCACATTCCAAAGAGCCATACTCAGTATTTTTTTCCGACTTGATAAATGAAGGATTGGAGGTATATATGGATGATTTCACACCCTATGGAGATGACTTTGAACAGGCATTGCTGACATTGGAAAAATTTCTCAAATGGTGTATTGCTACCAGCCTATGTTTAAGTCACGAAAAGTGCCATATGATGATGACAGAAGGCCTGATCTTGGGTCAATACATTTCAGCAGCTGGAATCTAGGTAGATCCGACAAAGATACAGGTAATTCTTTTACTATCTACTCCCTGCACTCAAACATAGGTATGTAGTTTTCTGGGATTTGCTGGATACTATTGTAGATTTATTAAAAAATTTCACGGATTGCTGCACCATTATATGCCTTAACAGGAAACACTGATTTCATATGGACTGAAAAATGTGATAATGCCTTTATAGATTTGAAATAGCTAGTATCAACAACACCAGTTCTACGAGGACCAAACTGGGATATACCATTCCAGATCTCATCCGATGCATCAGACACAACCGTTGGAGAAGTTCTTGGCCAAGAAGAAGAAAAGAAACCCTATGCTATATATTACATTAGCAAAAACTTAACCCCTGCTCAGTTGAATTACACAGTAACAAAGAAGGAGTTTTTAGTTGTTATTTATGCTATTAACAAATTCAGACACTATATAACTGGATACCCTGTAATTTTGTATACGGATCACTCTGCTATTAAATACTTAGCTAATAAACCTATTACAAATGGAAGAGTGACACGTTGGTTGCTACTTTTGCAGGAATTTGACATAACTATTAGGGATCGATCGGGGAAGGAGAACCTTGTGGCTGATTTCCTCTCCCGAGTGCCAATAACAGATAATGCAATAGCAGTAGAAGATTAGTTTCCAGACAAGCACCTCTTTTTTGTCACCGTAAAAACACCATGGTATGCAAATGTGGAAAATTTTTTAGTAGTGGGGAAACTACCTAAACATCTGACACCCAGAGAAAGGAAATCTATAGTACCGAGCAACACTCAGTTCTCCTAGATTGGAGGATATCTTTTTCATACAGGGGTTGATATGCACATCCGCAGGTGTATTAGGGAGGATGAAATTTATGACATCTTAAAAGCCTACCATGATGGACCGTGCGGTGGAAATTTTGTAGATAGCAGAACTGGACACAAAATTTTACAAATGGGCTACTATTGGCCCACGATCTTTAAAGATGCTAAGAAATTTGTTTAGGCCTGCGACAGCTGTCAAAGGATGGGCCACCCTGGCCAATTTGATGAGATTCCCCTGCATCCACAGTTGGTTATAGAACCTTTTGAGTGCTGGGCACTAAATTTTGCTGGGCCAATCAACCCATCATCCAACTAGAAATCATATATACTAGTTGCAACAGAATATGTAACTAAATGGGTGGAAGCGGTCGCATTACCTAGAGCCACAGAAGACACCGTGATACATTTTATTTTTGAAATCTTTGTATGGTATGGATTACCCAGAGAAGTAATCACTGATGGAGGGCCACAAATTGTGGGCCAAAAGATTGCTGCCACACTAAAAAATCATCATGTTATTCACAGGGTTACCTCTCCATATCACCCGCAAGAAAATGGGTGGGTAGAAAGCACCAACAAAGTAATTGAAGCTATCCTAACGAAGACTGTCTCCTCACACAGAAGAGATTGGGCTACTCGACTGCCAGAAGCCGTATGGGCATATCGTACAACTTGGAGGAATACAACTAGATACTCCCCATATCAATTGGTATTTGGTGAGGAACCTATTTTTCCCATAGAATTTGAAATATAAACCATAAGGACAGCCCACGAAGTGGGACTAGATTTAACTAAAGCCCAGATGAATAAATTAAAACAAATAAATTAATGAGATGAGATTCGACTATCAACTCTTCAACATACTGCACTGATCCAACAACAAAGAGCGAAATGGCCTGATGCCCTCATCAAGAAGAAGACCTTCCACGAAGGTGACTAGGCACTTTTATATGATTCCAGGTTCCAGGACTTCCCAGGCAAACTCCAGACCAGATGGTTAGGCCCCTATGAGATACAAGAGGTGTATGAAAATGGCACCCTTACATTAACCACCATCAATGGGTCTAGCCATTCTTTTAAAGCGAACAGACATCGAGTACACTTTTATCACAAACCGCTTACAAGGGAATCCTTTTGCCAGTAGATACGAGAAGATTCCACAATAAAAATTCTTGCTAAGGAGAGAAATCCTTCCACAGCACCAGTTCAATGAAGGAATATACTTTTTTTTTTCAAACCTATACATAAGCTTTCCTTTATATTCTTGATTGGATATGATTTCTTATTAGTTTTTTCCTCTGTTTTCTTTGTTGTTCCCTAAAAGGAACATCAATTTTTTGTGTGTATTTTTGCTTCACTGTTCCCTAGAGGGAACAACTGTTGTTCCCTATAAGGAACAAAAAAAAAAATTGTGTGTGTATTTTTGTTGTTCCATATAGGGAACATCTGTTGTTCCCTATAAGGAACAACAATTTTTTGTGTGTATTTTTTCTTTGTTGTTCCCTACAGGGAACAACTTCTATTCCCTATAAGGAATAGAAATTTTTGTATGTGTAGTTTGCTTTGTTGTTCCCAACAGGGAACAACTGCTATTTCCTAGAAGGAACAACAATTTTTGCATGAATTTTGTTTGTTGTTCCCTACAGGGAACAACTGTTGTTCCCTCTAAGGAACAAAAAAATTTTTTGTGTGTGAATTTTGTTTTGTTGTTCCCTCTATGGAACAACAATTTTTTGAGTATAGCTTGCTTTGCTATTCCTTAGAGGGAACAGCTACTGTTCCCTTTAAGGAACAACATTTCAGTGTGAATGTTTCTTTTACCATTTTCTTTCGAAGAACAACACTTTGTAAATATTTTTGAAAGAACATCCTATTTCTTCTAGATTCATCCCTAAACCACCCCAGTTTCACTTTGGATAATCCTCTTAATGACATGAAAAGTACAATATGTATGGAGGTATAGTGGAACAGGAAAATACCGTGAATATTATCATCTTTAAAAAGATTGCTTTGTGATGATTCATAAAAAGAAAAAGACACAGTTATCTATCTCACTTTACTATCCTCATTTCCACTATAAATCAAACTGATTGATTATTTGTATCACGCTGTTTCTCCCTTGTCTATATAACTTTCTCTATACATTATTAATAAGATTATGGGTATATTCTTATTTTTATATTGATATGTCAAACTTCTTCCGCCATCCCTACTCTTAAGGAGTGATGAGCCACCCTCTATGTATAAAATGGGGATTAAAAAATAAATAACAATATAAAATAAAAGGAGATAAAAAAATATATCTATGTTTACTAATGATTTTATGATTTTTTTATAGATGGAGGACAGGGGGTCTCATCACGAGCCAACCTACCATGATCATAAGGAAGAAGCGAAGTGGCATTCCCACTATGGACACCACACCAGGCATATGATCCAATGGATGCATAAACAGACGAAATCCTTGGAAACAGGAGGTCTCATCACGAGCTGGCCTGACCACTCTCACTACTTCCCAGTGAATGGCAATGTGTTCACCTAGTCACCAAGCCAGCACATTGGTCTCTACTATGGAACATCATAAGACATTTCCCCAACTATACATAGAGGACCATGGTTCTCAAGGGTTAATAAGAAACTCTGTCGAGGCTATGGACACTTGCGGGTAACAGAAGCTCTGCTAATGGTATTGAAGCTTTATTTTACATCAATAATTATTACAATACCCTCTTCTTATAATATTTTCTATGGAGAGATTATAGTCCTAAATACCCCATTGAACCTATATGCATGAATATTTTTAAAAGTCAATCACAATGACGTAAGTGGAATAATGGCACTAAACATATTATTTCTTGTGTTTTTGCATGTTGTTCCCTTTTTCTTTATTATATCACATCACGACAGCTTATTACTTATTTTATTCATAGTACAAACCTTGATTTCACTCCTCCAATATTCTTTATGATCTTGTCATTAATGTGCGTGCTTTACCAATCCATTATTCCTATACCTTGCCGCGAGCGCCTTACCCTTTTCATTTCATTTGGTCGAGGACAACCTATCATTTTGAAGGGAGGCGGGGACCCCCAGTGTACTTACGAATGCACTATCATGCTCTCATTTGATTGTGTAGAATAATATGACATTCCATGATTGCAGCACATGCGGTATAATAACAGCCTTAATAACGGTATTAATATTACAAAAACATCACATAACCATTTTCTATTCCATTACTCGGCTCTGTGTGTCATTGTATTTTTGCTGCTACACTTATCGTTTGCAGAGTCACATCACTATGGGAGGAAGAGCAGTACGTAGAGAACCATTGATATTGTCTGTTTCTGATGCAGCTAGGGCAATCTTAGCTCAGGCTGGGTGGATAATGTTCTTTACAAGATTTCAACCACCCAACGAGGAAATTGCCATCGAATTCTTACGGAATTTACAGAATGAACATTCTGTGGGAAGGGGAAGGTAAATTGTAGTATCATACGCGATAATAGTAGAAGCATGCAGGTTACCAGCAGAGGGACCTGTGTGGTCTGGCAAGCGGTTAAAGCTGCAGGATGCTATCTAAGTTTTCAGAGATGAAGGATAAGAGCCGGTCAAAAAGGGAAAGGGTTTTCGGCCATCCTCTCTTGGAGAACCATGGGAAGAGCTAGCAAGAATCGTGCAGAACTACATTACATGCGACGGGTGAAAAGATGTGGTAAGGTCGCGTCAAATGAAACTTTTAGCAGTTCTAAAACAAAAATGTTCTATTAATTTACCTGCATTATTGAACTCTTTATTGCATGACACCGCTGTGAGGCTAAGACAGTCTCAACATGTAGAAACTGTGGTAAGCCATCACTGTTTGATTAGGCTAGTAGTCAGCCATAACCTTGCCCAGCAGCAATCAAGCTGGGATGATTTACTTTCAGCTTTGGAAGGAGGTTTAGCCCTGCCTGCACCTAACCAGGTTCAAAAAAGGAAAAGGAATCCCCTTTCAAGGGACATACCTCAAGAGCGGAGACAATCCGCAAGGCTGAGGTTGAGGACAAGAATGACAAAAAATTCTCAGGACAATATTATCCCTCAAAAGCGCAGATGATCTGCAAGGTTGAGGTCAGGAGCAAGAGTGGCCGAAAAACCTCAAGGCAGTACCAGCCAACCGATAGAATTATCTAGCTCGGTAAGAGAACTATGCTTGCAGCTAGAACCGCAAGACCAGGGTGTTCTTGAATCAAATCATGAGGAAGAAGCAGAGCATTTAGACGAAAAAAGAAATGAATCAAGACTCCCCTCAACACCAAGCGTGGGCCCCCAAGAGGATTTGTTGCATGATTTCGACCTTGCCCAGGTCCTGGCCAATATGAGTAATTATATGCAGTCCGAAAGCACACTCAATTTTAATGAAGAAGCAATCCAATCTGTCGAGAATGCTGGGAACACCGAATTTCCATCTTCGTTGAGAGGTGCAAGCCGTGAAGTAGAACACCAATCCGGTGACACACTTCCCATGAAAAATAGCCAGGTAGGCCTAAGCACAGAATACATAGGCCAAGGAGAAGAAGTAGAGATAGAGATACTTCAGGAAGCTGATACTTAATCCGGAGACACAGTTCTATTAGGACAGAGCCAGAATGAGCAACCAGGCTCTCTAGGGACAGAAAATATTAATGAGACTATCAGCAGAGTAGTGGCTCCTTTGAAAAACTATAGAGCCAAATTGAAAAATCTTAGGAAGGAACAATAAAAGCTACGCAAAAAAATAAAGAGGCTCAAAAGGAAAAAAAAGGAAATTATAGTGGGGAAGGTCCCGGAAAAAACCCTAGAGATAGAAAACACAGCTCAAACAGAGCCCATAGCCACTCAACCAGTCATCATCAAAGAAGAATAGCATCAAACTGAGCCCATGCAACCAGTCATCTTTAAAGATGAGTAGCATGAAACTTTTGGAGATGAAACTACTCGAACAGAGGAAGCACCCTTCCATAGCATGGGCACTCTGACAAGCACACCAGCTAAAGACAATACGACACACAATGATCCCACTGTTCTGAATCTTCAAGAAGAATTAGCACAAGCTCGACTCACGATAGAACGGTTTGAACAAGAAAATTTTCCCCAACAAAAGTATCATGTGTTGCAGAAGCAGCTTCAGGAGATGAATGAGACAGAGAACGAGACCTTCAACAAATACAATAAGGTAGAAGAGAAAATAGAAAAAATCAAGCTCATATTGGAGAAGGTCCTAGCCCGGACAGACACCATCTGCTCCTTATACACAGACGTATTGGCGTGCAGCGCTCCCGCCACTAATTACGCCTTGTTTATGCTAGAACGATACTTTCTGTTAAAAATTAAAGCCGTAAGAGCTGGAAAACCACTTGAGTTGAACACAGTTGAAGATTTTATACGTTGCTGCAAACTATATGGTGTAAAGGATCAAATATTTCTTTGCGAATTTTATTTGCACAATCTTGTATTAGTAGATGAAGTGGAAAAGAACCCCAACTCTTTCATGGGAGACATTCAGTTCCAAGATTTTATTTTATTTGTGATTAATCAAATTAAATGGTTCAAAGCTCATAAAACCTTCCAAAAACAAGAGCATGGGTTGGATCTTATGGTAAGAAGTGAACCCAAGCATCCCTTGCAAATTATTGCCAACCAAAAGAGTCTGATGAAATGGGAAGGGGTAATTCAAGTCTTAGGGCCTATTCATAAAGGGATTGTACAAAATGGAGTGTCATATTTTCAATCCATTCGCGAAAGTTCTATGATTGCATCCAAGCTTAGGTGGGCGGTCTCTACTGGTAGTGTGCAGGATAGAGAGCCATTTCATTATAGAAATTTTAAAGCAGTCATAACCCATTTTATCACCTATAGCAACCTCATTTTAAGAGAGGGACCTTATTGGTTAGGCTGTCGGTTTCGTAGCCCTATCATTTGGTATCCTCCCGAAGGTTACCGGGTCACCTATGAATTACTTGAAGGAGAGGAAAGGACCGATTTTGCACTGTTAGCTCAACATCTTGGTATCAGACCAATTTTTGATGCCCCTTCTCCAGCCTACTCTTTAACTGCACTCCATTAGAATTTATTATTTTCATGAGGACGTGAAACAGAGTAAGTAGGGGAGTATGTTGGGTTGCGAAATGGGTATGTATTTTCTAGTAATTTCATCCTCGTTATTCTTTAATTCTTATCTTTTCCATGTCTTAATGCGCTAATATATTAAGGAATTATGGTAAGAAATGAGGAATGATTGCAGTTGCGAATTAATTAACGTTTACCCTTATTTATGCAGGAAATTGGAAAAGGAACGATTATTGTTCCCTGCTATTGGCACAGCCAAATTCGACAAGATAAGAAAGGATGAGTTAATTGCGAACAAGGCTAAGAACGAATCAAAGGGATCAGCACAGATGTCTTAAATTTAGCAATTGGTTGCGAATATCACATTTACTATTTACTTTCTCCTCTTTATGGTTATAAAAGGGAACGATTATAGGAAGAAAGGGGAATCGTTGTTACTCTTCCAATTGTAAAATTAATTACAAACTGCATCGTTGGAAAGCGCAATTACATTGTAATGCTACTCATTTTAATGATTAATTGAAGTCGTTGCATTCATTCTCATCATCTGAAGTAGCAGTGGCTAAGGGCCTGGCTCCTGGTAGTGTTAACTGCTTCTCTATGTTATATTTCCAACTCTTGTAGCGTGTGATTTATTTGGTAATTTATTGCTACCGTAAGTTCATTTCATTTGTTGTTTTCTGTATTAATATATTATGCATTCTGTTTATGATTAATTTCGTTATCATTCGATATGAATCCTGCTCATTCCAACGTGAGTTATTTGAGACATCATATTGCATTGCCTATATCATCTATAAGAGTTTAATTATCGCTATTAGATTCTCAAAAGTGATATTGTCTCTCTCTTAATTTCTTTACAGAAAGTTAATATAATTTAGAATTGAATCAGCTAAGTAGGAGTGAGTTATTATTACTGTGCTCCTAGCTAATGATACCATCCTTTGGATTACTATGAGATTTGATTTCAATAGCAGATTACACTTTGATATTTCCTTTAATGATTGCAATTGGAGTTCATTAGATACTTCCATTTATTCTTGTGATTAAGATCTATACTACAATTTAGGAAATATTACTCTTTGAATTAATATCAGCCACATACTGTGTACACTCTTGAAACAAAAGGACTTTCCTGGATTGATGATTAATGTGACATAATTAGGAGTTTTAAAAGTACCTTCTATCACTCAACACTGACCTCAATTAGCCTTTTGTCATATTTCATTTTATATTTTCATGTGACTTGATCCCTAGAGAGCTGCTTCATCGAGCTAAGCAGGTTGCTGGAAGATTTGAACTTTGCAGGTGTCATCCACAAGTGACACAGTGAAGATTATAAAAAACCCATGGCTGCAAGAAGGAAAACAAAAAAAGGTGGTCATTACCACAGGTATGATTCCATGGATATGAATTTACTCAATGAGGACCCTACTTCCATGGAGGTTTTCAGAAGAACTGGCTGCTTGCAATTCTGTCAGAGGTTGCAGGGCTTTCATCTACAGGTTTCCAAGGATTTTGCCACCAACTTCACAGGAACATCTTTAAAGGTTGGAATTATGAACCTTACAGTGACACAAGAGAGCACCTCATCAGCTACAAGAATCCCTAGTGGATGGGAAAAGTGGTTTAAAGGCATCAAATTCACAATGCAGGATTGCAAAGAGTTCATCAAGAAAGAACAATGTGAAATTGATCTGACAAATGCTATCCCTAGGAGTTTCATGGACGAAAATTATTAAAA
This sequence comes from Pinus albicaulis, assembly GCA_034641835.2. Lineage (NCBI taxonomy): Eukaryota > Viridiplantae > Streptophyta > Pinopsida > Pinales > Pinaceae > Pinus > Pinus albicaulis. The sequence continues at coordinate 1,481,246,055 of CM076570.1, forward strand.
GATGTTGATGGTCATTCAGAAATATTTCACCTGTGAAGGAAGGCTTCACACGGCCTACTCCTATCATCTTAGACTTCTTTTTCATTTTGTAGGTAAGAGGTCACTTGACTTGCCTTTTTATTTATACAGAAGTCTAGGGAAAATGTGAGATAAGGTTCAAATCAAGACAGAAGGAAGTGAGACTTCTCTTTTTCATCATGGTATAATTAAGCTTTTAGTGTTAGAAGAATTGAGTGTTGAAGGTTGCAACAAGAAACAATGAAATTGGCATCCGGAAACAACATCCTTGATCCTAGTGAGAATTAAGCACCTACACTAGGTGGGGCCCACACAGGCTATTTTTAGGTGTATGTATATTTTTAGAATTGTGAGAAAATTCTATTTATAGATGATGTTCTATTTTTGGAATGCATGTGTGAAGTCTGTTCATAGATCGCATGTCTAAAAATATAATTCATGTTGATTATTATTATCTCTTAATAATAATTAGACAATAAACAATAATATATTCTCTTGAAGCACTTGATTTTAGCTAACTAATGTGGAAAACTAGTTTACTGAAGGAATTTCAAGTTCTAAGGTTGGTTGGTGGGACATGCAAGTGGAATTCATTGTAACTGAGTGATACAAAGTTGTAACAAAGTAGGATGTGTAGTTATGTGATTTGAAAAATAGTTTAACTCAGTTAATTGAGTTAAACTCAGTTGTACTAGTTGTAATTGAACATACACTAGTGAGAGATCAGTGAATTAATTAATTGATTAATTCACAAGCAGTGGTCTCACATGTAACTGAAGATTTACTACTGTTAACTACATGCATGTCAGATCCAGTGGAGACCCAGTTGAGAGATAGGTGAAAGGGATAGTTTGACTATCAGTTGTGACATTAGTCAGTGCACACTTGCAACCAAACACACATTGGTGATGCATATGAGTACTGCGTAGTCAAGTTAGGCAATAATTAATCATTTAGAGGTTCTTGACCATCAGGGATTGCACAGTGGAGGTAGGCTATCAGGAGGCAGTAAATTGGTGCATGTATTTGCCAATTTTTGTATGACAGTGTGAGACAATTTTATATTGTATAGAGAGCTCTTGGATTAGCTTTTTGTATGATATTATTTCATGATCCATGATATATAAATAATATATGATAATGGGGTTTTTAGCTTTATGCTTTCCTGGTAAAAACATTTGTGCTATGTGTGATTGATCTTTCTTCATGTGTTTTCAATTGGGGATTAAATTTCCGCAAAGATTTAAGTAGAAGGATTTTGTATTTTACAGTGGCATATAATTGTTAGATCAAGAGAATCTAGGCAATAAATAATTGTATTAAAATTTCCACATGGTATCAAAGCAAAGAATATTGCAATATTGAAGTAGTAGCTGAGTTTGTTGGTGGAAACAATTCGAATTTTCTGCAAGAATTTCTTGGTGTGACGGTTGAGTAAACATCGAAATGGCTTTCAATGGTTTGCAGTTAGAGTATGCACTTGAGGGAAGCTCAAACTACGTTTCATGGAAGGATAGGATGGAGGTTGTGCTTAAAGATAATGGCCTGAAGGAATTCATCGACAGTGATGTTCCTAAGCCCACTTCGACGGATGTTGCATTACTTGATGCATGGAAAAAGAAAGTAGCAAGGGTGAGGAGGATTGTGTTGGAAGGTGTATGAGACCACATTGTCTCAAGCCTTCATGGAAAAGCTCATATGCTATGTGGAAGGATTTTACAGATCAATTCCAAAGTAGCTGCGACCATAGGAAATTGGTGCTGAAGGATAAACTCAGAAAGATCAAGATGGAAAAGAACGACACTATTTCGGTATATTTAACAAAGTTTGTCCAATGCAGGGATGAGCTTGGAAGTGTAGGAGTAAGTGTTTCTGATGACGATTTGGTGATATTGGCTCTCTTAGGACTTCCTAAGAGTTGGCATATTTATCAAGGCTCTGTCAATGGATGGGAAAAACTGCCGAATTTTGAACAACTATGATCGGATCTAGTGTGGGACCAGTCCATGCAGAACACCAGAGATGGATCTTCATCAAAGCTTGATGATGAAGAGGATTGTACTTTGGCTTCTAAGGCGAAGGAGGGGGAGGGGAAGAAATTCCATTCTAAATCTGAGGCCAGGGAAGATGTCAAGGAGCACAACATGTCCAAAGTGAAGTGTTTTCACTGTCACGAGTATGGACATATTGCCACAAATTGTCCACAAAAGAAGAAGAACAAGACGGTTTCTAGAGCTACAGTTGGTGAGGCTCTTGCCTCGCAATTTGAGCTTGACTTCTCATTGACCGCATGCATGGTGTCAAGTGCATTGGGATTGGGGAGGTACTTTGATAGTGGTGCTTCCTTTCACATGAGGAGAGATAAGAAACTTTTTAGTGACTTGGAGGAGAAATATCTCCAGATGCATATTGAGTTGGGCGACGATGGATGATATAGTGAAACTGGAATTGGTACCATTACCTTTCAGAGGGCGTCAGGTAAAAAATTTCATTTAAAAGATGTTATGCATGTTCCAGGTTTGAAGAAAAATTTAGTCTATGTCGCAATGTTAGAGGATAGAGGCTATGATGTTGTGTTTAGTGAAGGAAAAGTTTTCCTGTGACACAAAGCAACAAGGAAAGCCAAGAAGGTTGGGATTCGAGTTAAGAATCTCTACATAATTTATGTAGATGGGATTTCTACTGGGCTTCCTACTATTGGGAAGTGTGAGAAAGCCATGCAATTGACCCTTGAGAGGGAGCTGGATTTGCATGCAGGTAAGAGTGAACCTCAGGATGTGGAGCGGCCATAAGGTGAGGATCATGGAGTGGGATCAACCACTCACGCAGATAAATTTCATGCCATATGGGTAGAGGGAGTGCATGCAGCTATACCACCAGGTGAGAGGTGGGGCGACATGTATGGATAATATTAAGAAGAAATTTATGGGTAGGATTCATTGAGATGATGTAGATCTCATGAATCGAACCTGGCTATGAGAAGCCCACAGTACAACAGTAGCAGGATTAGTTGGATTGATGCAGTAAGATGTCGTGAGGACATGAAATCAGAGTGACAGTGTCGGATAATGGAGTGCGGATCAGAGTTGACAGCAAGTGCAGAGTGCATGGATGCAGAGGTCAGAAACGTAGTGGTTCCTAAAGGCATGTGTAGTTGGTATCAGCAGAAGTCAAAAGACTTTGATGACAAATGCATTATAATGATTCAATTTTTTGGAGGCTATTCAGTTTCGGTAGTGTTTCATGCAAAGGTTGCAGGGCGAATGCTTGGAGTTGCATGTCACATGCAAAGACATTCCTTTCTTGTTGAGAGGGAGTGTTGAAGGTTGCAACAAGAAATAGTGAAATTGGTATCTAGAAACAACATCCTTGATCCTATTGAAAACTAAACACCTACACTAGGTGGGGCCCACACAGGCTATTTTTAGGTGTATGTCTATTTTTATAATGGTGAGAAAATTCTATTTATAGTGGGAGTCTATTTATAGATGGTTGAGATGATTCTATTTATAGATGATGTTCTATTTTTTGAATTCATGTGCAAAGTCTATTCGTAGATAACATGTCTAAAAATAGAATGCATGTCGATTATTATTATCTCTTAATAATGATTAGACAATAAATAATAATCTATTCTCTTGAAGCACTTGATTTTAGTTAACTGATGTGGAAAATGAGATAACTATATGAATTTTGAGTTCTAGGGTTGGTTGTTGGGACATGCAAGTGGACTTCGTTGTATCTGAGTGACATAAATTTGTAATAGAGTTGGATGTGTAGTTATGTGAGTTGTAAAATAGTTTATCTCAGTTAAGCGAGTTAAACTCAGTTGTGCTAGTTGTAACTAAACATACACTAGTGAGAGATTAGTGAATTAATTAATTAATTAATTCACAAGCAGTGGTATCATATGCAACTGAAGATTTACTACTGTTAACTAAATGCATGTCAGATCCAGTGGAGACCCAGTTGAGAGATAGGTGAAAGGGATAGTTTGACTATCATGTGTGACATTAGTGGGTGCACACTTGCAACCAAACACACATTGGAGATGCCTATGAGTATTGCACAGTCAAGGCAGGCCAAAATTAATCATTTAGAGGTTTTTGACCATCAGGGATTCCACAGTGGAGGCAGGTTGTTAGGAGGCAGTAAATTGGCGCATGAATTTGCCAATTTTTGTATGATAGTGTGAGATGATTGTATATTGTACTAAGATCTCTTGGATTAGAGTTTTGTATGATATTGTTTCATGGTCCATGATATATATATTTATATATGTAGTATATGATAGTGGGGTTTTTAGATTTATGTTTTCCCGATAAAAACATTTGTGTTATGTGTGATTGATCTTTCTTCATGTGTTTGCAATTGGCGATTAAATTTCCGCAAATATTTAATTAGAAATATTTTGTATTTAACAGTGGCATGTAATTGTTAGATCAGGACAATCCAGGAAATACATAATTGTATTAAAATTTATACGTTGAGGAGGTTAGATAGAGATTGGACTTCCTTCTTGTTCATGAGTGGTTATGAAATTGAAGAAGTTACTCCTAATAAAGCCTCCAAACCTAGAAAAATTTCATCACCAGTTGTGGTAGAGGAAGTTGAAGAAGGAAATATATCATCTCCTCTAGAACCTGTGAGCAAGGAAGCAGAACCTTTGCAGAAGACTGACACACCTAAATCAACACCTGCAAAAAGAAGCAGACAATAAACAAGCAAGGCATCAAGAGAGTTACTAGGAGCTAGATAGTGGATAAAGGTAATTTGGAGGATATCATGCATGCAATTGACATTGAATATTCACCCATCGTACAAGCTGAAGACATTGAAGATGGAGGAAGAAAGCTGAAGAAAGGTAAGACTGCTAAAAAAATAGATTTTGCAGGTGATGATGCTGGTTTCATTTTTCAACCTAGGAAGTCAATGACCAGACATGCAAGGAAGGTCATGGAAAGAAAATAGATTGAGAAAACTAATGAAGTTGTTGCCTAGCCAACAAGCATCATAAATTTGTCTTTACCAGCAAAGGAAGAACTGGTTATCAAGCAAAGAAAGGGTAAAGAGAAAATTATTGAAAACCAGAAATAGAAACCCTCAAAGAGTAGTTGAAGGAGACAGGTAAAGAGATATCAACTTTGAAGAAAGAGGAAAATAAAAACAGAGCTGAGAAGTGTCAATTTGAACAAATGAGTAAAATCTGGGAATAACAAGTCACAAGTGTTTCAAAAACCTTGGACAATATAGAAAATTTGGTGAAATGGAATCAGCCGCTAAGAGGGGAGGTTAAACATGTTAGGAGGATGAATCTGCACTTACAATCCAAAAACAGAGAATTTAAGGATAAAGTGGAAGACCTTCAGGACCAATTGGATTTGATTCAAATGGAGTTGGAAAAGAAAGGACTGAAGATGACAGTGGTAGAAGAGCCCATTAGTCAATTGATTTTAAATGAAGAGGAAACACCATAGGAGTAAAAATTGAGATGGAATATGTTTGATGAAGATCATAACATGCAGAGAACCCAAATTTTGTAGCCAGAGAGCAATTTTTGAAGACATTCTTGAACTCAGCAAATTCTGGTTTTTTGGACAGTTTCGTAGTGTACCTCAACCTTGAGGCTAGAAATACGGTACCAAAATTCCCGTAGGTGTATTTTTTCCTTAAAATGTAGTTTTGTCAATTTTTAAGAAGGGAGATTGAATGTTTTCAAGGTGTCTTTGCATAATGAAGGTGTTGGAACAACAAAGGAGTCAAAGGGATAGATGGAAAATCATGTTTTCATACACTACTAAAACTTGCTACGAAACTGCCTAAAACTGCCCTATTTTTATAGCCGAGGAGTTTTTGAAGAATTTTGAGCATCTCAATAGCACATCAGCAAGCTGGAGACGTCCAACATGTCAGTGGACCATACTAGCAGAGATTCATGACTCAAAAAGAGTGCCACACATCTATCTCATCAGTCAAAACAATGTTTAAATTGAAGGTCATCCATTTCTAAAAATCATGATTATGTTCCATAGATCTACGGGTGGTTTGAAGATGTAAACTGGTGATGAATTATGGTGATTTGTCCTTCAAGCATGTGACATTAATTACGTGACCATTATGTAACCATTTCACCGATAGGATAAATGAATGTAATAAATTGGAGATAGAGTCCTATTAGGAGTTTGTTTTCTTTAAAGGATAGCTGTAATTTTTCTGTTTCAAGTTAGTGGTTTCAGTTATGATAGGTGTCAGAGTAGAATTTGAAGATTTATCCAACCAGGTAGATCATCTACACTGTAAATAATGTCCGTTTATAAACTAAACATCAAAGAGGAAAGGGTTGGATAATATGGCACCAAATTGTTGCTTGTATGTTTTATCCATTATCAGTAATAGAAAGTGACATTCTACTTCCAAACCTGAGATTCTCATGAGGTTTTTGATGTGTTTTTTCTCTGTATATTTATGTTTAATCACTTATAGTATATTTCATCTCTAATTACTCAGAATTCATAATATTATGCTCTGATTTCCTTTAGGGGTGAAATGAATGTGTTTTCCTATGTTATATGTATGAATTATTTTTGTTAAAAACCTCTATCTACCTCAGCTTCCATGTGAAGAACTACTATCACTAAGAGTACTGATGTTGACTCCATAAGCCTAATGGTAGCAAGCCTTCATTTTTCAACCAGCAATCATACAAAACCAAGTTACAATTTATAGAGTTAGCCATCTAGCATTATCCTTATTCAAAATCATAAACCCCCTTTGATAGAGCCCTCTCAAACTGAAGAGGCTAATATTCAATTAGAAGTGGTATGAAAGAGTTACATTGAGTTGATTGATGAGAAGCCAATAAAGATCAATCTGGTGATAACATTTTGGTGCATTTACCGAGAGCCTGAAGATATATTTCCTGAAGTTTTTTTGAAAACATTGAAGCTGAACTCTTAGAGGTAGCAAGAGCTTAGAATCTGTTTGAGGCTGCAACTATATTGGTGACTCCATTTCAAAATTTCGTGTTTAAAGGTGGCTTCGAGAAGGAGATATATGAGGATCAATCCAGATCCTAACCCACCTACTATTGTGGATAATCCAAACATAATTTCAAGGGGCATTCAAGGCAGCTCTTCAAAATCAGGTACTCCATCACATTCAAGATATTTTTCCTCTGAAATTTTAAGAAGTCCCGATGATAAGAAATTTGATGATAATATTCAGGAAGTTTTGTTTAGGTCTGAGAATGAAAATGAATTGAATGAGATTGTTATAGACCTACAAAGAAGAGGTATTGATACCTCAGCCCTAGTGACCTAAAAAGAAAAAGATTAATTCTGGGGGCAGTCACATCATAGTTACTATTAGAGAGGGAATATTTTGATAAGTTGAAGGAATTAGACCCATTTGAATTCTTGCTAAGAAGAAAATCTAGTATTCCTTTACCTGACTGGATCTCATTTGTAACTGGACTACAAAGACCAACTACACCACCTCCTAACAACTCATCTTCTACTAATGTTGCTCCTAAAAATACTGCAATCCCTGGTATCATGGCTGGAAATGTTCCACCTCCAACTCCTGTTGCACCTGCTAGATATGCTCCACTTGTTCTCCCAACCATCCTTAATGCCCTCCCAAGTAAATACTCTGCTAGAATTAAAACTTGGGGAAGTGATGAAGAAATTAGAGCTGAGGAACATGTAGACCAATTTAATGATTTCATATAGAGAAAGGAGGTAGACCATGAAGATGTCAAAATGAGACTTTTTTCTCAAAGTTTCACTGGTGAGGTTAGAAAATGGTTTAAAGCCCTAGCTCTAGGAATCTTGCATAATTGGAATAAGTTTGAGGATAGTTTCTTGAGAAAATAGGGAAATAGAAAAAACCCTATGCAGGCCCTTACTGAATACAATATCTTAATAAGAGTTGTAGATGAAACTGTCCAAAATTTCTCCAAGATATTTAACAAAGTTTATGATTATGTCCCTGCTCATCTTAAACCTCCACCATGCGCTGCTCAATTGCGCTATGCTGAGGCATTCGATCATGAATTCTCTATCCTGCTTAGAGAAAGATAATATCCTTCATTAGCAGAAATTCCGAATGATGTTGTGAAAGTAGAAGTAAATATGATAGCATCCAAGAAGTCTAAGATGGGAAAAACAAAACTGAAAGAAGAAGAAAAGCCTTCCACCTCAGATGATAACTTTGATTCTATGATGAAAAATATATAGAAACTTATGGATAGGCTTTCCCTTGGAAATACTTTTGCACCTCCTGCACAACATGAGACACAATTTAAAAATCCACAGCTTAGGAGGCCTCAAAATCAACAAAGACAAAGGGAAAATAGAAATCAGCCTGACCCTCAAGTGAGACCTCCCTTTCAGCAAAATTTGATTGATAAAGAAATAACTCAGCCTGAAATTCAAGAAGACTCCATTCAATTCTTAGATGAAAACATGCCTGGAATGTTTTTTACCAAAGAAGAGCAAGATGAGTCTGATCGTGATGTAAATAAGGGTGAGGAACAATCGTACTATCTTAAAGGTTATAAAAATTCAATCTTTGAGATGCAGAAGCAATACAATCTCAGAAACAGAAATGTTCCCATCACTGCAAATAAAACACAACCCAAGAAAGATGCTCCTAAAGCAGTTGAGGCTAAAAGGGATCCACCACTTCCTCCCCTATCAAAGAGGGTGAAAAGATTACTTTGGTTTTTAGTTTGGAGAATGAGATTTCCAAAATTAAGATCCCAGTCCCTTTTGGATAAATTATTAAGGTGAATGAGTATAGAATAAAAATTGTAAAAATGTTGAATTCTCAATCAGGAGCTTCAGATATCCTTAATGTCCAAGAATATCATCCTACCATCTACTTGGGACCAAGATTGGAAGATGAACATAATGACATGTTAGCCTTAGTATTCATGATATGACCTTCCACAATTCCATGTTGGATTTAGGGGCTTCTCATAACCTCATGCCTAAGGTGATTATGGAGAGGATGGGTTTGGAGATCACTAGGCCATACAAGGATTTGTTTTATTTTGATTCTAAAAGAGTTCAATGCATAGGATTGATAAATGATGTTGTTGTTGGTATCACACAAGTGTCTGCCAAGAAAGTGGTAATGGACATTGTGGTGGCAGATATTCCACCCAAGTTTGGCATGCTCTTATCCATATCTTGGGCAGCAAAAATCAAAGGCACCATGGAGATGGACTTGACATATGCCACCATTCCTGTTTTTGGTGAGCAAAGAAGACTATATAGGGAGACTAGGATGGATTATATGATAAGCAGTAAGGATAAACCTCAGAAATTTCCAATTTATGCTGCTAAAACTGAATTAGGATTAAAAATTGTTTTCAATGAGCCAACTGATGAAGCAGAAAATGAAAGGAAAGAAGAAATTGAAGAAATTGAAAATCAATAGGTTGAAAATTAGGAAAGCATAGAAGAAAAAGCATAGGGTTGGTGGCTTTTGCACCTTGATGGATCTTCTTAAAGAGAGGGGGTTGGAGCAGGCATATGGATTAGTACTCTGATGATGAAAGTAAGTTATTTTCTTTCAAAATGAACTTTGAATGCACAAATAATATGGCTGAATATGGATCTCTGTTTTTGGGTTTGGAAATTTTGAAAAGATTGGGCACCCAAAAAATTTCAGTTTGTGGAGATTCTGAATTGGTAATTAAACAAGTTGAAGGAACATATCAAACTAAGGATGTGAGAATGAGAGCTTATATAAACTTCATCATGGATATTTTTGTTCCTTGAGAAACAATTTCTTGCTGTGAAAAGAAATACGTGCTCAAGACATTAAAGATTACGTCACAAACAAAAGTATATATGTCCCTGTTCTATAAACCTTCAAACATTAATTATATAATCTTCAAATATTAAACCCATGGAAGGTTCTTCAATGCCATATCCTCCTTATGCTGAAATGAAAGGATGGAAGAAACAAGAAAGAAAGTATTTTAATTTAATATGCTGCTTGAAAGAAAATCTATCAGTGTAAAATCCTGAAGGAATGAGTAATGATAACGTTAAAATAGAGGAGCGCCCATTAAGGTTTATTTAACTCTTAAATACACATGTATCTAGAGACCTGCATCTCAAATTACTCTATTTTACTCACAGATATGAAAAACATAATGAAAACTGAGAAACTATTCAGCATAAACAGAATGAAAGAAACTTGCAAAACTTTTCATTAATTCAATATTCTTCAGTACAAAATTTTAGCTTCAAGGTCCAAAACTTGGAACCTTCATCTTTCTTCAAATTGTCTTTTTATACATTATCACGAAACAGTTTCCAATAATGAAACTGATTCTAACTATTCTAACTAACTCTAACTGCCTAAACTATTAACTGTTATAGAGGTACATGCCTCGAAAAAGTCTTATTACATTTGCATAATCCTGAGAAATGACATAATGATAATTTTTATAACTTCTAATCTAAAGGAACAACTGGTCCTGAAGTGGCTGCAGAATCGACGACTACTTTTGATTTATCCATTGGGATCTTTTTTGCTGTGTCAATGGAGAAGATTTTTCATTTTTTCCAAAGTTCACTTTGAGTTGTAGGAGCATTCCTGTTGGATGTGACAGAGCCATCCTAAATTGATCCTTTTCAAGATCCATTACAATCAATAATCTGGTCTGATCAGCAGCTATGTGATGTTGTGCTTGCACTCCTACATTGGTTTTAATCCTCTGGTTTCTTTCTTCAATCTGTGAAAATATTTGTTTTACTGACGACATCGTTTTTGAATAAAGTTCATGTCCTCTAGGAGAAGAGGGGACATTTTGTTCTTCATTGACATGGAGAGTAAAACCTGGCGAATTGGGAGAGTGATCTTCTGCTAATTTGGTTCTCTTTTCCTCTCTAGGCTCCTCATCATCTATTTCAACAACATTTTCTCTACCTCTTTTGCTTGTCTTTTCCATAATAGCAGGCGTTTGAATGCTGGTTTTTGATGCACTTGTTTCACCTGGATTTGCAAGCTTCTCCTAATCAGGTTTTCTTACATGGGAAAATGCAGCGTATCCATTTTCAATTCTTCTCTGAGAGATTATTGCATGCGGATCATAAGACCATTTTTCTCCTAGCAGCAACTGTGTCTCCTCCAGCATTTTAGAAACTTCATCAAAAGCTTGTCTCGAATTGACCACAAAAGGCCCCACACTCATAGGAAATTTATACATAACACCTTTATTCTTGGGAAGAAAGTGTATCTGATCCACATTAAGGCTCTGTCTTATGAATTCCAATGCGAAAAGCCGCATGGGTAAAAAATTTGGGAGCCTATAGGGCTCAATGCTAGCTCCATACAACCTTATCTCTGAATACTCTTCAAATACAAACCAATCTCCAAATCTGCAATTAGGTCCTAGCTGTAGGAACTCCTGGGCTTTTGGTAATAAGCATGGAGGAAGAACTCCATTCAAGACTTTATAAGCAATAGTCATGAAATGGCTAGCAAACTCAAACAGTCCTGCTTCATTTTCTTCTTTTCTTATCATGTCGGTCCAGAACATAACTGTTTGTTTATGTTTATTAACATCAACTATATTCAATCCCAAACTCATAAATTCTTTGACATTCTAATATAAAAACAAGTAAACAATCAATGACGGGAATATGAAAAAACCTGTGAGAGGGAGGGCCATCAATTGTGAATTTACGATTTCCTGCCAGAAGATGGAATGTCGAGAACCACCCCTGGTTTCTTCATTAGCAAGAACATCCCCAAAACTGATTTATCAACTGTCTGGTCATTGTATTTACCCAAAATCTCCGCAGTGCAACTAAGAACTGGTCTATACTCAACATTGAACGTTTCCAGGCTAAATTCTTCTCCTTCTAACTGAGCCTCCTTTGAATTTGGTTTCAAGTATGACATGTACAGACTGAATTCTTCATTTGAAATGTCTTCAAAATAACGAGCCAGTGAATCTTCAGAAAACTGCAGTGATGACTCATTTTTGGGAAAACACAATGCTTGATGGATCAATTGCGTTGATACCTGGAGAACGTTTTCTCCCTGCGAATTCATTATGAAACATTTACCAGGGTGCATTGAGGAGACAAGCCAGGAGATGAACTCAGGAAACAAGTGGGTTTTTGGAATACAGGCAGACAAAACACCGGAACTCTTCATGGCTGAAAACACTGGAGATTCCTCGGTGTTTAGGGTCACTTGATGATACAGCAAGGGATGATTGACAGATGACAGGGTATCGTGAATGTCCCTTTCACTGTCCATGAAGGAACTGAAGCTTGATGAACCGGATAAAGAGGCTCGTTTTTCCATGGCTGACAGACGATGAAAACAATACGGGGGTATTGGGTAATGAAAAGGTGGCGGGAGCACGACTCAAAGGGAAAAAGAACCACAATCAAACAAGAATGGGACAAAGAACAATTTAACAGCTAAGAAAAACCATAATAAATGCCGAAATGATGTCACTATGGGGGGTCCGGGAGTACGGTGGAAGACATCGACCTATACCCCCCGTAATGAATCTCAGCCATTGATCATGGCTCGCCCAAGATTTTGACCAGTCAACTACGGGGGGTCCGATTTTGATAATTAGCGGGCTATTTTCCCCACCGTAATAACTAATCCGGAACCACTCTCCCACGATCCCCACTTCCGCTCGGGAAGTGGTTTGAACTTTAAGCTCGAAATAAAACATGTATTTCAATAAATTTTAATAATCATCGAGCTTTGAAACGCTTCTTTTAATGAGATAGTATAAAAACTTTATGCTATAACATATGTTTTTCTGATTTTCTAATTTTTTTGTATTTTTGATACTCAAAATAAAGATTGAAAACGATATGCGGATATGATCCACAACAGAGATGTTGGCAAATTTTCAAGAATATTCATTTATTGTGAAAACTAGGGATCAAAACTCAGCAGCTGATTCCCTAGCTATTTCTGCAAGTTTGTTTGTTATCCTTGCACATTCCACTAAAAAGTATGGGATTGAAGTTCGTCATAGGCCTGCCATCCCAGATAACATCATCCATTGGCAAGTTTTTGAAGATGACCAACAAGTCAACATTTTCATAAAGTTGAAGGAGGAGTTTGAAAGCAAAAAGTAGATCATCAAAACATGATTGCTGAAACTAAGGGTAGTTATTAAGTTTTGCAGTTGAAGAAAAATTGTATACCCAAGGGTATTATTCCACTTGAAAAGCTTTTTGACCAAAATAATGTTTTCAAATCTCCTAGAATATAGGCTAATGATGAAGAGGTAGAGACTTGTAATCTTGGTACAATTGCAATGCCTAAAATGATAAAACTTTCTAAGTTTCTTTCTATGTATATCAAACAAAAATATATTGAGATGAAGAAGAAGTTTATTGATGTTTTTTCATGGAGTTATTCTGATTTGAAGAAGTATGATCCCACTATTATTCAACATACTATTCCTATCAAAGAGAATGAGAAACCTTTCAAACAGAAATTGACAAGGATAAATCTATTGCTCATGCCTCTCATTGAGAAGGAAATTAAGAAGCTTTTTGATGCAAAAATTATTGTTCATATCAGATTCTCAAAATGGCTTGTTAACATGGTACCAGTTAAAAAGAAGAGTGCAGAGATCAGAATCTGCATTGATTTTAGAAACTTGAACAAGGCTTCTTTGAAAGACAACTACCCTCTTCCTAAGATGAATCAAATTTTGCAGAATTTTTGTTGGTTCCCAAAGGATGTCTATGCTGGATGGTTTTTCAAGATACAATTAGATATTGGTACACCCAGAAGACCAATATCCAGCATACATGGGGGACACTCATGTATGCCAATATGCCCTTTGGTTTGATGAATGTAGGAGCGACTTTTCAAAGAGCAATGGACATTGCATTTTCTAAGGAGAAAGATAAGCTAGTGGTGGTCTATCTGGATGACATAACTATATTTTCAAGAACAGAGGAAGACCATTTGAAGCATCTGGAGAAAGTTCTGATGAAGTGTTGAAGATTTGGTATTTCTCTTAATCCCACTAAAATTATTTTTTCTCTAACGTCTAGAAAGTTTCTTGGGCATATTATATCAAAATATGGGATAAATATTGATCCAAATAGAGTCAATGCCATTCAGAAAGTTGACCTACCAAGGAACAAGAAGGAAATTCAACCTTTCCTTGGGAGAGTTAATTTTGTTAGAAGGTTCATCTTGAACTTTGTTGAGATTGTCAAAGATTTAACCAAGATGTTGAATAAAGGAGTTGATATTAAATGGACAGTTGAAGCAAAGTAGTCATTTGAAGAAATTAAGAAAGCACTCACTCAGGCCCAAGTATTTATTAGCCCATATTTTTCAAAATAATTTCTAGTTTTTACATTTGCATATGAAAACACCATAGCTGGAGTTTAACTGAAAAAAGGACAGTAAGGTACAGATCAAAAAATTTCATTCTTTAGCAGAATCCTTGCTAACTCAGAGCTGAAATACAATATTTTAGAAAAATAGGCATATGCTTTGATCAAATCCATTAAAGATTTTAGTATCTATATTTTGCATTCTCATGTCATAGCATTTTTGCCTAACATTGTGGTGAAGGACATATTGACTCAAGCTGATCCTGATGGAAAGAGAGGGAAGTGGATAGCTAATTTGCTGGAGTATGATATAGAAATCAGACCTACAAAATTGGTGAAAGGACAAGGGCTAGCAAAGCTAATGGCACAGTCCAATTTTGACTGTCTCGATATGAATTTTATTGCAGAAATTTCATAGTTATCAAATGAAGATGAAGAGCTGATTCCTATTGAAGAGAAGTAAATTTTATCTGACTGGTACAGAGATATCGTCTTTGTCTTACATCATCATAGAGCTACTGCAGAATTGACTAAATCAAAAGTAAGGTTTGTGAAACTGAATTCTTTGAGATATTGCATTATATATAAGAATATTTACTGGAAAGATACTGGTGGCATTATTTTGAATTGTTTGTTGGAAGAGGAAGCTGAAAAGGTGATTCAAGAGCTTCATAAAGGAGATTGTGGAGGACATCACTACTGGAAGGCCACATCAAACAAAATTCTCAGAGGAGGGTACTACTATCCCACCATGTTCAAGGATGTCTACAAGAAGATAGCTGCCTACCGTGAATGTCATATTTTTTATGGTAAGAGAAAGCTATTTCCTTTACCCTTGATGCCAATTTATGTTGAGGCACCTTTCCAACAATGGGGGATAGATTTTATTGGTGAAATACACCCATCATCTTTAGGACAACATCACTGGATCCTGACAGGAACATATTATTTCACCAAGTGGATTGAAGCAATCCCAACAAGGCAGGCAAATGATTCAGTCATCATCCAATTCTTAGAGAATAACATATTGTCCAGGTTTGGTTGTCCTACGAAGATTATTACTAAAAATGCACAGGATTTCAAATCCAAAAGGTTGATTAGTTTTTGTCATCAATATCACATAACACTTGGACACTCTACTGCTCATTGCCCACAGGGTAATGGTCTTGTTGAATCTTCTAATGAAAGAATTGTGAGAATTATCAAGAAGGTACTACAAGAAAACAAAATATCATGGAATTTGAAGTTGAAGTATGCTCTGCGGGCTGATAGAATATGTACAAAAAGATCAATTGGTACTTCACCTTATGAATTATTATATGGAGTTGAAGCCATTTTTCCCACATCCTTGGGAGTGTCTGTTATGAAATTGCTGCAAGGACTAGAAGAGGAGACTAATGCTATTCAGAGAGAATAAACCATCTTATAGCTCTGCAAGAAAAAAGGGAGGAGGTATACAATAGCCATCAACAGTCACAAAACAGAATAAAGAAGAAATTTGACAGGAAGGTCAAAGAAGAAAATTTCCAGATTCAAGATGTGGTGTTGAAGTGGGAGGCCAGAATTAAAGAAAAGGGGAAACATGGTAAGCTTGAGAATATCTGGAAATGACTATTCATAGTATTTGCATTCCATGGAAACAACACTTATCTACTTCAAGAGATGGATGGACAACCTTGTGCTGGAGGGCTTGTCAATGGCAGGTTTCTAAAGCACTATTCCTCTTAAGTTTTACTGAATTTTTACTCCATTGTATATATTCCATTTTTTTATTCTTTTCTTCTAATAAATATAGGTTGATCATAAAAATTTAGCCCGAGGTGAAGGCCATAAGAGTTTTAAGAAGGCTTGGCAAATTTTCGAGTTTTATTTCCAAAAACATGAATGGCACTGGAACTACAGGTTCTTTGGTGAACCACAAGGGCACACCATCCCAAGTGGAGTCACTGTTATCACTCATAAAGTTGTGAAAAATTTCTTGATATGGTCATATAGTTCACTCATCAAATGGATAGGGTCTCCTAAGCCATTTCAATGTGGTATAGGAAAATTTTGTTTTTTACATTTTTAGCCTATCCTAAATTTCTTTATCAACTCAATTTATGTCATTTCATGTCAAATCATTCCTCATATATTGTCAGTTTTCATTTCCCATGAATTTAAAATAAAAAGGGTGAATCTTTTAGTTTTTCAAAATTTCACAGTGTTTTATACAGGAAAACAACAAATCTCGCTACGAAACTACCTAATAGTTTCGTAGTGAATCTGTCAGACGCTTAACTAATTTCGCTACGAAAATATGTTTTTAACCTATCATGTCAGATTCATATGAGGTGTCATTTTATGATAAAAGGAGTTAGGGTGGAGGTTATTCAAGTTTGTTATGATAAATTCAAAGGTACATAGCCGTGTTTGATGTCATCATTACCTTTTTGGGCATGTATGTGTCATGATTGAAGAATGAGCTGTCTTTTAAACCATAAAAGCTTACCTCAGTTAGCCTTTTGTCATATTGCGCTTTATATTTGCATGTGAGTCGATCCGTTGAGAGCTGCTTCATCAAGCTAAGAAGGTTGTTGGAAGATTTGAACTTTGCAGGTGTCATTAGCAAGTGAGGCAGTGAAGATTATAAAGCACCCATGGATGCAAGAAGGAAAACAAACAGAGGTGGTCATTGCCACAGGTATGAGCCCATGGATATTAATTTACTAAATTAATACCCTACTGCCATGGAGGTTTTCAGAAGAGCTAGCTTCTTGCAATTCTGTCAGAGGCTGCAGGGCTTTCATCTATAGGTTTCCAAGGATTTTGCCACCAACTTCATAGGAACAACTTCAAAGGTTGGAATTATAAACTTTACAGTGATACCAAAGAGCATCTCATCAGCTATAGGAATCCCTAGAGGAGGGGAACAGTGGTTTAAATGCATCAAATTCACAATGCAGGATTGCAAAGAGTTCATCAAGAAAGAACACAGTGAAATTGATCTGACAAATGCTATCCCTAGGAGTTTCATGAAGGAAAATTATTCAAAGTTGTTGATGGTCATTTAGAAATATTTCACCTGTGAAGGAAGGTTTCACATGGTCTAATCCTACCATCTCAAACTTCTTTTTCATTTTGTAGGTAAGAGATCACTTGACTTGCCTTTTTATTTATACAGAAGTCTAAGGAAAATGTCAGATAATGTTCAACTCAAGACAGAAGGAAGTGAGACTTCTCTTTTTCATCATGGTCTAATTAATCTCTTAGTGTTAGAAGAATTGAGGAGGTTAGACAGAGATTGGACTTCCTTATTGTTCATGAGTGGTTATGAAATCGATGAAGTTACTCCTAAGAAAGCATCTAAACCTAGAAAAATTTCATCACCAGTTGTGGTAGAGGAAGTTAAAGAAGGAAATATATCATCTCCTATAGAACCAGTGCGCATAGAAGTAGAACCTTTGCAGAAGATTGACACACCTAAAACAAAACCTGCAAAACAGAAGCAGGCAGTCAATAAACAAGGAAGCAAGAGAGTCACGAGGAGCTAGACAGTATCTAAAGAGAATTTGGAGGATATCCTGCATGAAATTGACATTAAGAGTCACCCAATGTACAAGTTGAATACATTGAAAATGGAGGAAGAAAGCTGAAGAAAGGTAAGACTGCTAAAAAAATAGATTTTGCAGGTGATGATGCTGGTTTCATTTTTCAACCTAGGAAGCCAATGACCAAACATGCAAGGAAGGTCATGGAAAGCAAAGATACTGAGAAAATCAATGAAGTTATTGCCCAGCCAACAAGCATCATATATTTTTCTTCACCGGCAAAGGAAGAACTAGTTATCAAGCAAAGAAAGGGTAAAGAGAAAATTATTGAAAAACCAGAAATAGAAACCCCCAAAGAGTAGTTGAAGGAGGAAGGTAAAGAAATATCAGTTTTGAAGCAAGAGAAAAAGAAACACAGAGTTTAGAAGGTTAAAATTTTAACAAATGAGGAAAATCTGGGAAGAACAAGTCACAAGTGTTTCAAAAAACTTGAACAATATAGAAATGTTGGTGAAATGGACTTAGCCACTGAGAGGGGAGGTTAAACATGTTAGGAGGATGAATTTGCACTTAAAATAAAAAAACATAGCATTAAAGGATAAAGTGGAAGATCTTCAAGAGAAATTTTATTTGATTCAAATGGAGTTGGAAAAGAAATGACTGAAGATGACAGTGGTAGAAGAGCCCATTAGCCAATTGATTGTAAATGAAGAGGAAACACCACAGGAGTAAAAATTGAGATGGAATATGTTTGATGAGGATCATAACATGCAGAGAACCCAAATTTTTCATCTGGAGAAAAAATTTTGAAGACATTATTGAACTCAGTAAATTCTGGTTTTTTGGACAGTTTTGTAGCATACCTCAGGCTTGAGGCTAGAAATACGGTATGAAAATTCTTGTAGGTGTATTTTTTCCTTAAAAATCAATTTTGTCAAGTTTTAAGAAGGGAGATTGACTTTTTTCAAGGTGTCTTTGCATAATGAAGGTGTTGTAACAACAAAGGAGTCAAAGGGATAGAAGGAAAAGCATGTTTTCATAAGCTACTAAAACTCGCTATGAAACTGCATAAAACTACCCTGTTTTCGTAAAGAGGAGTTTTTGAAGAATTTTGAGCATCTCAATAGCACATCAGCTAGTTGGAGACCTCCATCAAGTCATTGGACCACACTAATAGAGATTCATGACTCAAAAAGAGTGCCACACATCCAGCTCATCAGTCAAAACAATGTTAAAAGTGAAGGTCATTTTCCTGAAAAGCAGGATTATGTTCCATAGATCTAGATGTGATTTGAACATGTAAAGTGGTGGTGAATTATGGTAATTTGTCCTTCGAGCATGTGACATTCATTATGTAACCATTATGTGACTATTTCACTAATAGGATAAACGAGTGTAATAAATATGAGATAGAGTCCTATTAGGGGTTTGTTTTCTTTAAAGGATAGATGTCATTTTTCTGTTTCAAGTTAGTGGTTGTAGTTATGATAGGTGTCAGAGTAGAATTCGAAGCTCTAGGTAGCCAAGAAGGTCATTTACATTGTAAATAATGTCTATTTATAGACTAAATATTGAAGAGAAAAGGGTTGGAGAATATGACACCAAATTGTTTCTTGTATGTTTTATCCATTATCAGTAATACAAAGTGACATTCTACTTCCAGAACTAAGATTCTCATGAGGTTTTTGATGTGTTATTTCTATGTATCTTTATGTTTAATCACTTACAGTAGATTTCATCTCTAGTTACTCAGAATTCATAATATTATGCTCTGACTTCCTTTAGGGGTGAAATGACTGTGTTTTCCTATGTTATATGTATGAATTATCTTTGTTAGAAACCTCTATCTGCCTCAGCTTCCATGTGAAGAACTACTGTCACTAATAGTACTAATGTTGACTCCCTAATCCCAATGGTAGCAAGCCTTCATTTTTCAACCTGCAATCTTTCAAAACCAAGTTACAATTTATAGAGTTAGCCATCGAGCATTATCCTTATTCAAAATCATAAACCCCCTTTGAGAAAGCCCTCTCAAACTAAAGAGGCTAATCTTAAGTTATAAGTGGTTTGAAAGAGTTACATTGAGTTGATTGATGAGCATCCAATCAAGATGAATTTGGTGATAACACATCTTAAGGCTAGAAATGGCATAGATACATCTTAAACCGTGATATATTAAGAAACAACATGGATAAAAAAGAAACTATAGTACAATCCTCTTAGTGCTTAAAAAATTTGGAGGTAAGTAAGATCTATACAAAATAATAACGACATCATGAACCCTAGAACAAGAGGTTTTTTTCAACACAATAAACAATGGAAATATATAATGCTTTTATGAGTGCTAGAATGATGACTCTAGGTAAAGGAGCATAGTGTGAAGAAGGTTAGAGGAAAGATTCCTTACTTGCCTAGTAATAGAATATAAATGGGAAAGAAAAAGAAAAAAAAACAAAAAATAGAGGCTTAAGACTTGAGATGGAAACAATTCCTTGTTAATATGTTTTCTAATGATGTAGGATTTTTTGACAACAAAGTGAAACAAATAGTGAAATGAGAGTTATATTTAGGGTCATAGATACAAATAATTGAGTCTTGAATCATAAGTTTTCATAAGAGTAACACTTATTGCTTTTCAATCATTTTTTCACCTTTAATCCATTTCAAGGGTGAGAAGAGGAATTCATTAATGATATATTAAACCTTGGATAATGCATTCCTATAGGGAATTATTCATATATTCTGTAACTTTCACTATCTTGTATTTAATTTCTCATCTTTATATCTACTACCACCAATAGTTTGTTCCATGCGATAAAATTTGTACCAAAGTATGGCCCTATTTTATTCTTTGGACTTGTTTTTTAGTTCTTAGGTTAATCATCACTCCCAAATAGTTGTAAAATCTAATTACCTATGGGATATATAAGTATTGATGCAAATAATGTATATGAAACTATTTATTGTGGCTTGATTCCTCAACACTCTTTATATATTAAAGCATGCTAATGGATTACGTAATGGAAACTTATAAAGCTCACATTTCAACTAGTGTTAAGTTGAGAAGACATTTATTTAATGTGTTTCTTTAATAACACCTTCATATGTTTCTATCAAGAGATGAAATCACATATTCTACTTGCATGTTGGTGCACAGGGGTGACCCAGGGTTCAAAGTTAAGCCAACAGAACCCCCTTAGACATTGAAATTTTCAACACCTACAAGTAGGTGAGTCTCACCCAAGGTATTTTAATGGGTTTGTAAGAACCTTTTAAGGTTTTGAAAAGGAAAAGGGGAGTCAAAGAAGATGTTTGTTCAAAATAACCCACCTAGAGCTGTTGTATCTTCCATATGTCATAGGTGTATCCATTTGAAAAGAATCAAATCCATAAACCTTCGCAACATGTGTTGAAACATTCCCCCTAAACTATGACAAACATCAAGTAAGTGTAAACACATTGTCTAACTAGAAAAATGACTATTTTACATAAGTTCAATATGTAAGCACAAAGCTTACTCTAACACAAAATAGGGGAACATAGCTTCATTCATCCATAAGCATTATTCTTTAACTACAAGATATCGAGACGAGAAATTCACTAAGAACTTTGCAAAGACTCCATCCTTCATTCATTTATCCAACCATTAATACAAAATTTCAAATACAACAGAACCATGAGAAACTCACACAAAACCTCCAAATACTTCATACTAGAACAAATAATAGTGGTACACATTACAACAAAGTATCATACACCTGAATTAGAAAAATAAGACCAACATTTTCCATGTTGTATTAACTAGCCAACACAAGTATAATAACTAGAATAAGTATTCAAGGAGGTATCAGAGGTAAATAAAATTAAGATAAACAACATTATGTAAAAGAAACATCCAAATAACAATTATCAGGCTAACAATAGACTAAAAAAATAATAATAGCATACTACCAACAACAACAACATAATTGTCCATAATCGGTAGCAACTCTTTATATATATTTAGTATTGAACATCACACTCCTAGGAATCTTCAACAAACTCACCTAGCCACCTTTCCCTGATGAGTTTTCCATATATGTGTCAATTTGCAACTGATTTCTTAACAATACAGAGCTAAAACACAACCAATTGCTTTCCCATAACAAACTAACCTATATAGCTAGATATTGTGATATTTACAACCACATATTACACTTAAGTCATGTTATTTGTTGCTTCTGTTACAAATCAACATGGTCTATCAAACATATATGTGGTATGGCTACCCACTTCTATGTTTCTTGTGGTGTCCTCCAACAATTGTTGCACATGATATTCCATATTTCCTCCATTTCATGCAATTTCTCCATACATAGCCAAAATTCCAAAATTATCCCCTTTTTTCCACCATGGCCCCAACAAGCCCCTAACATTATTTTTGGCTTGCCCCCAAACCACTAGGCTTTGATTGCATGCCCACTCAAGGTATTACCTGCTTTGTCTTTGAAAAACATTATTTAGAATTTTTCTTCACTATCGCCACCTATTGTTTTTCTTCCTTTGCCTGATTTAGAATATGTTCTACTACTTTGATAAGCATGGGTGTTAAGAAAAAAACATGATTTGATTCAATTGTTTTCTTGGTTGTGTTTAGTGTCGTGAAAACACTTTCAATAAACTCAATCACTTAATATAACAATTGATATAGTATTTGTGCTAGATTCTATTGATCCATTCTTAGTTGATTAATATTATTTCCTAAATTTGCACTCTTTACCATAGTTATTCGATGCTTAGGTAATGACAAAGTGGTTAGACTACTAATAATTGCTTTTCTCCTCTACTGAACATTTTGAATTTGAGTGCCAAAGTCCTTTAACTCAATGTTGTCATGCAAGTTATTCTAGATTCCTATCCCACATCATGCAATCAAATGCATTCTATATTAAAGCCTCATAAAATATTGAACAAAGAAAATGCTTCATTCTTCTTTTCCCTCCTTTGCAACTCTTCCAATGGAGTGGCCGAATTTATCTTCAATTTAAATTATTCCACCTTTTCTTTTAGGCCTTGAATTCCTCAATTTTTGATAGTTTCTCTTTTTCAGGTTTGTTCATCTACATCATGACACTTGGAAGTCTATTGTATACCTCCTCCACTACCCATCTCAGTTTCCCCTCTCTCTTTTAGCTTGTTATCGTGCTTCTATCAGTTTCACATGTACCACTTGAAAATACTCATGCTTACGAGTGAGTTGAAACAAGTTTGTTAAGGTTTCCTATGCTTTGAATTTTACTTGCTATGCAATAATACTATTGCAATAAATGTGAAACCTTCATAGGTAATTGTGAAAAATATAAGTCTACTTGGGGAAACATATGGGCCCATAGTTGAATGTTAGTGTTCATGAAGTACACTGCAATTAGGGGAATATCCAGGGTATAACATTCCCTCTGGGTTGGATATGGATATCATTAATTTGGTTGACTATCTAGTGTAGGAGGTGAAATTCTTACCTTCATCATAGTAGAAGGATCAGTTACACTTGGTGCAGGAGTGATCATCCTTGATGAATCAATCAGGAGATGAATTTGTTCCAACTTTTGCTCTGGGTATTCCTACAATTTTTTTTTTCTTGGGAAACTTTTTGAATGTCCATGATGAGTGGGGTAGTTCCCTACTTTTCCAGCTCTTTGATTTTCTTGAAAAGTCCTTCAAATTATTCCTCCAACAATGAGCGTGTTAGTTTACCTATCAACTTTTTATCCTTTCTATTTTTTCTTTTCCATTATGCATCACCTACTAGTTGATCCTTCTGCAACCTTTTACTACCTAAATATAACACCTCCTCCTTGCTAGACTCTTCATATGATGGTTCATGATGTCCTTTTTCATGTGCTTCCTCTAAAAACTTCTATGGTGACCCATCATATTATTCTTCTTCTCCACTGCATATAGGTTGTACCTACAATGTCGTTGTAGGATGTTTCAGCAATTCTGTTGGCCACTCATTTACAATCTACAACATCGTTAGCTCATCGATCTTGTATTGGCACTGCAACCATTTCTTATCTTGGTTTACCCAATCCTGAATGTGCTTTGAATATGGTGTGGCATGAAACCTCACCATAAATTTTTAAGCTTCAACAATTTGGATAGGGATATGACATACCTTTTGAATAACATGGATAATTGCCTCCTTCCACACATAGAATGAAACATTGTTGTTAAGCTATCTATACTTGTTTGAGGTATACCATAGAGACATGCACCTTAACGAAATGAACCATGGCTTCTATGATCATGGAAACCAAATGTACTTCAAAATTTTCCAAACCATGTGGCTTATCAAAACTAAAATGCAAGAGTAGTGAAATTTTTTGTTCTTATATTAGAATTCAAGAAAATCTTACATAATCTAGTTAAGTAATAAAGTCATCCACTTCATATGAACACCTTCGATACACTTTCCACTGGTCATGACTATTCCTACAGGGAAATGATATTTCTTTAATTTCCTTAACAATTTTTAGGCAATGAGCTATGAGGCAAACCTCACAACCTCATCATATATAGTGGAGATTGTCACTCCATGTGTTTCGTGAACAATCAAAGTATTTTATGCAACCTCCTTTGACACTACCTTCTCATTTTAATTACCGAACAAGGGCTCTAGATATTCATCATTGGTTGGGAGCCATGTAATCCGAGAAATTAGGCAAGTTTCAATCTTAACCAACCACAAGAATCCAACATAGACACATCTCAACAAAAAATTAATGCAAATGTTCATTAGGGGAATTTTGAGGTCTAAAATGGGCCTCCTAAGGAAAATATACAATCAAAATTCATTTTATGAGCACCAATCACATTTTAAGTGATGACATCATCCCTAATGATTGAGGTGGCATTGCTTGAGTTAAAGGTACTTACTTGTCACATTCTCAATAGTGGATAAAAACTCATGGTTAACCATGGTAGTGCTCTAAGTACTTTTAAAGTCATAAAGTAAAGTACTCATAATAAATTTCATTTCACACTTTTTGAATAAAATATAAAGTACTCATAAAATATGTCATTTCATATTTTTTGAAAGAAACAATCATATCCCTACACAATCTTCATGTCTTTACACACTTTTGAATAAATATTATATTTATATATTTTCTTATATTTATTTTTAAATTATATATTCATCTCGTTTTATTTAATATTACAATTTCAAATTAATTATAATTTAATATCTATACATATATATTATAGATATGAAATCAAAATAAATAAAAATGTAACTTTGTAATTTTAGGATAAATCAAATCTATATATAATATTATTATAATATTGATAACAATACAAAATTATTAAAATTAAAGAAAAGAAAAAAAAAATATTTTAGTTTTGTATGATGATAAAATGTATATTAATTTTGTATAATGAAAAAAGTTATATTATGTTCAATATAGTTTGGGGCAAAAAAATATCTATATTTCAATGTATATAAATCTTATATTATACTTATAAATATAAATTAAATTTATTTCAGTACTTTTTTTCTTTAATTTTAAATTTAACTCAATTCATTTCATTATGATTATATTAATAATATATATTTTTATTTATAATATTATAAAAAAATAAAATAATATAAAATATATATTATATTCATTTTTATATTATATATTATTTTTTCTTATGTTATAAATCAAATCAATTTAATATGTAATATAAAATTCATGCCTAAAATAATATATTACATTTATTATATTATATTATATTATTTTTATACAGTATCTTAATTACATGTTATTATACAATTTAAATAATATAAATTTTAATTAATAACATATTATATAATTAAGAATTTATGAATTTATATTTATATTTTATTTTAAATTATTGGAGTACAAAGGACAAATGCATTAGTTGTTCAATGATAATGATTTTTTCTTGAAAAGTTCATTCGTATTTATAATCACATCAATACAATTTTTTTATTAATTTTATTTTGGTACAACTTTTGAATTGAATTTAAACATGGTTACATGAATGGTTACATGATTACATGAATTGTTTTATTGGTTTAGATATTATTTTATTATTTCCTTGGGAGGCTCATTTTAGACCTCAAAATTCCCCCAATGGATTTTTGCGCTCCTACCAAAGTATGAGATCTTCAACAATTTTAATATTCCTAACATTAGAGGAAATGTTAGCCTAAATGTGCCCATGAAATTTTCATGTAATTTCCATGTCATAATATGTAAATTGATCAAAATCCTTGAAATTTAAAAAGAGAGGCATGTAAATATTTTGGAGGGAAAATAAGAGAAATTAATTTTTTTAATTTTATTTTTAGCTTATCTCCTTCTATATTTACTCAAATTTCAAATGTAGGTGCTCTTTGGATGCAGAATTAAATTCCACATCCAACGAGTACCTATTATGTATACTTTTGAGAAGATCCACATTAATAAAAAAAATGAAGATACGTTTAAAAAAACATTATTCTGGGCATCCAATGAGTACCCATTATGCATACTTTTGAGAATACCCACATTGATAAAAACTAAAGATACATAAAAAAAACATGTTACATGTTTTTTTTTATGTATCTTCAGTTTTTATCAATGTGGGTATTCTCAAAAGTATGCATAATGGGTACTCATTGGATGTGGAATTTAATTATGCATCTAATGAGTGTCTATAATTGAAATTTAAGCCTATAAGGAGATAAGCTAAAAATATAGTTGAAAAATAGTTTTTTTCATTTCCCTCCAAAATTAGTAACTCTTATTTTATTACTTTATTATTTTTCCATTGGAGACCACTTTTAGGCTGAAATTTCCTCCAATGTTTTTCCAATCTAGCAGCTCATTGTTGAACCTCCATGAAAGTCACTTGGCTTGGTTGTTTGCTCCTTATGGAATTGTTTTCTTCTGCAAATTCTAGAAACTTTTTTATTTCCTATACATCATGGTCATTTTACTTCAACTTATCTACCCTCCATAGCATGTATATTTCTTGTATAACTCCAAGTGGAATAGGTGCTAACAATATCTTGTATATCGACTCTTTAGGTGGTTGAGATTTGAATTTTGTAGTTGGCTATGGAGGTGCTGCAACACTAGTGCCCTTTTTCCTCACCTTCTTGGGTACTAGTGAGAGATCCATATTACCTCATAGATCCTAGTGGGGATTTTGACTTGTATGTTGGTTTTGTAGTTATCAATGATCCATTGGTTCTGCAACTCACTCAACTCTCTATTTTATTACTCCGCATAACTCACAGAATGAAAAATTTCAAAACAACTAAGACTAAACCCTAGAGAGACTCTAGCTATTTTAATGACTTTGGATGATTTTTTCACATGATGGAAATAAATGTACAATATTTATGCTACGTTTATATCGCATGAATTGGGTAGGTTCTTTAGGTGTGAACTCCATTTTGTGGACCCAACCATGTTGGAGGCCATGTCTAATCCGGATTTATGCAGGAAAGAAACAGAATACACATATAACCATAAACATAAAAATGCAGTGGAAATAATGCTTCATTTCATTAATATCAAAGAATTAAAATGTGTTTACAGATGGAATGGAAATAAACTAGCTAGGGTGCTGGTAGCTTATCTCTAACAATAGATGTGGTGGCTATAGGCCTCTGAACTCTGTGTTACAATGAGGCTCGAAGGCCTATATATTATTGAAAAACAATGGAAAACCATAAATATCCAAAAACCTAACCCCAGGAGATGAAACACCAAAATATGGGCCCTGTCGGCGTAAATTGGCACATCAATTTCATGGGGTTGTAACTTTTGCAGACTATCTCCATTTTATGCACATGATACATCATTAGAAAGATCTATCTGAGGATTACAACTGCTGACCGCAAATATCAATTCTGGAATGGAATCAATATTCGTCGAAATAGATCCCGGAATGGAATCTATATTAGCCAGAGAAGCAATGCCCAAAAAAAGTCGTTTAGGGCCTCAAAATAGCTCTGGAAGTTCAGGACCCGAAAAAATGCTAAAAATAGTAAATTGTGTTATAATTAGGAAACTGAAAAACTAAAAGAAAAAATGGAGGGGCCCCAAGTAGAACAGGCGAGTGGCCACCAATATCGACCTAGATCATTCCTCCCCAATTAGGAAGCAATGGTCCCCATTGCGTTGAGTTCCTCCATGAGATGAGGAAACTTCTGTTGAACTTGGTCCTTGGTGAACCACTTGCCTTGGTGTAGGCGTTGACCTGCTTTGACCACCCGATACAGTTGGATCTTCTGCTGGCGAGTGTTCTTGATTTGCATGTCTATGATACAATTTGTGGTGGCCTAGCTGATGCAGTCTGGGTTTAACTCTGTTGGTGTTAGTTGTTCTGCAATGTCAGAGGTGTCCAATAGAGGTGGGAAATAGGGCCGAAGGCGGTCCACATTGAATACTAGGTGTAGACAAAGTAATGGTGGAATACTGAGCTTGAAGGCATTGTTCCCTGTACCCTTGGTGATGGTGTATGGCCCATATCGGAGTGGGTGAAGCTTGCAGTGGGGTCTAGTGAGGTGCTCCTTCTGCAAATGTAGCCACACTTTGTTACCCACCTGGAAGTGGTGTGGCACCCGATGTTGATCATGTTGTTGTTTGTACTTAACATTGGCTCTATCCAATATGTCATGAACCTACTGGCGGATGTGCTGAATGTGCTCAATGAATTTGTTTCCTTTGTGAGCTTCAGACTGGACATGAGCCAAATCAACTTGAGTAACCACAAATGGCATGGCTACGTCAATGGGACATAGTAGCTGGAACCCCATGCCAACCTGAAAGGGGTTGTGGCCGGTTCAGAGGTGGAGAGCTCGATTATAACTGTGTTGTACATAGGGAAGGATCTCATTCCATGTACATGGATGCTTTGAATTGTACATGCGCATAATGTGTACAATCATCCTGTTGACGACCTCTGTCTGGCCATGAGTTTGGGGATGGAAAGCTGTGGACTTGGTGAGCTTGGTGTCCAGCATTGACTAGAGGCTAGAAAAAAATGTGCTGAGGAACCTATTGTCCCGATCTGAGATGATAGACTATGGGATACCAAAGTGCACCCACACTCGTTCAAAGAAGAGTTTAGTAGTGGCTTCTGCTATGATATTATTCTTGCAGGCCGACATAATGGCCATCTTCAATAATCTCTCGACAACCACGAAAACACAATTGTTTCCATGCTTAGTATAAGGAAGGCCTGACATGTAATCCATGGAGATGGATTCCAAAGGTTGACTAGGGGTAGGTAGCAGAGTATAAAGGCCTTGCCTCTTGATGGTTGGTTTGGAAATGGAGCAAGAAGTGTAGGATCTAATGTACTTCCCAACATCATATCAAAGGTTCTGTTGTAACTCCTAGAGACAACCTAGAGTTGCTATAGACCAGTGCCTAGGACATCTTATAATGTATGGAGAGCAGAGGACGCATAACAGCGTTTAACGTTTAAACAAGACAGGGCTCTCATACTACTTCTTTACAAACAGAGAATAATATTTGAGTGGAACCAAAACTTTCGACAGTTTTATGCTTAAAGAGTAATACTGGATGAATGTAATATTAAACTCAAACACTGCTGTATCAGACAACTTTAAGACAGTTCACAGTAAATAGGGCCGGATTCATGGTATGTGGCAGAAAAAGAGGTATATATAAAGGTGACTACTGAGCTGCATAGAATGAATGAGATATTAACTGTTATGAAGACGACACCAAGAAGAGTTTCCCCAGCATATGATGGGCTTATATGACTAAGAATCCATACATGCTTGCAACTTTCGTCAATAGCACTTCGTAACCGCCAATATAGTAGAAATGTGTATGAATTGGAGATGAAACATTGTATTACACCTAAGCCATATTTAAAGTACCAGGAAGCTTATGATATAAGTATCAGAGAGATAAATTCATATAAAAAACAATGGGACACTCGCATTCCAGAATATAATACCAGAGACATGGATGTAAATGAAACGAACAACGACATTGCAGTAAATAAGAGAGAATTACACACTACCATATACCAAGGCCGGAATCCTTATTAAAGTATAACTCCTTATCATTGAAGCCCAACGGGATCTTCACATTAGCATTTGAGTCTTCACAAAACACATACAGAAAATCCCTACACAGTTAATTTCTTCAAAAGAATTGGAACCCCCGTCCTGTCTTGCTTACATCCAGCATTATATAAGAACGTCTCTTCCAAGAGCGGGAAGATATTTTGGAGAAATATCTTCCTCGCGTGCTGAGAGTTTGTTAGAGATTACTGACAAGATAACAAAATTATGATGAGGAATTAACACCTCCCATCATTTACTGTTAGGCCCCCGGCCGTTTAGAACAAAAGTTTAAAAGGTAAATTGCTGGGGGTGAAATATGGATTTCACCTGAAACTAAAAAAAACAACTAACTGTAGTAAAAAGTAGAAAAGGCCTTGAGGGCCGGATCATGAGTTAACAATGTTATTATGGCTGAGAAGGAGTGGAAACCGCTGCTGATACTGGAGGAGGTGCGTTTACAGATGAGCTGGCAGGTTGGCTAATGAACTGAACACACCTCTGTAGGTTGGCTGCGGCTGGTTCAAGCCTAGCTGAGAACCCCTCCACCTCTGCATCAGCCTCCGTGCGAGTGTCAAAACATGCCTCAGTGAGGAGTTTGTGATTTATGGAATAGAGGAGGGTGAACTCTTTTCACAGGAAAAATACTATCACATCGGTCTTGAGCTGAGCTACTTTACCTTTGGGCTACCAATAAACGTATAACCCTTGGAAGTTATTGTGGACAAGGTCCATTAAGAACACAGTTCAGCGCCCTTTAGGACCCATGTTCCGCTCCGTCACGTCACCACGCCACACAGCATACTCTCGTTACCTCCTTTCGTACCTTCAGTCCCCACTATGCCACGCGTCATAATTCCGCGGGGGTATGGATCCCATCCTTCCCCGACTGCTCGACCCCCTCAGAACTTCACCTTGTGCGTCTTCACGTGGCTGTGCTTTCCTCTTAGTACATTGGTATTGCGCTTTGCGCTCTCCTTACCGCTTCTTAGCCTATTCACGTTTCCATTAGCCTTTTTCGCTCTATACTCCACCTTTGTATTTTTATGCACGTGGCTCTTGTTGCTTTGTCTCCTTTCAATCCATCTTTGAAGTATCTTTCCTTTAAATAAAAATTAAATTCCTGGCTTGTCAATCTTTTAATACTCTCTTGACTAATGCTAAAAATTTGACCAACATTGGCTCCACCTGGGGACGACACGTTTGTCCCTGAACATGTCGATAACTACGCAGACCGCGTGTCTTATGTGAGCTCTAGCTCTTCAGCGCCCATGACCCTTCTTGTTTTCCTTTCATGATTCATTTACAATAAAAGCATGCCTGTTCTACTTTCTTAAACAGAAATTGGAAAATAGCCAGGCCAAGATTAGACTGTCTGGCTTGCTGGACTTTGCAGCAATTGAAACCACTAACTACATGCTCACAGACTGAGCTTTATTGAGCTTTTCCTACCTACCCTACTCTACTCTGGAAAAATTCTGATGCTCTAGGTGATACAATAATGCCAGTGTAGCCAGTAAAGCAGTAACAAAAAGGGAGAGGAGCATTGAATGTCTATCAGAGATAACCATAGGGTGCTCTGCATGTGGTTCTTCAAAAATGCGGTCTCCATCAGTGGTGACCACTCTTGATAAATTCGGCCCTGGTGAAGGATAAATGCTGGAGAATTTGAGCTAATCAGGGCCTCCATATATTTTTCCACCTGATCAATGAACGGATAATGTACCAGCTCTTCTTTTTGTTCCATAATAGCAGCTTTGAAAAAATTTCTTTCTGCTTGTAACATGCTGTTCAAAAAGAACCTTGATCCTTTTTCAAATGTGTGCAGGAAATGTACATAAGGATCATGAAATGATACCTGGTTATGAATATCTGGTAGGCAGGCTTCAACCAAGATTTTATCTTCTTCCACTGGATGGAGAAGAAAACTCTCTTGAGAAAGAATGTCTCCTTCGTTTTCTGAACTGGAGGACTCATCGTATATTGCAGCTAAGTCCTTTTCGAGCTTAGATATGTTCTGCTCTGATGTGCTAGGCTCCATGAAAAGATCTATGTATTCTTGAGCAGTGGTTTGTTCCATTTCTTCCTCTTTTTCAAGAGAAGGCTCATCATTTTCATCTTGCTCAAGAATCTCTTCTTTGCTCTCTTCCTCATCTTCTAAAAAGGAAGGCTGCTGGTTTCCAGTCTCATTGATGATATGTAGTAAAGCAGAATGAATATTCAAAGAATCTTCATCTGCTATTATACTGACGCAGCTCTCCCCATCAGTGTCATAAATAGGTTGGCTCGACCAAGTTAACCATCCTATACGCTCAGCAGGTCTTTCTTCGTCCTGATCCTCAGAGGAGCTTTCCGGATCTGTATCATCAAACTCAGGAGATGAAGGAGCATGTACTCTATAAAATATTTCTGAGGTGGACTGCTGATTTAATATCTGATCAATCTCCTCTTCTATAAAAGAGGGGTTTCCCTCTCATTATGGATAGAAGAACAACAGTCTTCTTTTTCTTGTGTTAGCTGATTTGGAGGCGGGGTGTTTACTTGAGCCTCTTCTTCCCCATCAGATTCTGCCTCTTCTATGTGGTCTCTTGTTTCCTCAAGGCAGCGTTCCCTATTAGCTTTTTCTCTTAGGTCGTGATACTCTCTTATCAGCATCATACAAGATATAGGTAAGCAATGAGGCAGTTCCTGATTTCTTTCCTCCTCATCTTCCATGGGCTTCCAAGCATCGTACGTGTCTTGCTCATTATCCACGTCTTGAGTTTGTTCTTGTTCTGGAAGAGGTAGGGGCTGCTCTAAATAATCCTCATCTGCATTCATATTAGCCATATACATCTCCTGTACTCTATCAAATGTTTTCATTAATTCATATAATTGATCATACAAAGCATCTAGCTTTGTATCGGTATCCATGTTCGGATCTGTGTTTCTGCAAAGATGATCACTGGATCCTCTCAACCAGTTCAGAATCTTCCACCAGTGGAGTCATTTGATCTTTTGAGAACTGTGGAGTCGCCAGGTGGATGATTCAAGATCTTACTATCCACCACAGTGATTTAGCAAATCAAAGCCATTTGTCTCTTCCCCAGCGGAGTCAGGACTGCAAATAGATTTATCAAATAAACAAGTGTGGAGTCGCCAAGGTGAGAGATATACAACTCTTCAACTCTCTGTGCTCACCTGATTAGAGAGCGAATATGATTTTTCGAGGCCGAAGGAAACTGATTTTCTTAAATTCGATCCCCGGCAACGGCGCCAAAAAGATGTTGTAACTCCTAGAGACAGCCTAGAGTTGCTATAGACCAGTGCCTAGAACATCTTATAATGTATGGAGAGCAGAGGACGCATAACAACGTTTAACGTTTAAACAAGACAGGGCTCTCATACTACTTCTTTACAAACAGAGAATAATATTTGAGTGGAACCAAAACTTTTGACAGTTTGATGCTTAAAGAGTAATACTGGATGAATGTAATATTAAACTCAAACACTGCTGTATCAGACAACTTTAAGACAGTTCACAGTAAACAGGGCCGGATTCATGGTATGTGGCAGAAAAAGAGGTATATATAAAGGTGACTACTGAGCTGCATAGAATTAAGGAGATATTAATTGTTATGAAGACGACACCAAGAAGAGTTTCCCCAGCATATGATGGGCTTATATGACTAAGAATCCATACATGCTTGCAACTTTCGTCAATAGCACTTCGTAACCGCCAATATAGTAGAAATGTGTATGAATTGGAGATGAAACATTGTATTACACCTAAGCCATATTTAAAGTACCAGGAAGCTTATGATATAAGTATCAGAGAGATAAATTCATATAAAAAACAACGGGACACTCGCATTCCAGAATATAATACCAGAGACATGGATGTAAATGAAACGAACAACGACATTGCAGTAAACAAGAGAGAATTACACACTACCATATACCAAGGCCGGAATCCTTATTAAAGTATAACTCCTTATCATTGAAGCCCAACGGGCCCTTCACATTAGCATTTGAGTCTTCACAAAACACATACAGAAAATCCCTACACATTCAATTTATTCAAAAGAATTGGAACCCCCGTCCTGTCTTGCTTACATCCAGCATTATATAAGAATGACTCTTCCAAGAGCGGGAAGATATTTTGGAGAAATATCTTCCTCGCGTGCTGAGAGTTTGTTAGAGATTACTGACAAGATAAAAAAATTATGATGAGGAATTTACACCTCCCATCATTTACTGTTAGGCCCCTGGCCGTTTAGAACAAAAGTTTAAAAGGTAAATTGCTGGGGGTGAAATATGGATTTCACCTGAAACTAAAAAAAACAACTAACTGTAGTAAAAATTAGAAAAGGCCTTGAGGGCCGGATCATGAGTTAACAATGTTATTATGGCTGAGAAGGAGTGGAAACCGCTGCTGATACTGGAGGAGGTGCGTTTTCAGATGAGCTGGCAAGTTGGCTAATGAACTGAACACACCTCTGTAGGTTGGCTGCGGCTGGTTCAAGCCTAGCTGAGAACCCCTCCACCTCTGCTTCAGCCTCCGTGCGAGTGTCAAAACATGCCTCGGTGAGGAGTTTGTGATTTATGGAATAGAGGAGGGTGAACTCTTTTCACAGGAAAAATACGATCACATCGGTCTTGAGCTGAGCTACTTTACCTTTGGGCTACCAATAAACGTATAACCCTTGGAAGTTCTTGTGGACAAGGTCCATTAAGAACACAGTTCAGCGCCCTTTAGGACCCATGTTCCGCTCCGTCACGTCACCACGCCACACAACATACTCTCGTTACCTCCTTTCGTACCTTGAGTCCCCACTATGCCACGTGTCATAATTCCACGGGGGTATGGATCCCATCCTTCCCCGGCTGCTCGACCCCCTCGGAATTTCCCCTTGTGCGTCTTCACGTGGCTGTGCTTTCCTCTTAGTACATTGGTATTGCGCTTTGCACTCTCCTTACCGCTTCTTAGCCTATTCACGTTTCCATTAGCCTTTTTCGCTCTATACTCCACCTTTGGCTTTTTATGCACGTGGCTCTTGTTGCTTTGTCTCCTTTCAATCCATCTTTGAAGTATTTTTCCTTTAAATAAAAATTAAATTCCTAGCTTGTCAATCTTTTATACTCTCTTGACTAATGCTAAAAATTTGACCAACAGGTTCGACAAATAGAAATACTTCTGCAATATTGCCACTGTTTTCTGGACCTCGAAATGCCTAATGACTCCACTGTAGTGTGCTTCCAAAATCATCTCGACACGCTCGCTCGAAGGAACACAAAAGTGTCCCAGTTGACATAGCAGTGCATCCTAGAGGTGAAATTTTGGAACTTGTGCACCCTTCAAGAGCGTCTTGTATGTGTGGCCGAATTATGGATCGCTCTTCTAGAGAAGTAGCCAATCAGAAGTCTCGTGCCGACAAGAGTTGAGAACGATGGTTAGTGCCATTATCAGTGGTCGGCTGAGGCAGTCTGCAATATTATTGGTGATGCCCTTCTTATACTTTATGTTCAAATGAAATTGTTGCAGATATGTGGACCACTTCTGATGGCGATCATTATGCAACTTCCCTTGTGTCTATATGAATTTCAGGGGTCAGTGGTTTGTGTGGATGATCGTTTCCTTCCCCAAAATGTAATGCCTCCATTCGCGGCATGCCTACACAATGGAATATAGTTATTTTTCATAAGTGGGATACTTTTGGACTTTGTTGGACATTATCTCACTGTGATATGCCACTGGATGCCCATGTTGAGTAAGAATTTCCCCAATAGCATAGTCAGAGGCATCTGTCTCGATCTCAAATGGTTGTTGCAAGTCTGGTAATATGAGCACCGAGGCAGAGCAGAGGTGATGTTTCAATTCTACGAACGCCTTCTATTGAGATTCTGACCAAAATAATTTTTCTTTCACTCCTCCCTTGGTGACTTGACTCAAGGGCCAAGTGATGTGAGATAATCCCAACACAACCTATGGTAGAAATTAGCAGACCAAGAAAGCTGCGAAGCTCTGTTAGAGTGGTTGGGGTAGGCCAATCCTGAATTACTTAGATCTTGGTTGGATCCACATGCACCCCTCATTCATCAATAATGTATCCCACATACTGAACCTGGGTCATGCCAAAATTTCACTTCTCCAAATTGACACACAACTTGTGTTTCCGCAGTGTTTGGAGGACCTATCGGATGTGGTGGAGGTGCTCTTCCCAAGTCTAGCTGAAGATCATGATGTCATCCAAGTACACTACTACAAATGCGTTGGAAAATGGACACAAGATGTCATCCATCATCGTCATGAAGGTTGTGGAAGCATTCATCAACCTGAAAGTCATGACAAGCCATTTTAAAAGGCCCTCCTTGGCTTTGAAGGTAGTCTTCCATGCATCGGATGGTTCGATTTATACCTGGAGATACCCAGACTTCAAGTCAATCTTGCTAAAATATTTCACCCCTTTGAGTTGATCCAAAATGTCATCAATCAATGGGATCGGGTACATATTCTAGATAGTGATCTTGTTCAGCACCTGATAGTCAATACAAAGTCTCCAAGTACCATCCTTCTTCTGCACTAACATGATCAGGCTCCCATAAGGCGATGAACTCGACTGGATGTGACATTTCTGCAGTAACTCCTGAATCTGCCTCTTGATTTCATTGTTCTCTAGAACAGAGCGCTGATAGATCAGTCCATTGGGCTACGGTGCACTTGGGGTCAGATTGATGGGGTGCTTGACCTGACAGTGCAGAGGCACCCTTGTGGGTGAGGTGAAGATGTCCTCGTACTCCTCCATGACCTTGTCCATTTGTTGTTTTCGTGCGGAGGATCCCTGTCTGGAGGTCGTGGCCACAATATTCTTCTTTCCCTAGGGGTGGATCATTAGGAAAACATATCTCCCGATTTTGGAAATGAACTTACTGCATTGTTTTGCAGTAACCAAAGAGATAGCCATAGGCAGTGGTACCTCCGGTATCCTGTCCAACTTATTGCCCAAAGTAAAAATAATATCATGAGGCTGAGACTCATACATAGCATGTCGCTTCCACAAGTATGGTTGGCCTAATAATACATCACAAACATCAAGAGGAGATGGTGCCAAGTGGAAGCAAAATTCAAATAACCCCAATAATATATATGTGCGAGTGCAAGGTTTTAATAGATTTGGGGTCTATTTTTTTATAAAAAAAACTTACAACCTCTATCGCCGAACCCTTATTCACTGTAGTGGAACCCCTTCTCAATTCGACGGTGGCTATTGCCACAATCTAACCGCTGCAATGAAATCACATCATCAGAATCGCAACTTTCACTTGCCCTGGCTTCTTGTGCTTTTACACAGTGATCCGATCAGTCTCCCGGACCTGATGGAATATAGACTTACGTCTATAATTTTCAATTCCAAACTCCTATGCTATTTCTGATTTTCCTATTTATCGTGATCCTATAGTTGTGATTAATCACAATATCGAAATCGAACTATCCTTGTTACCCAACTCCTTACCCTTCAATGCGGTCATGCGATATGGATCACCGTTGTGTTGTGAATCACTGATACGATGGGGATGGCCGATGCGATTAGTCTTGTGGACCCGATAACGATAAACCTCACTCTAAAATTGCCTTGAAGTCTGGCCTCTGTTTCATTTGGGGTTTAACCCGATACTTAGTGTATTTGGGTGTTTCTACCTATGGAAACAAAAGGATACAATACACCTCTAAATCTCATTTAATGCAACAATTTCTTTAAGCAGAACAAAATATCCAATCCAGCATCCAAACATTTGAAGAAAACAAACATTTGAGACCTCCATGGGCCGATTAAGGAATAACATGCGCAATCCAATTAAAATTATATAAAAAACACAGAGTCTCGGCCTTAGGCCAGATTTCACAGAAATAGATCTTTGTCTCTAAACAATGTAATTCCAAACACACTCCAAACACTCGCTACCACTCCTACTTCTCTCTCTCTATCTTGTACTCATTACTTCTTCCTGTCTTTTATTCACTCGAATATCTCTCTAAAAATAAATAATAATCCTCTATTTCTTAGCTCTCCCTCAAACCTATGCAACAACTCTATCTCTAAATATAAATAAATAAAATCTCTAACTTATTACATAAATGAATTATA
Source organism: Pinus albicaulis (assembly GCA_034641835.2). Lineage (NCBI taxonomy): Eukaryota > Viridiplantae > Streptophyta > Pinopsida > Pinales > Pinaceae > Pinus > Pinus albicaulis. Next base: position 1,481,284,171 of record CM076570.1, read on the forward strand.
AAAATTGTTGAGAGATCCAACCCTCTCAGCAAAACCGGTTTTAACACATCAATAAAGGAATTTCAACCCATCTAGCCACAACATGTGAACAAATTTTCACATTGCTGGCTAAGTCCCGATGCTCCTGCATCAGACTCCCGAGCAAGAAATGTCTTGTCCTTCAAAATTTCAGGACTTACTCCATACTTTTGTAGTTTTGCTGCTATTAACCAACTAGAATCTTCCACTGGCTGCTCCTTCCATTTGACTAGGTACTGGAAATATGTCTGCCCTCTAGTTTTCTTGGATACTCTTTTATCCAAAATATCTTCAACCTTTTTCCTGATTTCTTTTGGTACTTGTTCCTCCCAGTTCACAGATTGAACTTCATCACCTATATCTTCTTTTTGCAACTCTGTCTCTGCCTCTTTGAATGAATATAAGTTGGCAACATTAAAAATGGGGGATATTCCAATCCCTTCTGGCAACTCGATCTCATATGCATTAGCTGAAAATTTCCTGATAATTTTACAAGGTCCAATTTTTTTCAATTTCAGTTTATTGTAAGTTTTTGTAGGCAATCTCTCTTTTCTCAAATGCACCATCACTAAATCTCCCACTTGAAACTCTTTCTCTCTTCTTTTTAGTATACTCTCTATTTGTATTTATTGTTTTTCTCCTGTAATATCTGCATTTGTTTGGAAAAATCCTCAGCACTTGCACTCTTGGCTTCCTGTTTTCCCAAATCTCTAAGCTCATACACTCCTCTCAGATTCATTCCAAAGACTATCTAGAATGGACTCATTCCAGTGCTTTGATTTGGTGTATCATTATAAGCGAACTCATCTTGAGCTAATGCCAAATCCCACTGTTTGGGATTATGATACACTAAACTTCTTAATATATTCCCCAAGCTCATGTTCACTACTTGAGTTTTTCCATCTGTTTGAGGATGGTATGTTGAACTAAAACTGAGATTAGTTCATAGTTTCTTCCAAAGTGTCCTCCAAAAATGCCCTACAAACTTATTGTCATGATCGGATACAATGCTTACAGGTAAACCATGTAATCTTACCATTTCTGAAAATAATAAATTAGCTATGTGTGTTGCATCACTAGTTTTCTTACATGCAATGAAATGTGCCATTTTGGAAAATCTATTTACTACAACATAAATGGAATCATTTCCTCTCTGGGTTTTGGGTAATCCCAAAAAAAAATCCATGCTAATTGCATCCCATGGTTGTTCTGGTATTGGTAATGGCTGATACAGTCCTGTATTCTGACTCCTTCCTTTAGCATGCTGAAATATCCTGCATTTCTCAACAAACCTTTTAAAATCGGTTTTCATTTTTTGCTAGAAATAAAATGCATTCACCTGAGCGAAGGTTTTATCTTGTCCAAAATGACCAGATAACCCTCCACTATGCTTTTCCTTGATTATGTTCTCCCTCATGGAACATTTTGGAATACATAGTTTGTTGCTTTTAAATAATAAGCCTCCTTGAATGAGGTATTCCATCCATTGAATTCTGTTATGGCTCATTGGATTTTGAACTGTTTTATAGATATCTCTAAAATCTTCATCATTCTTGTACATTTCTATCATTTCCTCAAAACCTACAACACCTACTTTGAACTCTTGCATAATAAAACTTACCCTGCTCAATGCATCTGCTACTTTATTAGACTTACCACTCTTATGATTTATTACAAAAGTAAAACTTTGCAGAAATTCTATCCATTTAGCATGTTTCTGATTCAACTTAGGCTGGTTATTGATAAACTGTAAAGCATGGTTTTCTAAATACAGAATGAATTCTTTCGGCAACAGGTAATGTCTCCATTTTTTCAATGCCTACACAATAGCATAAAACTCTTTGTCATAAGAAGAATATTTCTTCTTTGCATCATTTAGTTTCTCGATGAAATATGCTATTGGCCTTTGCTCTTGACTTAGAACTGCACTAATTGCTACTCCACTTGCATCTGTTTCTACTTGAAAAACTTTCTCAAAGTTAGGAAATGCTAAAATTGGCTCCTCTGTTATCTTCTTCTTCAGCAATCTAAAATTTCTATCAGCTGCCTCTGTCCATTGAAATGGTTGATTGATCTCTTTGATAGTCTCAGGGATTGGTGCACAAATTTGACTAAAACCTCTTCTAAATTTCCTGTAAAAGCTTGTCCATGGAAGCTTCTTACTTCAAATATAATTCTGGGAGTAAGAAAATTCCAAATTACTTGTACTTTCTCTGGATCTATCTTCAAACCTTCTTTAGAAACTACAAATACTAGGTACACCAACTCTTCCTTCATAAAACTACACTTCTTTAAACTGATTAACTTAGTTTCTCCTTCTGTAAAGTTCTCAGGATCAACTTAAGATGTTCTAAATGTTCCTCTTTACTCTTGCTGAAAATTAGAATATCATCAAGGTAAACTATGACAAATTTACCTGCATACTCCTTCAGGACTTCATTCATTAGCCTCATGAATGTTCTAGGTGCATTAGTGAGCCCAAAAGGCATCACTAACCACTCATACAGTCCACTATTTGTTTTTAAGGAAATCTTCCATTCATCGCCTTCCAGAATCCTTATCTGATGATACCCGCTCTTCAAATATATCTTAGTAAAGTATCTGAATCCACTCAAACAATCCATTAAATCATCCATTCTGGGTAAAGGAAATATGTACCTGATTTTTATCTTGTTGATAGCTCTGAAATTTGTGCACATCCACCATTCTCCTCCCTTCTTCAGACTGAGCACTGGCGGTACAACACACGGGCTAAGACTTTCTTTGATCAACCCTTTATCCATCAATTCCTGTACTTGTCTTGCAACCTCTGCGTTTTCTTGAGGAGTTAGCCTATATGCAGCTTTATTGGGCAGACTTGCCCCTGGTATTAAGTCAATATGGTGACTAACACTTCTAACCGGTGATAATACACTCGACAATTCATCCACAATGATATCCATAAAATTATCTAACACAACTTTAATTTCTTTGGGCAAATCATTTAAATTTGTGGAAGTCAAGATTACCTTTGGCCTCCCTACAATTGCGAATTGAAGTTTCTCGCCTCTATCAACCTCTTGTAGCAATTCTTTACCACTTATCAACATGATATTGTTTTCAGGCACTCCTTTATCTGCATCATTCTTCAACGACAACAACGTGTGCTTATTTCCATCTTTTTCTATGGTATAGGTGTTTCTCCTACCATCATGAACCGCTTTCCGATCAAACTGCCATGGTCTCCCCAATAATATATGACATACATCCATAGGCATAACATCACATAGAATCACATCTTTATATGTACCTATTTGTATTTCAACATTGTACTATTCTGTCACAATGATTTGATGGCCCTTCTGCAACCAAGACACTTTGTAGGGTGCAGGATGTACTGTCTTTGCTAACCCGAGCTTATCCACCATCTTTGTGGACACAAGATTGTCCATGCTTCCACTGTCTATTATTACCTTACAGCACTTACATTTTGATTTACAAGTGGTTTTGAACAAATTCTTCCTCTGTGCAGGTTATCTAGTCTCATTCTCTGCTCTAAGCAAAGTTCTCCTCAACAACAGTGACTCACCTTCTTCAGGGGGTTATTCTTTCTCCACATGTTGCGGTGGTTCTGGCTTTGTCTCAGCCACATTTGCATTCCTCTGATTTGTTGATTTATTACGAGGACAGTCCCATGAAATATGTCCCCACTCTCCACATGTATAACATCGAACATCTCTTCCTCGCCCTCTTCCTCTGGGCGCGAATCTTCCTCTGCTAGATTCTCCTCTTTGTGGTGCGCTGCTACTTGAGCTCTTTGCTTCATGCTGATGCTATGATCCTCTGGATCTGGTAGTTCCTCTACCTGTCGCTGAGATTTTTCCTCTGTTCCTCTGACTCTGTTTCCTCAAGATCTTCTCTTCTACCTTCAAACTCGCTTGATAGGCATCCTCAATAGTTTTCAGACTTAACAAGTTAATCTCATCTTGTATCTCATATCTTAATCCATTAATATATCTAGCTACCTTTTCTAGATCATCTTCAACATGGACCGATCTAATACTCAGTCTATAAAATTATTCAGTATATTCCCTAACTGTCGTCCCTTTTTGTTTTAAGTTCTGCAATTGTCTAAATAGATTTATTTGGTAATCCTTCGTCAAAAACTTACCTTTTAGCTTACTTACCATTCTATCCCATTGCTTAATTTTGGGCTTCCCTTTTCACTCCCTAGATAGCTGTAATTCGTCCCACCATAAGGCTGCATGACCTTTCAATCTCGTGGCTGCAAAATTAACTTTCTTCTTATCTTCGACTTCTTCTAAGTCGAAGTACTTATCCAACGAACTTACCCAGCCTGTTAGTGCTTCCACACTAAGACTTCCATCATACAAAGGCACTTCTATCCTCAGTCGACTGCTGGCTTTAACTAGCATCTTCATGACTTTTGCTACTTCATCCTCTTCCTTCGCTTCTTCATCTGTGGACTCTTCTTCATCAGCTCTAGCAACTCCACCCTTTTTCGCTCTTCGTTGTGTAGTTTCCATGGTAGCCATTCTTGTGCGCAAATGCCAAATCTCATATAGCAAAGCTTCGTTTACTATAGGTGTCCCTCGACCTATCCCAGCTCCTCTTCTAGGCGACATTCTGTCTACAATGCTCAAAACAATGTAACAAGCTCTGATACCAAAATGGTGCCAAGCAGAAGCAAAATTCAAATAACCCCAATAATATATATGTGTGAGTGCAAGGTTTTAATAGAGTCGAGGTCTATTTTTTTATAAAACAAACTTACAACCTTTGTTGCCGAACCCTTATTCACTATAGCAGAACCCCTTTTGAATCCAATAGTTGCTACTGCCACAATCTAACCACTACGATGAAATCGCATCATTGCATTCGCAACTTTCACTTGCCCTGGCTTCTTGTGCTTTTACACAACGATCTGATCAGTCTCTCAAACCCGATGGAATATAGGCTTGCGTCTATAATTTTCAATTCCAAACTCCTATGCCGATTCTTCTTTTCTGATTGTTCGTGATCCTACAGTTGCGATTAATTGCAATATCGCAATCGCACTATCCCTGTTACCCGACTCCTTAGCCTTCAACGTGGTGATGCGATATGGATCACCATTGTGCTTTGAATCGCCAATGCGATGGGGATCACCGATGCAATGTGATCGCCGATGCGATGAGGTCGCGATGCGATATGGTTGTGATGCAAGTTAGATCGCCGATGTGATGTGGACTGCCGATGTGATGTGATCGCCGATGCGATGAGATCGCGATGCGATACGGTTCCGATGAAAGGTGAATTGCTGATGTGATGTGGACCACCAATGTGATGAGGTCGCATTGCTATATGTTTTTGATGCAAGGGAATTTCCGATGCGATGTGGTAAACACAAAAGAGCCGATGCGATTAGTTCTGTAGACTCGATAATGATAAACCTCACTCTAAAATTGCCTTGAAGTCCGGCCTCTATTTCATTTGGGGTTTTAACCCAATACTTAGTGTATTTGGGTGTTCCTACCTGCGGAAACAAAAGGATACAAGATGCCTCTAAATCTCTGTTAATGCAACAATTTCTTTAAGCAGAATGAAATATCCAATCCATCATCCAAACATTTGAAGAAAAAAAACATTCGAGACCTCCATGGGCCAGTTAAGGAATAACACACGCAATCCAATTCAAATTATATAAAAAACACAGAGTCTCGACCTTAGGCCAGATTTCACATAAATATACCTCTGTCTCTAAATAATGTAATTCCAAACGCACTCCAAACACTCGCTACCACTCCTTCCTCTCTCTCTCTCTTGTACTCATTACTTCTTCCTATCTTTTATTCACTCGAATATCTCTCTAACAATAAACAATAATCCTTTATTTCTTAGCTCTCCCTCACACCTATGCAACAACTCTATCTCTAAATTTAAATAAAGAAAATATCTAACTTATTACATAAATGAATTATAACAAATTGTTGAGAGATCCAACCCTCTCAGTAAAACTGGTTTTAACACATCAGTAAAGGAATTTCAATCCATCTAGCCACAACATGTGAACAAATTTTCACATTGCTGGCTAAGTCCCGATGCTCTTGCATCAGGAGAAATGTCACATAATACCTCATCTGTGAAGGGCTTCATGCTATAGGGAAGGCAACACTACTGGCTGACATGAAGCTCCAGTCCTTGGCGAAGCCACTCAATGGTGTACAGCTGTGGGTGTGTTGTGGTCAATAAGCCCAAACGCTTCATGACCTCGATTGAAATGAGGTTCTTTTGGTTCCCACATTCTACAACGAACTGTAGCAGGGAACCCTTTACCAACATGTGAGAGTGGAAGAGACACTCCTCCTCCTCTAGATCTTCCGGTTCCTCCTTCTGGATCTTTGCAGTGGTAATGGTCGCGTTGGGCTCTGCATCAATAATCCACTTCACTTTGTCATTCCCCTTGTCGGGTTCTGATTCAGAGTCGGAGCATGCGTCTGATTTAGAAGCCCTCATCTCAGCCACTAGTGACTGCTTGGCTTGACACTCACTTGTGTTGTGAGTGGAGCTCTTATGGAACTCACACCACTTTCCTATGTCCTTCTTCAGCTTCATGTTGTTGTTATTTAATTGCGACTTTGGTAGGTTATCTTGGGCTGCCATGCCTTGGCTTTGTCCTTTGTTTTGCGGTTTGGGGGCACCTTTCCCTTGATTTTGATTCACAGATCCAAAGTCCCGCTTCTTTTGTTTGAATTTATGCTCAATCTTGGTAGCATACCAGTATGTCGTACCAAGCGAGGAGATGTCAAGGAACTCCATTTCCTCCTGAATGTATCTGTGCATAAAACTGCGGTACTTCAGCACCAAATGTTTCTCTGAATCTTTGATACCCAACTTTGTGCGGAGGGTATGGAACGGAATTTTTAGGTCATGTACATCTTGATCCCTTTGCTGCCGCAACGTATTCCATTGTATGTACTTGTCCTCATAGATCCCCACGAGATACTATTGTTCTTTGATGGCATCTCAAAAAGAATTCCAAGTGGGTATGAACAAGAACAAAGAGGGTTCCCCCTCATTCTTTTTCTCATAGTAGGTTTCCCACCGGTCCTTGAGATGGGGGGTAGATTTAAGGAGTGAAAAATTAATCTTCTTTCGGTCAGAAAAGTCATAGACTAAGAAATATCCTTCTAATAGATCCAACCATATATATATGGCATTTGCATCTACTTGGCCCTCAAATATGGGAATGTCAAAGTTTACTTGTACCTTAAAAGGAGTTATGCCTCCAGAGTCGTTGCTGAATGCATATGCACCGTCAGTGGGAAGTCGTTGAATGATCTAGGAAAAGTTATACATCATCGCGTTCCTTTGTTTTTCGAGGGCCTCCTCGAGCAATATTTTGATAGGATATCCTGCTCCCTCATATTTATTTTCATCTCCCATGGGTGATCGTCGAGGTTTATGAGGCTAATCTTGCAAAGGTTCAACTAGATCGAGCCCTAACTCCTTATACCTCGACCTCGTTGCGGACATGCAAAGAAGGAATGAGAAAGAGCAGACTGCTCTAATACCACTGATCCAGATTTATGCAGGAACACAACAGAATACACATTTAACCATAAATATAAAAATGCATCAGAAATAACACTCCATTTCATTAATATCAAAGAACTAAAATCTGTTTACACACAAAATGGAAATAAACTAGCTAGGGCATTGGTAGCTTATCTCTAAGAAGATATGTGTTGGCTACAAGCCTCTGAAATCATGTTACAATGAGGCTCGAAGGCCTATATATTGAGAAACAATGGAAAATCATAAACATCTAAAAACCTAACCCTAGGAGATGAAATGCCAGAATATGGGCCCTGTCAAGGTAAATTGGTATATCAATTTCTTGAGGTCGTAACTTTGGCATACTATCTTTGTTTGATGCACATGATACATTGTTAGAAAGATCTATCTGAGGACTAAAACTGCTGATTGTAAATATTGATTATGGACGGAATCGCTTTGTTCTAGATAATAGATTCCCAAAAAACGTCGTTTAGGGCCTCAAAACGACTTCGGAAGTTTAGGACCCGAAAAACTACTAAAAATAGTAAACTGTGCTATAATTAAGGAAACTGCAAAACTGAAAGAAGAAATGGTGTGGCCCCAAGTGGAAGGTGGCCATCAATATCCACCTTGATCAATGTCGATAGCCTTTCATTCAAATCCACCAATCTTGAACAATTTTTTCCTTTAATAACTTTGATGTTGTTTTAAGTAATCTTTGAAAATGTTTGTTTCCCATTGTCGTCACCGACTACTAGTTGTATTCTACCTTTTAGGTCATTTCTAGTACTGCACACTCCATTCAAATCTCTACTTACATAACCACACAATTCTCTTAGTTCGCAGTGTGTCAACATTGTGATGAGAAAGCTCTACTCTGTCAAATCTAGCATGGTGTTCTTTGTGGTCAGGAACTATTTAGGGTTTTCTCTTTCTTAGCTTGTCCCTACAAAAACAAAGAAAGTCACAAACACACACACACACATAGATATAACCAGATCATATTTAAGAGGTGGGTTACCTATCTCTGTACAATTTGAGTCAACTCGCATTGACAAATCCCTTGATGGGTTCCCTCTTTAGGTTATCTAGTTGGACATCCCTTGCATTTGTGACATACTTGATGATATATGGTCCCAACCAATGAATTTGAAATTTAATAGGGTGATTTAGAAATTTAATTTCATGTAGTAGCATGAGATCATCGATCTCAAACTTTTTCCACTTAATATGATGATCACGCCACACCTTTTCCCTAGTTTTTTGTACATTGTGGTGAAACTGTACCTATGAATCTATATGCTAGAATCCAATAAATTTATTACAATAGCAATAAGAAGACTAGGTATTATGAATTCCATGGGCATTACTGCCTCCTACCAATATACTTACCATAATGATGTTTATAAGTTCCTTAGATGTAGCCTAATGTGCCCATAGCACTACAAAAATTATTAATTCCTAATCATCCATGTTCACATTGCAAACCTTCTTCAATGCATTCTTTATAATTTTATTGAAGGCCTATTCTCAGGTCATTCACACATGGATGGTAAGGGGTGATATTATGATGGTGCACCTAGAACTCCTCTCTCAGTGCTTTAATCATCTTGTGCATAAAGTAAGTTCTCTGGTCAATCATCAAAACTTTAGTACATCTATAGTGGGTAACAAAATTTTGAAATAAAACCCATGATTTGGTCTCTGCACTACAATCGTTGGCAGGTGTTGATCATTTCAACCCCCATTTAAGCTTTGACAAGCAACCCCCTATCGTTTGGCCTGAAAAATCTATTTTCCACCTATCGTTACCTTCTCCCAGCCCTAAAATTGAATGAAAGGGATGAAAAACCCATATTTGAAAATATATTAGGCTTTAGCCCCTTTCGGCCAAGCCCCTGCACCCTTTTCCTTCACATGACCCAACTCCAAGACCAAGAGCTAGTCCAATGGGCACTTATCAAATATATATCGGGCACATTTTAAACCTTCGATTTGTACAGATCGGATGGCGTTCGTTCATCTCCATCGTGCCCATAGCCCACTTGCCTACCATCTGATCAAACCGTAAAATCAACGGCCTAGAGTCTATCTGTCCTAGTGGTCCCAACCTTGCGCCCACTGTTCAAAACTGCTCGGTATTTATCGCACCGGCTTTTTGAGGCGGGCGGTATTTCTCAATTCGGAGCGATTCCATACATCGCTTGCCGCGTGTCTTCGTGCACGGCTCAAAAACCGCCCTCCATCGCGCATTATTGTTCGATCAAAGGCCTGGCGTGATATCCATGTGAGCCATCCAATCCGGGGCGATCCATCCGACGGTTGTTGCTCCACATAGCTACACGGGTGTTAATCCAAGTCAATAGTGCCCCTAGCCCACCGTCTCATTGCCCTCCGATGCGTTTTCCACCGTCGATCTCCTCCAGAGATCGGACGATCCTGATTAAACCCACGCCACGCCATTGCCCCACTCTCTCCACATCATCATTCCACGTGTCATTTGTCACATTTTCTTTCGTATTCCTTACATTTCATTCAAAAGGTCAAATTCAAAGGTTTTTCATTAAAATCTGCTGCGCTCCGCCAACCTCCACCAATGCAATTTTCCATCATCCACCATCATTTCGCTGCGTTTTTTGCCGCCACCCTGCATCGTTCTGCCATTTCACCATGTCCACATGACCATTTTCATTGACTCTGCCACATCCACCATTCCCATGCACAGTTTTCCCTAACGAGTTTGTGGGTTTTTGCAGGATTACAGAGGCAGAAAATTGCCATGACTCACAGCCTTCATTACAGAAGTAGAGAACGTAGGAAAGGACTATTGTTCAGAAGGTACAATTATGAAGAAAGGCCTATGAGGCAGTTGCGACGAGACTTCCATTAAAGAAGCAGGGTTGAAATCTATCAAACCCTCCAAAGTCATTCAAAGTGAAAATTTTACAATCGAAGACATTAATATTGTAGACAAAGAGTATCAGTGAAAGGTAGAGAATTAAAGGCATGTAGTTGAAGATTTTGGAGCCTTGACCTAACCTTTTAAAGGTAGAATACCAGGTTGAAGATCCTGCAGATCACTCAAAATATTTATGCACAAAAAACAATACCCTCAAGGCTTTATTTCAGCAGAGTTTTCTCTCCAGGAAAGGACGAAATGTCCATGTGATTTTATTTCTATGCCGTGTTCCTGAAGAGACCTTTACCCAGTGCATTTACTTCAGAGAGCAGGCCACAGAGTACATACAACACTATAGAACCGTCAAGCAGTATGGATGGGCACTTTTTCACCATCTTTGCCTTAATGAGGCAAATTAAATGTTCATCACCTACTCCCTTTTCGAGCTTTCTTTTTCCCCTATAAAGCTCCCGAAGAACAGATGATTGAGGGTTCCAGATTTTATCAGAAAATTATGCAGTGAAAGGATTTCTGTATACATTTTGTTGAACTCTTGTATGAAGGCTCAGAGCTCGTAGGGTCTCAGTGAGGAGGAGTTCCACCTGTTAAGAGGATTCTGGTCTTTGGTATTTCATAGATCATTTCATTCATCCACCTTTCCTATATCATGTTTTGGAATGCAAGTGGCTCACTGATTTTTGGTATGGATTTATCCTAGTTGATACCCATGCTCGGATTAGTCAAGCGCTTTAAATATAGCTCATGCATGATATTCTGTTCCACTATTCATCTAAACCGTATTTTTGCTATATTAGTTTCTCTGGGAGGGTGTTTTTAAAACACTATCGTCATGAATGGATTCTTAAATTGGTAAGCCCATTACATGGTGGTATTGGGTATCTGGATATCAGCTCAATGACAACTAATATTCTCTCGATATTTCATTCACTACATACACCTTTTGATAATTTATTTCTGTGAGGTATTTCTAAATTGGCCCTCTTTACAGTAAGTTGCCTCTGAATTGTCTGTTGCTTTTATATTGGAGTTTTGCATGTTGCCTCTGCAGTATTCCTTTCTCTGTGTCAGTTTCTGAAGGTCTTGGTCCCATTCATATTAATATTCCTTGTTTTTTAGGAAATATCATGAGAGCTTTTTATTGATAATTTCCTCTGTTATGCCATATGCTCCTTGCTAATATAAGATGCCCTAGGCACTGGTCTATCACAACTCTAGGCTGTCTCTAGGAACGAAAACATCTTTTTGGCACCGTTGTCGGGGAACGAAGTTGAGAAAATTTAAATCCCTGGGCCTCGACAAAACCTAATTCACTCTTCAAGTAGGTGAGTACAGAGAGTTGAGAGTTGTAGATCCCTCACCTTGGCAACTCCACATTTGTTTTTTAGATAAATTCATTTGCAGTCCTGGCTCCTCGTAAGCCACACATAAGGTCAGATACGTCTCAGCCAAAGACACCTTCTGTGTCTGACCCAGAGAAGATCATACATAGAAGAATTTGGAGGGAAAGGCAATCAGTCCACACCGAAATCCTTGAATTTTCTATAGAAGACTTTACATCTTCTCCTTCTCAAGAAGCCCTTGTAGAAAATCCCTACCCCACTGTAGAAGATATAGATTAATATTTAGATAGTCCAGCCTGGGGAGGTGTCAGAAATAAAGATAATTTTCACCCTACTCCTGAGGTTGAATAGGTCAAGGAAGTCACTGAAACATATGCTATTAACAGGCCGTCGTTTCCCTCAACACCTCAGGCTGCTGTCCAATATATTCCTATTGTTATTCATACTCCACTTCCACCTCCCCTTCTTCCTCCATTTACACATCAAACTATTCCACTACCTCCACCTCCTCCAATGGCCAACGTCCCAGGCTTTTTATTGAATAAATATGCTCCCTTGGAATTACCCCAAGTGTTCAATGATATGCCACAGGATTATTTGAAGATTCTACCTCGATTCAATGGGGAAAATGAGATTGATGCTCAAAAACATCTTGAGGTCTTCTATTCTTTTGTAGAGAATTTTAATGTGGAACATTTAGATGTGGTCCTAAGGCTGTTTGTCCAATATCTTGATGGTGAAGCTTGAAAATGGTTTAAGACATTGGCAGACCGTTCTGTCACCACTCGGGAAATAATGGAAGACACTTTTCTCAGAAAATGGGGAGAGAAAAAATACCATGGGCATTGTCTTACTGAGTTTAATACGCTCAAGAAAAGACATAATGAAGGGGTGTCAGAGTTTATCAAGAGATTTAATAAGTTGTATCTAAGCCTTCCTCCTGATATGAAACCTCATCAAACTGCTACTAAAGTTTTCTTTGTAGTAGCCTTTGATTCAGAATTTGTTTTCTCTCTCAGGGAAAGAAAGCCTACTACTCTGGATGATGCTCAGACAGATGCACTAGAGTTGGAAGCAAACTTTGCCTCCACTGGTAAATCAAAGGGAAAAATCTGAACAAGATACTAGAAGAACGGGCAAAGAGGAGGTATCAACCTCTAACCAAGACAGAGATTCAACTAATGACAGAATTGAAGAAATGAACAAAGTGATCAAGAATATTTCTAGTAAGCTGGGTAAACTTGAATTGAAGGCCAAGAATTCAGCCTCCAAGAACTTCCAAAAAGCTCCAAACGGAGGTTACAATCCTCAGTATAGGAAACCACCCCTGCAAATATTTCCATTGGAATCAAGAGAACAACAGGATCAAGTACCACACCCATTGTACTTGGAAGGTCCAGAAGATGATCCTACAGAAGACACTGCCTATGGAATGGAGGATACAAATCTTGCTTTTTCAAATAGTGATGGAGAAGAATGCCCTCTGTAGGGAAATGATGGAACCAAGTGCTCATTGAAAGAAGAAGAAAAAGCCAGAGACACAGAGGAATCAGAAATTGATCACTATTGTAAGCAATTTGTTGATTTCATGCAAGCACAGTTCAATAGAAAATATGACCTCAGATCTTCTAGGAAGAGAACTCGTACTCAAGAGCAAGAAGAAGAGCCACCCCAGAAGGAAGCACCTGCTCAGAAGGAGTCAACAATGCAGAAAGTCACAGACAAAGGTAAGGGCCCTCTAAACAAACCTTTGCAGTCTAATGATCAAATTCCTTCCTCTTCAAAAGTAGTCAGTCCCCCAAATACCAAGTCTGTGTTAAAAGAAATCAAACCCTCAGCTGAAAATAAAGAGTCAAAAGAGGTTGTAATAGAGAACTCCTCTTCCGTTTTTAGTCTGCAAAAGGAACTTGAGAAGGTCAAAATCCCAGTTCCCTTGACAGATCTGGATTTATACAGGAACACAACAGAATAAACACATAACCAGAAATACAGAGATGCAGCGGAAATAATGCGTCATTTCATTAATAACAGAAATATGCTTACAGACATAATGGAAATAAAATCGCTAGGGCGCTGGTAGCTATCTCTGAGAAGAGATGTGGCAGCTACAGGCATCTGAACTGTGTTACAATGAGGCTCGAGGGCCTATTTATTATTGAGAAACAATGTAGAATCCGAAACGTCCAAAAACCTAACCGTAGGAGATGAGGCGCAAAAACTGTGGGTGCCCGTTTGGGTAAATTGGTGGTTCAACTTCCCGGGGGCGTAACTTTTGCACCCGATCTCCGTTTGATGCGCTCAATAGCTCGTTAGAAATATCTATCCGAGGACTACAACTTTCAAGACAAATTTGATGATCAAATTTGTTGATAAAACACGATACCCAAAAAACGTCGTTTAGGGCCTCAAAACGGCTCCGGAAGTTCAGGACCCGAAAAACTGCCTAAAATAGTAAGTTATGCTGCAACTTGAAAACTGAAAGAACTGATGACGGGGGTTCAAATGGAATAGGTGGGTGGCCACCAATATCCACCTGGATCATTAAGCCCCCAAAACGGCTCCGAGAGTGGAGGACCCGAAAACCTGCTAAAAATAGTAAGTTGTGCTGAATGTGAAAAGTTGCAAGAATTGATGGTGCTGGTCCAAATGGAATAGGTGGGTGGCCACCGATATCCACCTGGATCATTCCTCCCTCCTTAGGAAGCAATGGTCCCCATTGCGTTGATATCCTCCATGAGATGAGGCAAATTCTGTTGAACTGAGTATTAGATGTATTGAAGATGTCATGGACCTGCGGGTGGACATGCTGGATGCGTTTAGTAAATTTGGTTTCTTTATCAGCCTTAGACAGTACATGTTTGGATTCTGTATGTGTAGATGTAGGATGTATGGCAACTTCAGGCGGTGGTGCGTTGGGAGTCAAATCAATGGAGTGCTTGTCCTGACAGTGTAGAGGAACCTTTATGAGTGAGGAGAAATTGTCATCGTATTCCTCCATAACTTTGTCCATCTGCTGCAGACGTGCAAGGGAGCCCTGTTTCGAGGTTGTGGCCACAATATTCTTCTTTCCCTGTGAGTGAGTCGTAAGGAAAATGAATTTCCTGGTTTGGGAAACAATCTTACTGCGTTGTTTTGCAGTAGTCAAAGAGATGACAAGAGGCGGTACTACCTCTGGTATCCTGTACAAGTTATTTCCAAAAGTAATGATAACAGCACGAGGCCTAGACTCATACACATCATGTCACCTCCACAAGTATGGATGGCCCAATAATACATCAGCTACATCAAGAGGAGAAACATCACACAATACCTCATCCATGAATAGCTTGATACTGTATGGAAGGAGTTACTGCTGGCGGATGCAGAGATCTCTCCCTGGGTGGAGCCACTCGACGGTATACGGCTGTGGGTGTGCTATAATCAGTAGGCTGAGCCGCTTCATGACCTCTGCTGAAATGAGGTTCTTTTGGCTTCCGCTATCGACGAGAAATTGCAGCGGAGAACCCTTTACCCACATCTGCAACTGGAAGAGGCGCTCCCCCTCCTCTGGACCCTCCTTCTGGATCTTGGTGGTGGCAAAAATGGCACTGGGATCCGCATCAATGATCTACTTCCATTTTTCATTGCCTTTGTCTGGTTCTAACTCAGGATCAGAAAATGCATCTGATTCGGGTGCCTTTAGTTCGGCCACCAAAGACTGTTTCGCCCGACACTCGTTTGTGCTGTGAGTGGGGCTGTTATGAAAGTCACACCACTTCCCTGTGTCCTTGTTTGGATTTTTGGTGTTGTTCTGAGTCACATTGGTTTGGCCTTGCCCCTTGTAATTCAGTTCGGGGGCACCTTTCAGATTCGTAGATCCAAAGTCTCGCTTCTTCTACTTAAATTTCTGCTCGATCTTGGCGGCATAGCGATATGCTATGCCAAGCGATGTAATGTTGAGGAATTCCATTTCCTCCTAAATGTGTTTGTGCAGACAGCCGCGTTACTTGAGCACCAAATGTCTCTCCGAATCTTTAATACCCAGCTTTGTGCGCAGGGTATGGAACATATTCGTCAGTTCGTGCACATCTTGATCCTTTTTTTGCCGCAACGTGGTCCATTGGATGTATTTGTCCTCATAGCTCCCCATGGGGTAATATTGTTCCTTGATGTCATCTTGGAACGAATTCCAAGTGGGTGTGGCGGAGAACAGAGAGGGTTCCCCTTCGCCCTCTTGCTCATGGTAGGTTTCCCACCAGTCTTTGACATGGGGGGCAGCTTTGAGGAGTGAAAAAATAATCTTTTCTCTGTCAGAGAAGTCATGGACCGAGAAATACCCTTCCAACAAATTTAACCATCTGTCTATGGCGTCTACATCTATTTTTCCTTCAAATATAGGAATGTCAAAGTTTACCTGTACCTTGAAGGGAGTGGCACCTCCAGAGTGGTTTTTGGATGCAGATGCGCCATATGTGGGTAGTCGTTAAAGGATTTGAGAAAAGTTATCCATCCTCGCGTTCCTTTGTTTCTCGAGGGCCTCCTCGAGTAGTATTTTGATAGGATCTCCTGCTCCCTCATCTTTCTTTTCTTCCGCCATGGGAGGTCGTCGGGGTTTGCGAGGCTGATCTTGCAAGGGTTCAACCAGATCGAGCCCTAACTCCTTATACCCTGACCGCATTGGGGACATGCAAAGAAAAACAAAGAAAGAGCAGACCCGCTCTGATACCACTGATCCGGATTTATGCAGGAACGCAACAGAATAAACACATAACCATAAATACAGAGATTCAGCGGAAATAATGCGTCATTTCATTAATAACATAAATATGCTTACAGACATAATGGAAATAAAATAGCTAGGGCACTGGTAGCTATCTCTGAGAAGAGATGTGGCAGATACTGGCCTCTGAACTATGTTACAATGAGGCTCGAGGGCCTATTTATTATTGAGAAACAATGTAGAATCCGAAACGTCCAAAAACCTAACCGTAGGAGATGAGGCACCAAAACTGTGGGCGCCCGTTTGGGTAAATTGGTGGTTCAACTTCCCGGGGGTGTAACTTTGGCACCCGATCTCCATTTGATGCGCTCAATAGCTCGTTAGAAATATCTATCCGAGGACCAAAAATTTCGGCATGCATTTGATGATCAAATTCGATAGTAAAAATGATACCCCAAAAACGTCGTTTAGGGCCTCAAAACGGCTCCGGAAGTTCAGGACCCGAAAAACTGCTAAAAATAGTAAGTTTTGTTGCAACTTGAAAACTGAAAGAACTGATGATGGGGGTTCAAATGGAATAGGTGGGTGGCCACCAATATCCACCTGGATCATTAAGCCCCCAAAATGGCTCCGAGAGTGGAGGACCCGAAAACCTGCTAAAAATAGTAAGTTGTGCTGAATGTGAAAAGCTGCAAGAATTGATGGTGCTGGTCCACATGGAATAGGTGGGTGGCCACCGATAACCACCTGGATCATTCCTCCCTCCTTAGGAAGCAATGGTCCCCATTGCGTTGAGATCTTCCATGAGATGAGGCAAATTCTGTTGAACTGAGTATTAGATGTATTGAAGATGTCATGGACCTACGGGTGGACATGCTGGATGCGTTTAGTAAATTTGGTTTCTTTATTAGCCTTAGACAGTACATGTATGGATTATGTATGTGTAGTTGTAGGATGTATGGCAAAATCAGGCGGTGGTGCGTTGGTAGTCAAATCAATGGAGTGCTTGTCCTGACAGTGTAGAGGAACCTTTATGAGTGAGGCGAAATAGTCATCGTATTCCTCCATAACTTTGTCCATCTGCTGCAGTCGTGCAAGGGAGCCCTGTTTCAAGTTTGTGGCCACAATATTCTTCTTTCCCTGTGAGTGAGTCGTAAGGAAAATGAATTTCCTGGTTTGGGAAACAATCTTACTGCGTTGTTTTGCAGTAGTCAAAGAGATGACAGGAGGCAGTACTACCTCTGGTATCCTGTACAAGTTATTTCCCAAAGTAATAATAACAGCACGAGGCCTAGACTCATACACATCATGTCGCCTCCACAAGTATGGTTGGCCCAATAATACATCAGCTACATCAAGAGGAGCAACATCACATAATATCTCATCTGTGAATGGCTTGATACTGTATGGAAGGCGACACTGCTGGTGGATGCGGAGATCTATCCCTGGGTGGAGCCACCTGATGGTATATGGCTGTGGGCGTGCTATGGTCGGTAGGCCAAGCCACTTCACAACCTCTGCTGAAATGAGGTTCTTTTGGCTTCCGCTATCGACGAGAAATTGCAGCGGAGAACCCTTTACCCACATCTACGACTGGAAGAGGCGCTCCCCCTCCTCTGGATCCTCTGGACCCTCCTTCTGGATCTTGGTGGTGGCAACAATGGCACTGGGATCCGCATCAATGATCTGCTTCCCTTTTTCATTGCCTTTTTCTGGTTCTAACTCAGGATCAGAAAATGCATCTGATTCGGGTGCCTTTAGTTCGGCCACCAAAGACTGTTTGGCCCGACACTCGTTTGTGCTGTGAGTGGGGCTGTTATGAAAGTCACACCACTTCCCTGTGTCCTTCTTTGGATTTGTGGTGTTGTTATGAGTCGCATTGCTTTGGCCTTGCCCCTTGTTCTTCGATTCGGGGGCACCTTTCGGATTCGCAGATCCAAAGTCTCGCTTCTTCTGCTTAAATTTCTGCTCGATCTTGGCGGCATAGCGATATGCCGTGCCAAGCGATGTAATGTCAAGGAACTCCATTTCCTCCTGAATGTGTTTGTGCAGACAGCCGCGGTACTTGAGCACCAAATGTCTCTCTGAATCTTTAATACCCAACTTTGTGCGTAGGGTATGGAACAGATTCGTCAGTTCGTGCACATCTTGATCCTTTTGTTGCCGCAGCGTGGTCCATTAGATGTATTTGTCCTCATAGCTCCCCACAGGGTAATATTGTTCCTTGATGCCGTCTCGGAACGAATTCCAAGTGGGTGTGGTCGAGAACAGAGAGGGTTCCCCTTCGCCCTCTTGCTCACAGTAGGTTTCCCACCAGTCTTTGACATGGGGGGCGGCTTTGAGGAGTGCAAAATTAATCTTTTCTCGGTCAGAGAAGTCATGGACCGAGAAATACCCTTCCAACAAATTTAACCATCTGTCTACAGCGTCTGCATCTATTTTTCCTTCAAATATAGGAATGTCAAAGTTTACCTGTACCTTGAAGGGAGTGGCGCCTCCAGAGTGGCTGTTCGATGCAGATGCGCCATATGTGGGCAGTCGTTGAAGGATTTGAGCAAAGTTATCCATCATCACGTTCCTTTGTTTCTCGAGGGCCTCCTCGAGCAGTATTTTGATAGGATCTCCTACTCCCTCGTCTTTCTTTTCTTCTGCCATGGGAGGTCGTCGGGGTTTGTGAGGCTGATCTTGCAAGGGTTCAACCAGATCGAGCCCTAACTCCTTATACCCTGACCGCGTTGGGGACATGCAAAGAAAAACAAAGAAAGAGCAGACCCGCTATGATACCACTGATCCAGATTTATACAAGAACACAACAGAGTAAACACATAACCATAAATACAGAGATGCAGCGGAAATAATGCATCATTTCATTAATAACAGAAATATGCTTACAGACATAATGGAAATAAAATCGCTAGGGCACTGGTAGCTATCTCTGAGAAGAGATGTGGTGGCTACATGCCTCTGAATTGTGTTACAATGAGGCTCGAGGGCCTATTTATTGTTGAGAAACAATGTAGAATCTGAAACGTCCAAAAACCTAAACGTAGGAGATGAGGCGCCAAAACTTTGGGCGCCCGTTTGGGTAAATTGGTGGTTCAACTTCCGAAGTAACTTTTGCACCCGATCTCCGTTTGATGCGCTCAATGGCTCGTTAGAAATATCTATCCGAGGACTACAAATTTTGAGATGAGTTTGATGATCGGAATTCGGTAAAACAAGATACCCAAAAACTTGGTTTAGGGCCTCAAAACGGCTCACGAAGTTCAGGAGCCAGCGCAAAATAGCAAGTTATCACGGAACTTGAAAACAAAAGAACTAATGATGGGGGTTGAAATGGAAGAGGTGGGTGGCCACCAATATCCACCTGGATCATTACTGACCCCAAAACGGCTCTAGGAAATGGAGGACCGAAAACTGCTAAATAGTAAGTTGTCACGAATGTGAAAACACTTGGGTGATGATCTTGGTCCAAATGGAATAGGTGGGTGGCCACCGATATCCACCTGGATCATTCCTCCCTCCTTAGGAAGCAATGGTCCCCATTACGTTGAGATCCTCCATGAGATGAGGCAAATTCTATTGAACTGAGTATTAGATGTATTGAAGATGTCATGGACCTGTGGGTGGACATGCTGGATGCGTTTAGTAAATTTGGTTTCTTTATCAGCCTTAGAGAGTACATGTTTGGATTATGTATGTGTATTTGCAGGATGTATGGCAACATCAGGCGGTGGTGCGTTGGGAGTCAAATCAATGGAGTGCTTGTCTTGACAGTGTAGAGGAACCTTTATGAGTGAGGAGAAATTGTCATCGTATTCCTCCATAACTTTGTCCATCTGCTGCAGCCGTGCAAGGGAGCCCTGTTTCGAGGTTGTGGCCACAATATTCCTCTTTCCCTGTGAGTGAGTCGTAAGGAAAATGAATTTCCTGGTTTGGGAAACAATCTTACTACATTGTTTTGCAGTAGTCAAAGAGATGACAGGAGGCGGTACTACCTCTGGTATCCTATACAAGTTATTTCCCAAAGTAATAATAATAGCACGAGGCCTAGACTCACACATAGCATGTCGCCTCCACAAGTATGGTTGGCCCAATAATACATCAGCTACATCAAGAGGAGCAACATCACACAATACCTCATCAGTGAATGGCTTGATACTGTATGGAAGGCGGCACTGCTGGCGGATGCGGAGATCTCTCCCTAGGTGGAGCCACCCGATGGTATACGGCTGTGGGTGTGCTATGGTCGGTAGGCCGAGCCGCTTCACGAACTCTACTGAAATGAGGTTCTTTTGGCTTCCGCTATCGACACAAAATTGCAGCGAAGAACCCTTTACCCACATCTGCGACTGGAAGAGGCACTCCCCCTCTTCTGGATCCTTTGGACCCTCCTTCTGGATCTTGGTGGTGGCAACAATGGCACTGGGATCCGCATCAATGATCTTCTTCCCTTTTTCATTGCCTTTGTCTGGTTCTAACTCAGGATCAGAAAATGCATCTGATTTGGGTGCCTTAAGTTCAGCCACCAAAGACTGTTTGGCCCGACACTCGTTTGTGCTGTGAGTGGGGCTGTTATGAAAGTCACACCACTTCCCTGTGTCCTTATTTGGATTTTTGGTGTTGTTTTGAGTCACATTTCTTTGGCCTTGCCCCTTGTTCTTCGGTTCGGGGGCACCTTTCAGATTCGCAGATCCAAAGTCTCGCTTCTTCTGCTTAAATTTCTACTCGATCTTAGCGGCATAGCGATATGCCGTGCCAAGCGATGTAATGTCAAGGAATTCCATTTCCTCCTGAATGTGTTTGTGTAGACAACCACAGTACTTGAGCACCAAATGTCTCTCTGAATCTTTAATACCCAACTTTGTGCGCAGGGTATGGAACAGATTTGTCAGTTCGTGCACATCTTGATCCTTTTGTTGCCACAGCGTGGTCCATTGGATGTAATTGTCCTCATAGCTCCCCACGGGGTAATATTGTTCCTTGATGCCGTCTCGAAACGAATTAAAAGTGGGTGTGGCAGAGAACAGAGAGGGTTCCCCTTCGTCCTCTTGCTCATGGTAGGTTTTCCCACCAGTCTTTTACATGGGGGGCAGCTTTGAGGAGTGAAAAAATAATCTTTTCTCGGTCAGAGAAGTCATGGACCGAGAAATAGCCTTCCAACAAATTTAACCATCTGTCTACGGCGTCTACATCTATTTTTCCTTCAAATATAGGAATGTCAAAGTTTATCTGTACCTTGAAGGGAGTGGCACCTCCAGAGTGGTTGTTGGATGCAGATGCGCCATATGTGGGCAGTCGTTGAAGGATTTGAGAAAAGTTATCCATCATCGCATTCCTTTGTTTCTCGAGGGCCTCCTCGAGCAGTATTTTGATAGGATCTCCTGCTCCCTCGTCTTTCTTTTCTTCCGCCATGGGAGGTCGTCAGGGTTTGTGAGGCTGCCCTTGCAAGGGTTCAACCAGATCAAGCCCTAACTCCTTATACCCTGACCGCGTTGGGGACATGCAAAGAAAAACAAAGAAAGAGAAGACCCGCTATGATACCACTGATCTGTATTTATACAGGAATGCAACAGAATAAACACATAACCATAAATACAGAGATGCAGCGGAAATAATGCGTCATTTCATTAATAACAGAAATATGCTTACAGACATAATGGAAATAAAATCACTAGGGCACTGGTAGATATCTATGAGAAGAGATGTGTTGGCTACAGGCCTCTGAACTGTGTTATAATGAGGCTTGAGGGCCTATTTATTATTGAGAAACAATGTAGAATCCGAAACGTCCAAAAACCCAACCGTAGGAGATGAGGCGCCAAAACTGTGGGCGCCCGTTTGGGTAAATTAGTGGTTCAACTTCCCGGGGGCGTAACTTTTGCACCCGATCTTTGTTTGATGCGCTCAATAGCTCGTTAGAAAGATATATCCGAGGAATACAACTTTCGGGATGAATTTGAGAGTCAAATTTGCTGGTAAAACACGATACCCAAAAAACGTCGTTTAGGGCCTCAAAACGGCTTTGGAAGTTCAGGACCCGAAAAACTGCTAAAAATAGTAAGTTATGCTGCAACTTGAAAACTGAAAGAACTGATGATGGGGGTTCAAATGGAATAGGTTGGTGGCCACCAATATCCACCTGGATCATTAAGCCCCCAAAACTGCTCCGAGAGTGTAGGACCCAAAAACCTGCTAAAAATAGTAAGTTGTGCTGAATGTGAAAAGCTCCAAGAATTGATGGTGCTGGTCCAAATGGAATAGTTGGGTGGACACCGATATCCACCTGGATAATTCCTCCCTCCTTAGGAAGCAATGGTCCCCATTGCGTTGAGATCCTCGATGAGATGAGGCAAATTCTGTTGAACTGAGTATTAGATGTATTGAAGATGTCATGGACCTGCGGGTGGACATGCTGGATGCGTTTAGTAAATTTGGTTTCTTTATTAGCCTTAGACAGTACATGTTTGGATTCTGTATGTGTAGTTGCAGGATGTATGGCAACATCAGGCGGTGGTGCGTTGGGAGTCAAATCAATGGAGTGCTTGTCCTAACAGTGTAGAGGAACCTTTATGAGTGAGGAAAAATTGTCATCGTATTCCTCCATAACTTTGTCCATCTGCTGTAGCCGAGCAAGGGAGCCCTGTTTTGAGATTATGGCCACAATATTCTTATTTCCCTATGAGTGAGTCGTAAGTAAAATGAATTTCCTGGTTTTGGAAACAATCTTACTGCATTGTTTTGCAGTAGTCAAAGAGATGATAGGAGGCGGTACTACCTCCGGTATCCTGTACAAGTTATTTCCCAAAGTAATAATAATAGCACGAGGCTTAGTCTCATACACAGCATGTCACCTCCACAAGTATGGTTGGCCCAATAATACAACAGCTACATCAAGAGGAGCAACATCACACAATACCTCATCTGTGAATGGCTTGATAGTGTATGGAAGGCGGCACTGCTGGCGGATGCGGAGATCTCTCCCTGGGTGGAGGCACCCAATGGTATATGGCTGTGGGTGTGCTATGGTCGGTAGGCCGAGCCACTTCATGACCTCTGCTGAAATGAGGTTCTTTTGGCTTCCGCTATCGACGAGAAGTTGCAGCGGAGAACCCTTTACCCACATCTGCGACTGGAAGAGGCGCTCCCCCTCCTCTGGATCCTCTAGACCCTCCTTCTGGATCTTGGTGGTGGCAACAATGGCAATAGGATCCGCATCAATGATCTTCTTCCCTTTTTCATTACCTTTGTCTGGTTCTAACTCAGGATCAGAAAATGCATCTGATTCGGGTGCCTTTAGTTCGACCACCAAAGACTGTTTTGCCCGACACTCGTTTGTGCTGTGAGTGGGGATGTTATGAAAGTCACACCACTTCCCTGTGTCCTTCTTTGGATTTGTGGTGTTGTTCTGAGTCGCATTGCTTTGGCCTTGCCCCTTGTTCTTCGGTTCAAGGGCACCTTTCAGATTCGCAGATCCAAAGTCTCGCTTCTTCTGCTTAAATTTCTGCTCAATCTTGGCGGCATAGCAATATGCCGTGCCAAGCGATGTAATGTCGAGGAATTCCATTTCCTCCTGAATGTGTTTGTGCAGACAGCCGCGGTACTTGAGCACCAAATGTCTCTCTGAAACTTTAATACCCAACTTTGTGCACAGGGTATGGAACATATTCGTCAGTTCGTGCACATCTTGATCCTTTTGTTGCCGCAGCGTGGTCCATTGGATGTATTTGTCCTCATAGCTCCCCACAAGGTAACATTGTTCCTTGATTCCATCTCAGAACGAATCCCAAGTGGGTGTGGTGGAGAACAGAGAGGGTTCCCCTTCGCCCTCTTGCTCATGGTAGGTTTCCCACCAGTCTTTGACATGGGGGGCAGCTTTGAGGAGTGCAAAAATAATCTTTTCTCGGTCAGAGAAGTCGTGGACTGAGAAATACCCTTCCAGCAAATTTAACCATATGCCTACGGCGTCTGCATCTATTTTTTCTTAAAATATAGGAATGTTAAAGTTTACCTGTACCTTGAAGGGAGTGGCACCTCCAGAGTGGTTTTTGGATGCAGATGCGCCATATGTGGGCAGTTGTTGAAGGATTTGAGCAAAGTTATCCATCATCGCGTTCCTTTGTTTCTCGAGGGCCTCCTCGAGCAGTATTTTGATAGGATCTCCTGCTCCCTCGTCTTTCTTTTCTTCCGCCATGGGAGGTCGTCGGGTTTTGCGAGGCTGATCTTGCAAGGGTTCAACCAGATCGAGCCCTAACTCCTTATACCCTGACCGCGTTGGGGACATGCAAAGAAAAACAAAGAAAGAGCAAACCCGCTTTGATACCACTGATCCGGATTTATACAGGAATGCAACAGAATAAACACATAACCATAAATACAGAGATGCAGCAGAAATAATGCGTCATTTCATTAATAACAGAAATATGCTTACAGACATAATGGAAATAAAATCGCTAGGGCGTTGGTAGCTATCTCTAAGAAGAGATGTGGCGGCTACAGGCCTCTAAACTGTGTTACAATGAGGCTCGAGGGCCTATTTATTATTGAGAAACAATGTATAATCCGAAACGTCCAAAAACCTAACCGTAGGACATGAGGTGCCAAAACTGTGGGCGCCCGTTTGGGTAAATTGGTGGTTCAAATTCCCGGGGGCGTAAATTTTGCACCCGATCTCCGTTTGATGCTCTCAATAGCTCGTTAGAAATATCTATCCGAGGACTACAACTTTCGAGATGAATTTGATCATTAAATTCACTGTTAAAACACGATACCCAAAAAACGTCATTTAGGGCCTTAAAATGGCTCCAGAAGTTCAGGACCTGAAAAACTGCTAAAAATAGTAAGTTATGCTGCAACTTGAAAACTGAAAGAACTGATGATGGGGGTTCAAATGGAATAGGTGGGTGGCCACCAATATCCACCTGGATCATTAAGCCCCCAAACGGCTCCGAGAGTGGAGGACCCGAAAAAACCTTTAAAAATAGTAAGTTGTGCTGAATGTGAAAAGCTGCAAGAATTGATGGTGCTAGTCCAAATGGAATAGGTGGGTGGCCACCGATATCCACCTGGATCATTCCTCCCTCCTTAGGAAGCAATTTTCCCCATTGCGTTGAGATCCTCCATGATATGAGGCAAATTCTGTTGAACTGAATATTAGATGTATTGAAGATGTCATGGACTTGCGGGTGGACATGCTAGATGCGTTTAGTAAATTTGGTTTCTTTATCAGCCTTAGACAGTACATGTTTGGATTCTGTATGTGTAGTTGCAGGATATATGGCAACATCAGGCGGTGGTGCGTTGGGAGTCAAATCAATGGAGTGCTTGTCCTGACAGTGTAGAGGAACCTTTATGAGTGAGGAGAAATTGTCATCGTATTCCTCCATAACTTTGTCCATCTGCTGCAGCCGTGCACGAGAGCCCTGTTTTGAGGTTGTGGCCATAATATTATTCTTTCCCTGTGAGTGAGTCGTAAGGAAAATGAATTTCCTAGTTTGGGAAACAATCTTACTGCGTTGTTTTGCAGTAGTCAAAGAGATGACAGGAAGCGGTACTACCTCTGGTATCGTGTACAATTTATTTCCCAAAGTAATAATACCACGAGGCCTAGACTCATACACAGCATGTCGCCTCCACAAGTATGGTTGGCCCAATAATACATCAGCTACATCAAGAGGAGCAACATCACACAACACCTCATCCGTGAATGGCTTGATACTGTATGGAACGCGACACTGCTGGCGGATGCGAAGATCTCTCCCTTGGTGGAGCCACCCGATGGTATACGGCTGTGGGTCTGCTATGGTCGGTAGGCTGAGCCTCTTCATGACCTCTGGTGAAATGAGGTTCTTTTGGCTTCCGCTATCGACGAGAAATTGCAGCGGAGAACCCTTTACCCACATCTACGACTGGAAGAGGCGCTCCCCCTCCTCTGGATCCTCTGGACCCTCCTTCTGGATCTTGGTGGTGGCAATAATGGCAGGATGCCATCAGTGCTCTGCTTCCTTTTTCATTTCCTTTGTACGGTTCTAACTCGGGATCAGAAAATGCATACGGTCGGGTTGCTGCAGTTGAAGCCACCAAAGAATGGTAGACACTCGTTTGTGCTATGAGTGGGGATGTTATGAAAGTCACGCCACTTCCATGTGTCCTTCTTTGGATTTTTGGTGTTGTTCTAAGTCGCATTGCTTTGGCCTTGCCCCTTGTTCTTCGGTTCGGGGCACCTTTCGGTCCCTTCAGATCCAAAGTCTTGCTTCTTCTGCTTAAATTTCTGCTCGATCTTGGCGGCATAGCGACATGTCGTGCCAAGCGATGTAATGTCGAGGAATTCCATTTCCTCCTGAATGTGTTTGTGTAGACAGCCGCGGTACTTGAGCACCAAATGTCTCTCCGAATCTTTAATACCCAACATTGTGCACAGGGTATGGAACAGATTCGTCAGTTCGTGCACATCTTGATCTTTTTGTTGCTGCAGCGTGGTCCATTGGATATATTTGTCCTCATAGCTCCCCATGGGGTAATATTGTTCCTTGATGCCGTCTCGAAACGAATTCCAAGTGTGTGTGGTCGAGAACAGAGAGGGTTCGCCTTCGTCCTCTTACTCACAGTAGGTTTCCCACCAATCTTTGACATGGGGAGTGGCTTTGAGGAGTGCAAAAATAATCTTTTCTCGGTCGGAGAAATCAAGGACGAAATACCCTTCCAGCAAATTTAACCATCTGTCTATAGCGTCTGCATCTATTTTTCCTTCAAATATAGGAATGTCAAAGTTTACCTGTACCTTGAAGGGAGTGGCACCTCCAGAGTGGTTGTTGGATGCAGATGCACCATATGTGGGCAGTTGTTGAAGGATTTGAGAAAAGTTATCCATCATCATGTTCCTTTGTTTCTCGAGGGCCTCCTCGAGCGGTATTTTGATAGGATCTCCTGCTCCCTCGTCTTTCTTTTCTTCTGCCATGGGAGGTCGTCGGGGTTTGTGAGGCTGATCTTGCAAGGGTTCAACCAGATCGAGCCCTAACTCCTTATACCCTGACCGCGTTGGGGACATGCAAAGAAAAAAAAAGAAAGAGCAGACCTGCTCTGATACCACTGATCCAGATTTATGCAGGAACGCAACAGAATAAACACATAACCATAAATACAGAGATGCAGCGGAAATAATGCATCATTTCATTAATAACAGAAATATGCTTACAGACATAATGGAAATAAAATAGCTAGGGCGCTGGTAGCTATCTCTGAGAAGAGATGTGGCAGATACAGGCCTCTGAATTGTGTTACAATGAGGCTCGAGGGCCTATTTATTATTGAGAAACAATGTAGAATCCGAAACGTCCAAAAACCTAACCGTAGGAGATGAGGCGCCAAAACTGTGGGCGCCTGTTTGGGTAAATTGGTGGTTCAACTTCACAGGGGTGTAGCTTTTGCACTGATCTCCGTTGATGGAATCAATAGCTCGTTAGAAAGATCTGTCCGAGTACTACAAATTTTTGGGACGAATTTTGTGATCCAAATTTTCTGGTAAAACACGATACCCAAAAAAAAGTCGTTCAGGGCCTCAGCTTGACTCAGGAAGTTCGGGACAGAAAAAGCTGCTAAAAATAATCGGTTATCTTGCGAGCCCGAAAAGCTGAAAGGCGATGATGGGGGTTCAAATGGAATAGGTGGGTGGCCACCAATATCCACCTCGATCATTAAGCCCCCAAAACGGCTCTGAAAGTGGAGGACCCAAAAACCTGCTAAAAATAGTAAGTTGTGCTGAATGTGAAAAGCTGCAAGAATTGATGGTGTTGGTCCAGATGGAATAGGTGGGTGGCCACTGATATCCACCTGGATCATTCCTCCCTCCTTAGGAAGCAATGGTCCCCATTGCGTTGAGATCCTCCATGAGATGAGGCAAATTCTGTTGAACTGAGTATTAGATGTATTGAAGATGTCATGGACCTGCGGGTGGACATGCTGGATGTGTTTAGTAAATTTGGTTTCTTTATCAGCCTTAGACAGTACATGTTTGGATTCTGTATGTGTAGTTGCAGGATGTATGGCAACATCAGGCGGTGGTGTGTTGGGAGTCAAATCAATGGAGTGCTTGTCCTAATAGTGTAGAGGAACCTTTATGAGTGAGGAGAAATTGTCATCGTATTCCTCCATAACTTTGTCCATCTGCTGCAGTCGTGCAACGGAGCCATGTTTTGAGGTTGTGGCCACAATATTCTTCTTTCCCTGTGAGTGAGTCATAAGGAAAATGAATTTCCTGGTTTGGGAAACAATCTTACTGCGTTGTTTTGCAGTAGTCAAAGAGATGACAGGAGGCGGTACTACCTCTGGTATCCTGTACAAGTTATTTCCCAAAGTAATAATAACAGCACAAGGCCTAGACTCATACACAACATGTCGCCTCCACAAGTATGGTTGGCCCAATAATACATCAGCTACATCAAGACGAGCAACATCACACAATACCTCATCCGTGAATGGCTTGATACTGTATGGAAGGTGGCACTGCTGGTGGATGCGGAGATCTCTCCCTGGGTGGAGCCACCCGATGGTATACGGATGTGGGTGTGCTATGGCCAGTAGGCCGAGTCGCTTCACGACCTCTACTGAAATGAGGTTCTTTTGGCTTCCGCTATCGACGAGAAATTGCAGTGGAGAACCCTTTACCCACATCTGAGACTGGTAGAGGCACTCCCCCTCCTCTGGATCCTCTGGACCCTCCTTCCGGATCTTGGTGGTGGCAACAATGGCACTAGGATCCGCATCAATAATCTGCTTCCCTTTTTCATTGCCTTTTTTTGGTTCTAACTCAAGATTAGAAAATGCATCTGATTCGGGTGCCTTTAGTTCGGCCACCAAAGACTATTTGGCCCGACACTCATTTTTGCTGTGAGTGGGGCTGTTATGAAAGTCACACCACTTCCCTATTTCCTTCTTTGGATTTGTGGTTTTGTTCTGAGTCGCATTGCTTTGGCCTTGCCCCTTTTTCTTCAGTTTGGGGGCACCTTTCAGATTCGCAGATCTAAAGTCTCGCTTCTTCTGCTTAAATTTTTGCTTGATCTTGGCGGCATAGCGATATGCCGTGCCAAGCGATGTAATGTCAAGGAATTCAATTTCCTCCTGAATGTGTTTGTGCAGACAGCCGTGGTACTTGAGCACCAAATTTCTCTCTGAATCTTTAATACCCAACTTTGTGCGCAAGGTATGGAACAGATTCGTCAGTTCATGCACATCTTGATCCTTTTGTTGCCGCAGCGTGGTCCATTGGATGTATTTGTCCTCATAGCTCCCCACGGGGTAATATTGTTCCTTGATGTCGTCTCGGATCAAATTCCAAGTGGGTGTGGCAGAGAAAAGAGAGGGTTCCCCTTCGCCCTCTTGCTCATGGTAGGTTTCCCACCAGTCTTTGACATGGGGGGCAGCTTTGAGAAGTGAAAAAATAATATTTTCTTGGTCAGAGAAGTCATGGACTGAGAAATACCCTTCCAGCAAAATTATCCATCTATCTATGACGTCTGCATCTATTTTTCCTTCAAATATAGGAATGTCAAAGTTCACCTGTACCTTGAAGGGAGTGGCACCTCCAGAGTGGTTGTTGGATGCAGATGCGCATATGTGGGCAGTCGTTGAAGGATTTGAGCAAAGTTATCCATCATCGCGTTCCTTTGTTTCTTGAGGGCCTCCTTGAGTAGTATTTTTATAGGATCTCCTGCTCCCTCGTCTTTCTTTTCTTCCGCCATGGGAGGTCGTCTGGGTTTTTGAGGCTGATCTTGCAAGGGTTCAACCAGGTCGAGCCCTAACTCCTGATACACTGACCGCGTTGGGGACATGCAAAGAAAAAAAAAGAAAGAGAAAACCCGCTCTGATACCACTGATCTGGATTTATACAGGAACGCAACATAATAAACACATAACCATAAATACAGAGATGCAGTGGAAATAATGCGTCATTTCATTAATAACAGAAATATGCTTACAGACATAATGGAAATAAAATCGCTAGGGCGCTGGTAGCTATCTCTGAGAAGAGATGTGGTGGCTACAGGCCTCTGAACTGTGTTACAATGAGGCTCGAGGGCCTATTTATTATTGAGAAACAATGTAGAATCCGAAACGTCCAAAAACCTAATTGTAGGAGATGAGGCGCCAAAACTGTGGGCGCCTATTTGGGTAAATTGGTGGTTCAACTTCCCGGGGGCGTAACTTTTGCACCCGATCTCCGTTTGATGCACTCAATAGCTCGTTAGAAAGATCTATCCGAGGAATACAACTTTCAGGACGAATTTGATTATCAAATTCGCTAGTAAAACACGATACCCAAAAAACATCGTTTAGGGCCTCAAAACGGCTCAGGAAGTTCAGGACCCGAAAAACTGCTAAAAATAGTAAGTTACGCTGCAACTTGAAAACCAAAAGAACTGATGATGGGGGTTCAAATGGAATAGGTGGGTGGCCGCCAATATCCACCTGGATTATTAAGCCCCCAAAACGGCTCCGAGAGTGGAGGACCCGAAAACCTGCTAAAAATAGTAAGTTGTGCTGAATGTGAAAAGCTGCAAGAATTGATGGTGCTGGTCCAAATGGAATAGGTGGGTGGCCACCGATATCCACCTGGATCAGTCCTCCCTCCTTAGGAAGCAATGGTCCCCATTGCGTTGAGATCCTCCATGAGATGAGGCAAATTCTGTTGAACTAAGTATTAGATGTATTGAAGATGTCATGGACCTGCGGGTGGACATGCTGGATGCGTTTAGTAAATTTGGTTTCTTTATCAGCCTTAGACAGTACATGTTTGGATTCTGTATGTGTAGTTGTAGGATGTATGGCAACATCAGGCAGTGGTGCGTTGGGAGTCAAATCAATAGAGTGCTTGTCCTGACAGTGTAGAGGAACCTTTATGAGTGAGGAGAAATTGTCATCGTATTCCTCCATAACTTTTTCCATCTGCTGCAACCATGCAAGGGAGCCCTGTTTCGAGGTGCTGGCCACAATATTCTTCTTTCCCTGTGAGTGAGTCGTAAGGAAAATGAATTTCCTGGTTTGGGAAACAATCTTACTGCGTTGTTTTGCAGTAGTCAAAGAGATGACAGGAGGCAGTATTACCTCTGGTATCCTATACAAGTTATTTCCCAAAGTAATAATAACAGCACGAGGCCTAGACTCATACACAGCATGTCGCCTCCACAAGTATGGTTGGCCCAATAATACATCAGCTACATCAAGAGGAGCAACATCACACAATAATTCATTCGTGAATGGCTTGATACTGTATGGAAGGCGGCACTGCTGGCGGATGCGGAGATCTCTCTCTGGGTGGAGCCACCTGATGGTATACGGCTGTGTGTGTGCTATGGTCGGTAGGCTGAGCCACTTCACGACCTCTACTGAAATGAGGTTCTTTTGGCTTCTGCTATCGACGAGAAATTGCAGCGGAGAACCCTTTCCCCACATCTGCGACTGGAAGAGGCGCTCCCCCTCCTCTGGATCGTTTGGACCCTCCTTCTGGATCTTGGTGGTGGCAACAATGGCACTGGGATCTGCATCAATGATCTGCTCCCCTTTTTCATTGCCTTTTTCTGGTTCTAACTCAGGATCAGAAAATGCATCTGATTCGGGTGCCTTTAGTTTGGCCACCAAAGACTGTTTGGCCCGACACTCGTTTGTGCTGTGAGTGGGGCTGTTATGAAAGTCACAACACTTCCCTGTGTCCTTCTTTTGATTTGTGGTGTTGTTCTGAGTCACATTGCTTTGGCCTTTCCCCTTGTTCTTTGGTTCGAGGGCACCTTTCAGATTCGTAGATCCAAAGTCTCGCTTCTTCTGCTTAAATTTTTGCTCGATCTTGGCGGCATAGCGATATGTCGTGCCAAGCGACGTAATGTCGAGGAATTCCCAAGGTAATGTCGAGAATTCCATTTCCTTCCTGAATGTGTGTTTGTGGGGGGCAGCCTGTGCCAGGCATAAATGTCTCTCTGAATCTTTAATACCCAACATTTTTGGGTATGGAGACGAATCGTAGTTAATTTTGTCTGAATGTGTGTTGCCGCAGCGTGGTCCATTGGATGTATTTGTCCTCATAGCTCCCCACAGGGTAATGTTGTTCCTTGATGCCGTCTCGGAACGAATTCCAAGTGGGTGTGGCCGAGAACAGAGAGGGTTCCCCTTCGCCCTCTTGCTCACGGTAGGTTTCCCACCAGTCTTTGACATGGGGGGCAGCTTTGAGGAGTGAAAAAATAATCTTTTCTCGGTTAGAGAAGTCATGGACCGAGAAATACCCTTCCAACAAATTTAACCATCTGTCTACAGCGTCTGCATCTATTTTTCCTTCAAATATAGGAATGTCAAAGTTTACTTTGTGAAGGGAGTGGCACCTCCCGAGGAGTGATTTAAGCCCAGATCAGATACGCCTGTATTGGTAATCAGTTGAAGGATTTGAGCAAATTTATCCATCATCGCGTTCCTTTGTTTCTCGAGGGCCTCCTCGAGCAGTATTTTGATAGGATCTCCTGCTCCTCGTCTTTCTTTTCTTCCGCCATGGGAGGTCGTCGGGGTTTGCGAGGCTGATCTTGCAAGGGTTCAACCAGATCGAGCCCTAACTCCTTATACCCTGACCGCGTTGGGGACATGCAAAGAAAAAAAAAGAAAGAGCAAACCCGCTCTGATACCACTGATCCGGATTTATATAGGAATGCAACAGAATAAACACATAACCATAAATACAGAGATGCAGCAGAAATAATGCGTCATTTCATTAATAACAGAAATATGCTTACAGACATAATGGAAATAAAATCTCTAGGGCGCTGGTAGCTATCTCTGAGAAGAGATGTGGCGGCTACAGGCCTCTGAACTATGTTACAATGAGGCTCGAGGGCCTATTTATTATTTAGAAACAATGTAGAATCCGAAACATCCAAAAACCTAATCATAGGAGATGAGGTGCCAAAACTGTGGGCGCCCGTTTGGGTAAATTGGTGGTTCAACTTCCCGGGGGCATAACTTTTGCACCCGATCTCCGTTTTATGCGCTCAATAGCTCGTTAGAAATATCTATCCGAGGACTACAACTTTCGGGATGAATTTTATAACAAAATTTGTTGGTAAAACACGATACCCAAAAAACGTCGTTTAGGGCCTCAAAACGGCTCCGGAAGTTCAGGACCCGAAAAACTGCTAAAAATAGTAAGTTATGCTGCAACTTGAAAATTGAAGGAACTGATGATGGGGGTTCAAATGGAATAGGTGGGTGGCCACCAATATCCACCTGGATCATTAAGCCCCCAAAACGGCTCCGAGAGTGGAGGATCCGAAAACCTGCTAAAAATAGTAAGTTGTGCTGAATGTGAAAAGTTGCAAGAATTGATGGTGCTGGTCCAAATGGAATAGGTGGGTGGCCACCGATATCCACCTGGATCATTGACTAAACTGTTGAAACAACCTACATATCAATCCCAAGTCATCTCATTCATGCTCCCTCCAGAAGCACCTCTCATCCCAGATAGTCTCAACCTTCAAGAAGAAAGACCCATGGTTGTATTTGGCCCACATGTTGAGGAATTAGATGCTTCTACTCCTCCTTCCTATGTGTCTATAGTAATTCATGACCTGCTATTACA
This sequence comes from Pinus albicaulis, assembly GCA_034641835.2. Classification (NCBI taxonomy): domain Eukaryota; kingdom Viridiplantae; phylum Streptophyta; class Pinopsida; order Pinales; family Pinaceae; genus Pinus; species Pinus albicaulis. Next base: position 1,481,318,295 of record CM076570.1, read on the forward strand.
CAATTGTATGTTAGATTCTGGAGCTTCCCATAACCTACTGCCTCTATCAGTCATGGAACAACTAGGATTACAAATCACCCATCCATACAAGGACCTCTATTCATTTGATTCCAAAAGAGTTAAATGCTTGGGGATGATCAAGGATTTGGTAGTCAATTTGGCCCAAATCCCAGCAAAAAGTGTGGTAATGGACATCGTGGTGGCTGACATCCCAGCTTGCTTTGGCATGTTACTGTCAAGGTCCTGGGGGACAAAAATTGGTGGGTCAATTAAGTTGGATTTAACATATGCCACTATCCCAGTTTTTGGTGGCCAAGAGAGGAGGTTGTACAGGAAAACTAGATTTGTCAAGATGGTGACTAAGGCAGATAACTCTGTTAATTCACCAGTCTACGGTAAAGAAGGAGATTTCTCATGCTTGATGCTAGAAGAAGATCAAGATTATGCTCATGAACCATCCTTCTGCCAGATCAAGACTGAGCAGCGCTCAGGGAGCCATGAAGCAGGAATCTGGACACTTCATTTTGATGGGGCAAATTCAAGAGAAGGTAATGGAGCTGGAATATTATTGATTTCTCCTACAGGGAAATGGGTCCCATTGTCTGTCAAACTAGAATATGAAGCTACTAATAATGTGGCTGAATATGAAGCACTTCTGTTAGGATTGCAGACAACCAGGAACATGAATATACAAAGTTTAAAAGTTCTGGGAGATTCTGAGCTGGTGGTCAGACAAGTTAGGAATAAGTTTCAAACCAAACATCCTAGGTTGAGGGCTTATAGGAATGAAATTTGGGACATGGTGGAGAATTTTTTCTTGGCTTTTAATATCCAGTTCATGCCTCGAGAACAGAATAGGATGGTTGATTCCCTTGCTGTGGCTGCTAGTACATTTCGTCCACCTCAAAACCCCCTTTTAAGATATGAAATTGAGGTACGTTATTGACCATCAATCCCAGATAACATCAAACACTGGCAGGTATTTTAAGATGAAGAGCAGATGAAGAGATTCCTGGAAACAGTAGGGGATTTCTCCAATATGGAGATTGACGCTGATGAAGAAGAGGAGGCTGAAGATCCTTCAGAAAGAAACTGGGAGGAAAAAATGGCAGGTAATAAAGTGTTGCAATTGAAGGGAAACACTATACCTAGAGGGCTGGTGCCTCTAGAAAGATTATTTGACAAGAATTATGTCCCACTACAGCCAAGTAAAGTGGTAGAAAAAAATCAGGTAGAAGACCTGAATCTTGGTACTGAGGCTGACCCCAAAATTGTAAAACTATCCAAGAAAATCTCAGGGAAATATAAAAAGCTATACCAGAAGTTATTTCAATCTTACAAGGATGTGTTTGCATGGTCCTATCAAGACTTGAAAACTTTTGACATCAGTATAATGTAGCACAAAATCCCACTGAAGGGAGATGTGAAACCTCACAAGCAGAAGCTCAGATAGATAAATCCCTTGCTGCTTCCCTCTATTGAGAAGGAAATTAAGAAGCTGTTAAAAGCTAAAATAATTGTGCCATTGAGGTACTCTGAATGGGTGGCAAACCTGGTCCTTGTCTGAAAAAAGAATGGAGAAATAAGGCTCTGCGTGGATTTCAGAAATTTAAACAGAGCATCCTTAAAGGATAATTATCCACTGCCTAAGATGGATCACATCCTGCAGAAGGTGGTTGGAGCTTCTAGGATGTCAATGATGGATGGATTCTCTGGTTATAACCAGGTGGCTGTACTTCCAGAAGATCAAAAGAAGACCGCTTTCACCACACCTTGGGGTACATTTATGTATGCCAGGATGCCTTTTGGGTTGATTAATGCAGGGGCCACTTTTCAGGGGGCCATGGACATTGCTTTTGTTGGGGAGAAAGATAAATTCTTGGTATTCTACCTCAATGATATCACTGTATTTTCAAAGAATGATACTAAGCACATCGAGCATCTACGTAGAACCTTTGAGAAATGCAAAAGGTATGGTCTCTCTCTAAACCCTCAAAAGTCTTTATTTGCATTAGAAGAGGGCAAACTTTTGCGACACATTGTGACTAGAGATGGGGTAAAAATAGACCCTAAGAGGGTAGAGATTATAAATGGTATTTATTTCCCTAGAAATAAGAAGGAGGTGCAGGTATTCCTAGGGTGCATTAATTTTCTAAGAAGGTTTATTCCTAACTATGCTGAGATAGTTACACACATAACAGACATGCTGAAGAGGAACAATGAGGTAAAGTGGTCCCAGGAATCACGAGAGGCATTTACCAGGATAAAAAATGCTTTTGCAGAAGCTCCTGTGCTAGCTGGGCCATATTATGACAAACCTTTTATGATCTTTTCCTTTGCATCACCTCATACAGTGGCTAGAGTTTTATTGCAGAAAAATGAAGAAGGATATGAGCAACCTATTTCCTTTTTCAGTCAGGTGCTCTGTGATGCAGAATTAAAATATAACATATTGGTAAAGCAAGCATATGCTCTGGTGAAATCCCTCAAAGCATTTCGTATGTATGTCTTGCAATCCCACATCACTGCCTTTGTGCCTACAGCAGCGGTCAAGGATATTCTTATTCAGGGTGATAGTGAAGGAAAAAGGGGGAGGTGGATTGCCAAGATACAGGAGTATGAGCTAGATATCCGCCCTACCAAGCTGATCAAAGGACAGGGGCTAGCCAAAATACTATCTGAATCAAACTATCAAGCTCTGGGTATAAATCTGTCCATGATAGCAAGTGAAGAGTTTGAGAGGAAGAAAGAGTAGCAAGGAGTGGAGATAGCTACTCAGAAAGCACATATGAAGCACCTCATCAGCCCATGGTACAAAGAGATAGTAGAATATCTTCTGACACTCAGCTTCCCTCCAAGCTGTGATAAAGCTAAATACAGAGCGCTAAGATTGAAATCACAGAAGTACATAGTCGCAAATGGCCGGCTATATTGGCGAGATCCCTCAGGTATCCTACTCCTGTGTCTCACAAAAGATGAGGTAGAGAATATAATGGCTAAATTTCATGAGGGAATTTGTGGCGGTCATTACAGCTGGAGGGCCACTGCTCAGAAGATCCCGAAGGATGGTTTTTACTGGCCTAAGCTTTTTGGAGATGTTTTTTCTTGGGTTAGAGCTTGTGAGAAGTGTTAGAAATTTGTTGAAAGACAGAAGTTGGCACCTCTGCCCATGATTCCTGTGCACGTGGACGAACCATTCCGACAATGAGGAATTGATTTTATAGGTGAAATACATCCTCCATCAAGTGGTAAACATAAGTGGATTTTAACGGCCACTGATTATTTCACCAAATGGGTGGAAGCCATACCTGCGAGGAACGCAACAGATACTATGATAATAAAATTCATGGAGGAAAACATCATATCCAGGTTTGGTTGCCCTGCCATAATAGTAACTGATAATGCCCAGGCTTTCAAGTCTGCAAAGTTTGTGAGCTTCTGTCAACAATATAACATTACACTAAGTCACTCTACAGCCTATTACCCACAAGGAAATGGCTTGACGAAGTCTTCCAGTAAAACCCTGGTGAGGGCACTAAAGAAGGCTATAAAGGAAAATCAGAAAAATTGGGATTCCCAGTTGAAATTTGCTCTGTGGGAAAATAGAATTACCAGCAAGAGGGCAACTGGGAAATCCCCATATGAATTGGTATATGGGAGAACAACAGTGTTCCCTATACAATTAGCCCTACCAGTAGCCCGATTCATGTAGGACAATCAAGAAGAGCCCGATGATATAACCAGGAGGATAAATCAGTTGGTGGAATTGGAGGAAACACGAAATTAGGTAAGTCAAAGGCTGACTGAATTCATGAGAAGATGAAATACCTTTTTGATCAGCATGCTAAGGATAGGAATCTGCAGATTGGTGATTTAGTGCTCAGATAGGATATCCGGAGGGCTGAAAAAGGAAAACATGGAAAATTTGACCCACTCTGGTTCGGTCCTTTCAAAATTGTGGGACAAGGAGGTAACAATACTTTCAAGTTGGAAAATTTACAGGGAGACTTGCTTGACGCCCCTGTGAATGGTCAGTTTCTTAAGCCCTACTTCCAGTTCTAACTCAGGCAGAGATAGCCTGATGTATTATATTGTACATTAGTTTCATCTTTTCGTCTTTGTTTGAATAATGTGGGAGTTGTGGTGAATCATGAAAAGAAAAATGGGATTGTTGAAGAGCAGAGTCTGCATAAGAAGATTATCAGATGGTCTGCGAAGTTCTTGACACATCCAGGGATGAACATGCCGTCCCCAGGTGGAGCCAATGTTGATCATTTCAGCCCCCATTTAATATTTGACAAGCAACCCCCTATTGTTTGGCCTGAAAAATCCATTTTCCACCTATCGTTACCTTCTCCCAGCCCTAAAATTGCATGAAAGGGCTGAAAAACCCACATTTGAAAATATATTAGGCTTTAGCCCCTTTCGGCCAAGCCCCTGCACCCTTTTCCTCCACATGACCCAGCTCCGAGACCAGGAGCTAGTCCAATGGGCGCTTATCAAATATATATCAGGCACATTTTAAACCGTCGATTTTAACAGATCGGACGGCGTTCGTTCATCTCCGTCACGCCCGTAGCCCACCTACCTACCATCCAATCAAACCATAAAATCAACAGCCTGGAGTATATCTGTCCTGGTGGTCCCCGCCCCGCGTCCACTATTCAAAACTGCCCAGTATCTATCACACCGACTTTCTAAGGTGGGTGGTATTTCTCAATTCGGAGAGATTCCATACATCGCTTGCCACGTGTCTTCGCGTACAGCTCAAAAACCGCCCTCCATCACACATTATTGTTCGATCAAAGACCCGGCGCGATATCCATGTGATCCATCCGATCCAGGGTGATCCATCTGACGGTTGTCACTCCACGTAGTTGCACGGGTGTTAATCCAAGTCAATAGTGCCCCTAGCCCACCGTCTCATTGCCCTCCAATGTGTTTTCCATCGTCGATCTCCTCCAGAGATCGGACGCTCCTGATGAAACCCATGCCACGCCATTGCCCCACTCTCTCCACATCATCATTCCACGTGTCATTTGTAGAATTTTCTTCCGTCTTCCTTACATTTCATTCAAAAGGTCAAATTAAAAGGTTTTTCATTAAAATATGCTACGCTCCGCCAACCTCCACCAATGCAATTTTCCATCATCCACCATCATTTCGCTGCGTTTGTTGCCGCCATCCTGCATCGTTCCGCCATTTCGCCATGTCTGCACGACCATTTTCATTGACTCCACCACATCCACCATTCCCATGCGTGGTTTTCCCTAACGAGTTTGTGGGTTTTTGCAGGATTACAGAGGCGAAAAATTTCCATGACTCACAGCCTTCATTACAGAAGTAGAGAATGCAGGAAAGGACTATTGTTCAGAAGCTACAATTATGGAGAAAGGCCTATGAGGCGGTTGCGATGAGACTTCCATTAAAGAAGCAGGGTTGAAATCTGTCAAACCCTCCAGAGTCATTCAAAGCGCAGATTTCGCAATCGAAGACATTAATATTGCAGACAAAGAGTATCAGCGAAAGGTAGAGAATTAAAGGCATGTAGTTGAAGATTTTGGAGCCTTAACCTAACCTTTTGAAGGCAGAATACCAGGTTGAAGATCCTGCAGATCACTCAAAATATTTATGCACAGAAAAAAATACCCTCAAGGCTTTATTTCAGCAGAGTTTTCTCTCCAGGAAAGGACGGAAAGTCCATGTGATTTTAATTCTATGCCGTGTTCCTGAAGAGACCTTTACCCAGTGCATTTACTTCAGAGAGCAGGCCACAGAGTACATACAGCACTACAGAGCCATCAAGCAGTATGTGTTAGCCATCAGTATTTTTTTTACCTGTTAGTGATGACTATATCTACAGCTGAGTTTTCTAGAAACTGATTTCCTTATGTCAATATGTCATCCAGAAAACCCTCCCAAAACTTTTTCGCCTTTCTACCTATTCAGTCTGCCCCTGGCAAAACCACAACCTCCTTGTCAACAATCATATCTAACCTCGGCCTTATTAGTCTGCCCATCAGCTTTAAAAGGCAAATCCACATCTGTTTCAAAGGTCTCCCCTATGTTAGGAAGTGGCGTTTAGAACATTTCACCTTTGGCAATCATCAAAAAGCCAAAAAAGCCCTCATCTGCAGCAGACCTACCATGACTGATCCCTTAATTTGCAAATGAAGTTGACAAATAGCCTTAAGTCACGCCACTCATATTCCCTAGGTCTCAGCACTGCATGAAGCCCATTCTCAAGCTGACTAGTAGGTTTTTCACTGTGTTCTATGGTTCTTCAAAGACAGGAAATATGTTTCATCTCATGGAGTAAATGTTTGAGTTTACAGTTAGAGGAACAGTTGCTTCTAAGTGTATTATGAGCCTGAGATGAAGCTGCAAAACAAAGGTCACTCATCAGGACCTTACAGCTCTTTCCAGCATGAAAATCACAGTAAGAAAGGGTCGCCACTGTCTCAGCTAAATGGTAAATTGTCAAGGCCCAGGACCTCCTTCATTTACAAGCAGAGGGTTAGGGCGCCTCCTTCATACATAAGCAGAGGGCGCAGGCCAGAGTTGACTCAGAAGGCTGCAAAAGTCCAGGTTGCCCTGACTGAAACAATGACACAATATCTTCAGGTTTCATGAATGTAATTGCTGACCATAACAGGATTATAGTGGAAATATGATAAGCTCAAAGGAAAGGGGAGTTTGGCCTGATAAAAGAGATCATCTGAAACTTTCAAGTCAGGTGAATGGTTGAAACTCTAGAAGGCATGTCATCAGTGAACTTTCCAAAGCATAAGGACCCTGTCTATCCACAAGATCAAACAGAACAGATGATAAACAATGCCATTACACAGGCAGGAGAAAGTTCTTGGTTTTTCAAGAAAGCAATGACCTTCATAGTCACAAAGAGCTTTGTCAATATAACAGGTCATGAGATGAACAAGCCAAGTGACAAATATCTCAGCAACCTTAGAACAGTGTCACTGTGGCTAGGTTTTCTTCAAAAAAAAAACACAGTGATGCTTGCAAATAGTGATGCCTAGATTGATGTTGTTCAAATGATTTACTTAACACCACATTCAGAGAAAGGCTGTGTTTGACATAGTGGTAAAAGGGGGCTTCTGATACTTTACCTGATGAAAGGCCTCCTCCATATATGAGCAGAGGGCCAAAAATCATTGCAGGCTGTTGAAAATTGGTAAGTCCAAAAGTTCAGGGAAAAGACACAAAGAAATTGAATGAAGGAAAGTGTTACTGTCTATAATATAAATGTATTGATCTCCCTCCTCAAAAAGCTATCTGTCAACAGTCCATCCAGTTGAGGGGAGAAAATATTGAACATATTGTATGCTTTGAATGCCAAAGGAGCAGTTGACTTAAAAAGGGTTAAAGACATTTCATGATCACCTATCCAGAAATCAAGGGAAATCCCTCTGAGCAAACAAAGAAGTCTAAGGTGAAAGGATGCAACCTGGAAAGTGTATTTACAGTCTAGAGAAAAACTTGTGAAACACCTAGAAGCAGCAATTTATCACTGGGAAAGTAGAACATGACCAAGGTTGAGTCATAAATGCATGATAACAGGTATGCAATGCTATGAATAGACAAAGAGACAATTTTGAACTTGTGTGTACCACTGATACCAAAGAAGAAAACTGTCTCCTTGAAGGAAAGATCAAGCAACAAGACAATGTCAAAATACCAAATCACACCTTTCAAATGTTTTGGTGCCTAATGTGAACATATTTCAGTTACGAAATGGTTCTATGGAAAAAAGAGGTAACACAATGTTCAGAGCAGAATAATGACTATATATCAAAAAGTCCTGTTTTCATATTGCCCAAGCTTGTCTTTTCAGATGGAGGAGGCGAGTGGTATTTAATCTAATAAACAGGCAGAGGAAGTTGGTTGTGATGAATTATCACTTTTTATATGTCTTATGACAAACCACTTGTTACCATTCCAAAGAGCAGGTGTAGCACAGGACTGTGTGGAAAAGGGACCTGCAGACAAGACCTTCTAAAAACTTTGTCACCAAGAAGATTCCCCCTTTAAAAGTCAGTTTTCACTGTGTTCCAAAGTTTTTTAGCCCGTGATCTTTGTTGGATCGTTTAAAGGGAAGAAAGCACCACCTTTATTTTGAGGAAAAGAAACCTTTGTATACTACTCCTGCAAACAGAGATTTGAAAACCCACTGTTTAAAAAAACAAACAGAGTTTAAAGGTAATGTCAAATCCGAATGGGTAAGTAACCGTTGGAGAGTTGTGGTGATATAGTAGCGAAGGTAATTATGGTGTAAATTTTCATTTTCAAAAATCTGAAGGGGAGTCCATTCGCATCCAGCATCAAACAAGCAAGAAAATTGGGCGAAATTTCCGAAATTTGCATTCAACAGTCGGCGCGACGTGCCTGGGCGTCGTTTTGCAAAGGCCTTCAACGTCGGCGCGACGTGCCTGTAGGCGGGCGCGACGTGCCTGTAGGTGGCCGCCCGACCGCACGACAACTCCACCCGACACTTTTCTCCGGCGCGACGGGTTTTGCTCCAAAGGTTGCCGTGCCAGTTTTGAAGAGTTCCGTTGCATTTTTAGCTCCCTCCAAGAGATTTCTTCTCAAAAACTCACAAGGTACTCTATCTCCTACCTTGAAAAACTCGAAAAATCAAGTTTAAAGCCTGTAGACCTCGGTTTGAAGCTGTACATAGTTAAAAGGGCAAAGTTTGTTGATGAGAAGTTGGAGGCAGGGTTGTTGGTGATTAGGCACGGTTGTTGATGATCAAGTTTAACATTTGAAGCCAGAAATACACAGTACACTGAGGAGCAAAGATTATTGATGGTTAGATTTTGACATTAAAGGCAGAGGTACCAAAGTGGTGTTGGTTTTTTTAAAACTTCACAAATAAAAATGGCCACTGTCTAAAGTGCAGAGTGCTTAGTAATTGCAGTTGATATTAAGACAAGGGTACAGGTATTTGGGTGGCTCTCTTAAACTCACAAGCAAAAGAAGGTGTTTTCTAAAAACCATAGTGCATTGATATATCACCTAGCACAGTTCTGCTTTTCTTCCACTGAATGGTGTCATTTTTAAAAACTGTGGTTGTGATATGTTTAGAGGGAAGGCCATTTCTAAAGAACAAGGCACCAAAACACCTATCACAGCAAGCCTTTTCTTGAAATCTGCCCCTTTTTCACTGTTTTTCACTATTTGAAAACTTATCAACAGAGAGCTTCCAAAGATGACAGCATAGTAAAAGACAGAGGTGGTTGATGGTGGTTTTTTAACATCAAAGCCAGGAATATAGATGTGTTGGTGGACTTTTAAACTCACAAAGCAGGGGATTTGTTTCCTAAACCACTGTTGCACTGACTTTACACCTAAACCAAGCCTGTTTTTCTGCACTACACTATATCATTTCGAAGTTTGTTGAACAGAGTTTTCTGAAGGTGAAACAGGTTCATTTTCCAGAAGGCAGGGTTATTGCTGATGGGGCATTTGTTTATAATCAAGTTTACATTGAGGCCAGATGTACAAAGATGATGATTGACTTCTCAAATTTCATGAGTAGAAGGTGTTTTCCTTAAAACTGTGGGCTAATTTTTCACATAACCACAGGGTCTTTTTTCTTTTCCCACTGTGTGGTCTCCACAGAAGTCTGCTAACAGGGGCATGTTTCAAGGTAAATGACCTAAAAGAGCAGTGTTATAATTTTGAAGTTTGGTTTCAAAGACAAAAATACAAGTGCAAGCAGGCCTCTAGAAAAGTCGCCAGAGGGGTGATTGTTTCAAGACTATGCACAGAAAATCTACAAAGCAGTTCCTCACACATAGCACCATTGTTAAGAAGGTTACATAGCTGAAGTGTAACCAAATTTGAAAGATTGTGGTTAATAAGTGCAGAAGAGCTTATTCAAGGAAGCATTGTTGCATTTCATCCAAACCACAGTGACCATATCTATCCAAGCAGTGTATTGGCCAGTTTCAATCCAGCAGAATATTCTTCATACATTGAAGGCAGTGTGCCTCTTCCAAGCCTGTTTCAAGTCAGAATGCCTCCAAAACGAGATCACAAAGGCAGACAACATAAGAGATATGAGCCTATCTCCATAGAAGAAATCAATGCTCATCCCTCAGTACTTTTCAATTTCCATGAAGTAGGCTGTCTTGATTTCTGTCAGAGGATAGAGGAAGTCCAGAGTTTCTCACCACTTACACATTTGTGCGCTTTGAGATTCAAGAACAAACACTTCCAGCTTGCAGGTCTTGACTTCAAAATCTCCCCAAGGTATGTATCCAAGGCTACTAAGATCCCGTATCATGGTGAAAAGTGGTTTAAGCAAGCACATCTTGATCTGGAGGATTATAAACCTTTCATCAAGCCGGAACATAGGGAGACCATCACAGCTATTTTTCCTTTCTCTTATCTTCTTGACAGTTATGCTCCACTGATGAAGGCCATAATGAGATATTTCACTTGTGAAGGGAGGTTTAGCCAAATATTTGCCTATCATGTTCGCTTGTTGATGCATTTTACCAGGAGCAGACAATTAAACCTCCCATACTTTTTGTCCAAGAGCATAGAGAAAATGGCAGCTACTGTCCAAAAGAAAGCTCCACCTCAGCAAATCCCTTCTCTCTTTCACCATTCCTTGATCAAAATCATTTTCTTGCACCAACTGGAGAAGAAAGGAGTTTCATGGGAGTCATTCATTAGCCATGCCGATTTCGCCACTGTCCCTCCTTTTCATGTGTCTCCTACTCAGCCTGTCCATCGCCCAGTGCCTTTATCCAGTAGGCCTACCCCTAAAAAACTCAAGATGATCACTGGGCAGCCAAGTACACAAGGAGAAGGAGAGGGCAGTGAGACACAGGGAGAAAAGGAGGATGATGAGCAGCAGCAGCTAGATTTAGAGGGACAGCAGCAGTTAGATATCATTGGACAGCAGCTAGAGGTTGATGAACAGCATCAATTTCAGGAAGAGGAACAGCAGCAGACAGAGGTTGAAGAGCAGCAGGTTGAGCAAGCAATTGAAACACCTTTCGAGCCACAAGCTGGGCAGGATATTGAGGAAGGACAGCAAGCTGAAGCTACCTCCTTAATGGTGACCAAAACTGTCCCTAAGAAGGGGAAATTGCCCAAAAGGACAACTCCTAGCTTGCCAAGGAGAAAGAGCGCTAGATTGGCCTTCAAAGGCAAAAGTACAATTGGAGAAAGCGCCAAGCATGGAGGTAAATCAGCTGTCATCCCTATCCCAAGCAATGACAGCGACAATGAGGCACACATCCTTGAAAATCTCCTCATTCACAAAGAAGGGCAAATTGAGGTGTTACAAGAAGATCTCCAAAGGGCACGGAACTTCAATCATTTCTTGGAGGTTGAGAACAAACAAATGAAATTTCATGCAGCCATTCATGAGGCAAGGGCCATCAAGTACAAAAAGGAGGCAGAAAAGGCGCAAGTAAGAATTGAAGAGCTTATTGGCGAATTTGATGATGAAGAAGAGGAGGACCAACCTAGGCGAAAGAGGCCTAGAACCATTGGGCTTAGGAGAGCCTTGGAGAAACAGAAGGCTGAAGAACAAGCTCAATTCGAAGCTTTTCCTCTCACTACCCTCTTTGAGCGGGAAATTGAGGAAAACAAGGAAGCTTGGCTTGAGAGGGCTAACCAGCATTTGGAGACCAAGCTTGAGAAGGCAAACAGGGATCTTGAGCTACAGAGAAAGAGAACTCTTCACTTTCAGAAGCTAAACCAATTCGCCAGGCGCAAATTGAAGGTGGCACAAAAAAAATTGAAGAAATTGAAGGAGAGGCGCCTAGCACGGAAAGAGGCAAAAAGCATATCAGCCCTCGATATTCTAGCTTCAGCTTCGGAACATGTCTCTATGGACCCTTGAGGGTCATCCATGCCAATTTTGGGCCTGTTTCGAAAACTTTTTGTTTTTTGGCATTTTTGGGGTTTTCGCCAAAAACTCATAAATGCGCCATTTCAGTTTGAAGAGTCGTCGAGGGAGGAGGGTAATACCAATGGATTCCATAATTTCATGAGCAGCTCTCCAGCGATTTTCAGGGCATTTGAAGATCATTCGCCCCTCCAAATTGGCGAAAAACAGCCTCATTTTGCACATTCTGCCCGCCCTATCAGCAGCCTGCTATTTTCTGGGTTTTTTCACACAGGTACAGTTTTGAAGGACTTTCAGAGATCATATTGAGATGATTCCACTTGCATTGGAAAGCAGACACAGAGAGCTTTCCAACGAGCCATCATGAGCCTCATTTCGACATCGGGAAGGCTTCCATTTGCATCCAGCAAATCAGGGGACCTTTTTCAGGCATAAATATGAAGTATTTTTGCAATTTTTGAACTCCAAAAATTTGCTTTTCCCAAATGTGCGTTAGGCTATTTTTATCATGGGAAAATCATGTAAAGTCAATATAATTTCCGTTTTTAGCAGTTTTTTAGATATTTTATTAGATATTTTTTGCCTTGGGCTTTGCAAAGCCTCAAGGACAAGTTTAGATATTTTGACTTGGCCAATGGGATAGCTAGTTGCTCCATGAGGTTTTCCTCCTTCTAGCCTATTTATCCCATGGTTCTCATTGTAAATCGGAGGCTGAACTTGAGAGAAGAATTAATGCATTGGTCATATGAGCTTTGAAGAATACACTTGAGTTATGATGTTTGGATTGCCTCTTGGATGCTTTTGAGGAATGTTGAAGGCTTGTTGATGGATTCCTTGACATGGTAGAATGGTATAGTGCTTCTTAATGTGTTTTGTCTTCTAGTTTTCACTCATATTTCATTTTTCTTGCTGCTATAGATCGGTAAAGATTGATTTTGAGACATGCCCATGGAGGCACCTCAAAATCCCTGAATCTTCATAGCTTGATGTTTTCTTCTCCCTTAGTTATGCTAAAGAATTCTTAGCTGCTCTTTAGTAACCTAAGGTATTGTTGCTAAGTTTTATTCATCAGTTCCATGTATGTTGAGTAGGATGTATGGTTTGCCCTACCCACCTATCAGCTGCCCATAGTTCTGTCCATAAAACTTTCTCTTTGACTGATTTGTTGATCATTTTGTTGAACCAAGGAGGCCTAGTCCCGATCTAGCCCTTTGCCTAAAACTATGAAAACTTATTTGTCCAGGTGCCCAATGACTTAGAGACTATGTTTAGGCGTTCCGGCATAGTTTATGAGTTGTTAGTTTGTCTCATGTGTTTTCCCCAAAGTCTGATAGCCTTTTCCCGACGTTAGAGGGTCATATACCTCTATGTATGGCTTGAATGTTTGATTTCTATGTATTGATTAGCTTATAGTTATTCCTAGCATGATTAATGGCTCGCTATTACATGTTTATGTCTGCTATTAACTAGTTTGCACTTGAAATCCCTTGTCTTTCACCAACTTATTGTTCATTTAATCCATTTTGCCCAGAGATCCCTTCTACTGTGAATCAAATCGGCCCTACAGCAACTTTACATCATTACTTCATAGCTTCCTTGATCTGTTTGACCCCATAGCCCAATTTATCTACATCTTGTCATCCAGTTTATGTATTTGATCAGTTTCATCCCTCACAATCTTAAAAACTAAAAAAACCAAAAAACACACTTCATAACTAGCCTAATATCAGAACATCGCAAGTAAACACACTGACATCTTCTACACATATAGAGAGAGCCCTCTCTGAGTCCAGGAAGGCTAGGTCCTTGGGCTCCAAAGCTTGGTTTGATGTTACATCGTCATTTGGCTAGCCAATCGGCCAAATCACGGGACACTAACATAATGGCGATCACGGTGGGACTCTGAGTGATAAACAACTTAGTTTCCCTAATTTGTTTAGTAGCCTTAAGAATACTATTTGATTGACTTATCCCACCGCTCACTGACATAGTAACGATCACGGTGGGACCTTCCGAGTTAGTGACAGTCTAAGTGCACCTTAGATTTCTCGAAGTCTCAATCAAACTTAGAAAACTTAAGTGTTTCTTGAAGAGTAGAAAATAGCTCTTTCACCATCTTAGCAAAATGATGAGTCAGTTATAGGAAACTCTTCCAAACCTTGTAGGCACATAAAACTCAAAAAACCCCAAAAAACACTCCTTTAGATTGGCTTTTGACATTTCTGGTGGTGGACCATACAAGTATATCTCAAACAACTGACAATCCACCTGGCGACTCCACTAAACTTCTAGTAAGCCTTACTACTTTTCAAAACTCTAGGCTACTATCCGATAAACCTTTCCCATCACTCACTAACATAGCGGGAGATGGTAAGACATTGAGTACATAATAGTCCAGCAAACTCTTATAGACTTTTTGGTCCTTTAGGTACCATAAACAAGCAAGCAGTCCATAAACTCATTTTTTAGAGTAAACTCTTTTTGTTCTCATCACCCTAGCAAAGTGTTGAAACAAGTCTAAGATACTTTAACAAACCATAGGCTGCTCATAAACTCAGAAAATTCAAAAACATTCTCAGATTAGTTACTGGTGGTGGACCACAGCTATATTCACAAGAAAAATCCATTTCCACCTGGCGACTCCACTAATCCATCTCTTCTATTTTTGACCATCCTTCGCCTTAGTATAACTTTAGAAAAATCATTCATCCAAAAAACATTCACCAATATCATTCTCTCTGAACCCTGGATCTAAAATATGGCTTCACGAAGAATCAATACCAGATCCCATCCAGACCCAAATCCCCCTATCATAGTAGATGACCCAGAAAAGATTCTGTGGCAAACATCTGAAACCAATCATCTAGCTACCGATAGATCCATCCGTAGAACAAGATCTGTACCTAAAACTCGCAATATCCTTCTAGATTCACCTTCGGAACTAGAGTCATCACAAGCTCTTCCCCGAAGAAAATCATATAGTAAGATAAACTTCGACGATCTTGAACCCCTAAACCCACCACAGAGTCCTATTAGAGAAGCTTCACCAGCCACTCCTCCTGATTTCCAGCTTCTTTATCAATTTGGCTCCTATCATCCCAAATCTGCTCAAAACCAGATCACTAGTCCAAGTTCATCCGCTACACCTGGTCAAACCACCACTGTTCAAACCACTTCATTTCAGCCTACTAGTCCTCATCTTGTACATCATCCATTAGCTCCAGTCATGGCAGCTTGGTACGCACCTTTGGTGTTGCCACCACCTTTAGCTCCTCTCCCAAAAAAATATCAAGACAAGATCCCACACTTTACCGGAGAAGACACCACCACAGCTCAACAGCATGTAAGTAGGATTAGTGATGCTTTTGAATACATGGAAGTACACGACGAAACCGTCAGAATGAGAATATTCGCCCAAAGCCTGGGTGGAGAACCCAAAACATGGTTTAAAATCTTGCCTCCAAACAGCATCCACAACATCTTAGAACTCTGCCAAGTCTTCGCGAACAAGTGGGAAGTCCGAAGGAACCCTATTCAAATCCTGTCAGAATATAACAACCTAAAACAGGAAAATGGGGAAAGTGTCCAGGCATATTGCACTAGGTTCAACAATGTGTATAACGCCCTCCCACCTCACTTCAAACCCCCACTTGGTTTAGTCTTGGCAAAATTCCCCGAGGGTTTTGATCCAGACATGACATATCATCTGAGAGACAAGGATCCCCCTACCCTAGAGGAAATGCAACAAATAGCCATAAAAACAGAAGCCAACTTAGCAGAAAAAAGAGCCAAGACTAGATTAGAAGGAAAAGTCCCATATAGAGATAAGGTCTCCACTTCATCTCCTTCCCTAGATCCTAGAATAGATGGCCTGATCAAATCCATGACAAAGATGTGGGAAAAAATGAGTGAAAAAGTGCCTCCTAGGGACAACCAACTAAACCCTCAAAACCGAAAACAAGGCTTTAGAAAAGATCAGTCTCAAAATAAACCAAGAGGAAATGATCAGCAGATCAGACCATCCTTCAGTGAGAATTATGTTGATGAAAAGAATAAGGATACCGCACCCATTGATGAAAATCATTGGAAACTCATAGGTTCTGATAACGAGAGTAAGGTTTACCCCACAGCAGAAGAGCAAGAGTTATGCTCCCCAAGTCAGGACGAAACCGACTATGAAGATCTCGAAGATCCTGCCATAGATTTTGAGAATGCCATTATAGAAGCTCATAGGCAGTATAACCTTAGAAGCAGAAAAAACCAAGACCACTCCAAGAAGAGTAGCCCTGACACTGCTAAAACCTCTGACACCATCCTTAAAAAAGCCACGGATAGCAACAAAATTATGGCTAAGAAAATTGACCAAAACAAAGATAAAGAAAAACCTGTAGGATCTCTACCTTTATGCTGGGAGTCATTTGAGTTCATAAAAGCAAATTGGCCCCCTGAACATCTATCAGAAAAAACTCATGAATTACATGATAACTATCCTCAACATCACAAAGAATTGGTTGAAGATAAAAACAAGCAAGAAATGAAAGAGAACCCACAGGATCTCTCTAAGGACATGAGTGATGATTCATCATCTCTCATAGGTGAAGCCCAAAAAGACATTCATCCTTTAAATCGGATTTCCCGAGAGAAAGAGGATTGTTGTGGAGAGAGGAAAATGCTTCCCTTTTTAACTGAAGAGGAAATAGATCAACTTATAAACATACAGACAGCCTCTGAATCTTCACATAACCACAACTTTTCTAATCTTTCTCCTGTTAATCTTGCATGTCATAAATCAGAAAATAGATGTGTAGATCAATTTGAAGAAAAGCAATCTGATAGTCCAATGTGCATGGTTGATGACATTTCTTTTATTAATGATTCTCCAAGGTTTGATCAATATGTTGATGATTGTGATTTCCAAACAGACACTAACTGTGCAGAACACTCAACTTTTGATTTTTGGGAGGAAGCTCGGTTTCATAAACTTGAGAAAAGTGAGCAAGCATTACAGGTCATATATGACACTGATGAGGATAGCCTTGAAAGTTTGGAAGTAAGTGAAGAGTCTCAGACTCTTTTCTCTACTTCACTTCAGTCCATCAGAGATAACATTCACATAATTGGAGATCAACAGTGTTTCAGCTTTGATGATGAGCTTGAGGAAGATGATGAATTTCTTGAGCATGTTGTAAATGAGAGGCCTTTTTCTGAAATATTTGAGGAAGTCATTTTGGACACGGAATCTTCCTTAACTCTAGATTTGCAACCACAAAGTTCCATTGAGTCACAAATTGCAGATGAAGAAAAAGAGGCTGATAAACACATGAGAGTTGTCTCACTACCCTTTCAAGATAATTTACTATCACAGTGTATCCCTACTCACCAAACTAATAACCTCCACATAGTTTTCAGTCAACTTAATCAGAACACATCAGCTTGGAATGAAAACTACACTGCAATACATGATGAGTCTAACAGTTCGGGTGATCATGAAGAAGAGTTGCTTTACCAGGGGGGTCCCAAATATAGCCAAGTGGAAGAAAGAGTAGTCTTGAATGAATCCTGTATATCAAAACCTCTAGATCAGGCATTATTCCAAGATCCATTTGATGTTTTCCTTAAGAAGTCTGAAAGAGTAGTCTTGAATGAATCCTATATCTCAAAACCTCTAGATCAGGCATTATTCCAAGATCCATTTGTTGTTTTCCTTGAGAAGTCTGAAAGAGTAGTCTTGAATGAATCCTATATCTCAAAACCTCTAGATCAGGCATTATTCCAAGATCCATTTGTTGTTTTCCTTAAGAATTCTGAAAGAGTAGTGGGTTTTATCATGAACAAGTTGCTGCCAAGAATGAGAAAAAGCTTAAGCACTACTGTCCAGAAACAAACTAAGTGGGAGTGGCCTTTTCATTACTTCTACATCATGAAAGAACTAAACCAGAATCACCCATTTGATCATCTACTTGACTGGTTACATTGGAAAGAAGAGTTCACCAAATGAATGTATGTTGTGTACAATTTAGATTAGGATAGGTAGATAGTTAAAACTCAGCCTTGTGAGCACTTTTTTCATTTGTAGTTTGTTTGAAGAGAAAGTGAAAAAGCAGAAAATACAAAAAACAGTGAAAAGTAGAAAAAGAGGGCAGTTTCTAAAAAGCAGTGGTAAAGCCCCATGTTCCAAAAAAAATAGTCCTTCGGAAAGCGCGCAAGCCTAAATGCCGCTACTAGTACTTCAATGTCTTGTGCAGCTATCTAGCCTAATCATAGCTGAGCATGTTTAAATTTATTTGCTGATAAGTTAGTGAGTGTCAAGATAGTCAACATTGTGTAAGATTGACTTATCACAGAGCTTAGATTAGGGAGAGATTATGGTTCCACATGCCTAAAACAGAACCAAAGAGAGAAGCAAGGGATGAAAAATACATTGTACATCTTAGCCCGCTTGTCTAGTTTCCTTTGTTGCAGAATAACATTTGTGTGCAGCTTGTCTTCTATGCCGCAAATGCATGACAAATCAGACTGCCTAATCCTGATTTGATCATTTTTGAATTTCATGTTGTAGATTAGAGAATGAAATCATGTCAAACTGCTTAATCTTGACAGTCGATCTAGTTTTAGGTAGAGAAATGAAGGAGTTCATCAGCTTAATCTGAACTCCCGGCAGATATAAGAGTAGAAGTAGATAGTTTCATTTTGCAAAAAGAAAAATATGCATTGTCAAAAGACTGCTAGTTCAAATGCGCCAAACAGAAGAAAAAATGCTAGGAAAGATAGTGGGGTAGGTAGAAGTATCATTAATGTTAAACATGCTGACACTTTTCAGAAATAACATCAAGAGAAGGGTAAATTTTGCGCCAATGGATAAGGCACTGGTCTTCATAAATCCAAAAATCTGAATTCTGGACACCTCCTGACGAGGAGCTGCCCTCCCCAAATGGAGCCACTGTTAGCCATCAGTATTTTTTGCATGTTAGTGATGACTATATCTTCAGCTGAGTTTTCTAGAAACTGATTTCCTTATGTCAATATGTCATCCAGAAAACCCTCCCAAAAATTTTTTCGCCTTTCTACCTATTCAGTCCACCCCTGGCAAAACCACAACCTCCTTGTCAACAATCCTATCTAACCTCAGCCTTATTAGTCTGCCCATCAGCTTTAAAAGGCAAATCCACATCTGTTTCAAAGGTCTCCCCTATGTTAGGAAGTGGCGTTTAGGACATTTCACCTTTGGCAATCATCAAAAAACCAAAAAGGCCCTCATCTGCAGCAGACCTACCATGACTGATCCCTTAATTTGCAAATGAAGTTGACAAACAGCCTTAAGTCACGCCACTCATATTCCCTAGGTCTCAGCACTGCATGAAGCCCATTCTCAAGCTGACTAGTAAGTTTTTCACTGTGTTCTATGGTTCTCCAAAGACAGGAAATATGTTTCATCTCATGTGTTTGAGTTTACAGTTAGAGGAACAGCTGCTTCTAAGTGTATTATGAGCCTGAGATGAAGCTGCAAAACAAAGGTCACTCATCAAGACCTTACGGCTCTTTCCAGCATGAAAATCACAGTAAGAAAGGGTCGCCACTGTCTCAGCTAAATGGTAAAATTGTCAAGGCCCAGAACCTCCTTCATTTACAAGCAGAGGGTTAGGGCGCCTCCTTCATACATAAGCAGAGGGCGCAGGCCAGAGTTGACTCAGAAGGCTGCAAAAGTCCAGGTTTGCCCTGACTGAATCAATGAAACAATATCTTCAGGTTTCATGAATGTAATTGCCGACCATAACAGGATTATAGTGGAAATATGATAAGCTCAAAGGAAAGGGGAGTTTGGCCTGATAAAAGAGATCATCTGAAACTTTCAAGTCAGGTGAATGGTTGAAACTCTAGAGAGCACATCATCGGTAGACTTTCCAGCATAAGGACTACTGTCTATCCACAGATCAAAGATAAACAGTACCATTACGAGAGCGGGGAGAAAGTTCTTGGTTTCGAAAGCACTGACCTTCATAGTCACAAAGAGTTTTTGTCAAAGTAACAGGTCATGAGATGAACAAGCCAAATGATAAATATCTCAGCAACCTTGGAACAGTGTCACTGTGGCTAGGTTTCCTTCTAAAAACACAGTGATGCTTGCAAATAGTGATGCCTAGATTGATGTTGTTCAAATGGTGTACTTGCCACCACATTCAGAGAAAGGCTGTGTCTAACATAGTGGTAAAAGGAGCCTTCTGATACTTTACCTGATGAAGAGCCTCCTCCATATATGAAGCTGAGAAGGAAGCCAAAATCATTGCGAGTACATTGAAAAGCGGTAGAGTCACAAGTGCGGAAAGACACAAAGAAATTGAATGAAGGAAAGTGTTACTGTCTATGATATAAATGTATTGATCTCCCTCTTCAAAAAGCTATCTGTCAACAGTCCATCCAGTAGAGAGGAGAAAATATTGAACATATTGTATGCTTTGAATGCCAAAGGAGCAGTTGACCTAAAAAGGGGTTAAAGACCTTTCATGATCACCTATACAGAAATCAAAGGAAATCCTTCTGAGCAAACAAAGAAGTCTAGGGTGAAAGGATCCAACCTAAAAAGTGTATTTACAGTCCAGAGAAAAACTTGTGAAACACTCAGAAGTAGAAATTTATCACTGGGAAAGTAAAACAGTGACCACGGTTGAGTCATAAAATGCATGATGACAGGTATGCAATGCTATGAATAGACAAAGAGACAATTTTGAGCATATGTGTGCCACTGATATCAAAAAGAAAAAAACTTGTCTCCTTGAAAAGGAAAGATCCGAACAACGAAGACAATGTCAAATACCAAATCTGACTTTCAAATGTTTTGGTGCATAAAGTGAACATATTTCAGTTATGAAATGGTTCTGTGGGAAAAAAGAGGTAACACAATGTTCAGAGCAGAATAATGACTATATATCAAAAAGTCTTGTTTTCATATTGCCCAAGCTTGTATTTTCAGATGGAGGAGGCGAGTGGTATTTAATCTAATAAACAGGCAGAGGAAGTTGGTTGTGATGAATTATCACTGTTTATATGTCTTATGACAAACCACTTGTTACCATTCCAAAGAGCAGGTGTAGCACAGGACTGTGTGGAAAAGGGACCTGTAGACAAGACCTTCTAAAAACTTTGTCACCAAGAAGATTCCCCCTTTAAAAGTCATTTTTCACTGTGTTCCAAAGTTTTTTAGCCCGTGATCTTTGTTGGATCGTTTAAAAGGAAGAAAGCACCACCTTTATTTTGAGGGAAAAGAGCATTGTATACTACTCCTGCAAACAGAGATTTGAAAACCCACTGTTTAAAAAAACAAACAGAGTTTAAAGGTAATGTCAAATCCGAATGGGTAAGTAACCGTTGGAGAGTTGTGGTGATATAGTAGCGAAGGTAATTATGGTGTAAATTTTCATTTTCAAAAATCTGAAGGGGAGTCCATTCGCATCCAGCATCAAACAAGCGAGAAAATTGGGCGAAATTTCTGAAATTTGCATTCAACAGTCGGCGCGACGGGCCTGGAAAGTGGCGCGACGTGCCTGGGCGTCGTTTTGCAAAGGCCTTCAACGTCGGCGCGACGTGCCTGTGGGCGGGCGCGACGTGCCTGTAGGTGGCCGCCCGACCGCACGACAACTCCACCCGACACTTTTCTCCGGCGCGACGGGTTTTGCTCCAAAGGTTGCCGCGCCAGTTTTGAAGGGTTCCGTTGCATTTTTAGATCCCTCCAAGGGATTTCTTCTCAAAAACTCACAAGGTACTCTATCTCCTACCTTGAAAAACTCGAAAAATCAAGTTTAAAGCCTGTAGACCTCGGTTTGAAGTTGTACATAGTTAAAAGGGCAAAGTTTGTTGATGAGAAGCTGGAGGCAGGGTTGTTGGTGATTAGGCACGGTTGTTGATGATCAAGTTTAACATTTGAAGCCAGAAATACACAGTACACTGAGGAGCAAAGATTATTGATGGTTAGATTTTGACATTAAAGGCAGAGGTACCAAAGTGGTGTTGGTTTTTCAAAACTTCACAAATAAAAATGGCCACTGTCTAAAGTGCAGAGTGCTTAGTAATTGCGGTTGATATTAAGGCAAGGGTACAGGTATTTGGGTGGCTCTCTTAAACTCACAAGCAAAAGAAGGTGTTTTCTAAAAACCATAGTGCATTGATATATCACCTAGCACAGTTCTGTTTTTCTTCCACTGAATGGTGTCATTTTGAAAAACTGTGGTTGTGATATGTTTAGAGGGAAGGCCATTTCTAAAGAACAAGGCACCAAAACACCTATCACAGCAAGCCTTTTCTTGAAATCGCCCTTTTCCTACATTTCATATTTGGCTTTTATCAGAGAGAGCTTCCAAAGATAATGACATAGTAAAGGCGGTGGTTGATGGTGGTTTTTAAACTCAAAGCCAGGAATATAGATGTATTGGTGGACTTTTAAACTCACAAAGCAGGGGATTTGTTTCCTAAACCACTGTTGCACTGACTTTACACCTAAACCAAGCCTGTTTTTCTGCACTACACTATATCATTCCGAAGTTTGTTGAACAGAGTTTTCTGAAGGTGAAACAGGTTCATTTTCCAGAAGGCAGGGTTATTGCTGATTGGGCATTTGTTTATAATCAAGTTTACATTGAGGCCAGATGTACAAAGATGATGATTGACTTCTCAAATTTCATGAGTAGAAGGTGTTTTCCTTAACACTGTGGGCTAATTTTTCACATAACCACAGGGTCTTTTTTCTTTTTCCACTGTGTGGTCTCCACAGAAGTCTGCTAACAGGGGCATGTTTCAAGGTAAATGACCTAAAAGAGCAGTGTTATAATTTTGAAGTTTGGTTTCAAAGACAAAAATACAAGTGCAAGCAGGCCTCTAGCAAAGTCACCAGAGGGGTGATTGTTTCAAGACTGTGCACAGAAAATCTACAAAGCAGTTCCTCACACATAGTACCATTGTTAAGAAGGTTACATAGCTAAAGTGTAACCAAATTTGAAAGATTGTGGTTAATAAGTGCAGAAGAGCTTATTCAAGGAAGCATTTTTGCATTTCATCCAAACCACAGTGACCATATCTATCCAAGCAGTGTATTGGCCAATTTCAATCCAGCAGAATATTCTTCATACATTGAAGGCAGTGTGCCTCTTCCAAGCCTGTTTCAAGTCAGAATGCCTCCAAAACGAGATCACAAAGGCGGACAACATAAGAGATATGAGCCTATCTCCATAGAAGAAATCAATGCTCATCCCTCAGTACCTTTCAATTTCCATGAAGTAGGCTGTCTTGATTTCTGTCAGAGGATAGAGGAAGTCAAGAGTTTCTCACCACTTACACATTTGTGCGCTTTGAGATTCAAAGACAAACACTTCCAGTTAGCAGGTCTTGACTTCAAAATCTCTCCAAGGTATGTATCCAAAGCTACTAAGATCCTGTATCATGGTGAAAAGTGGTTTAAGCAAGCACATCTTGATTTGGAGGATTATAAACCTTTCATCAAGCCGGAACATAGGGAGACCATCACTGCTATTTTTCCTTTCTCTTATCTTCTTGACAGTTATGCTCCACTGATGAAGGCCATAATGAGATACTTCACTTGTGAAGGGAGGTTTAGCCAAATCTTTGCCTATCATGTTCGCTTGTTGATGCATTTTACAAGGAGCAGACAATTAAACCTCCCATACTTTTTGTCCAAGAGCATAGAGAAAATGGCAGCTACTGTCCAAAAGAAAGCTCCACCTCAGCAAATCCCTTCTCTCTTTCACCATTCCTTGATCAAAATCATTTTCTTGCACCAGCTGGAGAAGAAAGGAGTTTCATGGGAGTCATTCATTAGCCATGCCGAGTTCGCCACTGTCCCTCCTTTTCATGTGTCTCCTACTCAGCCTGTCCATCGCCCAGTGCCTTTATCTAGTAGGCCTACCCCTAAAAAACTCAAGATGACCACTGGGCAGCCAAGTACACAAGGAGAAGGAGAGGGCAGTGAGCCACAGGGAGAAAAGGAGGATGATGAGCAGCAGCAGCCAGATTTTGAGGGACAGCAGCAGTTGGATATCATTGGACAGCAGCTAGAGGTTGATGAACAACATCAAATTCAGGAAGAGGGACAGCAGCTAGAGGTTGATGAACAGCAGCAAATACAGGAAGAGGAACAGCAGCAGACAGAGGTTGATCAGCAGCAGGTTGAGCAAACAATTGAAGCATCTTTTGAGCCACAAGCTGGACAGGATGTTGAGGAAGGACAGCAAGCTGAAGCTGCCTCCTTGACATTGACCAAAACTATTCCTAAGAAGAAGAAATTGCCCAAAAAGACAACTTCTAGCTTACCAAGGAGAAAAAGCGCTAGATTGGCCTTCAAAGGCAAAAGTGCAGTTGGAGAAAGTGCCAAGCATAGAGGGAAATCAGCTGTCATCCCTATACCAAGCAATGACAGTGACAATGAGGCCCGCCTCCTTGAAAATCTCCTCATTCACAAAGAAGGGAAAATTGAAGTATTACAAGAAGATCTTCAAAGGGCAAGAAATTTCAATCATTTCTTGGAGGTTGAAAACAAACAAATGAAGTTTCATGTAGCTATCCATGAAACAAGGGCGATCAAGTACAAGAAAGAGGAAGAAAAGGCACAAGTAAGAATTGAAGAGCTTATTGGCGAATTTGATGATGAAGAGGAGGAGGACCAGCCTAGGCAAAAGAGGCCTAGAACCATCGGGCTTAGGAGAGCCTTGGAGAAACAGAAAGCTGAAGAACAAGCTCAATTCGAAGCTTTTCCTCTCACTACCCTCTTTGAGCGGGAAATTGAGGAAAACAAGGAAGCATGGCTTGAGAGGGCCAACCAGCATTTGGAAACGAAGCTTGAGAAGGCAAACAGGGATCTTGAGCTACAGAGAAAGAGAACTCTCCACTTTCAGAAGCTAAATCAATTTGCCAGGCGCAAATTGAAGGTGGCACAAGAAAAATTGAAGAAATTGAAGGAGAGGCGCCTAGCACAGAAAGAAGCGAAAAGCACATCAGCCCTCGATATTTTGGCTTCAGCTTCGGAACATGTCTCTATGGACCCTTGAGGGTCATGCATGCCAATTTTGGGCCTGTTTCGAAAACTTTTTGTTTTTTGGCATTTTTGGGGTTTTCGCCAAAAACTCATAAATGCGCCATTTCAGTTTGATGAGTTGTCAAGGGAGGAGGATGATCCCAATGGGTTCCATAATTCCATGAGCAGGTCTCCAGCGATTTTCGGGGCATTTGAAGATCATTCGCCCCCTCAAATTGGCGAAAAACAGCCTCATTTTGCACATTCTGCCTGCCATATCAGCAGCCTGCTATTTTCTGGGTTTTTGCGCACAGGTACAGTTTTGAGGGACTTTCAGAGATCAGATTGAGGTGATTCCACTTGCGTTGGAAATCAGACACAGAGAGATTTCCAACGAGCCATCATGAGCCTCATTTCGACATCGGGAAGGCTGTCATTTGCATCCAGCAAGTCAGGGGACCTTTTTCAGGCATAAATATGAAGTATTTTTGCAATTTTTGAACTCCAAAAATCTGCTTTTCCCAAATGTGCGTTAGGCTATTTTTATCATTGGAAAATCATGTAAAGTCAATATAATTTCCGTTTTAGCAGTTTTTTAGATATTTTATTAGATATTTGAGCCTCATTTCGACATCAGGAAGCCTTCCATTTGCATCCAGCAAGTCAGAGGACCTTTTTCAGGCATAAATATGAAGTATTTTTGCAATTTTTGAACTCCAAAAATCTGCTTTTCCCAAATGTGCGTTAGGCTATTTTTATCATGGGAAAATCATGTAAAGTTAATATAATTTCCGTTTTTAGCAATTTTTTAGATATTTTATTAGATATTTTGTGCCTTGGGCTTTGCAAAGCCACAAGGGCAAATTTAGATATTTTGACTTGGCCAATGGGATAGCGAGTTGCTCCATGAGGTTTTCCTCCTTCTAGCCTATTTATCCCATACTTCTCATTGTAAATCAGAGGCTGAACTTGAGAGAAGAATTAATGCATTGGTCATATGAGCTTTGAAGAATACACTTGAGTTATGATGTTTGGATTGCCTCTTGGATGCTTTTGAGGAATGTTAAAGGCTTGTTGATGGATTCCTTGACATGGTAGAATGGTATAGTGCTTCTTAATGTTGTTTTGTCTTCTAGTTTTCACTCATATTTCATTTTTCTTGCTGCTATAGATCAGTAAAGATTGATTTTGAGACATGCCCATGGAGGCACCTCAAAATCCCCGAATCTTCATAGCTTGATGTTTTCTTCTCCCTTAGTTATGCTAAAGAATTCTTAGTTGCTCTTTAGTAATCTAAGGTATTGTTGCTAAGTTTTATTCATCAGTTCCATGTATGTTGAGTAGGATGTATGGTTTGCCCTACCTACCTATCAGCTGCCCATAGTTCTGCCCATAAAACTTTCTCTTTGACTGATTTGTTGATCATTTTGTTGAACCAAGGAGGCCTAGTCCCGATCTAGCCCTTTGCCTAAAACTATGAAAACTTATTTGTCCAAGTGCCCAATGACTTAGAGACTATGTTTAGGCGTTCTGGCATAGTTTATGAGTTGTTAGTTTGTCTCATGTGTTTTCCCCAAAGTCTGATAGCCTTTTCCCGAAGTTAGAGGGTCTTATACCTCTATGTATGGTTGGAATGTTTGATTTCTATGTATTGATTAGCTTATAGTTATTCCTAGCATGATTAATGGCTTGCTATTACATGTTTATGTCTGCTATTAACTAGTTTGCACTTGAAATCCCTTGTCTTTCACCAACTTATTGTTCATTTACTCCATTTTTCCCAGAGATCCCTTTTATTGTGAATCAAATCGGCCCTACAGCAGCTTTACATCATCGCCTCATTAGCTTCCTTGACCTGATTGACCCCATAGCCCAATTTATCTACATCTTGTTATCCAGTTTATGTATTTGATCAGTTTCATCCCTCACAAACTTAAAAAACCTAAAAACCAAAAACATACTTCATAACTAGCCTAATATCAGAACATCGCAAGTAAACACACCGACATCTTTTACACTTATAGAGAGAGCCCTCTCTGAGTCCATGAAGGCTAGGTCCTTGGGCTCCAAAGCTTGGTTTGATGTTACATCGTCATTTGGCTAGCCAATCGGCCAAATCACGGGACCCTAACATAATGGCGATCACGGTGGGACCCTGAGTGATAAACAACTTAGTTTCCCTAATTTGTCTAGCAGCCTTAAGAATACTATTTGATTGACTTATCCCACCGCTCACTGACATAGTAACGATCACGGTGGGACCTTCCGAGTTAGTGATAGTCTAAGTGCACCTTAGATTTCTCGAAGTCTCAATCAAACTTAGAAAACTTAAGTGTTGCTTGAAGAGTAGAAGCTAACTCTTTCACCATCTTAGCAAAATGATGATTTAGTTATAAGAAGCTCTACCCAAACCTCATAAGCACAAAAAACTCATAAAAACCCCAAAACATTCCCAGATTGGCTTTTTGTCAGTATTGGTGGTGGACCATACAAATATATCTCAAAACAACTGATTTTCCACCTGGCGACTCCACTAAACTCTAGTAAGCCTTACTATTTCACCAAACTCTAGGCTACTTTTCGATAGACCTTTCCCATCACTCACTAACATAGCGGGAGATGGTAAGACATTGAGTACATAATAGTCCAGCAAACTCTTATAGACTCTTTGGGCCTTTAGGTACCATAAACAAACAAGCAGTCCATAAACTCATTTTTTAGAGTAAACTTTTTTTTTGTTCTCATCACCCTAGCAAAGTGTTGAAACAAGTCTAAGATACTTTAACAAACCATAGGCTGCTCATAAACTCAGAAAATTCAAAAACATTCTCAGATTAGTTACTGGTGGTGGACCACAGCTATCTTCACAAGAAAAATCCATTTCCACCTAGCGACTCCACTAATCCATCTCTTCTATTTTTGACCATCCTTCGCCTTAGTATAACTTTAGAAAAATCACTCATCCAAAACATTCACCAATACCATTCTCTCTGAACCCTGGATCTAAAATCTGGCTTCACGAAGAATCAATACCAGATCCCATCCAGACCCAAATCCCCCTATCATTGTAGATGACCCAGAGAAGATTCTGTGGCAAGATTCTGAAACTGATCATCTAGCTTCTGGTAGATTCATCCGTAGAACAAGATCTGTACCTAAACATCGCACTACCCTACTAGATTCACCTTTGGAACCAGAGCCATCACAAACTCTTCCCAGAAGCAAATCATATAGTAGGATAGACTTTGACGATCTTAAACCCCTAAGCCCACCACAGAGTCTTAGTAGAAAAGCTTCACCCACCACTCCTCCTGATTTCCAGCTTCTCTATCAGTTTGGCTCTTATCATCCCAGATCTGCTCAAAACCAGATCACTAGTCCAAGTTCATCCGCCACACCTGGTCAAACTACCACTGTTCAAACCACTTCATTTCATCCTACCAGTCCTCCTCTTGCGCATCATCCATTAGCTCCAGTCATGGCAGCCTGGTACGCGCCTTTGGTGTTACCACCACCTTTAGCTCCTCTCCCAAACAAATATCAAGACAAAATCACACACTTTACCGGAGAAGACACCACCACAGCTCAACAGCATGTAAGTAGGATTAGTGATGCTTTTGAATACATGGAAGTACACGACGAAACCGTCAGAATGAGAATATTCGCCCAAAGCCTGGGTGGAGAACCCAAAACATGGTTTAAAAGCTTGCCTCCAAACAGCATCCACAACATCCTAGAACTCTGCCAAGTCTTCACGAACAAGTGGGAAGTTCGAAGGAACCCTATTCAAATCCTGTCAGAATATAACAACCTAAAACAGGAAAATGGGGAAAGTGTCCAGGCATACTGCACTAGGTTCAACAATGTGTATAACGCCCTCCCACCTCACTTCAAACCCCCACTTGGTTTAGTCTTGGCAAAATTTCCCGAGGGTTTTGATCCAGACATGACATATCATCTGAGAGACAAGGATCCCCCTACCCTAGAGGAAATGCAACAAGTAGCCATAAAACAAGAAGCCAATTTAGCAGAAAAAAGAGCTAGGACTAGATTAGAAAGAAAAGTCCCATATAGAGATGAGGTATCCAGTTCATCTCCTTCCCTAGATCCTAGAATAGATAGCTTGGTCAAATCCATGACAAAGATGTGGGAAAAAATGAGTGAAAGAATGCCTCCTAGGGACAACCAACCAAACCCTCAAAACCAGAACCAAGGCTTTAGAAAAGGTCAGTCTCAAAATAAACCAAGAGGAAATGATCAGCAAATCAGACCATCCTTCAGTGAGAATTATGTTGATAAAGAGGATAAGGATACCGAACCCATTGATGAAAATCATTGGAACCTCATAGGTTCTGATAACGAGAGTAAGGTTTACCTCACAGCAGAAGAGCAAGAGTTATGCTATCCAAGTCAGGAAGAAACCAATGATGAAGATCTCGAAGATCCTGTCATAGATTTTCAGAATTCCATTATAGAAGCTCATAGGCAGTATAACCTTAGAAGTAGAAAAAACCAAGACTACTCCAAGAAGGGTAGCCCTGACACTGCTAAAACCTCTGACACCATCCCTAAAAAAGCCATGGATAGCAACAAACTTATGGCCAAGAAAATTGACCAAAACAAGGATAAAGCTATTCAAACAAGTCTTAGCTCAGATACTCTTAGCACCTCTACAAAAACCCCCGAAGTAACGGTGTCAAACAAAGTCTCGAATCAGAGTCAGCAAATTAAGAGCATAGAAAAGATCATGTCCGAAAAAGTTGAAACAAATCTGCCCAAACTACAAACTCCTTTTAGTTTCGAAGGGGAAGTTTCCGAAATAAAAATTACCATACCCCTTACTGAGCTAATATCTGTAGATAGGTATAGATCTCAAATTTTCAAAGTTTTTGACATAGGGAGCGAAGCAGATACTTTAAATCTAACTGAAAACAAACCCGAGCTCTTATTCGGCCCGAAAATAGAAGGACAATACCAAGAAGGGTCTGTTTCTCCTTCCTATGTGAGCCTGAACATACGGGACAATATATTACATAATGCCATGTTAGATTCGAGTACCTCCCATAACCTCATGCCTAAAGCAATCATGGAAAACCTGGGACTAGAAGTAACTCAACCTCTGGTAACTCAAGCAGTCATGGAAAACAATACTCCCATTTATTCCACTCATTCCAATTTAGATTCTTTTATCTTATACAATGAAAGTGATATAGACAAGCAGATAATGGAAAAGGAAGAAGCTCTCAAACCATCAGAAACGCATTTTCCGTTACTTGATGCAGAAACTAATAACCAAAACTTCTCTGATCTTTCTCCTGTTAATCCTGCATATCATAAGTCAGAAAATAGATTTGTAAATCAAGTTGAAGAAAAGAAATATGGCAATCCGATGTACATGGCTGGTGACATTGCTTATGTTAATGATTCTCAAATGTTTGATCAATATGTTGACTTATATGATTTCCAAACAGAAGCTAACTTTGCAGAAGATTCAGTTTTTGATTTTTGGGAGGAAGCTCAGTTTCATAAATTTGAGAAAAGTAAGCAGCCATTACCGGTCATCTATGACACTCGTGAGGAGAACCTTGAAAGTTTAGAAGTAAGTGAAGAGTCTCGGACTCTTTGCTCTACTTCACTTCAGCCCGTCAGAGATAACATGCACATGATTGGAAATCAACAATTTTTCAGCTTTGATGATGAGTTTGAGGAAGATGGTGAAATTCTTGAGCATATTGTAAATGAGACTCCTTTGCCTGAAATAGTTGAGGAAATCATTTTGGACATAGAATCTTCCTTAACTCCAGATTTGCAGTTACCCAGTTCCATTGAGTTACAAATTGCAGATGAAGAAGTAGAGGTTGATAAACACATGGGAGTTGTCACACTATCCTTTCAAGATAATTTACTGTCAAAGTGTATCCCTGCCCATCAACCTGATGACCTTCACACAGTTTCCAGCCCGCCCTATCAAAACACATCAGCTTGGAAAGAAAACTACACTGCAATACATGATGAGTCTGACAGTTCGAGTGATCATGAAGAAGAGTTGCTTTACCAGGGGGGTCCCAAATATAGCCAAGTGGAAGAAAGAGTAGTCTTGAATGAATCCTATATCTCAAAACCTCTAGATCAGGCATTATTCCAAGATCCATTTGCTGTTTTCCTTGAGAAGTCTGAAAAAGTAGTCTTGAATGAATCCTATATCTCAAAACCTCTAGATCAGGCATTATTCCAAGATCCATTTGTTGTTTTCCTTAAGAAGTCTGAAAGAGTAGTGGGTTTTATCATGAACAAGTTGCTGCCAAGAATGAGAAAAAGCTTAAGCACTACTGTCCAGAAACAAACCAAGTGGGAGTGGCCTTTTCATTATTTCCGCATCATGAAAGAACTAAACCAGAATCACCCATGTGAGCATCTACTTGACTGGTTGCATTGGAAAACAGAGTTCACCCAAACAAATGTCTATTGTGCACAGATTAGATCAGGATAGAAAGACAACAATAGAAAATAAGCTTAGCCTGTGAACACCTTTTCATTTGTAGTTTGTTTGAAGAAAAAGTGAAAAAGCAGAAAATACAAAAAACAGTGAATGGTAGAAAAAGAGGGCAGTTTCTAAAAAGCAGTAGTAAAGCCCCATGTTCCAAAAAATAGTCATTCGGAAAGCGAGCAAGTCTAAATGCCGCTACTAGTACTTCAATGTCTTGTTCATCTATCTAGCCTAATCATAGCTGAGCATGTTTAAATTTATTTGTTGATAAGTTAGTGAGTGCAAAGATAGTCAACATTGTGTAAGATTGACTTATCACAGAGCTTAGATTAGGGAGAGATTCTGGTTCCACATGCCTAAAACAGAACCAAAGAGAGAAGCGAGGGATGAAAACACATTGTACATCTTAGCCCCGCTTGTCTAGTTTCCTTTGTTGCAGAATAATATTTGTGTGCAGCTTGTCTTTTATGCCGCAAATGCATGACAAATCAGACTGCTTAATCCTGATTTGATCATTTTTAAATTTCATGTTGTAGATTAGGGAATGAAATCCTGTCAAACTGCTTAATCTTGACAGTCGATCTAGTTTTAGTTAGAGAAATGAAGGAGTTCATCAGCTTAATCTGAACTCCCGGCAGATATAAGAGTAGAAATAGATAGGTTCATTTTGCAAAAAGAAAAATATGCATTGTCAAAGGCTGCTAGTTCAAATGCGCCAAAGAGAAGAAAAAATGTTAGGAAAGATAGTGGGGTAGGTAGAAGTATCCTTGATGTTAACCATGCTGTCATTCTTCAGAAATAACATCAAGAGAAGGGTAAATTTTGCGCCAATGGATAAGGCACTGGTCTTCATAAGCCAAAAATCTGAATTCTGGACACCTCCTGACGAGGAGCTGCCCTCCCCAAATGGAGCCACTGTTAGCCATCAGTATTTTTTACATGTTAGTGATGACTATATCTTCAGCTGAGTTTTCTAGAAACTGATTTCCTTATGTCAATATGTCATCCAGAAAACCCTCCCAAAACTTTTTCGCCTTCCTACCTATTCATTCCACCCCTGGCAACATCAAAAAACCTCATATCACAATCCTATCTAGCTTCAGCCTTATTGACCTGCCCATCAGCCTTAAAGGGAAAATCCACATCTGTTTCAGAAGTCTACCCTATGTTAGGAAGTGGCGTTTAGGACATTTCACCTTTGGCAATCATCAAAAAGCCAAAAAAGTCCCCATCTGCAGCAGACCTACCATGACTGATCCCTTAATTTGCAAATGAAGTTGACAAACAGCCTTAAGTCGCGCCACTCACACCCCTTAGATCTCAGCACTGCATAAAGCCCATTCTCAAGCTGACTAGTAGGTTTTCACTGTGTTCTATGGTTCTTCAAAAACAAGAAATATGTTTCATCTCATGGAGTAAATGTTTGAGTTTACAGTTAGAGGAACAGCTGCTTCTAAGTGTATTATGAGCCTGAGATGAAGCTGCAAAACAAAGGGCTCTCAATCAGGACCTTACAGCTCTTTTCAGTATGAAAATCACAGGAAAAAGGATTGCCACTGCCTCAGCAAATGGTAAATTTGTCAAGGCTCAGGACCTCCTTCATTACAAGCAGAGGGTTAGGGCGCCTCCTTCATCCATAAGCAGAGGGCGCAGGTCAGAGTTGACTCAGAAGGTTGCAAAAGTCCAGGTTTGCCCTGTCTGAAACAATGAAACAATATCTTCGGGTTTCATGAATGTAATTGCTGACCATAACAGGATTGTAGTGAAAGTATGATAAGCTCAAAGGAAAAGAAGTTTAGCCTAATAAAAGAGATCATCTGAAACTTTCAAGTCAGGTAAATGGTTGAAACTTTAGTAGGCCATTTCATCAGTGAACATCCAAATCATAAGAGGCCTGTTTTGGTGCAGCATCAAATAGAACAGATGTTAATCAATGCCATTACACAGGCAGGAGAAGGTTCTTGGTTCTTCAAGAAAACACTGACCTTTATGATCACAAAGAGTTCTGGTCAATATACCAGGTCATGAGATGAACAAGCCAAGAGACAAATATCTCAGCAACCTTAGAACAGTGTCACTATGGCTAGGTTTCCTTCAAAAACACAGTGAGGTTTGCAAATGAAGATGCTAAGATTGGTGTTGTTCAGATGGTTTACTTACCACCACATTTGCCCGATGAAAAAACCTCCTCCATACATGAGTAGAGGGCCAAAACTACTACAGGTGCTGAAAGTGATTGATACAAGAAAGAGCAGTAGAAGGATATCAAAGACTGAAACAAGGTCACTACACAGATGAATGACAGCTCTGATAATGTAAAGATACTGATACTCCTGTTTCAGAGAAAGGCTGTGTCTGACATAGTGGTAAAAGGGGTCTTCTGATACTTTACCTGATTAAGAGTTTCCTCCATACATAAGCAGAGAGCCAAAATCATTGCAGACTGTTGAAAAATGGTAAGTCCAAAAGTGCAGAGAAAGGACTCAAAGAAGTTGAAATAAAGAAGGTATTACTGTCTATGATACTAATGTATTGATCTCCCTCTTCAAAGAAGCTACCTGTCAACAGCTCATCCAGCAGAAAGGAGAAAAGGTTGAACATACTTTATGCCTTGAGTGCCCAAGGAGCAGTGGACTTAAAAAGGGTTAAAGACATTTCATGAGCACCTATCCAGAAATCAAGGAAAATCCCTCTGAGCAAACAAACAAGGCTAAGGTGAAAAGATGCAACTAGAGAAGTAAACAGTGACTAAGGTTGAGTCATAAAAGGCAAAATGACAGGTATGCAATGCTAGGAATAGATAAAAGAGACAACTTTGAGCATATGTGTGCCACTGATGCCTAAAAGAAGATTCTCTCCTTGTGGAAAGGGTCAAACAGTAAAATAATCTCATATATCAAAAGTTCAAAGGATGCGCCTTTCGAGAAGAGGTGTTTTACAACTTTTCCAACATTTTTAGTGCATTATGAAATAGCCATTCTTTACTAGCAAATCACCAAGTGAAAGAGGCAGTGAACATAAGTCCAGTCATGAAATGTTGCTACTGAAAAAAGGGGTTTAATATGCTGAGCAAATAGAATAAAGACTGTGTGCCAAAAAACCTGTTTTCATATTTTACAAGTTTGGCTTTTCAAATAAGGAGGCAAACTGGTATATGATCCTATGATTAGGCAGAAAGGAATTTGTTTTTGATAAACTATCATTGTTTATATTCCCTAAAGAAGACACCAATGGTTTCCTGTAAAGTGGTAAAACAGCTTTCAAATGCCTTTGACAGTTTTTTTTTTAAATGACCTTGCTTTTGTTTACCTTGTCACCTAAAAGCGCTCAAAGAGGGAAAAAGTCGAAATTTTTGAGATATCTCTCTCATGGGAACAGGTATGTAATTCCGTGAGGAGGCAAAACAGATCTGGAAGATTGTCATTTTTAAAAAAGGCAACTCAATACAAACACTGTTTTGCATCATTTGAAAAGGGGCAGATATATGTATTCAAAGTGACCGTTTGATATTTTGAAAATGTCATGAAAATGAAATAGGGGAATATTAAATCATTTGTGAAATCAAAACAACGAATTGCTACAGCTCCCAAGCATCACAATGAGCTTTTCCAACAATTTGAGGTCTTCTGCACAGTTTTAGGGCGGCGCGACGAGCCTGGCAAGTGGCGCGACGAGCCTGGGCTCCAAAATACACAGGGTGTCAACACGGGCGCGACGAGCCTGTAGGCGGGCGCGACGAGCCTGTAGGTGCCCGCCCGACAGCACGACAACTCCACCCGGCGTTTTCTCCGGCGCGACGAGTTTTGCTCCAAGTGTTGCCGCGCCAGTTTTGAAGAATCCCGTTGCATTTTTAGATCCCTCCAAGGGGATTTCTTCTCAAAAACGCACAAGGTACTCTATCCCTACCTTAAAGAACTCGAAAAATCAATTTTTCAAGCATGTAGACCTCGGTTTGAAGCTGTGCATAAGTTAAAGGGCAAAAGTTTGTTGATAAAGAAGCTGGAGGCAGGGTAGGGCAGAACGCTTGGTGTTTACATCTGAGGTCAAAACAGGGGTACAGTAGGTGGACTTTTTAAACTCACGGAGCAAGGAATTTATTTCCTAAAACCACTGTCACACCTATTTTTACACCTAAGCTAAATCTGCCTTTTCATTACACTACGTGGTATCCTTCTAAAGTTTGTTAAGACAGAGTTTTCTGAGAAGTGAAATAAGGCCACATTCGAGAAGGCAGTTGTTGATGATCAGGTTTACATCAAACGCAGGGTTGTTGTTGATTAGGCATGGTTGTTGTGACCAAAGTTGAAGTTTGAAACCAGGAATACACAACACACTGAAAAACAGAATGGTTAGTGTTTGAGGTTAATACTGAAAACAGAGGTACAGGTATTTGGTGCACCTTTTAAACTCATAAAACAGAGAGTGTGTTTTCTAAAACAACTGTTGCACTTACTTTTTCACCTAAACTAGGTCTGCTTGCTCATTACACTATATTGTCATTCTGAAGACTGTTAGACAGAGTTTTCTAAAGGTGAAACAAGGTATTTTGTTGATGATTGGGCATTTGTAGATGATTGGGCATTTAATGGTGATCAAGTAAACAGCAAGGGCAGAGTTTTAAAAGCAGTGATTGACTTCTCAAAAGGTCACAAGTGAAAGGTTCTTCTCTTAACACAGTGGGCTATTTTTCACCTAACCACAGGGTCTCTTTCTTTTCCCACTGTGTGGTCTCCACAGAAGTCTGCTGACATGGGCATATTTCAAGGTAAATAACTTAAAAGAGCAGGGTTATAATCTTGAAGTTTGTTTTCAAAGACAAAAATATAAGTGCAAGCAGGCCTCTAAGCAAAGGTCACGAAGGGGATTTGTTCAAGACTGTGCCCAAAGAATCTACAAAACAGTTCTTACCCATAGTGGTATTGTTGAGAAAGATTCAGAGCTAAAGTATAACCAAGTTTGAAAGATTGTGGTTAATAAGTGCAGAAGAGTTTATTCAAGGAAGCCTTGTTGAATCATAAGGTCCATAACTCACAAAAACAACTTTTTGGTGACTTGTCTCAATCCAGAAAACATCTTTCATATATTGGAAGGCAAGGTGTGCATCTTTCTAAGTCAAGTTTAATCAATGCTCAAGGCGTAGATCACAAAGGCTGACAACATAAGAGATATGGAGCTCTACCTCCATAGAAGACATCAATGTCATCCTCATGATGCCTTTTCAATTTTAAGTGCGAGGTAGGCTGCCTTGATTTCTGTCAGAGGATAGAGGAAGCCAAGAGTTTCTCACCACTTACACATTTGTGTGCTTTAATGTTCAAGGACAAACACTTCCAGCTTGCAGATCTTGATTTCAAAATTTCTCCAAGGTATATATCCAAAGCTACCAAGATCCCGTATCATGGTGAAAAATGGTTTAAACAAGCACATCTTGATTTGGAGGACTATAAGCCTTTCATCAAGCCGGAACATAGGGAGACCATCACTGCTACTTTTCCTTTCTCCTATCTTCTCGACAGTTATGCGCCACTGATGAAGGCCATAATGAGATACTTCACTTGTGAAGGGAGGTTTAGCCAAATATTTGCTTATCATGTTCGCTTGTTGATGCATTTTACCAGGAGCAAGCAATTAAACCTTCCATACTTTTTGTCCAAGAGCATAGAGAAGATGGCAGCTGCTGTCCAAAAGAAAGCTCCACCTCGGCATATCTCTTCTCTCTTTCATCATTCCTTGATCAAAATCATCTTCTTGCACCAGCTGGAGAAGAAAGGGGTTTCATGGGAGTCCTTCATTAGCCATGCCGATTTCGCCACTGGTCCTCCTGCTCATGTGTCTCCGACTCAGCCTATCCATCGCCCAGTGCCTTTATCTAGTAGGCCTACCCCTAAAAAACTCAAGATGATCACTGGGCAGCCAAGTACACAAGGAGAAGGAGAGGGCAGTGAGCCACAGGGAGAAAAGGAGGTTGATGAGCAGCAGCCAGATTTTGAGGGACAACAGCGGTTGGATATCATTGGACAGCAGCAGCTGGAGGTTGATGAACAGCATCAATTTCAGGAAGAAGAGCAGCAGCTGGAGGTTGATGAACAACATCAATTTCAGGAAGAAAGGCAGCAGACAGAGGTTGAGGTACAGCAGCAAGTACAGGAAAAGGAACAGCAGTGGACAGAGTTTGAAGAGCAGCAGGTTGAGCAAGCAATTGAAACATCTTTTGAGCCACAAGCTGGACAGGATGTTGGGGAAGGGCAGCAAGCTGAAGCTGCCTCCTCAATGGTGACCAAAACTGCCCCTAAGAAGGGGAAATTTCCCAAAGGGACAACTCCTAGCTTACCAAGGAGAAAGAGCGCTAGATTGGCCTTCAAAGGCAAAAGTACAGTTAGAGAAAGCGCCAAGCATGGAGGTAAATCAGCTGTCATCCCTATCCCAAGCGATGACAGCGACAATGAGGCACGCATCCTTGAAAACCTCCTCATTCACAAAGAAGGGCAAATTGAGGTTTTACAAGAAGATCTCCAAAGGGCAAGGAATTTCAATCAATTCTTGGAGGTTGAGAAAAAACAAATGAAATTTCATGCAGCCATTCATGAGGCAAGGGCCATCAAGTACAAAAAGGAGGCAGAAAAGGCGCAAATAAGAATTGAAGAGCTTATTGGCGAATTTGATGATGAAGAAGAGGAGGACCAGCCTAGGCGAAAGAGGCCTAGAACCATCGGGCTTAGGAGAGCCTTGGAGAAACAGAAAGCTGAAGAACAAGCTCAATTCGAAGCTTTTCCTCTCACTACCCTCCTTGAGCGGGAAATTGAGGAAAACAAGGAAGTATGGCTTGAGAGAGCCAACCAGCATTTGGAAACAAAGCTTGAGAAGGCAAATAGGGATCTTGAGCTACAGAGAAAGAGAACTCTTCACTTTCAGAAGCTAAATCAATTTGCCAGGCGCAAATTGAAGGTGGCACAAGAAAAATTGAAGAAATTGAAGGAGAGGCGCCTAGCACGGAAGGAAGCAAAAAACACATCAGCCCTCGATATTTTGGCTTCAGCTTCGGAGCATGTTTCTATGGACCCTTGAGGGTCATGCATGCCAATTTTGGGCCTGTTTCGAAAACTTTTTGTTTTTTGGCATTTTTGGGGTTTTTGCCAAAAACTCATAAATGCGCCATTTCAGTTTGATGAGTCGTCAAGGGAGGAGGGTGATACCAATGGATTCCATAATGTCATGAGCAGCTCTCCAGCAATTTTCAGGGCATTTGAAGATCATTCGCCCCTCCAAATTGGCGAAAAACAGCCTCATTTTGCACATTCTGCCCGCCATATCAGCAGCCTGCTATTTTCTGGGTTTTTGCACACAGGTACAGTTTTGAGGGACTTTCAGAGATCAGATTGAGATGATTCCACTTGCATTGGAAAGCAGACACAGAGAGCTTTCCAACGAGCCATCATGAGCCTCATTTCGACATCAGGAAGCCTTCCATTTGCATCCAGCAAGTCAGAGGACCTTGTTCAGGCATAAATATGAAGTATTTTTGCAATTTTTGAACTCCAAAAATCTGCTTTTCCCAAATGTGCGTTAGGCTATTTTTATCATGGGAAAATCATGTAAAGTCAATATAATTTCCGTTTTTAGCAATTTTTTAGATATTTTATGAGATATTTTGTGCCTTGGGCTTTGCAAAGCCTCAAGGACAAGTTTAGATATTTTGACTTGGCCAATGGGATAGCTAGTTGCTCCATGAGGTTTTCCTCCTTCTAGCCTATTTATCCCATGGTTCTCATTGTAAATCAGAGGCTGACCTTGAGAGAAGAATTAATGCATTGGTCATATGAGCTTTGAAGAATACACTTGAGTTATGATTTTTGGACTGCCTCTTGGATGCTTTTGAGGAATGTTGAAGGCTTGTTGATGGATTCCTTGACA
Organism: Pinus albicaulis; assembly: GCA_034641835.2. Lineage (NCBI taxonomy): Eukaryota > Viridiplantae > Streptophyta > Pinopsida > Pinales > Pinaceae > Pinus > Pinus albicaulis. Next base: position 1,481,357,595 of record CM076570.1, read on the forward strand.
TGGTAGAATGGTATAGTGCTTCTTAATGTTGTTTTGTCTTCTAGTTTTCACTCATATTTCATTTTTCTTGCTGCTAGAGATCAGTAAAGATTGATTTTGAGACATGCCCATGGAGGCACCTCAAAATCCCTGAATCTTCATAGCTTGATGTTTTCTTCTCCCTTAGTTATGCTAAAGAATTCTTAGTTGCTCTTTAGTAACCTAAGGTATTGTTGCTAAGTTTTATTCATCAGTTCCATGTATGTTGAGTAGGATGTATGGTTTGCCCTACCTACCTATCAGCTGCCCATAGTTCCGTCCATAAAACTTTCTCTTTGACTGATTTGTTGATCATTTTGTTGAACCAAGGAGGCCTAGTCCCGATCTAGCCCTTTGCCTAAAACTATGAAAACTTATTTGTCCAAGTACCCAATGACTTAGAGACTATGTTTAGGCGTTCCGGCATAGTTCATGAGTTGTTAGTTTGTCTCATGTGTTTTCCCCAAAGTCTGATAGCCTTTTCCCGAAGTTAGAGGGTCTTATACCTCTATGTATGGCTGGAATGTTTGATTTCCTATGTATTGATTAGCTTATAGTTATTCCTAGCATGATTAATGGCTTGCTATTACATGTTTATGTCTGCTATTAACTAGTTTGCACTTGAAATCCCTTGTCTTTCACCAACTTATTGTTCATTTACTCCATTTTTCCCAGAGATCCCTTCTATTGTGAATCAAATCGGCCCTACAGCAGCTTTACATCATCGCCTCATTAGCTTCCTTGACCTGATTGACCCCATAGCCCAATTTATCTACATCTTGTTATACAGTTTATGTATTTGATCAGTTTCATCCCTCACAAACTTAAAAAACCAAAAAACCAAAAACATACTTCATAACTAGCCTAATATCAGAACATCGCAAGTAAACACACCGACATCTTTTACACTTATAGAGAGAGCCCTCTCTGAGTCCAGGAAGGCTAGGTCCTTGGGCTCCAAAGCTTGGTCTGATGTTACATCGTCATTGCATCCTGCAAATCCCGAATCCTCCCAACTACGTCATGGAGTGTAGCTGGCCTCATCGATCTGACTAACCCCCGTAGAGGCTCTGCCAATCCATCGATGAACATATAGATCATCCCGGCTGTGGATAAATCAGGCACCATCACGGAAAGTCTCAAGAACTCTGAAATGTATGTGTCCGGACTCTCGGTCTGCTTGAGCTTAGTCAGCTCAACAAAGTGCTCCTCTGGATCCCTCCAATCAAATCGCTCTATCAGCCTCCGTGTAAAATCGGCATATGTTGTCACTCCTGAGTGCCCCAGCGTAGCCATCCCGTGGAACCACCAGTCATGGGCCTCGCCCTCCATGTGCAGCGTTGCCACCTTGATGGCCTCTATCTCTGCCATTTGGTTAAGCTGGAAATATATATCCAACTTCTCCATCCAAGCCTTTTCCTAACACTTGGATGATCCGTCAAATGTCAGTAGATAGAATCTGCCTACAGTGTGTTGTACATCCTCGTCATGTGAATGTTTGTTCCCTCTATGATGGTTGCGGGGTCTGCTGTCCCGCTTGAGTCGAACGAAGTCATAGAATGTGAGGGCATCTCTGAACTCCTGACCGTAGTACTGATACTCAACAAAGTAATCTCCCATGTGGGCCGGTTCCTGCTCCTGCTATGCTCCTGCCCCAGTGTCCGCGGCAAGGAATGTAGGCATCGTGGAATGTGGAGGTGTATTTGATGCCATCTGATGCGCTGTTATGTGCTCCTGTAGATGATGGGATGTGCCCAATCCCTCTCCGATGTGGAAACCCCTTGGGTTTTCACGCTGTCTAGATTCTGTCGTGAACATTTGCCCCATCTCTTCTATCTGTCTCGACAAATCCTGCATTGATTTGAGGAGAAGTTCCTCGAACTCCTTCCCGGCATCTCTTTCCTTTGCCATTGGTTCCTCTTCTTCTGCGTCCACTACTGGAACATAATCACCTTCCCCGAAAGTGATATCTAACCTCCGCTCTTGGTCTCCGCACTTCCTCCCTCGGTAACAAATGTATGGTTTTCCTGCTAGTGTCATAAATAATCTTCTCCACTAGCTGAGCCAAGTCTATGAGCTCTGATACCACTGTAATATTCTGAATAGAAATAAACAACAATATAAAGCACATAAACAAAGAACCACAGCAACTAGCGAGGCATCATATAAACAATAGACAATATGGAGAACGCTGAGCCATTTTATTAAATACTGAAAGATGAAATGAGTACAAAGGTAATCAGAATGATGGCACCTTGGCTTGCACTAGGCAAGCGTAGAAATACTCTCAGAAGATAACACAGAATGGCTGCTCCCTCAAGGACTGCGTAATCTCCAGTGCTACTGGTGCTGCTACTGTGTTGCTGCTACTGCTGCTACTGCTGGAATGAACTGACTATTTGGGGCTGCTCCCCACCTCGGAAAATTGTGAAACTTTGGGAATGGCCTCTCCACCCAATACCCAAAAATGCCCAGAGAGCTTTTCGGAAATGGCTGACCTCTGAAAATGACCTCCCTTGAGGTACCATGTTGTCCCAAGGGTAAACGTTGGCCCTGTATAATCTGCTACAAATAATGGCCTCAAACTCTACCAAAATGATGGAATAGGGTAGGGTTGATCCCTTTCCAACACTCCCGAGATGAATCCCTTGATAGCTCCTCAATCAGGAATCACCTCCTTCAGAAACTGTGTCCTCCCTCTCACTAACTGCGTTGTCTCTTCAAGTGGATGCTCCCAGTTGTGGTTGCTATAACTCTATCTGGCAAAACAAGATGGAACTCCTCACCTTTCGTAGGCACTCGAAGTCCCCTGGGGCTGAGGTTGGGATCTCCGCATGGAAACACCCGGTGTACTGAAAAGTACGTGCAGACTTTGCTCAACAGCAAGCGTGCTCAATGTCAAAAGACAAATAACATAGATGCATAATCAGAATGATCCAAATAAGGAGACCCTCTCCCTTTTAATGTTTGGAGAGCCTTGCTCTCACCTAGGCCCCACCATCAACTGCGCTGTATCCTTGAGCCACGCTATCCCTCTATCTCTGCGCTGGCTTGGGCCCACACTGCCCACGCTGTCCTCTTCCCCATGCTGCCACTTCGACCTCTAGGCCCCACGCTGTCAATTAATCATGTCTCTCAAGTGACTTTAGGAAATGCTTTTATCCCAAGTGTGAGTTAAGTGTCTCTCTTCACCCACTTTATTTCTATATTAACTTTATTAAAGTAAAGTAGTCAAAATTTAATATTTCCAATTAGCTATTGCTAATTGGGAATATTACACTTGAACCTAATCCTTTTCCCTTGGGGCCCTGCTATCTCCAATCATCATTTTAGAAAAAGGGAGTGCATCATATCCATAGAGTGCTCGGAAAGGAGACATACTGATCGACATGTGATAAGTGGTGTTGTAGAAAAACTCTCTGATATGAATCCACTTGACCCACGCTCTCTACTGACCCTTCACATAGTTGTGTAGGTACCCCTCAAACCACTTATTCACGATCTCTGTTTGCCCATCTATTTGGGGGTGATAGCTAGTGCTAGGTGTAACTTCTGTCCCCACCAACCGGAACAACTCCTGCCAGAAAACCCCCATAAACCTGCTATCCCTGTCACTGACAATGGTCTTAGGAAGGCCATGAAATCGGAAGACCTCTCAAAAGAATAATTCGGCCACCTGGGAGGCTGAAGATCTTGATGGGATGGTGAAGAAATGGGCAAACTTGGTCAATTCTTCAACCACTACATAAATGCAATCTCTCCCCTGCATAGCTGGAAGCCTCGTGATAAAATACATGGATACACTCTGCCACTTCCTTTCTGGAATGGAAAGCGACTATAGTAGACTAGTGGGATGTAACAGCTCCACCTTGTTCCTCTAACAGTCGATGCACTCCCGCACGTTCCTCAACAGATCTCCCTTGAGCCCCCTCCAAGAGAACCTCTCTCTAATAGCACAATATGTCTTGAGGAAGCTTGGGTGTCCTGCTCGGGGGGAATAATGGGATGCCTGCATAATCCTCTCCTTAAGCTGAGATCCAACACCAAATAGATCGTGTCTTTGTAGTAGATCATGTCATCCATCACCTGAAATCTATCATCCTTGTGTGTGTCATCCATAATCTCACAAGCATGCATGTCTTTGGAGTACTCAACCAAGATTTGAGCCTTCTAGTAATGCGTAATGCCCATTAAGGATAGTACTGTGGGCCTCCTAGAGAGGGCATCTGCCACCACGTTATGATTTCCCTTCACATACTCGATCTCAAAATCATAAGCCTGGAGCTCACTCACCCATTTTTGTTGTCTCTCCTCCAATGTCTGTTGCTCTAAGAAAAACCAAACTCTGTTGTGATCAATCTTCACTTTGAACCAACTACCCACCAAATATAGCCGGAATTTGGCCAGTGCATACATGACGGCGAACATCGCCTTGTTATACATTGATTACAACCGCTCGTGAGGTAGCAGCTTCCTGCTCTCTGTTGGAAATACTGAGAGGGGGTGAATCGATATTTCTTTTTAATTGTTGATTTTACCAATTAGATCACTTATATTTAGAACACAAAATGAACAATGATGGAATAGATACTTTTATTAATTTCTTCTTTACAATAAGTAAAGCACAATAATGATATAGGGCTCCAACCCTAGATGAAGACTCCAATATTCCAAGCTCCAACATGTCTTGTGCCAAGCACCAACTTGGTCTTTCCAAGGCTCCAACCTTGTCAATTTGGGGCACCAACCTCTAGGGCTCGAACCCTATCTCTAGTACAGCCTCCGAACTGGTTTCTTGAGAACTCCAATCCTCTAGGGCTCCAACCCTATCTTCCAAGGCACCGACCTTGTCTCAATGAGGCTCCAACCTCTTGAGCTCCAACCCTAACTTCACTTGGTCAAAATATGTTTGGTTATTCTTCATGGCTCCCAAAGTCTTCTTAAACGAGCCTTGTCACACTTAGTCTCTACGTCACATCATCAATGACAACCTTGTTCTTTCCATGAAGGTGTCACCACTGCTCTTCATCATACCCAAACAAAGATCTCCAAAGTCACCTCATGATGGCTTCAAAGATGCTCAAGAGAACTTCAATAGATCTTTAATACTGCTTCTACAAGGCTTCGAATCTTCTCAAAAAGTCTGCTCCAAAAAGGGGTCACTAGGCTGCTTCAATAGACCTAGTCCTGTCTAAGAGTAAGCCTAAACTCCCCTCTTAACTTTCAACTCAATACATGCTCCAGATTTGCAAGGCTACAAGTCCCTTTCTTATACTCCCGTATTCTGCTTCAATGGTGTCACGAGGTAGTTCAATGGTCTTCCTTGATGATAAGGTATTGTCCTCCAAATGATGCCCAAAGGACTGCTTCAAACTGCCTTCCAATTTTCTCTATGATATCATTCAACACTTTTCAAAGTATTTTTCAAGCCTTCACCACTTCAAGCCTTACTTACTTAGCTCTTTTGTAGGTGACATTTTTTTGTTTTAAAAGACTTCAATGGACCTTCCACCATGATCCAAGTTTGTCACACTTTCTCCAACAGTCAAGCAACAGAAGGTTAACCATAGTCCTTAAGTCCTCAACGGAGTTTGCTATCCAAGGCACTGAGAAATTACTGCAATCCAAACTGTAGTATATTAATGCAACCGAGCTTAAAGAAGTTTCAGTCTTTGATGTATTTAATGATATATCTCTACAGTTGTATCTCACAGCCTTCCACAGATGATATGAGGCACATAAACACAAGTCCAAACTGAGCTAAAAACTGTGGTGAGGTCCTCTTCATAACCCTGTCTGAGCCTTGACATAACAGCAAACAATAAGTCCAAACTGAGCTCCAAAATTGCTGACTGTCCTGAAATTGGTCTGTGGTAAGGTCTGAGTTACTTGTTCACACTTGTCACTGGTCCAAGGGAGTTTTCTGAATCTGACAAGGTTGTTTGTATGAGGAGCCTTCCACTAATCAGAACCACCATAGGTGTAGACATACACCCAGAGAACTAAGTTTGAACTCTAGAAGGTCACAAAATCCAAATCCGAAGTGCTGTCAAAAAACCTGAGATATACATAGTTGTTCCTTGTTGAAATCTAGCCCAAACAGTGCTTAAAAACATTCTCCTCGGCCTTCTATCTGTTTTGTATCTTATATTTGAAATTTGCACCGAAATGATGATGAAAAAGGAGTGTTGGACATCATATTTATACAAGTTTTGATCTATGATGAATAAACACGTCTGTTGGGTGGAGTATGAGCCTACATAAGTCGGCTCAAGTCAGCTAGGCAAAAATAATAATTTTTCTAACTTATAAATTCAATTTCTCACAATATAGAAGGACTTAGGAGGCATAATAGCTCATTAGAAAGGGAAAAATATTCTCTACAAGATGATGTCAATTTCATCCTTAGGTGAGGTCATGTTCCCATCAAGAAAATTATATTTATGAAACTGTCATTATTATTTTTCATGGCAGCCATTAGGTTTTTATTTTTAGGCATTCAATTTTTATGGCTCCTTCATCATAGAATTAGGCCATGAAGGTGATTAGGATTAGGGCTCCATAATCAATGATCTAAGGCCTTTCATGGTATTAGGGCAAGGGCTTCTTCATGCTTCTTCATTATAATTATGGCATCCTTGTTTTAAAAGCTAGGTCACTATGAACATCAATCAAGGAGGGCTTGTCATCAAAGGCACATAATTGGAACTTTAGAATTATAAATCAATCTTTTATGTTTAGGGCATCATGGGCATCTTAGACCTCTTTATTTAGGGTAAGGACATCATCATGATTTTAGGGCTTTATCATCAACAATATAATATGCAAGAGGTTAAGGATATCATCATGATTTTAGTTCAAGGACATATAGGGCACTATGATCAAAGGGCATCTAGGGCAACATCACAACTCACAAGATTTTTCCATCATGAACAATGCCATATTGACATATATGACAACCTTGAATAACACTCTCGAATGCAATGGGATGGCCTCCCTGTGTCAAAACAGCCCCAACGAAACACGTGGTTCATTCATGAATGGAATGTAGCCGGAGCGTTGGTTAGGCCAAAGGGCATCACCAAGAACTCGAAATGACCATAGTGGCAGCAGAAGGCAGTCTTAGGGATGTCTTGCTCCCTCACCTGGATCTGATGTTATCCTAAACGCAGATATATCTTAGAGAAGTACTTTGCTCCTCTAAGCTCATCCATCAACTCGTCAATGCGTGGGATGGGGTATCTGTTCTTTAGTGCCTTCTTATTGAGGGCCCGATAGTCAATACACATACATAGTGTCCCATCCTTCTTCTTCACTAGCACCATGGAAAAAGCGAAGGGACTCAAGCTAGGCCTGTTGTGACCCAACCTTAGCAACTTCTGGATGGCCCTCTCTATCTCATCCCTATAGGACTTTGAGTTCCTATACGGGGTGCTGATGACTGCGTTCACTCCATCCTCTAACTCAATAGTTTGCTCAAATCAACGGTCTGATGGTCTGCTTAGTGGGATCTCCCCAAAAATCCCTTGGTGCCTCTCCAATAAGGCCAGTATGTCTGGATGCACAGTCTGTGCCTGAGCCCTTGTCTCTGAGATCCTCAACTCAACTGCCCACTCCACATCTCCATTCCGTAGATCGACCTCCATTCGGTGAGCTAAAACTGTCTGAGGTGGATAAGAATTCATTCCCCTCAATAATACCAACTTCCCATCTGGCCCCATAAACTCCATCTCCAACTTCTACTAGTCAGTGGTGACCCTCCCTAATGCGTACAACCATTGGACACCCAACAGCACGTTGGTGTCTGGAACATCAACTATAAAAAAGTGATCAGTGAGCGAGTAGTTCCCCATCCTCATAGTCAGTCCGGGGACATAATTCGTGTAATGCATGGTCCAGTCTCCTGGCACCAATATAGATAACCCCTCAAATGTCTCTGTTTGGATACCCCTACGCTCCACCATATGAGCATCAATAAAGTTGTGGGTGGCCCCACTATCTACTAGGACTCACACTCGTTGCCCTTGTATTTTCCCCCTAATCCTGAGTGTCAAGCACTTCAGCACTCCCCGAAGTGAAGCAAGGACTCCCCCAGCTGGGGCAAACGGTCCCCTCTAGGTGGTGGTGGTGGTGACCCTCCTGATGACGGTCTTCCCTCATCTCTTGGCTCATCTGCTATCTCGGCCTCCTCATTTGGCTCACTGCCTGAAAACACCTCGATGGAATGGGCCTTGACCTTGGTGCACTTGTGCCTGGGTGCCCAAGGTTGCTTTACTAACCTCCTCCTCCTAAGGTCCATCCAGGTCTCATCATCCAACTCGCCACATCCTGCATCCCTCTGTGGTGGCCTAGTGTCTCGATTCCCCTGTGGGGCCGTGAGTCTAGTGGGAACAAAATCCAGGGTCTTGGACACTTCATCAGTCATATCCTGGGTCCTGTAGATAGCATCCAGAAGTGATGTGGGTTTGTAAGCCCTCACCCAACCACGTCAAGGTTCAACAAGCCCCTCCACAAATAACATAATTAGCCAGGCCTCTGAGATGCCTGTCACCATCACTGCCAGTCTTCGAAACTTCGTGATGTAAACCTCTGCGCTGCCAGTCTGTCTCAGGTGGGCTGACTCCTTGAAATGAAACTGCGGTCTTTCCTCTCAAATCTCTCTAGTAGCCTCTGGGTGAACTTAGTGTAAGAGGTGATATGGATGTGTCCCAATGTGATCAACCCATGTCACCAACACTCCTAGGCATCCCCTTCCAAATGAATGGTAGCAAACCATATAGCATCAGCTTCCTGCATGGGGTTCAGGTGGAAATATGTGTCTAGATTTTGTATCCATGCCCTGGCTGAACTCTTTGCTGACCCATCAAAGTTTGGAAGTGTAACCTTCCCAGCTAACCTCTGCACATCCTAGTTGGATGTTCCCCCTCTATAGTGGGCCCCAACCCTTGTGGTATGCCTCTCCCTGAGGTGAATATACTCCCCAAAAGACATCAATCGTTTAATCCTAGAATCCAACCCTTCATACTCAACAATACCACATGCAACTGAGTGGACCAAATATGCAACCGTGTCTAGCTCCCTCTCTGGTTCAAGCTGATCCACAAAATGAGGCAAAGTGGGATGACCAACCTGCCCACACTGGGGAGTATGTGAAGGCTGATAAGTACAGTTGCCCCCTCCTGCTCTGGAAACCCCATCACCTTGAGGCTCTCCCTCTGGACTTCCACCCGTCTGCAGCCCCATCATCTGCTGCATCATGTCCATCATAAGCTACCCTTGCCTCATTTGTTGATTAGTCCTTAGCAGCTCATCCAAAACTTGGTTCTGGCCCATTGGCCTGGGTTTTTCATTATCCTCCTGATTGTCCATCCCACCTCTACGGTTGACTACCTCAGTGTATGAAAATGGATCTGGGTCGTATTCTCTACCTCGACCCCTGCCTCTGTCTCTACCATGGCCTCTCTGGAAGACTACTCCATGATATCTAGGTGGCATCACCTGCCCCTGTTTCCCACCCTGGCTAAGAACATGCTCTGATACCACTGTAATATTCCTAATAGAAATTTATAGTGATAACAAAAGACATGCCATAATTTTCAACACAGAAATTTATTCAGCAAACACATATATAACAATTTTTTTCCCGGAACACCAAACTGGCCAATTTTATTAAATATGAGTGTTGCAGTACAATAGAAGATGGAGAGAGTGCACTTGGGCTTGCATAAGGCAAGCTACAAGCCTCAGGTGATCAGTACCAAAGTTCCCAACTGTTGTCGAAATGCTTCTCTCCAGAACACTGCGCTAGCCCTCTGTTTCTACACTACTAGCTGACTTCAGACCCTGATTTTACCCCTCAAAACAACCCAGAAAATTCTAAAAAATTAGGGGTGGACTCCTTACCACAAACCCAAAAAAACTCAGAAAGGATTTTCCTTAGTTTAGACCTTCCAAATTTGGCCTCCCAAAATTGGCCCTCCAAACTGGAAATCTGCACCTGTAGTTGAGTCTGTCAATTCTTGCTCCCAAAATGCTAGCAATCCCCTCAAAATAAGCCTCCAAACAAAATCCCAACAACGCAAATCCTCAATGCTCCGGCCAAGGCTCTCCCCAAATGACCCACGCCAATGACTCCACAGTCCTATAGGGGATGATGCAGTCTTTGAGTTCAAAGATTTGTTCTGGGTGTTATACAACGTCCCTTACTGAAGCCTCACTCCTCTAGCCTGGAAATTGGTCAAGGAACACTGCAATAAATCCACAAATCCAACTCCCCACACCTCTGCTCCTACAAGGTTGCATGGTCTCCTCTACTGCGTACTGGCTGACCCAGAACTGCGTGAATCCTTGTAGGATGTCTCTCTTCTGGTCTCAAGATAAAAAGGAAGCCTTCCTAGGGTGGCACTCGAGGTGCACCAAAGAAAGGATGAGCTTCACTCCTTGGGAATATCTTTTGCTAAACAACATGATGTGGCTCAGTTGAACAGCCAAATCAACAAATGAATTTCGAATTGTCAAAAAAGCCCCAAATGTTGCTTCTATTCTCCTATTTATGCTTGTTGTCCTTGAGTCTCATGTGGGTCCCATCTCTAATTTCGACCTCACTTAGGAAAATTGAATTTCCTTACATGTGGTGCATATTATTTGTGGGTGAGTGGCCCCACATTCCACTAAAATGCTCATCAACCCACTTTTCCTAAGTTTCCTTCACAAAAATTTGCCTTTGACCAAAAATAACAAAATTGTCAAAATTGTTCCTTTTACCTTGGGAAAATAATTAGGAAGGGACATTACGGACTTGAACTTTCATGAACATGAGTTTTCCTTGGTCCATGATGTATCCTTGACTTTCTTTTATATCTTGCGTACTAAGCACATTTACCATGTTACCTCTTTTAACCTCATGCCTGCCCCAAAAGGAGAAGTGGCCCTGTTTTGAAGGTACCTCAATGATGGAAAAGGGGTTTTAAATGGGGCAATAAGAGTGCCTTGAATTGGAGCTAATTAATATTGACTTAGAGGTTGCAAGAGACTATTTCACTTACTAGGAGGATGTGGGACACTGCCTTAGGGAGCCCAAATGCATCACAAATAGTGAGACTTCCATGAAGAATAGTGGCCATGGCCAAAGAGGTGTGAATACATAAGGATATGGTGGATTTGGGGAACAAAGAGTGCATTCAGATAATGGAAAGTGAGGGGAAAAGTACAATAACCGATCACCTTTACAGGGCTACTCAACAAGTGCTCCCATAAATCATTAGTTTTAGTAGATCCACTTGTTGATTCTCGCATATCACCGTAGGGGATATGAATGTTGTATGATGCTTTCTTTCCCATACCCTTCTTTTGTTTTCCTTACCCATCGAATAATGAATGAAATCCTTTCCTTCTAGTCCTAACCTTTCTCTAGTGGCTTGTGGATTATACTAGCCTCGTAAGGTTTCCATAATTAATATCCTCTATTAAGTTGAGTGATGTTGTGTTTTTGGGAGGGAACATTGTGAGAGAAAACTAGGCCTCATATGTTGAGGGTTTCTCAAAAAATTAATAGCACGCCCATTGCAATTTATGACAAAATCTAGGTGTGAATACAATGCCCAAATGTTGGGAAGATTCCCCAAGAAGATTGTGGATGCCCAAGAAGAACTACTAGCTGTTGTTGGAAGGAAACTAGAGAAACTGCTCTGTAAAGTGCTAAGAATGAGATGAAACTGGGTGAGTGTAGAAATTTCCTGTTTCCCACCCCGGTTTTCAGTTTCACCTTATTTCTCCAAATAGTTAAATGCCCTTTCCCATGTCCTTACATTCAACAAACTGGAAAATAAATTTTGCTGAAAACGCAAATTCTGGAAAATTTACAGAATGCTGGAAAATGCAGAAATAAAAATCAGCAAATACAAACAGCCATTCAACACATGATAACACAGTGATTTTTGGTCAAGGTGACCTTGGAAAAACCCCCTACAACTCTTGGGGAAAACTAGTCTGAAAGCTTCTCTTTATTTTTCTTAAAAATGTTTTTTACAGTGAGACAGAAATTTACACAGCAAAAATTACAGCAACCTCAAAAACTGTACTTATCTCGAAAATCGTGCCAAAACTCCACCTCGGTTTCCGTGCCCACAAAAACAGAAATTACAGCAAACAGTCCAGCATTAATTGTTGTACGGACATCATTGAAATCTGTGATGTACGGCTGTACGGCTGCCTCGAAAAACGTGTTGTACAGCCTGTCAAAACTGTCGTACGGTTGCCTTAAATCTGCTGTACGGCCTCGATTTCAGCGCTGATTTTTCTGCTGTACGGATTCAGAAAACAGGCCTCTCTCTCCTGCTGTACGGACCTCGATTACCGTGCCTTCAAACTGCTGTACGGACCTCAAAAAACGTGCAACATTAAATGCTGTCTTTCCTCCCTCGAAATTCGTGCCCTCTTGCCTCAAACTTCGTGCTCTGCTCTTGCTGTATGGATTTGCTGAATGTCACTGCTGCTACCCTCCTCACTGCTTAGAAAAATCTCCAGCTCTCTTTCTCTCCTTCTCCCAATCTGCTCATGAAAGAATGAATGACCTTTTCCTGCTTTCCCTCCTTTAACCTAACCCTAAGTGACTTTTTGGGAATCCCTAAATCCAAGGGCTGAAATTGATTGAGATCTAGGGCTGAGATTAAATGCTCATTTAAATCTCACTTTCTATTTTTTAATTCACCCCACTTTAATAAAGACCCACTTAGTCATTTATTTCCAAAGTCACTTTTCCTTTCTAATTTTACATTGACTTTATTAAAGTCACTTTAAAATTAAACTTTAGTAACTTTATCACTTAAAGTCACTTTTAAATTAGATTTGACTTTATAAAATTATAAAGTCACTTTAGGAGAAAAAATTAAATTCTTTTGGACACTTTTCCCTAGGCCAAAGATCAAAGCCTTAGGGAACCACCTGTCCTCCGGTAACCAAATTTCAACACTCCCTCTTACCGAGGAAGGTGTTCCTCACCACACCCATCTTGTCTCTGAAGTAGACATGCTTGCCCCATGGTAAGGCTTTGGTGAGAATATTTGCAACCTGCTCATCAGTCGGAATATACTCAAGCTTCATAGCTCCCTTCTGAACATAGTCTCTGATGAAATGATATTTGATCTCGATATGCTTTGACCTGTCATGAAATATTGGATTCTCCGTGAGTTTAATGCAGCTCCTGATTATCTAGTAAATCAGCGAAGGTCTCAACGGTGACCAAATCGCCAAGCAACATCTTGCGAAGCGGATGGCCCCTCCACAACTAGCTAGGTAGTGCCATATATAGCCTGATTGAACTCAATGCCTCTTGGAAAACTGCTTTAGACATTCCATGGCTGCTTGTTGAACCCAACCCAAAACAGCACCCTGAAGTGCTCTTCCTATCAGAAGCACAACCTGCCCAATCAGAATCAGTGTAACCTGCCAATATCACTCCATCCCCCTGCCTGTAGTCCAGACCATAATCCACTGTCCCCTGCAAGTACCGCAAAATGTGTTTTGCAGCCACCCAATGAACCTTCCTAGGCTCACACATAAACTGACTCATTGTGCTGACTGCAAAACAAATATCTGGCCTAGTTTTGACCAAATACATCAAGGAACTAATCAATTATCTGTACAATGTGGGATCCACCAAATCGTAATCCGAAGCATGAAGCTTCTTCCAGTTGGTGATCATCGGTGTCGACATGGGTTTACAATCCTCCATGTGGAATATGCCAAGGATATCCACAATATACTTCCCCTGCCCCAGGAAGAAATGCCCCTCCTCCTGCCACACCTCCAAACCCAAAAAGTAATGCATCAAGCCGATGTCCTTCATCTCAAGCTCCGCCGCAAGATCTCTCTTGCAGTGCTCTATGAGTCTCTCTGCACCTGTAATGACTAAGTCATCCACATACAACACCAGAATGAGAGGCTCCTCACCTATCACAATATAGTAAAGGTTCGGATCTGCCTCACTCTTTGTGAAACCCATCCCTTGCAAGTATGTATCTATCTTGGAGTACCAAGCTCTGGGAGCTTGCTTCAGGCCATAAAGGGCCTTCTTCAGTCTGCACACATGGGACTCCTTCCCATGCACCTCAAAGCCCTGTGGCTGCTCAATGTACACCTCATCCTGTATGAAGCCATTGAGAAATGCGGTCTTCACATCCATCTGGTGGATCTTCCAACCCATCTCTGCTGCTATCGATATAATGGAGCGGATCGAAGTATATCGAGCCACGGGAGCGAAGGTCTCCTCATAATCAACTCCCTCTACCTCGGAGAACCCTCTAGCCACAAACCTCGCTTTGAATTTCTCAATGCTGCCATCTGCAGCATGCTTTACCTTGTAAAGCCATCTGGAAGTAACCACGGATTTGCCCTCAGGCCTCGGCACCACCTCCCAAACATCATTCTTCATGATAGAAGAATACTCCTTCTGCATGGCCTCTCTCCAGACCTGCTGGCTAGCTGCCTCCTCATAGCTAGAAGGCTCAGAGTCAAGGATGCTGGTAGCCATTGCCATATAGCTACAAAACCTCTCAGGTGGTCTGCTCTCTCTGACCAGCCTCTTAGGCCCAGCAACAGATGTGGCCTCTCTCAAGGTGTCCTGAAGCCACTTGGGCTTCCTCTTCCCTGAGCATACTTCTCCCATTGGAGAATGAAACTCCTCCTCCTCATCATCATCGGGAACTGGAACTCTTGTTGTACATCTGTTATCCTCTGCTGCTTTCAGCTGAAGATCTTGATAACATGTAGGCTGTCCATCGGTGGACTCCCCAGTGAACTGCTCTGTGGACTGCTCTGCGTGCTGCCCATAGCACCACCCCTCTGACTCTGCGAGCCACTCCCCACTGACGGACCTGACATCGTCATAGATGTACCTCCGGATCCTCCTGATCCCTGCCCACTGGATCCCTGCGACTGACTCAACTGCTGCTGAGGGTCTGGCTGATCCAGATACTCTAACTCCAGTGACCTCCTAAAGGCCCTGTCCTCCTCGAACTTCACATCCCGTCTGACAACAACTTTCCTCTGCGCAGGAATGTAAATCCGAAAGGCCTTGGAGGTCTCACTGTAGCCCACAAAGATACCCTTCTCTGCGGTGGGCTCTAGTTTGGTCCTCTTCTCCTTGGGTATGTAGGAGTATGACATGCACCCAAAGATACGAAGATGACCCATATCAGGCTTCTTCCCAGAAAAAGCCTCCTCCGGAGTCATGTGCCCCAAGGCACGATGCGGACTCCTGTTCTGCAAGTAAACAGCTGTGTTGCAGGCCTCTGCCCACAAAAACAATGGCAACCCCTGATCATGTAACATGGCATTGGCAGCCCCTCCGATGGATCTGTTCTTCCTCTCCGCAACCCCGTTCTGCTGGGGGTTGTAAGGAACAGTGAGCTCCCTCCTAATGCCTGCCTCCGCACAATAGTCAACAAACTCTCCAAGGTTGTACTCTCCTCCATTGTCCGACCTCAGGGACTTGATCTTCCGACCTGTCTGTGTCTCCACAAGAGCTCTGAACTCCTGAAACCGCTTGAAGACCTCACTCTTGGTCTTCAAGAAATAAATCCAGGTCCTCCCGGAGTGATCATCAATGAATAAAACATAGTACTCATATCCACTCAAGGAAACATGAGACATCCGGCCGCTCACATCGGAATGAATCAAATCAAGTATCCCAGTCGCTCTGCTGTCACTGCTAGGATAAGGGGATTTGGCAAACTTGCCCATCGCACATCCTCTGCAAGTATCAAAGTGATCAGTACTGAAATCTGGCACACCTGTAGTGATCTCCCGCAAAGTCCTCAAGGCTCCATGATACATGTGCCCCATCTTGCGGTGCCAAATCTCACACAGCTCAGAACTGCTAGCTCTGCTGTCGGTACTACTGCTCAATGCCAAAAGGGGCTGAAATGCAAACTTGTACACCTTTGCATGGCGTACACCTATCACTCTAGCTGAATCAGCTGGAGCGCCCCTGGGATATATCAGCACCTGTCCTCCCCTGAACAGTATCTCATATCCTCTATCCTCCAAAGCTGAGATGGATATGAGGTTCTTCCTCATCCCTGGCACATAAAGAACATCTGACACCTTCAAGGGAGGTTTGGGTTCCCTATGAAATGTCAGTGTTCCCACACCGACTACTCTAACAACTCTGTCATCACCAAGTACTACCTCTATATCAGTGCCACTCTCTGAAAGCTCTGAGAAGTACTCACGGACTCCTGTCATATGACGTGAAGCCCCACTGTCCACATACCAGATACTCGAAGATGCTCCGCTAGTCGAGGGAAATGCATGCTCTCTCTGAACCTTTATGGCAGGTGATCCTACACTAGTGGAATCACACACAATGAACCCAAACTCCCGGTCAAAGTGATCTGTAAAGTCCTCAACCTCTGTTGATGCTGCCATGCTCTGGTTCTTGCCCTTCTTCATCTTCTTCTCCAGACACACAACTGCATAGTGTCCCATCTTCTGACAATTCCAACACTTCACCTTGGAATAGTCCTTTTGTGTGTTACCCTGTTTACCTTTATCTTTGCCTTTTCCCCCACCATTGCTTGTGGAAGCCAGCTTCTTCCCTTTGCCTTTCTTGCCTCCTGCCAACAGTGCTACATCCTCATCCTGCTCAACTGGCTTGGCTGCCCCAAGATGACCTTTCCTAATCTCTGTCTGAATGCAATCATCCCAAAACCTCTCCCATGTGGGAAGGGTCTCACATGCACAAACCCCATTAGAAAAGTTCATCCATGAACTAGGGAGGCCATTCACTACTATCTGCACCAACTCAGTGGGTGGAATTACCTCTCCAATTGCTGCCAACTCATCTCTCACATTAGTAACCTTTGTGAGATATCCAGCTGCACTATCAGTCTTACCCATCTTAATGGTTTTTAGCTTCTCCTTCAGGACCATTTTCCGGTTCTCATTGGTACTCTAGTAGAGATTGATCAATGCTATCCACATCTCATGAGCATTTCTCTTTCCTCTCACATGAGGAATGCAATGGTATTTGATTCCATCTAGAATTATTCTCTTACCCTTGTTGTTATTTTTATTATATGTTGCCAACTGAAAAGCATCAGTAGGCACATTAACAGGTTGTTGTTGGGTATGAACCATGATATCCCAGATTTCTGCCTCCTCAAAGATATTCTGCATTCTCTCCTTCCAAACGTTGTAATTGGTATGCCCATCCAACCTATCCTCCACCCTCAATCCCAATGACATCCTGCTGTCCTAAAACTGAAAAATAGCACTGCTGTAGTAAAAATAAAAATTATGTTTGTGAAAAATCAGCTTGTTGGAATTTTCCGAGTGAAAAATCGGCAGGCTGTATTTTTCTCCTTGCTGTCCCAAACTGCACTTTCAGCACTCAAGCTCTGATACCATGTAGAAATTTCCTGTTCCCCACCCCGGTTTTCAATTTCACCTTATTTCTCCAAATAGTTAAATGCCCTTTCCCATATCCTTACATTCAACAAACTGGAAAATAATTTTTTGCTGAAAACACAAATTCTGGAAAATTTACAGAATGCTGGAAAATGCAGAAATAAAAATCAGCAAATACAAACAGCCATTCAACACATGATAACACAGTGATTTTTGGTCAAGGTGACCTTGGAAAAACCCCCTACAACTCTTGGGGAAAACTAGTCTGAAAGCTTCTCTTTATTTTTCTTAAAAATGTTTTTTACAGTGAGACAGAAATTTACACAGCAAAAATTACAGCAACCTCAAAAACTGTACTTATCTCGAAAATCGTGCCAAAACTCCACCTCGGTTTCCGTGCCCACAAAAACAGAAATTACAGCAAACAGTCCAGCATTAATTGTTGTACGGACATCATTGAAATCTGTGATGTACGGCTGTACGGCTGCCTCGAAAAACGTGTTGTACAGCCTGTCAAAACTGTCGTACGGTTGCCTTAAATCTGCTGTACGGCCTCGATTTCAGCGCTGATTTTTCTGCTGTACGGATTCAGAAAACAGGCCTCTCTCTCCTGCTGTACGGACCTCGATTACCGTGCCTTCAAACTGCTGTACGGACCTCAAAAAACGTGCAACATTAAATGCTGTCTTTCCTCCCTCGAAATTCGTGCCCTCTTGCCTCAAACTTCGTGCTCTGCTCTTGCTGTATGGATTTGCTGAATGTCACTGCTGCTACCCTCCTCACTGCTTAGAAAAATCTCCAGCTCTCTTTCTCTCCTTCTCCCAATCTGCTCATGAAAGAATGAATGACCTTTTCCTGCTTTCCCTCCTTTAACCTAACCCTAAGTGACTTTTTGGGAATCCCTAAATCCAAGGGCTGAAATTGATTGAGATCTAGGGCTGAGATTAAATGCTCATTTAAATCTCACTTTCTATTTTTTAATTCACCCCACTTTAATAAAGACCCACTTAGTCATTTATTTCCAAAGTCACTTTTCCTTTCTAATTTTACATTGACTTTATTAAAGTCACTTTAAAAATTAGACTTTAGTAACTTTATCACTTAAAGTCACTTTTAAATTAGATTTGACTTTATAACTTTATAAAGTCACTTTAGGAGAAAAATTAAATTCTTTTGGACACTTTTCCCTAGGCCAAAGATCAAAGCCTTAGGGAACCACCTGTCCTCCGGTAACCAAATTTCAACAATGAGCGACCTCATTGCAAGAACCCCAAGAAAACCAAGAAATATATCACGAACCCAAGTGGTGGAAATGATGCTAGAGTGAACTACTCCCTCTATGTGAAAATGCTTGAATCTACTTTACAAAAATTTCTACTACAGAAATACGGTTTACTTCTCCTGCTTGTGTTTTTACATTTACAAGTTATTTTCATAAATATTCAGAAAACAACGAAGTAAACACACTGCAGATCTACACATACATACAGATCAAATACTAAACAATTAAGCACACATGACAAAGGACACACGATATTTTTCAGACAAATGTCTCCGGAAAAACCCAATGTGGGAAAACTGGTGCAACAACTCTTAGAGGGTTTTATTATTATGCAGAATTTTGAATACAAACAAGGGAACCAGTAGTGGTTTTCACAACAGAGAAATATCAACAAATGCAGCTCTATCTCCAGAGACAGAAAATATGGTTGATCCAGCTGAGAATGAGGAACCCCACAGCTGTCTACGTAGTCACTACGTCACCCTTCAGTGTGGCCGCGTCACTCTGTCTAATCTGATTAATACGAACCCTTTCTGGCCCACTGAAACCCCAGTGTTGCAGCCTCTGGCTCTGCGTTATCCCCTCTTGGCCTGCGTCACCCTCCTGTGACTACGTCAGCCTCTGTGCTCGCTCTGCGTGAGCCTGGCTGGGTCTATGTCACTTCTGTTGGGACTACACTGCCTTTGCGTCAACCTTCCTGGATTGTGCTGCCTCTTTGGTATGGATCTGTCTCTCTGCAATTGTATTCTCGGCCTTGGATTCAGAAATCCCTTTGCCGATCTGCCCCTCGCTTCACTGCAAGCTCACTCGAAAATTCTCAACAAACCACACCCCAAAATTTCAACTTAGCGCAAGTGCTACCGCTTTGTGTGTGTTCTCCAACTGACCCCAAGCCTTCCTTTAATACTTTTCTCGTTGAACAATCATCGACCATGATCTAATCTCTAATCAACGACTAATATTAGAAAAGACTTGATCCTCGTCACTTAGAACATTCTCACCCACATGTTTAAATTAATTCCCTTTAATTATTTAATTTCCCTATGTTAGACTTAGGGTCTTTATTAAAATAATTAATTTTTGGAATAACTTAGGCTTCGGGTGGAATTTCTCCAAACGATTTCTGGGTCTTGGAGATATCATGTGTTCATCCACAAAGTTTCGGAGCTAGATCACATCCGATGCTACCCAAAATATCAACAATCTATATTACCCCCTCAAGGTGGGACAGTTCATTGCCGACCACGGGTTGGGACGTGCATGGGTTCCTCAATGATTTGGGGGCACTCATAGGACCCTAGGAACCAGGGTGATGGGCCCATGTGCTATATTAAATGTCGTGACCATCTTTTCATTTTATATTATTCTTTTTCTTTTGTTTCTTGCTTGTGACCATGATATGCTTTTAACATTCTTTTAACTGCATCAACCTCTGGGGCAACATTTCCAAGCCCGACCAGGCATGTGGACCAAGGGGTGTGCCAGTGCCTTGTGGACCCAGAGAACGAATATGATGAAATAGGGGTTGTAATGTGCAGAGGGGAATGAACAATATAGATGGGGAAAACATGACTGTGCTACCAAATGTTAAGAAATCTAGGGCATAGTGATTAAGTGATTTCTCTTCTATTAGTAACTGCTTATGAATGCTTTTAACTTATTTAGATTAGGATCTCCTTTTACTTAGGTTATTTTTGTTCTTCTTCATCAAACAAATACCAATGTATAAACCATAAAGCGACAAGAGACACAAAATATAGGCTATCAGCCAGGGCCAAAACCTCTCACTCTTTTAGAGGAAAACCCGAACAAATTCCTCTTGTTATAGAGATTCCAATTGATGAATACCAAGAGCAACACCATTGACCTAGTTTCCACTCCAAGACCAGGACACCAAGCCTTCTTCCTCTTCCTTGAGTCTACAATAGTCAAACCCTTTTAATTTCTGTTACTTTCTCTGCCTCCTTGGTGCAATTTATAGGCTTTCAACTTCGACTTTCTCGGCCTTCTTATTGCAATTTTATAGTTCTCTTTCTCAACCTCCTTACGACAAATTTATAGGTCTGCAATTTTGCACTAGTGGAGATATTTTTAGCCCAAAACAGTCTTTTCTTCCATTCCCTCCTTCGCTTGGGGAGAGGCTTCCTTGATGAGACTTCACACTTCTCTAACTGCAGACCCCTGTACCTCACACTTCTCTAGCCGCAGACCCATGTACCTCACACTTCTCTAACCACAGATCCTTGTACCTCGCACTTCTCTGAATTTTCTGTGTTCTGATACTAGGCTGAGCTACCTATTTATAGTGGTTGAAGTCTCATAATTAGCCGACATGACTTCTCGTGAACCGATGTATCCTTTTTATGAAGATATTATTATTTCTTTGAAGCCGACCTGTAGGAGAATGCTTGTGCTTGTCTTGGAGGGGTTGTTTGACACTTCTATTGACCCATGTACAAGTGTATCATGCCCAAGAAGTGTCCTTCATACATGACATTGACTAAATTTGAATTTTATGACTAGATGACTCAATCCTAAAGGCTCACAATGGTAGCCATTACTAAAATAAAATTCCTTACTCATGAAACCCATGAGACAAGCATTGTGATAATTTTATTCTTCTTTCTTTTCATCAATTACACATGTCATTATGAAGATCAAACCTAGTTACTTTAAAACACCAAAATCAAGGTTTCCCAAGTAGTGCCCTTCCTAAAGCCATAGGCCAATAGGGGAGATTATTGAAATTTGGTTACCGGAGGACAGGTGGTTCCCTAAGGTTTTGATCTTTGGCCTAAGGAAAAGTGTTCAAAATGAATTTAATTTTTCTCCTAAAGTGACTTTATAAAGTTATAAAGTCAAATCTAATTTAAAAGTGACTTTAAGTGATAAAGTTACTAAGTCTAATTTTAAAGTGACTTTAATAAAGTCAATGTGAAATTAGAAGTGAAAAGTGACTTTGGAAATAAATGACTAAGTGTGTCTTTATTAAAGTGAAGTGAATTAAAAAATAGAAAGTGAGATTAAATGAGCATTTAATCTCAGCCCTAGATCTAAAGTTATCTTAGCCATTGGATTTAGGAATTCCCCAAAAGTCATTTAGGGCTAGGTTAAAGGAGGAAAAGGAGGGAAAAGGTCATTCATTCTTTCATGAGCAGATTGAGAGGAGGAGAAGAGAGATGGAGACATTTTTGGTTTTGAGAAAGAGAAGGAGAGGAGCAGTTCAGCAAATCTGTACAACAAGGAGAGGCTGCACGCATTTCAAGGCAGCAGTCCGTACAGCAATAAATCAACGCAGTTTTCGAGGCATATTTTCGTATAGCAGCAGTGGGCACATTTTTTGAGGTCCGTACAGCAGCAAGGAGGCACAAATTTCGAGGAGAAGCAGCAGCAGTGTGAAGCACGCATTCCGAGGCTGAGTTGGCACGATTTTCGAGGCTGAAAGAAGCTGTTGTAATTTCTGTACAGTTCATACAACAATATGGAATTTCTGGCACGGTTTTTGAGGAGGACGTATAGCATTAAATGCTGTTATATCTCTCTGTAAAATTTCTGTTATTACTATTTTGCTGCTTTGGCACATTTTCCGAGGCGGAGGCAAACACGGAAAACGAGATAAGTCTGTACATTGTTTGCTGGAATTTTTCCTGTATATTTCATTTCTCTGTAAAAACATTTTCCAGAAATAAAGAGAAGCTTTCGAACTGGTTTTCCCCAAGAGTTGTAGGGGGTTTTTCCAGGGTCAAGTTAACCAAAAATCAGTGTCTATTTTCTGTGTGGCTGATTTATTTTTTCTGAGTTTTTATTTCTGCATTTTAGCACTGTGAAATTTCCAGAATTTGTGTTTTCAGAAAATATTTAATTTTTCCAGCTTGTTGAATGTATGGCTATGGGAATGGGCATTTAAATTTATGGGAGAAATAAGGAGAAACTAAAAATCGGGGTTGGTTATCAAATTTCTACATGGTATCAGAGGTATTTTGTTGAAAAGTGTAGTTTGGGACAGCAAGAAGAAAAATTACAGCACGCTGATTTTTTACATAGAAAACAATACCTTTACTACAACAGTGTTATTTTCAGCTTATTAGGACAACAAGCATGTCTTTGGGCTTGAGGGTGGAGGATAGGTTGGATGGGAATTATAACTACAGTATATGGAAGGAGAGAATGCAGAGCATCTTTGAGGAGGCATAAGTCTGGGATATCATGGTGCATACCGCACAGCACCCTGTTAATGTGCGTGCTGAACCTGATCAGCTGGCAGACTTTAATAAGAAGAATAACAAGGGTAAGAGACTGATTCTGGATGGAATCAAAGACCATTACATTCCTCATGTGAGAGGAAAGAGATATGCTCATGAGATGTGGACAGCATTGACTAATCTCTACCAGAGTACCAATGAGAACAGGGAAATGGTCCTAAGGGAGAAGCTGAAGACCATTAAGATGGGTAAGACTGATAGTGCAGCTGGATATCTCACAAAGATTACTAATGTGAGAGATGCATTGGCAGCAATTGGAGAGGTCATTCCACCCACTGAGTTGTTGAAATTTGGTTACCGGAGGACAGGTGGTTCCCTAAGGCTTTGATCTTTGGCCTAGGGAAAAGTGTCCAAAATAATTTAATTTTTTCTCCTAAAGTGACTTTATAAAGTTATAAAGTCAAATCTAATTTAAAAGTGAGTTTAAGTGATAAAGTTACTAAAGTCTAATTTTAAAGTGACTTTAATAAAGTCAATATAAAATTAGAAAGAAAAAGTGACTTTGGAAATAAATGACTAAGTGGGTCTTTATTAAAGTGGGGTGAATTAAAAAATAGAAAGTGAGATTTAAATGAGCATTTAATCTCAGCCCTAGATCAAAAGCTCTTTCAGCCATTAGATTTAGGGATTCCCCAAAAGTCACTTAGGGTTAGGTTAAAGGAGGAAAAGGAGGAAAAGGTTATTCATTCTTTCATGAGCGGATTGGGAGAAGGAGAGAAAGAGAAATTTGGAGATTTTCTATGATGAGAAGGAGGCGACGATGAAGAGATTTCGGCAAAGGTACAACAACATTTATTGGCACACATACGAAGAAACGAAAAATCTGAAAAACAAAGAGGAGAGCGGTGTTTCCTTATATTTCCATACACGGAAATTTAATTTGAGACAAAATATTTCAAAAACGATGATGTGTTCCTTGAAATGTAGATTCATACACGAGAGAAATTAAGTAGAATAAAAATATATCCAGTAATATATTACAATAAATCGTGTGATTTATAAATTTAATTGAGAAACAATTATATACATAAGAGAAATACCTGGAACACAGTTGATGGTTTTAAATGGTGGCTCTTCTCCCGTGATGCTGATGCTGTGGATAGTTAAACAATTCACCGAAACAATCAAGTCCTCCCAGCCAATCCGGGAACAATCCCAGACCCAGAGGATGTCTCCTCTGCCCCCGTGCCCAGATTTCCAAGAAGAACAGAGACTCCCTTCAAACAATTAAATCTGACAATTCAATCTCCCTTTCATTGAATCCCCCTTCTTTCCCTCAAAACCTCCTTATATAATTTTTCCCCACCGCCATTCAACCTCCTCACCGCCTCTTCTCCATCTAGATAAGGTCTTCTTAAAGGATGGTACGATTATCATTTAAGGAGATGTCAGTGGCATTAAAGAGGAGATGTGATCTTTGTGTTTAATTAATCTATTTAGAAGTATACGACTTGACTTTGAAGGATATTTCAGATTAAGGCTTATATTATAATATTTAACTCAACTTTGAGTATATGTATAAATTTTAATTATTTAAAATTTTATTTCTTTTCATTAATCCTTTTTATATACTTTATGCTAAACCCATATGAATTTTAGTCTGAAACCTTATCCTTAATTTCTAACTTAGGTAACCCTGATATTAGTAGTTAGGTGTACTAGTGCGGTGTGTGCGGGATAGGCAGGTGTAGCTATCAACTGTCTATACCGCACACACGCTAATATCATTGTATAACTCGGGAATGGGCCGTTACATACTTCCTCCCTTCAGAAAACTTCGTCCTGAAGTTTAGGGTTTTATATACTCATATCAATATTGTGTTTTTAGAGATTAGGGTGATTGTAGAATGCTTGTATTTTAAGATTGAATTTCCGTTTAAATAGGTATGTATCTGTAATTTAAGTATTACTTCCCATCTTCACCGAATCTCCAAACTATTCTAAAATCATCCGATCCTTCCTAATCTCTTCCCCTCCCATCCTATCCGTCCTCTACAGGAATATGCCATGGCATCAGTTTTACTGATCCATTCATAGACCTCAATGATATCAGTGTCGATTACGTCGACCTGACATGCTAGTAGGCATCCGGTAGTCATCATCACATGTCTAGGGGAGCGTGACTCGCACAGTCCTCCCATGACTCCAGGTATTGGAGGATAAACAGTGGGCAACACCTCCACTCCTCCCAGTAGGCCCAGGGTCAACACCCTACATGGGATCTCGGGGAGTCTCAGCTGTTCTTGGAAATCTGTCATCACGTAGATTGTTTCGGTAATCTGTTTTCTGTTTTCTGCAGCATGATATTCACTGGTACATAATCTGCAATGTAAACACTCGTACACATATTACAGCATATGCATCTATATTTCTCATAACCAATTGTTACCCATATAACAACCTCTATGTATTCAAAATACTTTGATATGTATGATATCAATCCTATAACTTATATATAAAAAGAAAATTTGTTCACATAGGTATCCATATGTTCAATAAAATTTCTCATTTCGGATGCTGCTTCTGTTTAGTTCATTCATGTTCTATTTATGATGCACTGCTTTAACCGTTTTCAATTTGTATACCCATATGTTTCACTTTTCATATTCGAAATGTAGTTACTCTTTTATTTCCTTTCCTTGAATAATATTTGAAATGCAATGAAATAATTTGATAGATATTTTCATCTATAATGTCTAATTTATGACTTCACATTCTTGCAATGTTAATTTAAATGACATATTGCATATCGGTGTCCATGCACCAGTGAATTTTAAACAAACAACATATATCCTGTATCAATAGAGTGAAGTAGCATTCTAGCTTTATGGGTATCCATGTACCAGCCAAGTAAAAACTCATCTTTACATAGTGTTTCAAAATGTCAAGTATCAAAATAGAGCAGTCATATACATAAAAGTTTTCAGTTCTCAAAATTTAGCATAAGCTGGGGTAATTCTGGCAAAAAGTCTCAGCATCCTCCCAAGTCGCTAATCCAAGACTATACTTGTCCCACTGGACTTTCACTTGGTCTATCTGGCGGTTCCTGAGCTGTCGAACCCTACGTTCCAGAATACGTAATAGTTCGACCGTTAGGGTTCCCTCGTCCGATACCTGCAGTTCCTTCCATTGAAGGTCATGAGATTTACAGAAATATAATGTCGTAAGGCAGATACATGAAATACGTTATGAATTTTGTGCAGGTGGGGTGGCAGTGCAAGACGATAAACAACAGGTCCAACTTTTTCCAGGACTTCAAACGGTCCTATAAACCGGGGGGATAATTTTGTCCCCCTCCCAAACCGAATGGTGCTCTTATTTGGTCTGATTCGGATGAAAACTTGATCTCCTACCACATAGCTTCTATCTGTCCTGTGAGTGTCCGCATAACTTTTCTGTCTATCCTGAGCCTCTTTTAACCGTTGTCTAATCAGTTTTACCTGATCCTCCATCTCTTGGATCAAGTTTGGTCCGACGATTATTCAATCTTCTAACCTGTCCCAACTCAACGGCGTTCTGCAAGGTTTTCCGTATAATGCTTCAAATGGCGGCATCCCGATTGAACTATGATAGCTATTGTTGTAAGCAAATTCTACCAAGGGTAAGTACTTTTCCCAGCGTGACTGTTGGTCCATAACATACATCCTTAGCATATCCTCGAGTACTTGATTTACCCTTTCTGTCTGTCCATCGGTCTCAGGATGATAGGCTGTACTCAAATTTAACTGAGTTCCCAAGGTTGACTGCATACAATTCCAGAACCTTGATGTGAACCGAGGGTCTCTGTCGGATATGATTTTCTTAGGTACTCCATGAAATCTGATAATTTCATTTATGAAAACTCGTGCTACGTCAGCTACTTCATAAGTATCTCTTACTGAGATGAAATGGGCACTTTTGGTTAATCTATCCACCACAACCAGAATGGCATTATGCTTTTGTTGCGTAAGAGGTAGCCCAACGATAAAATCCATAGAAATTTTCTCCCATTTGGTCATAGGGATGTCATGAGGTTGTAAGAGACCTGCTGGGTGGCGATGATCAGCTTTTACCTGTTGACATTCGAGGCACCTAGCAACAAATTGGACAATGTCATTTTTCATGCCTGACCAGAAGAAGAGTCTCTTAGTGTCAGCATACATCTTCTTTACCCTAGGATGTGCACAATATACAGCTCGGTGTGCTTCCGTCAAGATGGTGTTTCGGAGATCCCCACTGTCTGGTATATACATCCTTCCGTGAAATCGTAGAATTCCGTCCTCTTCCAAATCATACCCTTCGAACTTAGGTTCTTTCGAATGGTTGCTTTCGAGTCCTGACCTTACTTTTAAGTACCAACTATCTCTTACAAGATGTTCAAGCACTTGATTTCTCAAGTTCATCTTGATAGGTACGAGGGAGAATATCCGAGGTCTTCTACTTAAGGCATCTGCTACCACATTCTCCTTCTCTTGATATATGAAATCGCAAAATCGTACTCGCTTAGGAGTTCACTCTATCGTCTTTGTCTTGCATTCAAGTCTCTCTGGGTGAATAAATATTGCAAACTTTGGTGGTCACTTTTAAGCACAAAGTTTCTCCCTACCAAGTAATGTCTCCACATCTTTAAAGCTAAGACCATCGCGGCTAACTCCAAATCATGCGTAGCATAAAGTTCTTCATGTGTTTTTAATTTTCTCGAAGCATATGCTATTACGCCTCCTTCCTGCATTAAAACTGCACCTAACCCTTGCTTAGATGCGTCGGTACATACAGTAAAATCTTTATCCATAGCTGGTACTCGCAAAATTGGTGCACTGGTCAATAATCGCTTAAGCTCAGAAAAAGTTTTATCACATTCCTCAGTCCAATCATACTTAATACCCTTGCGCTGAAGGTTTGTGATTGGTTTTGCAATTTTGGAGAATCCCTCCACAAACCTTCGGTAGTAACCTGCTAAACCCATAAAACTACGCACTTCATGTGCATTCTTAGGTATCGGCCACTCCCTAATTGTATTTACCTTTTCAGGATCTACAGAAATTCCTTCGCCTGATATGATATGACCTAAGTAATGGATTTCTTTCTGAAAGAAAGCGCATTTGGATAATTTTCCATATAACTTGTGCTCTCTGAGACAAGATAACACTATCCGAAGATGCTCTTCATGCTCCTTCTCATTCTTAGAGTAAATGAGAATATCATCCAAGAAAACTTGTACAAATTTGTCGAGATATTTGCGGAGAACGCTATTCATAAGGTTCATGAAGACTGCAGGTGCATTGGTCAACCCAAATGGCACCACAATGAATTCATAATGCCCGAAACGAGTTCGGAATGCAGTGTTAGAAACATTGCTCTCGCTAATCCTGAGTTGATGATAACCTGATCGCAGATCGATCTTTGAAAATACTGTAGCTCCTTTCATTTGATCAAAAAGGTCGTCAATGCGAGGCATCAGATACCTATTCTTTGTCGTGGCCCAGTTCAAATCTCGATTGTCTACACACAATCATAATGAACCGTCTTTCTTCTTGACAAAGATTACTGGAGCACCCCAAGGTGAAACACTGGGTCGAATGTGCCCTACATCTAACAGTTCTTTTAGCTGTATTTGCAACTCTTGAAGTTCTGGGGCAGTCATTCGGTAAGGAGTTTTAGATATAGGTTCCGTACCAGGTTTCAATTCAATGGTGAGGTCTAGCTCTCTCCTAGGAGGCAGTCCAGGTAGTTCTTTTGGAAAAACATCCGGAAATTCTGATAGAATCGGATACTGATCTAAGGAAGGCCCTTTTTCTTTGCTTATCATTTGAACGACATACACTTGACAACCCTTCCTCAAGCACCGCTTTATTTGCATGGCTGAGATGAAACGCAAGGATACCTTTCTCTTAATGCCTTGAATTTGGATTGTCTCACCCATATCATTTACGCAAAGTATTGTTTTCTCGGAACAATCTACCCATGCTCGATGAGATTCTAGCCAATCCATTCCTATCACCAGGTCGTAAGTACCTAGGGCTGTGACATATACTTTTAGTTTGGTCAAACAGACTCCTAGATCAACTTTGCAATCTTCCACACATAATTCTACCGATTGAAAGTCTCCTGAAGCCATTTCTACTTGTCTAAAATCGTCTTGTTTGCAGGCTGCCAACCCACATTTATTCAATGCATAAGATGAAATAAAACTATCAGTAGCTCCAGTGTCAAACAAGATTTTGATTTTTATTCCATTGATTGTACCTGAAGATTCCACTACCGTTGATTGATGCGCTGCTTGGTTGTTGTCGACGATAGCATGGATTCTGTGATTGCTTTGAGCATCTGCTGACGGCTCTTTTCCTGTTCGCCGCGAGTTCTCCGGTTCTTTTCTTGTTCGCCGCGAGTTCTCCGAACAATCCCGTCAGAGATGGGGTCCTCCACATCCCCAACAGTCCACTCGGGTTGGTCCTTTTTCGTTTGACTGCGAAATCCCCGACCAAGAACTCTGTCCCCTGGTGCTGCTTCCTTTCCCATTCCTCCCCCGATTACCAGTCCCTCGAGACCTCCATGAACTGATGTTTGAGGACCCGGAAGCTAGTGCATTTATGGTCTTGGGAGCTCCCGCCCCCGTTCCTCTTGGAGTAAGTCTGTTACCATAAGGAGGTGGTCTCGAGTTATTTCCTCGGAAGAAATTTCGGGGAGTCTTTCCTGTAAATACCTGCGGTATCGATTCAGCTGGCCTGAAATCCCTTTTAATTCCCAAATGCTCTTCTACATAACGAGCACATTCCACCGCTTCTGCTGCCGTTGGTGGTTTCCACATTCTTACCATGGCTCGGATCCGAGGATTTAACCCAAATATGAAACACTCGGCCTGGCGTTCATCCGTGTCTAGATAAGGAACATATTTCACAAGTTCCATGAACTTTGTCTCGTATTCTTCCACGGTTTTTTACCCCCTTGGGTTAGAGTATGGAAGGCTCCAGCTTGCTGCTCTTGAAAGAAAGGCGGTAAGTATTTCGCACAGAACCAGTCCACAAACAACTCCCAAGGAACGGTATCTGAAGTGAGATGCAGCTGTTTTTCCATATTCCCCCACCAAATTAGAGCATTCCCTCTGAGTTGGAATACAACGATCTTTGTTTTAGACGTTGAAGAATATTCTCTTAATGCGAAGCATCTGATCATCCCTTCCAACCATGCTTCGGCATGTTCTCCAGCTCGTCCTCCAGAGAATTCCGGGAGTTTAATCTTTTGCAGTTCCCGTGAAATATCTTATCTGTGAGGTTTGTCTTCAAAATCCTTCGGCCTTTCTAAATGTCTTTCTTCTGACTGACGTCGCTCCCCCTTGTTCCTGGTCGACTGCGACCCTTTCAAAGTTTCCATAATGGCTTCTAAAGAGCTCATCACAGTGGTGAGATCGGGCGGAACAACCGGTGCTGACTGCGATCTTGATGGTGGTGATGGCGATGGCAAAGGTGGAGGTGGCGGCGCTGCATTTCGTTGGCGCTGCCGCCTTTGGTACATGTTCAACATGGTAATTTTTCTGAAATACATAATAATAAATTCATGAGGAGTGGATAAATTTTCAGACTGACAAAATATAATATTCGTAAGATTAGAGCTGACATACGGGTATAGTTCTTTTGCTATTTTACCTGCAGGCAGGTCTTACTGGTACCGAGGTCAAGGAGGGTGGCAACGCGACCTCCTTGTCCTATGCAGGGTAATGTATGCTTACTAAATCTAGAGTGGCATGCAAGGTTTTCATCGATCAAAGTGTTAGTTTATAAACTTGTCTAGAATGTTTTATTCCTATATGCAGTGATAGAAGGGATTTATTGATTTCAGCTAGTTAAGACTAAAACTAATACTTGAATATTAATTTTATTCACCCTTGACTCTCCCTATCGTCGTTATAAAATAAATCAGAGTAATAATTCAATTATTTTGTATAAGTCAAAAAAAGAAATAATTTATAAATAGTGTTAATCAATTTTTATTTAGTTTGATTCCCCACATTTTATAAGTAATTACTATGTATATAAACAAAATACTTTATTATACCCTTTTCAATCGTAAAAGCATTTAAACTTTTACATCATATATAAACTCATAACTTTATACATTGCCTCAACCCCGTGTATTGATTTGCACCGCCCCTTATGATAAAGGACTTATACGTGGCATTTGTTTATTCAACCCAACGGACCATGTATTAATTCTAACGAACCTTTTCATATGCGGATTGTGGTATATAAAGGACGAATACACAGCATATGTAAATACTTGATTATTTCCATGCTTCCATTCATATTTTGTTTACATACTAAAAACCAACGTAGTTCATGGGTATATGCTTTTAATATTAACAAAGAGATTTTGATTTATGTTCTAATTACTTTGCATATCTTAACATAGGATATTATATTGTTTTAGGGCCGTAAAATACTATGTATCCTTATGTATAAAAAGTTACGTCACTCATATATGATATGATATATCACTTTTATATATTACTATAGAATATAATATATGACTGCAACGTTTAGCCGAGGACGTTATATATATATATATATATATATATATATATATATATATATATTTTAAACCGATATTTACTTGGACGCTGTCATACATATATATTTCCCGGTGATTAATCATAAAATGAGGAGAGTAGCAACGAAGCCCGCGGAATCCTTTTACCCTCTTAACGAGTATCAACCATGATTAAACTCAATTTAAACTGACAATCCTTTCAACTACGACATAGTATGAATGGGGAGGTCATGGATTTGAATCATTACCTCTACCCCGTGTATTGTTTTTGCACCGCTCATTATGATGCGGCAGTTGAGGTGCGGGGTTCTTGTGGAAGAGGTCACGGGTTCAAACCCGGATCTCGACCCGTTATATGTGTTTTGACTAACACCCATTCGAAAACCGTATGATGTTTGATCAAACCCTGCCAACGCAAAATAAACGTGGGACTCGTTTTAATGTGCCTGCCAACACGACCATACATTCGGATTTGAACTTCGGTGGGGTCGAGCCTTAGAACCTATATCACAAATCTCTCTTGGTTGTAAGCTAGCATTAGCCATATGCTGGGATATGATATATATGGAAAATATGATATTTGTTGTGTACACGCCATATATACGATTTGAACTTTAATACATATGCGGTTCTGTGGATTTATACGTGGTGTTTGTAAATATGTAAACACGCGGCATTTTTAAGCTATGGTTAAATTACAGACGGTGGCACGGGTTTTTTTTTTTTTTTTAATTGGGTGCATTTAAATTCGGTTAATTCATCTCTATATTCCCGCGACAAGATATTTCAAAATATGCAGTGGTAATCGGTGGCGTCAACCTTTATAGACAACGCAGCACAAGGTAGGCCATATTCATTAGCGTGGCTTTACCTCTGCTAACCAACGAATTTTTGAATATCTTGACATCGAATCCCTTGAAACCCAAATGGCCATGCGATGTCCATGTGTTTCCTTATGCTAACGAAAATCGATTCGGTGCTATACTTGAGGACTAGGGAAATAAAATGCTTGCTTCCTTGCACATATAAAGACACTGACAGACCCTTGTTTTCAGACTTAAGAACTGATCCAAGCAATAAATCCTATGAGCAATTCAAGCTTCATAACGAAATTTGTTGCTGCTCCTGATTAAGTATGTGCACCAAATGTCATATAAAATGACAATGCAGATGATGGAGCTAAGGATCAACACAAGATTAGAAATCTGTGTTGATAAGGAAACAAATCTAGATACCAGAGATCAGAATCCGTGGAGCTAAGATCAGGGCCGAGGTGCTTTGGAGAAAAAGCAAACGTTCGCACTTAAACTATAAAAGTCTATACTGACCTCAGAAAGCCGGATTCCAAGTCAATTTAGAGAATCTGTAATCATGAAATTCTTTTCTGTTTCTATGAGCTCAATAAGCCCCAATTTGAACTTAGTATGATCATTTAACGTAAACCTGGTTAAATTCATGCCATACCCTATGGGTGGACGTCCCAGTGTGCACTTTTGACTAAGAAGATCCTACAGATTACAGGTTGATAGTCTATCTATATCTACTTCATATGTTATTCATAGTTTGTTTGTAGTGCTGCTAATGTGTCTTGTATGCAGCATGCTTATGATATGGTTTCTGGTTGTCGTGGTTTGGTTCAAATGATAATATTATCTATAGAAAGTTGCTATTACTACGTGTAAATTCTGGTCTCCTCCCATGATTCAACTCTTCTTGTTGTGGATATTGACGCTCTATGAACTCCCCAGGGATGATCATATAATATGGTTTCACCTATTCACTGTGTTACATTTAAGTTAAAGAAATTTATTACCTCGATTCTGTTTTTTGTTTTTCTTTTTAATGGTATACTTTTCAATATTCAATCAGCTGTTTGGTGAAATCAGGCATTTGTCCTTAGTAGAAGTTAATGAGAGATCTATGTATCAATATTTTCTGGCCGACAATCGTGAAATATATATATAAAAATTTTACTTACCCCATTCTCGTAACCACAAGATGTGAGTCGGGTAACACAGTAACCACATCAAGGGCATGTGACAATATCATTGGTGGGTTGGCTTTGTCGTGCAGGTACTTCAATCCTCTAGCAGCCCCTGCAACTATTTTCATTTGAGTCCTTAAATTTAATGGCTCCTTATCAGGTGGAAGATCTGGTTTCCAGTTGGAGGCTGGTCTAGTACCTACAGAAGACACTGTTATTGATGCTGGAGCTGTGGGAGGTAAAGGAAGTGGTAGAGATAATGGCCTAAATGGGTTATTGTAACAAAATTCTTCTCATTCAATTAATTGCTGGTTCAAATCTAGTCATTGGCCTAAAATAGCATAACAGATTCTATGACTGAGTGAATTTCAATTTCCTATTAGGCTAAGCAGGCGAGTGTTGTTTGCTTATGATGAGTGCCTTTGTCTTTTCTTACTCCTGAAGGTTCTTGCATCTGCAGCAAGTGTTGAGGCAGCACACTGCACCTTTGATGGAATTGGGGATAGTTCTGGTAATTCAAGAACTGCTCACCAGCAGAAGATAACCTAAAGCATCAGCTGCTATAACATATAATTATTCATGCTATAGATTGGAATTTTACATAAATTGCAGGGCTTTATTAGGTCGAAGAGGGTTTGAAACTCTCCTCTGATACCAAATGTAATACTCCATACACAGAAATTTAATTTGCAGACAAAATATTTCAAAAGCAGTGATGTATTTCCATGAAATGTAAAGTTCCATACACAGCGAATTAATTGCAGACAAAATATATCCAGCAGTAATGTATTTTAATGAAATCAGCAGTGAAATTTAATTGAGAAACAGTTATATACATAAGAGAAATACCTGGAACACAGTTGATGGTTTTAAATGGTGGCTCTTCTCCCGTGATGCTGATGCTGTGGATAGTTAAACAATTCACCGAAACAATCAAGTCCTCCCAGCCAATCCGGGAACAATCCCAGACCCAGAGGATGTCTCATCTGCCCCCGTGCCCAGATTTCCAAGAAGAACAGAGACTCCCTTCAAACAATTAAATCTGACAATTCAATCTCCCTTCCACCGAATCCCCCTTCTTTCCCTCAAAACCTCCTTGTATAATTTTTCGCCACCGCCATTCAACCTCCTCACCGCCTCTTCTCCATCTAAATAAGGTCTTCTTAAAGGATGGTACGATTATCATTTAAGGAGATGTCAGTGGCATTAAAGAGGAGGTGTGATCTTTGTGTTTAATTAATCTATTTAGAAGTATACGGCTTGACTTTGAAGGATATTTCAGATTAAGGCTTATATTATAATATTTAACTCAACTTTGAGTATATGTATGTATTTTAATTATTTAAAATTTTATTTTCTTTTCATTAATCATTTTTATATACTTTATGCTAAATCAATATGAATTTTAATCTGAGACCTTATCATTAATTTCTAACTTAGGTAAGCTTGATATTAGTAGTTAGGTGTACTAGTGCGGTGTGTGCGGGATAGGCAGGTGCGCTATCAGCGTACATACTTTCTCTTATATCATTGTATAACTCGGGAATGGGCCGTTACATTCCAAGTGAGGAGGCACAGAAATCGAGGAAAAGGGTACAACAGCAAGCACGCACTCCAAGGCACAAAAATCAGGCACGTTTTTCAAGGAAGAGGGTGGCTGTCATTTCCGGCACAAAAACCGAGGAAGAGGACAGCAGCTACAGCTCTGTTTTTTGGCACGGATTTCGAGAGAGGTTGCTGTACAAAATCTGTACACTCCGTACAGCAAAGTACGGCTGTTCCGGCACGCTTCCCGAGGTGGTCGTACAACATTTAATGCTGTCCTAAGGTGCTGTAAATTTTCTGTTTTCTGTTGTTGTTGATTTGGCACAAATTCCGAGGCGGTGTGCAAGCATGGAAATCGAGATAAGTCTGTAAATTGGTTGCTGGAATTTTTTCTGAGTTTTTCCCGTTTCACTGTAAAAAGCAATATTCAGAAAAATAAAAGGGAAGCTTTCGAACTGGTTTTCCCCAAGAGTTGTAGGGGGTTTTTCCAGGGTCATGTTGACCAAAAATATCAGTGTTAAATGTGTTGAATGGCTGTTTTATGCTTGCTGATTTTTATTTCTGCATTTTCCAGCATTTTGTAAATTTTCCAGAATTTGTGTTTTCAGCAAAACATTATTTTCCAGTTTGTTGAATGTAAGGATATGGGAAAGGGCATTTAACTATTTGGAGAAATAAGGTGAAACTGAAAACCGGGGTGGGAAACATAAAATTTCTACATGGTATCAGAGCTTGAGTGCTGAAAGTGCAGTTTGAGACAGCAAGGAGAAAAATACAGCCTGCTGATTTTTCACTCAGAAAATTCCAGCAAGCTGATTTTTTCACAAACAGAATTTTTATCTTTACTACAGCAGTGCTATTTTTCAGTTTTAGGACAGCAGGATGTCATTGGGATTGAGGGTGAAGGATAGGTTGGATGGGCATACCAATTACAGCGTTTGGAAGGAGAGAATGCAAAGTATCTTTGAGGAGGCAGAAGTCTGAGATATCATGGTTCATACCACAGAGCAGCCTGTTAATGTGCCTACTGATGCTACTTAGTTGGCAGCATATAATAGGAAGAACAACAAGGGTAAGAGACTGATTCTAGATGGAATCAAAGCCCATTGCATTCCTCATGTGAGAGGAAAGAGAAATGCTCATAAGATGTGGACAGCATTGTCCAATCTCTACCAGAGTACCAATGAGAACCGGAAAATGGTCCTGAAGGAGAAGTTGAAAACCATTAAGATGGGTAAGACTGATAGTGCAGCTGGATATCTCACAAATATTACGAATGTGAGAGATGAGTTGGCAGCAATTGGAGAGGTCATTCAACCCATTGAGTTGGTGCGGATAGCAGTGAATGGCCTCCCCAGTTCATGGATGAACTTTGCTAATGGGGTTTGTGCACGTGAGACCCTTCCCACATGGGAGAGATTTTGGGATTATTGCATTCAGACAGAGATTAGGAAAGGTCAGCTTGGGGCAGCCAAGCCAGTTGAGCAGGATGAGGATGTAGCACTGTTGGCAGGAGGCAAGAAAGGCAAAGGCAAGAAGCAGGCTTCCACAAGCAATGGTGGGGGCAAAGGCAAAGGTAAAGGTAAACAGGGTAACACACAGAAGGACTATTCCAAGGTGAAGTGTTGGAATTCTCATAAGATGGGACACTATGCAGTTGTGTGTCGGAGAAGAAGAAGAAGAAGGGGAAGAACCAGAGCATGGCAGCATCAGCAGAGGTTGAGGACTTTGCAGATCGCTTTGACCGAGAGTTTGGGTTCATTGCGTGTGAGTCCTCTAGTGCAGGATTACCTGCCACAGAGGTTCAGAGGGAGCATGCATTTCCCTCGACTAGCGAAGCATCTTCGGGTATCTGGTATGTGGACAGTGGGGCTTCATGTCATATGACAGGAGTCCGTGAGTACTTCTCAGAGCTTTCAGAGAGTGGCACTGATATAGAGGTAGTACTCGGTGATGACAGAGTTGTTAGAGCAGTCGGTGTGGGAACACTGACATTTCAGAGGGAGTCTAAACCTCCCTTGAAGGTGTCGGATGTTCTTTATGTGCCAGGGATGAGGAAGAACCTCATATCCGTCTCAGCTTTGGAGGACAGAGGATATGAGATACTGTTCAGGGGTGGACAGGTGCTGATGTATCCCAGGGGCGCTCCAGCTGATTCAGCTAGAGTGATAGGTGTATGCCATGCAAAGGTGTACAAGTTTGCATTTCAGCCCCTTTTGGCATTGAGCAGTAGTACCGACAGCAGAGCTAGCAATTCTGAGCTATGTGAGATTTGGCACCGCAGGATGGGGCATATGTATCATGGAGCCTTGAGGACTTTGCGGGAGATCACTACAGGTGTGCCAGATTTCAGTACTGATCACTTTGATACTTGCAGAGGATGTGCGATGGGCAAGTTTGCCAAATCCCCTTTTCCCAGCAGTGACAGCAGAGCGACCGGGATACTTGATTTGATTCATTCCGATGTGAGCGGTCGGATGTCTCATGTTTCCTTGAGTGGATATGAGTACTATGTGTTATTCATTGATGATCACTCCAGGAGGACCGGGATTTATTTCTTGAAGACCAAGAGTGAGGTCTTCAAGCGGTTTCAGGAGTTCAGAGCTCTTGTGGAGACACAGACAGGTCGGAAGATCAAGTCCCTGAGGTCGGACAATGGAGGAGAGTACACCCTTGGAGAGTTTGTTGACTATTGTGCGGAGGCAAGCATTAGGAGGGACTTCACTGTTCCTTACAACCCCCAGCAGAACGAGGTTGCGGAGAGGAAGAACAGATCCATTGGAGGGGCTGCCAAAGCCATGTTACATGATTAGGGGTTGCCATTGTTTTTGTGGGCAGAGGCCTGCAACACAGCTGTTTATTTGCAGAACAGGAGTCCGCATCTTGCCTTGTGGCACATGACTCTGGAGGAGGCTTTTTCTGGGAAGAAGCCTGATATTGGTCATCTTCGTATCTTTGGGTGTATCACATACTCCTACATACCCAAGGAGAAGAGGACCAAACTAGAGCCCACCGCAGAGAAGGGTATCTTTGTGGGCTACAGTGAGACCTCAAAGGCCTTTCGGATTTACATTCCCGCACAGAGGAAAGTTGTTGTCAGGCGGGATGTGAAGTTCGAGGAGGATAGGGCCTTTAGGAGGTCACGAGAGTTAGACCATCTTGACCGCCCGTACCCTCGCCAGCAGCTCGTAGGCCGACGCGGTGGGATCCAGCAAGGTGCACTGAGGATCCGGAGGTACATCTATGACGATGTCGGGTCCGTCGGGAAGGAGCAAGTGGCTCGCAGTCGTAGGGGTGGTGCTTCGGGCGCATGCGCAGCGCCCACGTAGCACCACCAGGGAGTCCACCGATGGACAAGCTCACACGGTACCTCGCCCCTTCTTACAACCAGTAGGCAGGAGGGATGAAGAGAAGTACGCCTCATGAGTTCAGGCTCCTGATGATGATGAGGAGGAGGAGTTTCATTCTCCAATGGGAGAAGCATGCTCAGGGAAGAGGAAGCCCAAGTGGCTTCAGGACACCTTGAGAGATGCCACATCTATCGCTGAGCCTAAGAGGCCGGTCAGAGAGAGCAGACCACCCGAGAGGTTTTGTAGCTATATGGCAATGGCTACCAACATCCTTGACTCTGAGCCTTCTAGCTATGAGGAGGCAGCTAGCCAGCAGGTCTGGAGAGAGGCCATGCAGGAGGAGTATTCTTCTATCATGAAGAATGATGTTTGGGAGGTGGTGCCGAGGCCCGAGGGCAAATCCGTGGTTACTTCCAGATGGCTTTACAAGGTAAAGCATGCTGCAGATGGCAGCATTGAGAAATTCAAAGCAAGGTTTGTGGCTAGAGGGTTCTCCCAGGTAGAGGGAGTTGATTATGAGGAGACCTTCGCTCCCGTGGCTCGATATACTTCAATTCGCTCCATTATATCGATAGCAGCAGAGATGGGTTGGAAGATCCACCAGATGGATGTGAAGACCGCATTTCTCAATGGCTTCATACAGGAGGAGGTGTACATTGAGCAGCCACAGGGCTTTGAGGTGCATGGGAAGGAGTCCTATGTGTGCAGACTGAAGAAGGCCCTTTATGGCCTGAAGCAAGCTCCTAGAGCTTGGTACTCTAGGATAGATACATACTTGCAGGGGATGGGTTTCACAAAGAGTGAGGCAGATCCGAACCTTTACTATATTGTGATAGGTGAGAAGCCTCTCATTCTGGTGCTGTATGTGGATGACTTAGTCATTACAGGTGCAGAGAGACTCATAGAGCACTGCAAGAGAGATCTTGCGGCGGAGTTTGAGATGAAGGACATCGGCTTGATGCATTAATTTTTGGGTTTGGAGGTGTGGCAGGAGGAGGGGCATTTCTTCCTAGGGCAGGGGAAGTATATTGTGGACATCCTTGGCAGATTCCACATGGAGGATTGTAAACCCATGTCGACACCAATGATCACCAGGGCTTGGAAAAGAAGCTCCATGCTTGAGATTCCGAGAGTGGATCTCCCATTAATACGGAACAGTCGATTGGTTCCTTGATTTATTTGGTCGACACTAGACCCGAGATATTTGTTTTACGATCAACACGATGAGTCGGTTGCTGTGAGCCTAGGAGGGTTCCCTTTGGGTGGTTGCAAAACATGTTACAACGTACTTGCGGGGGACGGTGGAGTGTAGTGGACTACCGAGACGGGGGATGGAGTGAGATTGGTAGGTTCACTGATTCTGATTGGACAGGTTGTGCTTCTGATAGGAAGAGCACTTTAGGGTGTTATTTTTGGTTAGGTTCGGCAGTGGTGTCATGGTTCAACAGAAAGTAGCAGTTAGTAGTATTGAGTTCAGCAGAAGTAGAGTACTTGGTAGCCAGTCTATCTAGTTGTGAGGCCATCTGGCTTCAAAAGATGTTGTTTGGCTTATTTGGTCGGCCGTTGAGACCTTCAGTGATATACTGTGATAATCAAAGTTGCATTAAACTCACGGAGAATCCAGTATTTCATGACGAATCAAAGCATATCGGGATCAAATATCATTTCATCGAGACTATGTTCGGAAAGGAGGCTGTGAAGCTTGAGTATATTCCAAGCAGTGAAGCGGGGTTAGGATATTCTTGCAAAAGCCTTACCATGGGGCAAATGTGTCTCGCGGAGACAAGATGGGTGTGGTGAGGGAACACCTTCCTCGGTAGAGAGTGTTGAGACTGATTCTCTAGGACAGATGGTTCCTTAAGGCTTTGATCTTTGGCCTAGGGAAAAGTGTTCAAAAGAATTTAATTTTTCTCCTAAAGTGTCTTTATAAAGTTATAAAGTCAAATATAATTTAAAAGTGACTTTAAGTGATAAAGTTACTAAAGTCTAATTTTAAAGTGACTTTAATAAAGTCAATGTAAAATTAGAAGAGAAAAAGTGACTTTGGAAATAAATATTAAGTGGGTCTTTATTAAAGTGGGGTGAATTAAAAAATAGAAAGTGAGATTTAAATGAGCATTTAATCTCAGCCCTAGATCCAAAGCTATTTCAGCCATTGGATTTGGGGATTCCCCAAAAGTCACTTAGGGTTAGGTTAAAGGAGGAAAAGGTCATTCATTCTTTCATGAGCAGATTGGGAGAAGGAGAGAAGGAGAGTTGGAGATTTTTCTGAGCAGTGACAAGGAGGGCAGCAGTGAAGAGATTTCAGCAACGGTACAACAGTGTTTATTGGCACACATACCGAGGCAGAAAATCCGTACAACAAGGGAGAGGTAGTGTTTCCAAGTGAGGAGGCACATAAATCGAGGAAGAGGGTACAACAACAAGCACGCACTCCAAGGCACAAAAATCAGGCACGTTTTTCAAGGAAGAGGGTGGCTGTCATTTTCGGCACAAAAATTGAGGAAGAGGACAGAAGCTACAGCTCTGTTTTTTGGCACGGATTTCGAGAGAGGTTGCTGTACAAAATTTGTACAGTCCGTACAACAAAGTATGGCTGTTCCGACATGCTTCCCAAGGTGGCTGTACAACATTTAATGCTGTCCTAAGGTGCTGTAAATTTTCTGTTTTTTGTTGTTGCTGATTTGGCACAATTTACGAGGCGGTGTGCAAGCACGGAAATCGAGATAAGTCTGTAAATTGGTTGCTGGAATTTTTTCTGAGTTTTTCCTGTTTCACTGTAAAAAGCAATATTTAGAAAAATAAAAGAGAAGCTTTCGAACTGTTTTTCCCCAAGAGTTGTAGGGGGTTTTTCCAGGGTCATGTTGACCAAAAATATCAGTGTTAAATGTGTTGAATGGCTGTTTTATGCTTGCTGATTTTTATTTCTGCATTTTCCAGCATTCTGTAAATTTTCCAGAATTTGTGTCTTCAGCAAAAAATTATTTTCCAGTTTGTTGAATGTAAGGATATGGGAAAGGGCATTTAACTATTTGGAGAAATAAGGTGAAACTGAAAACCGGGGTGGGAAACAAAAAATTTCTACATGAGTTGGTGTGGAATGCAGTGAATGGCCTTCCCAATTCATAGCTGAACTTTGTTGATGGGGTTTGTGCACGTGAGACCCTTCCCACTTGGGAGAGGTTCTGGGATGATTGCATGCAGACAGAAATCAGAAAGAGCCAGCTTGGGGCAGCCAAACCAGTTGAGCAGGATGAGGATGTAGCATTGTTGGTAGGAGGCAATAAAGGCAAGGGAAAGAAGCAAGCTTCCACAAGTGTTGGTGGGGGCAAAGGCAAAGGTAAAGGTAAACAGGGGAACACGCAGAAGGACTATTCCAAGGTGAAGTGTTGGAATTTTGGGACACTATGCAGTTGTGTGTCCGGAGAAGAAAAAGAAGGGGAAGAACCAGAGCATGGAAACATCAGCAGAGATAGAGGACTTTACGGATAGCTTTGACCGGGAGTTTGGGTTCATTGCTTGTGAGTCCACTAGTGCAGGATCACCTGCCACGGAGGTTGAGAGGGAGTGTGCATTTCCCTCCACTAGCGGAGCATCTTCAGGTATCTGGTCTGTTGACAGTGGGGCTTCACGTCATATGACAGGAGTCCGTGAGTACTTCTCAGAGCTTTCAGAGAGTGGCACTGATATAGAGGCAGTACTCAGAGATGACAACGTTGTTAGAGTAGTCGGTGTGGGGACATTGACATTTAACAGGGAACCCAAACCTCCCTTGAAGGTGTCAGATGTTCTATATGTGCCAGGGATGAGGAAGAACCTCATATCCGTCTCAGCATTGGAGGACAGAGGGTATGAGATATTGTTCAGGAGAGGACAGGTGCTTATATATCCCAGGGGCGCTCTAGCTGAGTCAGCTAGAGTGATTGGTGTACGCCATGCAAAGGTGTGCAAGTTTGCATTTCAACCCCTTTTGGCATTGAGCAGTAGTACCGAAAGCAGAGCTAGCAGTTGAGAGCTGTGCGAGATTTGGCACTGCAGGATGGGGCACATGTATCATGGAGCCTTGAGGACATTGCGGGAGATCACTACATGTGTGCCAGATTTCAGTACTGATCACATTAATACATGCAGAGGATGTGCTATGGGAAAGTTTGCCAAATCCTCTTTTCCCAGCAGTGACAGCAGATCGACTGGGATACTTGATTTGATTCATTCCGATGTGAGCAGTCAGATGTCTCATGTTTTCTTGAGTGGATATAAGTATTATGTTTTATTCATTGATGATCACTCTAGGAGGACCTGGATTTATTTCTTGAAGATGAAGAGTGAGGTCTTCAAGCGGTTTCAGGAGTTCAGAGCTCTTGTGGAGACTCAGACAGGTCGGAAGATCAAGTCCCTGAGGTCAGACAATGGAGGAGAGTACACCCTTGGTGAGTTTGTTGAGTATTTTGCGGAGGCAGGCATTAGGAGGGAGTTCATAGTTCCTTACAACCCCCAGCAGAACGGGGTTGTGGAGAGGAAGAACAGAACCATCGTTGGGGCTGCCAAAGCCATGTTGCGTGATCAGGGGTTATCATTGTTTTTGTGGGCAAAGGCCTGCAACACTGTTGTATATTTGCAGAACAGGAGTCCGCATCATGCCTTGGGGCATGTGACTCCGGAGGAGGCTTTTTCTGGGAGAAAACCTGATGTTGGTCACTTCCATGTCTTTGGGTGTATTGCATACTCCTACGTACCCAAGGAGAATTGGACCAAGCTAGATCCCACCGCAGAGAAGGGTATCTTTGTGGGCTACAGTGAGACCTCGAAAGCCTTTCGGATTTATATTCCTGCACAGAGGAGAGTTGTATTCAGGCAGGATGTGAAGTTCAAGGAGGACAGGGCTTTCAGGAGGTCACGGGAGTTAGAGCATCTGGGTCGGCTAGACCCTCAGGAGCAGTTGAGTCAGGCACAAAGATCCAGTAGGAAGGGATCAGGAGGATCCAGAGGTACATCGATTACGGTGTCAGGTCCATCAGTGAGCAGTGGCTCACAGAGTCAGAGGGGTGGTGGTTCGGGCAGCATGCAGAGCAGTTCACTAGGGAGTCCACTGATGGACAGTTCACACGGTACTTCAACATCTACAGGTTCAGGTTCAGGTTCAGGCGAGAGGACAGCAGACAGACAGTCAGGAGTTCAGGCTCCTGATGAGGAGGAGGAGTTTCATTCTCCGGTGGGAGAAGTGCGCTCAAGGAAGAGGAAGCCCAAGTGGCTTCAGGATACCTTAAGAGAGGCTACATCTGTTGCTGGGCCAAAGAGGCCGGTCAGAGAGAGCAGACCACTTGATAGGTTCTGTAGCTATATGGAAGTGGTTTCCAACATCATTGACTCTGATCCTTCTAGCTATGAGGAGGCAGTGAGCCAACAGGTCTGGAGAGAGGCCATGCAGGAGGAGTATTCTTCTATCATGAAGAATGATGTTTGGGAGGTGGTGGTGAGGCCTGAGGGAAAATCCGTGGTTACTTCCAGATGGCTTTACAAGGTAAAGCATGCTGCAGATGGCAGCATTGAGAAATTCAAGGCAAGGTTTGTGGCTAGAGGGTTCTCCCAGGTAGAGGGAGTAGATTATGAGGAGACCTTCGCTCCCGTGGCTCGATATACTTCGATTCGATCCATCATATCGATAGCAGCAGAGATGGGTTGGAAGATCCACCAGATGGATGTGAAGACCACACTTCTAAATGGCTTCATACAGGAGGAGGTGTACATTGAGCAACCACAGGGCTTTGAGGTGCATGGGAAGGAGTCCCATGTGTTCAGACTGAAGAAGGCCCTTTATGGCTTGAAGCAAGCTCCTAGAGCTTGGTACTCGAGGATAGATACATACTTGCAGGAGATGGGTTTCACAAAGAGTGATGCAGATCCGAACCTTTACTTTATTGTGATAGGCGAGGGGCCTCTCATTCTAGTGTTGTATGTGGATGACTTGGTCATTACGAGTGCAGAGAGACTCATAGAGAGCTGCAAGAGAGATCTTGCGTCGGAGTTTGAGACGAAGGATATTGGCTTGATGCATTACTTTTTGGGTTTGGAGGTGTGGCAGGAGGAGGGGCATTTCTTCCCGGGGCAGGGGAAATGATATGAACATCTGGCGGGTCCCCTTGGAGGGATTGGCAGGCCATGTCGACAGATGATCTGTTGGAAGAATCTTCCTTGATTCGTTGGTGGATCCCACATTGTATAGACAACTGATTGGTTCCTTGATGTATTTGGTCAACACTAGACCAGATATATG
Organism: Pinus albicaulis; assembly: GCA_034641835.2. Lineage (NCBI taxonomy): Eukaryota > Viridiplantae > Streptophyta > Pinopsida > Pinales > Pinaceae > Pinus > Pinus albicaulis. The sequence goes on from CM076570.1 coordinate 1,481,402,242, forward strand.
TTTTGCAGTCAACACGATGAGCCAGTTCATGTGTGAGCCCAGGAGGGTGCACTGGGTTGCTGCAAAACACATTTTGCGGTACTTGCAGGGGACAGTGGATTATGGTCTAGATTATAGGCAGGGAGATGGAGTGAGATTGGCAGGTTACACTGATTCTGATTGGGCAGGTTGTGCTTCTGATAGGAAGAGCACTTCAGGGTGCTGTTTTGGGTTGGGTTCGGCAGTTGTGTCATGGTTCAGCCGAAAGCAGCAGTCAATAGCATTGAGTTCAGCGGAAGCAGAGTATATGGCAGCCAGTCTAGCTAGTTGTGAGGCCATCTGGCTTCGCAAGATGTTGTTTGGCTTATTTGGTCAGCCGTTGAGACCTTCAGTGATTTACTGTGATAATCAGAGTTGCATTAAACTCACGGAGAATCCGGTATTTCATGACAGGTCAAAGCATATCGGGATCAAATATCACTTCATCAGAGACTATGTTCAGAAAGGAGCTGTGAAGCTTGAGTATATTCCCACTGATGAGCAGGTTGCAGATATTCTTACCAAAGCCTTACCACGGGGCAAGCATGTCTACTTTAGAGACAAGATGGGTGTGGTGAGGAACACCTTCCTCGGTAAGAGGGAGTGTTGAAATTTGGTACCGGAGGACAGGTGGTTCCCTAAGGCTTTGATCTTTGGCCTACGGAAAAGTGTCCAAAAGAATTTAATTTTTCTCCTAAAGTGACTTTATAAAGTTATAAAGTCAAATCTAATTTAAAAGTGACTTTAAGTGATAAAGTTACTAAGTCTAATTTTAAAGTGACTTTAATAAAGTCAATGTGAAATTAGAAAGTGAAAAGTGACTTTGGAAATAAATGACTTTGTGGGTCTTTATTAAAGTGGAGTGAATTAAAAAATAGAAAGTGAGATTTAAATGAGCATTTAATCTCGGCCCTAGATTTAAAGTTATCTTAGCCATTGGATTTAGGGATTCCCCAAAAGTCACTTAGGGTTAGGTTAAAGGAGGAAAAGGAGGGCAAAGGTCATTCATTCTTTCATGAGCAGATTGAGAGGAGGAGAGAAAGAGAGCAAGGGAGATTTCGGTTTCCTGAAAGAGAAGGAGAGAGAGTTACTTCAACAAATTCGTACAAAGAAGTGAGAGGTTGCACGCATTTCAAGGCACAAAATTTTTGCTGCCAACAATAACAAAAGACAGTTTTTGAGGTGATTTCATACAAGAATGGGCACATTTTTTGAGGTCCATATAGTATGTAAGGAGGCACGTATTTCGAGGAGAAGTGTTGTTAGCAGGCAAAGACGTATTCCGGAAAGCCGAGTTGGCATGGTTTTCGAGGCTGAAGGAAGCTGTTGTAATTTTCATACAGTCTGTACAGCAGTACGAAATTTATGGCACGGTTTTTGAGGAGGACATACAGCATTAAATGTTGTTATCTCTTGCTGTAAATTTTTTGTTATTACTGTTTTGCTGATTTGGCACATTTTCCGAGGCGGAAGCAAGCACGGAAAACGAGATAAGTTTGTACATTGTTTGCTGGAATTTTTCCTGTATATTTCATTTCTCTATAAAATCATTTTCCAGAAATAAATAGAAGCTTTCAAACTGGTTTTCCCCAAGAGTTGTAGGGGGTTTTTCCAGGGTCAAGTTGACCAAAAATCAGCGTGTCTATTTTCTGTGTGTGGCTAATTTATTTTTCTGAGTTTTTATTTCTGCATTTCAACACTGTAAAATTTCCAGAATTTGTATTTTCAGAAAATATTTATTTTTTCTAGCTTGTTGAATGTATGGCTATGGGAATGGGCATTTAACTTTATGGGAGAAATAAGGAGAAACTAAAAACCGGGGTTGGATTATCAAATTTCTACACCACAAGACTAGGATCGAGGTTTAACCCTCCTTATTTGAGGTGAGGGAACACAAATACAGGAAAAGCCCTTCCTTTTTCCAAGTCACTCAATAATCCATACTGAGGATGCCCAACGAAAAACAAACATAAGCACCTGATTGCACAATGAAAAACATACCTTTTGGGTTGGATAGCCCACCTTCAAACATATGTTCTCGAAAGATGGTTGAGAGCACATATGACTGATGCAGGGAGGGAAGATCAAATGGAACAATGTATTAGCTACACTTGTTGCTGTCAGGGGTTACCAGCTGTTGGTTGAAGAGAGATCTAGGAGAAATTTTCCTCCTATGGAGTCACCCACTTTTGGTGGGTAACATGCTTTTTTGGCACTAAGATTAGCACACTCACATATTTTGCGTGTTTCAACAAGATCCTACATCATCAACTACCATCAAGTACACATATGAATTTTCTAATTCTTTTTTCTTTCCTTTCTATTTTCATTTATATTTTTGATATTTCACATTATAGTTATGGCTTTGTATTACCGCCCAAAACTCTGCCTTTAAATGACAATGCCTTATATATACAAGAGAGACCCTAGGGCTAATGGAAGGTACAAGATAAACCCTAGGGATAATGGAAGAGTGTAACCTTAGTATCTTCTTCACACATTGTAGGTCAATTGTTCTTTGACACGGGGAAATGCATAAAAGAAACTAAGTCTAATGAATGATAATAATTTCAAAGTGTTTTAGACTTAGGATTAATGTGATTTGTGATATTTCATGATCTATATTCCAGATTTATGCAAATAGAAAATAGAAGGATGGGATTTTTTTATTTTCGAGAGTGGTTGAAAGGAAACAATAATGTTTAAATTAGAATTACGACTATGGGGTGTAAAATTCAGATTTGGAGGGCTATTTGTTTAAGAATGATTGGGACCAACAAATTTGCAAATTGCATATTGTATGCAACCCTATATTGTCAATAATTGATGCAAATATTTTCTTTGAAAGGGTCTGTTATCGCAAAATTTGCTGGCCTAGTGCAAATCCTTACTAGGAAGATCCAGGCCTCGTGGCCACCAATGTCAGCTCAACAACCTTTCTCCAGCTATATAGTTGTATATTGCACCACAAGAAAGAATTCCCTATATGTGGATCACCTAGATTATATTCAACAAGGAAGGTTAAAATGATGTGGCATGCTTTCGTAGAAATGAGTCTATAATCAAAATGTAATTGATGAAATCTTATATAAACATAAAAAGGAAGAAACTCATTGGTTTATTTTTTATTTTTTATGGTTATATTTTTCTATATATTATTTTATGTATACATTTTTCTATTCTTAGGGCTTTTTGGTAATAAAAATTAAGGACAATTGCATAATTTAGTAAAATGAGATGGTTGTTTAATGAAATAAGGAGTGTGCCTTATTTCCACTAGGGCTATGGGGTAAAATTGATGCCCCTCTTGAGTTCGTTGATCAATTCTTGTGGATTATGGCTTAAGGTGGAACCCTAGAAGTTAAAAGAGCTCGCACCTTATCAAGAACAAGTTTTGAAACCAAGCCCTACTAGAAAGGATTATACTTGGGGAAAATCCTTCAACAAATAGCTTAACTGTGATGCAAAATAAAGTGAAGCCCTTGGTGAGGAGCACTAGGTAATGGCCCAACAAGAAGAAACAAACTCTTCCTTACACCAACAAGAAATATGTGCGAGTAAAACCCTAGACATCCCTCAACAAGTGACAAAGTTTCCTTTCAAATGGATTCATCTAGTTAGTTTTTGTAGTATTCTTTAGTTATCCACAAATCACTTTAAGAAATAAGTGAAATAAACAAAGAAAGATAATTCATGATGAACACCAAAGGTATCATGAAAATGTTTCACATTATGGAAAAACGATATCAACAATTCACTATGATTTGCAAAGGAGGGAGATTTCTCTATTTATATATTAGGATCTCAACATCTTTCTTCCTTTTCCTTGAAAAAACAAGCGACTTTTCATGAACTATATGCTTGATGATTAAGTCAAACTACAAGTTATTTCATTACATTACATAAATCTCAAAATAGGGGAGACATCCCACCAATTAGAGGTTTGATTTGACCAAAGGAGGTCTGAATTGATAAAAGGGTACAACGTTTCATCAAGCTTGGAGACCTAAAATGGCTTTATTTTTTTCCTCAACATTCCTCCAAATTGACCTTTACATGATCCAATGTGTAGAAAGTGTGGACGACGCTCCTTATCTAGGTCCATTTGCCTGCTTTTTGCGTGGTTTAAGGCTTGGAATTTCCTCAACATGAGTTGTCCTTGATCCATTATGTGTCGTTGAATTGATTTGAAATATTTCTTACTCAACATATGTGCCATGTTACCTCTTTTATTCTCATCCCTGAGCCAAAAGGAGAAGTTTCCTCGTTCTGAAGGTCCCTCAAAGATGCAAATGGGACATTAAAGGGGGCGTTAACAGTGCCTTGAATAGGAGCTGATTATTCTTCAATTGGAGGTCACAAGAGATATTTTCACTACCTTGGAGGAATGGGTCACTGCATTAGGAAGCCCAGATGCATCACAAACTATGAGACTTCCATGAAGAATGATGGTCATGGCCAAAACGGTGTGCATACATATGCATATTGTTGATTTGGGAAAAAAAGTGCATTGAGATAATGGGAAAGTGAGGGGAAAAGTACCATAAGTGATCACCTTTATAGGGATACTAAACAAGTGCTCCCATAAATCATTAGTCATAGTAGATCCACGTCTTGATGCGTGCCTATCATTGTAGGAGATAAGAATGTTAAATGATGCTTTCTTTCCAGTACTATTCTTCTCTTTTCCTTACCTATCGAATGCTGAATGAAATCCTTTCCTTCTAGTACTAACTTTCTCTAGTGGCTTGTGGATTATACTAGCCTCATAAGGTTTCCATAATTAATATGGTCTACCAAGTTGAGTGACACTCTGTTTTTGGGAGGGACCATTGTGTGAGAAACCAAGGGCTTATATGTTGAGGGTTTCTAAAACAATTAATAGCACCCCCAATTCATATTTTTACTAATGAACCCTTTCTCCTATATCCTCTTTATATGTTTCCTTTTCTTTCCCCTTTTCTAGGCTACATCACCACTAATGGGTCTCTCTAGGTCGTCTTCTTAGGTAGGGCCCGACTTGAGATGGCTTCTCCTTAGATGGGACCAATCACCATGCCTCTCCTTTGCCTATTTGCGACTTTGGTCTTGGTTGTTGCATCCTATAGACTGCAGCTATGGGATCACATCTCCAACCATTGCTCTAATGCTTGCTTCCACTCGTCTATTGCATTCCCCAGTTCAACACTAGGATTGTCAACTTTTACTTCTTTTCTTCACTATTTGTGCTCCGGAGTTGTCAATTCTCACCTGTTTCATATTCTATCTCAACTAGTGTGCCACCTCTTAATTCTTGGCTTCAGTTGTTCATCTCTATTGTTTTCTTCCCCTCCTGCGTTTTTGGTTCAGTTTTTTGGTCCTACCTTCAATAACTTTGATCTCTATTTCCTCCACTAGTTCATCCCTACCTTTTTCCACCTCTCCTTCCTTATCCTCTTCTCACCTTCACTCACTTCTCAGCCTCATTGAGAATTGCTATTAGTATCGCCTCCTTGTATGTTTCAAGCCAGTTACTTTTATGTTTTAGGCTATGTTACCACAATCTAAGGAGGGAAATCATATGGGTCAAAGAGCTAAACCAAGTGATAACAATGGGACAATGTCCCATTGTCACCACAACAAATGTCCCCTGCTCTTTATGGACTTTCACCAATGGGAGGAGTCTCGGTAGATAAACAATCATCTTTAATTGATGTTCTAGGGTTTGAGGTAGTAGGTGATGAGGTATTTGGACTTCTTAAGAGAAGCTCGATGTGATAATATGACACTTGAAAAGGGTTTTCGCTCCCTATAAGAGACCTAGAAGAAACTTGCACGAGATCTAGGGTTTTATGAATTATCATTGTTAAAGTTACTCTCGAGATCAAGGCAAGGAAAAGAAATGGCTTCTTATGATTTATTCCAATGAATACTAAGATTATACAACCCTCGAAGAAGTCCCCAAGTCAAGTAAATTCAAACTAGGGTTTCCCTTCTAGGGCACACCTCGGGCTAAAGTTTTTATGGATGAAAACACAAGGGATGTTTGTCAAACTTTGAGGTCTTGTATCTAAAACCCTAAGCTCAAAGTCTATGATCTCGGAATGCACCCTTTCACTCTTTAGAGAATATCACTGTATGCCCTAATCTAGCCATCCAAGAAGAGGGGACCGAAAATTTGGGAGAAGAAAATTTGGAGAAAGAAGGATTTGATCAGAAAATGGCTTGGATTTGTGCCTTCTCCTTTGGGCTTATGGAGTCCTAGATTCTTCAGATTTTCCATAATCGTCTTTAAGGAGGTCAAGAATTCATGGTTTAGCTACCAACCCTCAACAACTACCTAATCAAAATTTATAGAGTTTTATGGAGGAAAAACGAAATTTCATCGACTGGGAACATTCATCACTTGTCATTCTATGAGTAACATGTACAATTGCCAACCAAATAGATTTCAAACTAAATCTTCAACAATTAATACACAATATAACATTAATCTAATTGCAAACGTTCTGTACATTAGACATTTTTCAAGAATGAAACTTACAAGAGGCACTTGAAAAATGACAATATGATATATCGATCCAAAAATCAAGAAAGAGCTCCAAAGAAAATCGAATTTCAGCTCCAAATATCAAAATGCATCCAAGACATCCAATAGCTAATCCAAAGGAAAAGTGTGGATTTGCCAAGAAGGTCGAAATTCCCAAATGTGATGATGATCCAATACAAATGAAGTTGAGTTTTATTTATGTGAGTCCTAGTACATCAAATTATTAGCCCAAGGGCCCTAACATAATAAAAATGGGCAAAATGCATGCCTTGGGCACATGTCGACCAAGTATATTTGTCAAATTATGAAATAATCATCCGATTGTTAGCCGAATTGATGATGTCATGCTGATGTCAGGATGTTGGAAGGCCACGTTGAGTCCTCTTGGTGCCAAAGTGTGTGAGAGGGCTCCATAAATCATGAACAAGGGGATGACCCCTTAGTCTCCATGCGAGTCATCATGTGTGGTCACAAAGTGAGTTTAGGGCAATGAAATTGGTCTCATGGGTCTCCTAATGATAGAATACCCTCTCATGCTCCAATATTGAAGGCTTTGACGATGGTACTTTCCTTCCCATGTCTCAAGGGAGGAGCAAACCTCCTCTAAGTCTTGGATCAACTGCCATATAATGCTAAGCCAGTCGGGGCACACTAGTCCAAGCACATCATCTCGTGAATAATGTAGGGCAATGAGAAGATTTCTTAAGGTGCTAAGGGTGCCCATGGAATGGAATGATTCTCTACACATGATGGGAGTCCGGCTCTAAATTTTTCCCCCAAGGGTGTCATTGTGATACTCAAGAGAGATGTGCGAGTAAAACCCTGGACATCCCTCAACAAGTGACGAAGTTTCCCTTCAAATTGATAGATCTAGTTACTTTGTGTAGTATTCTTTAGTGAAATCAACCAAGAAAAATAATTCATGATGAACACCAAATATTTCTTGAAAATGTTTCACATGGAGAAATGATCTCAACAATTTATAACAATCTACAAAGGATGGAGATTTCTCTATCTATAGATTAGGATCTCAACATCTTTCCTCCTTTTGCTTCAAATAACAAGTGACTTTTCATCCACAATATGCTTCACAACTAAGTCAAACTACAAGTTATTTCATTATATTACTTAAAATTCTCAAAATAGGTGAGACGTCCCACCAATTAGTGGTTTGATTTGACCAAAGGAGGTCCGAATTGACCTAAGGGCACTGCTACCACACAATCTAGTAGGGCCCTAGGGAAGGGAAACCTAAGGGACAACTACTAGACTAAGTGACAACAATGGGATAATGACCCACAGTCACCTCAGTCAAGGTCCCCTGCTTTTTATAGACTTTCACTGATGGGAGTCGTCTCAACAAGATGGGAATCACTAGGAATGAATAGGTCAATGATTTAGGTGTGAAGTGATTCCACTAATCCCATTCAAGGAGAGATGCAATAATGGTTTAATGCCTCAAGGAAGCTAAAGGCTATCCAGGAAAGATCTAGGAGGATATCATGGTTAAGGGCTTCACATTTATAATGATAATAGGTATGCCTAAGGTCAAGATTCAAGAAGATGAGGCGTGACCTCTCAAGAAGATTTATGTGATGATTTGAAACTTTGAAAAGGCTCTTCGCTCCTCTTGAGATACCTACGAAATACTTGTGCTAGACCTAGGGTTTTATGAATAACATTGGAAGAAATACATCCAAGGCACTTACTAGGTCAAGGCAAGGGAGGAGAAAAAGTTTTTTTATAATTTATTCCATCGAATACAATGCTGATACAACCCTCAAGAAAGTCACCTATCCAAGGAAATACTATCTAGGCTTCCCTTCAGGGGAAAACCTAGAGCATAAGAATTTATGGATGAATCACCGTGAGAAATAAACCAAAATTTGATATCCTTAAGACAAGACCTCAAGGAAGGGTCTTGTTTGAATGGAATCCAAAAATTCCTCCTCTAGAAGATTTTGCTTGATGCCCTAGCTATTTGTCCAAGGAAAGAGGTGTCGAAACTTTGGGAGGAGAAAAAAAGAAATAAATAGAAGTTGATCATCAAACGATTTAGGCCAGTTCTTTCTCCTTTGGGTTTATGGAGTCCTAGATGTGTTAGATAAGTTAAATTTGTCTTCAAGGAGGCTAAAATATGATGCCCTTGCTACCACCTTTCAACAATTTCCTGCTATTATAATATGGAGTGTTATGAAGAAAATAGCATTTCATCACTAGGAACATTCATTGCATGTTATATCATGAATAACATATGCAATAGCCAACCAAATAGCTTTCAAAATTATCTTCAACAAAATTAGGGTACAATAGCATTTATTTGAGTTGCAGCAATTACGTACATTATACAATTTGCAAAGAAAGGTTTCATCAGTAAGAGAACTTACAAACTAGTCATGCAATATAACCATCCAGATTCAAGAGGTAGCTCCAAGACAAGATCAAAATCAGCTCCAGATATGATAGTGCATCTAAAATGCTCCGAAGATTCTAAGAGAAAAAGTGCCAATTTCCTAAGAGGGAAAAAATCCTAAGTGACGATGATGAGTTCTCACAAATGAAACTCACTTATATTTATATGAGTCTCTCTAAATCGAATTAGTCTAATGAGCCCTCACAAATGAGACTCACTTATCTTTATATAAGTCTCTCTAAATAAAATTAGCCTAATGAGCCCCCTAAATTATAAAATAATGTGCTAGAAACAAGTCTTGGTCACACGCTGACCATGTAGTTATCTCACAATTTATGAAAATTCCATCCATATGCAAGCCGATTTGGCGACGTCATGATTATGTAGGGCTGTTGGAGGGCCACGTTGAGTCCTCTGGGTACCATGATGAGAGAGAGGACTCCAATAAATATGAATTAGGGGATGGCCCCAATTTTCCATGCAAGTCATCATGTGGTGACCCATAGTGGGTTTGGGGCACAAATATTGGTCTCATGGGTCTTTTGATGAAAGATAAGCATGTAGAATGCTCCAAATGAGGGCTCTGATGATGGTGCCTTCCCTCCCAAGTCACGAAAGTGAGACAAAACTCCTCTAGGCCTTGGATCATCTGCACTGATCATGCTAAGCCGGCTAGGTCATTCTAGTCCAATTGCATCATCTTGCGAATAATGTGGGCACCGAACAAGATGTTGAAGTTTCTAAGAGTGCCCATGGCATGAAATGATGCTCAAATGCATGATTGAGTCCCATGGATCTCAATGCATCCCCTATAAATGTCAATATGATCCTGTGGTGGGCTTGGGCCCCAGTTAAGTTGCCTAACCCATGATGAAACCAAATCTCAATTACATATAGGATCCAATGAATTTCTTCACCATCAGGTACAATAATTCATTAGTGCATCCAACTGAACCAAGATTATTAATTAAGGGCAAAAATGAGACTTCATAATGGGATTCCCTTCCAAATTTGGGGCTTTAAGCATGTAATAGTGTTACCTCCCTAGGTAGGAGTGGCTAATAAATGACCCTATTAGGTGTTCCCAACCCCTAAGGGGAAAGATAGGTCCAAGGTACGACGTTGAATTGATATGGTTCATATGAATAATGATGAAATGGATAGGGACACAGGGGTTTCAAAGCCAATTTCCATGGGTTCAAGGATGGTAATGATGAGGGATATCCACATATTTAGGTGTATAGATGTAGGAGGGAGAAATCGTGGATACACGACTTACCCCGAACTTTGTTTTTTCACCCTTTTTCATTTTCCTTTTTCCTTTTCTTGAATTTTTCTTTATATTACTGCTCAAGGCTCCAGGAGATGAGAGCATGTTGTGTATGCTATAAGTAGTTATTATCCCGTTAATGTGTGGCATTTCATCACCCACCAGGGGTTGGGATGTGAATGGGTTCCTTAATGATGTGGAGGCACTCATGGGGCCCTTGGAACCAACATGATGGCCATAAAGAAGGGGTAGAACTCATGTATGTCTTTTTCCCACATGCTCATATAATGTCCCGACGATCTTTTGCATTGTATAATATTCTTTAATTTTGTTTCTTGCTTGTGGCCATGATATGCTTTTAACTTTCTTTTTTCGCTACATCAAACTCTGGTGTAACATTTCCAGGCCCTACCAAAACATTTTGACAAGGCTAGGGGGTGTACCAATGCCATGTGGATCTAGTGGTCACGTGGACCCAGAGAGGGAAGATGATTAGATAGGGCTTGTAATGCACGGATGGGAGTGAAAATTGTGAAATGGGAAAACGAGACCATGCTACCAAGATCGAGGTTTCCCAAGTAGTTCCCTTCTTGAATTTGTAATCCAATAGGGGAGATCCCACATGACTATGATTGAGGATTAACCTCCCATTAAGGTGAGGGAAAGAAGCTACAGTCAAAACCCGCCAATGTTCCCAAGGAAAAACAAGCATAAGAACGTGATTGCACAATGAAAAACATATCTTTAGAGTTGGATGGCCGACCTTCAAACATACACTCTCAATAGATGGGTGAGGGGACATATTATTGGCTCTTGGAGTAGAGGTCAAATGGCACAATACATCGTCTATACTGGTCATTGTCAAGGACCGTTGGTTGAAGACAAATCGTAGGATAATTCTCTTATGGGGTCACCCATTTTTAGTGAAAAATGTGAAATGGGAAAACGAGACCATGCTACCAAGATCCAGGTTTCCCAAGTAGTGCCCTTCCTAAAGTTGTAAGCCAATAGGGGAGATCCCACACGACTATGATTAAGGATTAACCTCCCATTAAGGTGAGGGAAAGAAACTACAGTCAAAACCCGCCCTCCTTTTAAGTGCCCTACATTGAAGTCACCCAATAATCTATGCCCAAAGTTCCCAAGGAAAAACAAGCATAAGAACGTGATTGTACAATGAAAGACATATCTTTAGAGTTGGATTGCCTGCCTTCAAACATACACTCTCGACAGATGGGTGAGGGGACATACAATACATCGTCTATACTGGTGGTTGTCAGGGGCTGTTGGCTAAAGGAAAATCATAAGATAAAAATTCTCTTATGGGGTCACCCTCTTTAAGTGGGTCATAGGTATAATGTTCCATGAAGGAATGACTTGACATTCCTTGAAAATTTAACTTGAGTTCTTAGGAAGTCAACAATTCTACTTTGATTGCACAATGTTGCTTGAATGAGGATGTTGGCCTTTCCAATGGCTATTATAATGTGGACAACCTCCCTTTTCTTGGCCCAAAGATGATTCAAACCATACTTTTAGGCTCGTCCTTGCTCGAATTTGACTTGAAATGTCCCTTGGATTGCTTAGGGACCTAAATGGCCTTCTCCTTTGCCTCAACATTCCTCCAAATTGACCTTTACATGATCCAATGTGTAGAAAGGGTTGATGACACTCCTTGTCTTGGTTGATTTTCTTGATTTTTGTGTGATTTAAGGCTTTTTAATATTCCTAATATAAATTTACAGTGATAACAAAAGAAATGCCATAATTTTCAATAGAGAAATTTATCCAGCAAACACATATATAACAGAATTTTTTCTCGGAACACCAAACTGGCCAATTTTATTAAATATGAGTGCTTGATTACAATAGAAGATGGAGAGAGTGCACCTGAGCTTGCTCAAGGCAAGTTGCAAGCCTCAGGTGACCAGTACCAAAGTGCCCAACTGCTGTAGAAATGCTGTTATCCAGAAAACTGCATCAGGTCTATGTTTTTGCACTCCTAGATGACTTCAGACGCTGATTTTCCGCCTCAAAACAACCTAGAAAATTCTGTGAATTTAGGGGTGGACTCCTTACCACAAACCCAAAAAAACCCAGAAAGGATTTTCCTTAGTTTTGACTTTCCAAATTTTTCCTCCCACAACTTTTCCCTCCTCCAAACTAGAAATTTGCACCTGTAGTTGAGTCTTTCAATTCTTGCTCCCAAAATGCTAGCAATCCTTTCCAAATAAGCCTCCAACCAAAATCCCAGTAACCCAACTCCTCAATCCTCTGACCAAGTCTCGCCCCAAATGATCCACACCAATGACTACGCAACCATGTAGGGGATGATGCAGTCTTTGAGTTCATAGATTCGTTCTAGGTGTTATATTTCTTGCCCTATTGAAGCCTCACTCCTCTAGGCTGGAAATTGGTCAAGGAACACTTTGGTAACTCCACAAATCTAACTCCCAACACGTCTGCTCCTCCAACGCTGCATGGTCTCCTCTACTGCATACTGGTTGACCCAGAACTCCACGAATCCCTGTAGGATGTCTCTCTTCCTTTCTCAAGATAAAAAGGAAGCCTTCCTAGGATGGTACTCGAGGTCCACCGAAGAAAGGATGAGCTTCACTCCTTGGGAAGCTATTGTGCTAAACAAAATGATGTGGGTCAGCTGAACAACCAAAGCAATAATGAATTTCGAATTGTCAAAAAGGCCCCAAATGCTGCTTCTCTTATCCTATTTATGCTTGTTGGCCTTGAGTCTCTTGTGGGCCCCATCTCTAATTTCGACCTCACTTAGGAAAATCAAATTTACTTCCATGTGGTGTGTATTATTTGTGGGTGATTGGCCTCCACATTCCACTAAAATGATCATCGACCCACTTTTCCTAAGTTTCCTTCACCAAAATTTTCCTTAGACCAAAAATAACAAAATTGTAAAAATTGTTCCTCTTACCTTAGGAAAATAATTAGGAAGGGACATTATAGTCCTCCCCTCCCAGATGTTTCTTGTCCCCAATCAAGTGCAAAGCTAGATGCTACAAAATCTATTCACTCTCCCACGCAACATCCTCCTCCGGTAAATCCTTCCACTTGGCCAAATGCTTTTTGATTACCCTGTTTCTCAACCTCCTCTCCCGGGTCTCCAATATGAACTTTGGTGTCAAAATGAAATGCTCGTCGTCATCCAATGGAGGAAACTCGGTTGCTGCTATGACCTACTACCCCAACGCCTGTTTCAGGTATAAGACATGAAACATGTTGTGGATCCAATTCTCTGAAGGCATCTCTAACTCATAAGACACCTCTCCAACCCTCCTGATCACCTTGTAATTCCCATAAAACCGGGGTCAAAGTTTTTCTGCCCCCTTCTACTTATGTGAAGACTCTCTATATGGATGCCAGCATAGGTAGACCATGTCCTCTACCTCAAACTATCTCTCCACCTTGTGCTTATTAGCATACATCTTTTGCTGATTTTGAGCAACTTGCAAGTTGTTCTTGATAGCTCGGAGAATCTTCTGGCTCTCTTGAACCCAATCCTTTGCCCTTGGGGCCTTGCTATCTCCAAGCATCATGTCAGAAAAAGAGAGTGCATCATATCCATAGAGTGCTCAAAAAGGAGACATACCGATCGACATGTGATAAGTGGTGTTGTAGCAAAACTCCCCGAGATGAATCCACTTGTCCCACGCTCTCTGCTGACCCATCACATAGTTGCATAGGTACCCCTCAAACCACTTATTCACGATTTCTGTTTGCCCATCTGTTTGGGGGTGATAGCTAGTGCTAGGTGTAAGTTTTGTTCTCCAACTAACCCCAATTTCTTCCTTTAATACTTTTCTCGTTGAACAATCATTGACCGTGATATAATCTTTAATCAACAAGTAAGATTAGAAAATACTTGATCCTCGTCACTTAGAACATTTTCATCCACATGTTTAAATTAATTCCCTTTAATTATTTAATTTCCCTAAGTTAAACTTAGGGTCTCCATTAAAATAATTAATTAATGGAATAACTTAGGCTGTGGGTGGAATTTCTCCAAATGATTTCTGGGTCTTGGATATCTCATGTGTTCTAGCCCCTCCACAAAATTTCGGAGCTAGAGCACATCCAATGCTACCCAAAATCTCAACAATCTATTATTACCCCCTCAAGGTGGGACAATTCATTGCCAACCAAAAGTTGGGACGTGCATGGGTTCCTCAATGATTTGGGGGCACTCATAGGGCCCTAGGAACCAGGGTGATGGGCCCATGTGCTATATTAAATGTCACAACCATATTTTTCATTTTATAATATTCTTTTTATTTTGTTTCTTGCTTGTGACCATGATATGCTTTTAACATTATTTTAACTGCAACAACCTCGGGGCAACATTTCCAAGCTCAACCAGACATCTCGACCAAGGGGTGTGCCAGTGCCTTGTGGACCCAGAGAGTAAATATGATGAAATAGGGATTGTAATGTGTAGAGGGGAATGAAAAATATATATGGGGAAAACATGACCATGCTACCAAATCTTAAGAAATCTAGGGCATAGGGATTAAGTGATTGCTCTTCTATTAGTAACTGCTTATGAGTACTTTTTACTTCTTTAGATTAGGATCTCCTTTTACTTGGGTTATTTGTGTTCTTCTTCATCAAACAACTACCAATGTATAAACCATAAAGAGACAAGAGACACAAAATATAGGCTATCAGCCAGGGCCAAAACCTCCCACTCTTTTAGAGGAAAACCCGAACAAATTCTTCTTCTTATAGAGATTTAAATTGATGAATACCAAGATCAAGACCATTGACCTAGTTTCCACTCCGAGACCAAGACACCAAGCCTTCTTCCTCTTCCTTGAGTAAAAAATAGTCAAACCCTTTGCTTGTTGTTACTTTCTCTGCCTCCTTGCTGCAATTTATAGGCCTTCAACTTCAACTTTCTCGGCCTTCTTACTGCAATTTTATAGGTTTGTTTCTCGACCTCCTTACTGCAAATTTATAGGTCTACAATTTTGCACTAGTGGAGATATTTTTTGCCCAAAATAGTCTTGTCTTCTAGTCCCTCCTTCGCTTGGGGAGAGGCTTCCTTGATGGGACTTCACACTTCTCTAACCGTACCTCTCTAACTACAAACCCCTGTACCTCACACTTCTCTACCCGCAGACCCATGTACCTCACACTTCTCTAACCGCAGACCCTTGTACCTCGCACTTCTTTGAATTTTCTGTGTTCTGAGATTAGGCCGAGCTGCCTATTTATAGTGGTTGAAGTCTCATAATTAGCCGACATGACTTTTGGTGAACCAATGTGTCCTTTTTACAAAGATATTATTATTTCATTGAAGCCGACCTGTAGGAGGATGCTTGTGCTTGTCTTGGAGGGTTGTTTGAAACTTCTATCGACCCATATAAAACTCTATCATGCCCAAGAAGGGTCCTTCATACATGACATTGACTAAATTTTAATTTTATGACTAGATGACTCAATCCTAAAGGCTCACAATGGGAGCCATTACTAAAATAAAATTCCTTGCTTATGAAACCCATGAGATAAGCATTGCAATAATTTTATTTTTCTTTCTTTTCATCAATTACATAAAATCACAATTACACATGTCATTATGAAGATCAAACCTAGTTACTTTTCAACACCAAAATCAAGGTTTCCCAGGTAGTGCCCTTCCTAAAGCCATAGGCCAATAGGGAAGATCCCACAAGACTAGGATTGAGGATTAACCATCCTTATTTGAGGTGAGGGAACACAAATACAGGGAAAGCCCTTCCTTTTTTCCAAGTCACTCAATAATCCATACCTAGGATGCCCAACAAAAAACAAACATAAGCACCTGATTTCACTATGAAAAACATACCTTTTGTGTTGGATAGCCCACCTTCAAACATATGTTCTCGAAAGATGGGTGAGAGGACATATGACTGATGTAGGGAGCAGAGATCAAATGGAACAATGTATCAGCTACACTGGTTGCTGTCAGGGGCTACTAGCTGTTGGTTGAAGAGAGATCTAGGAGAAATTTTCCTCCTATTGAGTCACCCACTTTTGGTGGGTAACATAATTTTTTGGCACTGAGATTAGCACACTCACATATTTTGCGTGTTTCAACAAGCTCCTACATCATCAACTACCCTCAAGTACACGTATGGATCTTCTAATTCTTTTTGCTTTTCTTTCTATTTTCATTCATCTTTTTGATATTTCGCATTCTAGTTATGGCTTTGTATTACCACCCAAAACCATCCCTTTAAATGACAATGCCTTATATATACAAGAGAGAACCTAGGGCTAATGGAAGGTACAAGATAAACCCTAGGGATAATGGAAGAGTGATACCTAGTGTAACCTCAGTATCTTCTTTACACATTGTAGGCCAATTGTTCTCTGACATGGGGAAATACATAAAAGAAACTAAGTCTAATGAATGATAATAATTTCAAAGTGTTTTAGACTTAGAATTAATATGATTTGTGATATTTCATGATCTATATTCCAGATTTATGGAAATAGAAAATAAAAGGATGGGATTCTTTTATTTTTGGGAGTGGTTGAAAGTAAACAATAATGTTTAAATTAGGATTACGACTATGGGGTGTAAAAGTCAGATTTGGAGGGCTATTTTTTTAAGAATGATTGGGACCAGAAAAGTTACAAATTTCATATTGTATGCAACCCTATCTTGTCAATAATTGATGCAAAACGTTTCTTTGAAAGGGTCCGTTACCGCAAAATTTACTAGCCTAGTGCAAATCCTCACTAGGAAGATCTAGGCCTCATGGAAACAAGAGGTTGGCCACCACTATCAGCTCAACAACCTTTCTCCAACTATATAGTGGTATATTGCACCACAAGAAAGAATTCCCTATATGTGGATCACCTAGAGTATATTCAACAAGGTTGGTTTAAATGATGTGGCATGCTTTCATAGAAATGTGTCTATAATCAAAATGTATTCGATCAAATGTTATATAAACATAAAAGGGAAGAAACTCATTGGTTTATTTTTTATTTTTGATGGTTATATTTTTCTATATATTATTTTATGTATATATTTTTCTATTATTAGGGCTTTTTGGATAATAAAAATTAATGACAATTGCATAATTTAATCAAAAGAGATGGTTGTTTAATGGAATAAGGAGTGTGCCTTATTTCCACTGGGGG
This sequence comes from Pinus albicaulis, assembly GCA_034641835.2. Classification (NCBI taxonomy): domain Eukaryota; kingdom Viridiplantae; phylum Streptophyta; class Pinopsida; order Pinales; family Pinaceae; genus Pinus; species Pinus albicaulis. The sequence goes on from CM076570.1 coordinate 1,481,419,633, forward strand.
TATGGGGTCAAATTGATGCCCCTATTGAGTTCGTTGATCAATGCTCGTGGATTATCAACGAAGGTGGAACCCTAGAAGTTAAAAGACTCGCACCTAATCAAGAACAAGTTTTGAAACCAAGCCCTACTAGAAAGGATTATACTTAGGGAAAATCCTTCAACAAATAGCTTAACTGTGATGCAAAATAAAGTGAAGCCCTTGGTGAGGAGTAGTAGGTCATCGCTGAACAAGAAGAAAAAAACTCTACCTTACACCAACAAGAAAGATGTGCGAGTAAAACCCTAGACATCCCTCAAAAAGTGAGAAAGCTTCCTTTCAAATGGATTCATCTAGTTAGTTTTTGTAGTATTCTTTAGTTATCCACAAATCACTTTAAGAAATAAGTGAAATAAAAAAAGAAAGATAATTTATGATGAACACCAAATGTATCATGAAAATGTTTCACATTATGGCAAAACGATATCAACAATTCACTATGATTTGCAAAGGAGGGAGTTTTATCTATTTATATATTAGGATCTCAACATCTTTCCTCCTTTACCTTGAAAAAACAAGCGACTTTTCATGCACTATATGCTTCATGATTAAGTGAAACTACAAGTTATTTCATTACATTACGTAAATCTCAAATTAGGGGAGACATCCCACCAATTAGAGGTTTGATTTGACCAAAGGAGGCCTGAATTGATAAAAGGGTACAATGTTCCATCAAGAAATAACTTGACATTCCTTGAAAAATTAACTTGAGTGCTTAAGAATTGAAAAATTCCACTTTCTCTGCACAGTGTTGCTTGACGTTGGCCGTTCCAATGATTAGAATATTGTCGACAACCTCCCTTTGCTTAGTGCAAAGATGATTCAAACCATGATTTTAGGCTCCTTGCTTGATTTTGACTGGAAATTTCACTTGGATTGCTTGGAGACCTAAATGGCCTTCTGTTTTTCCCCAACATTCCTTCAAATATAAAGGCCTTGGATCATCTGCACTTATCATGCTAAGCCAACTAGGTCATGCTGGTCCAAGTGCGTCATCTCGCGAATAATGTGGGCATCGAACAAGCTGCTGAAGATGATGAGAGTGCCCATGGCATGAAATGATGCTCAAATGCATGATGGAGTCCCATGGATCTCAACACATCCCCTCTAAATGTCAATATGATCCTCTAGTGGGCTTGGGCCCCAATTAAGTTGCCCAAACCATGATGAAACCACCTCTCAATTACATATAGGATCCAATTCACTTCTTCACCATCAAGTACAATAATTTATTAGTGCATCCAAGTGAACCAAGATTAATAATCAATGGCACAAATGAGACTTCATAATGGGCTTCCCTTCCAAATTTGGGTCTTTAAGCATGTAATAGTGTTACTTCCCTGGGTAGGAGTGGCTAATAAACAACCCTATTAGGTGTTCCCAACCCCTAAGGGGAAAGATAGGTCCAAGGTACATCCTTGAATTGATATGGGTCATATGAATAATGATGAGATGGATAGGGACACAGGGGTCTCAAAGCCAGTTGCCATAGGTTCAAGGATTGTAATGATGAGGGATGTCCACATATTTAGGTGTATAGATGTAGGAGGTATCAATCGTGGATACATGAGTTACCCCGACCTTTGTTTTTTCACCCTTTTTCATTTTCCTGTTTCCTTTTCTTGAAGTTTTATTTATATTACTGCTCAGGGCTCTAGGAGGTGAGATCATGCTGTGAATGCTATAAGTAGTTATTATCCCCTTAAGATGGGGAATTTCATCGCTCATTAGAGGTTGGGATGTGAATGGGTTCCTTAATTATGTGGGGGCACTCATGGGGTCCTTGGAACCAACATGATGGCCATAATGAAGCGGTAGAGCTCATGTATGGCTTTTTCCCACACGCTCATGTAATGTCCCAACAATCTTTTGCATTTTATAATATTCTTTAATTTTGTTTCTTGCTTGTGGCCATGATATGATTTTAACATTCTTTTTGCGCTACATCAACCTCTGGTGTAACATTTCCAGGCCCTACCAAAATATTTTGACAAGGGTAGCGGGTGTACCAATGCCATGTGGACCTAGTGGTCATGTGGAGCCAGAGAGGTAAGATGATTAGATAGGGCTTGTAATGCACGGATGGGAGTGAAAAATGTGAAATGGGAAAACGATACCATGCTACCAAGATCGAGGTTTCCCAAGTAGTTTCGTTCCTAAAGCTGTAAGCCAATAGGGGAGATCCCACATGACTATGATTGAGGATTAACCTCTCATTAAGGTGAGGGAAAGAAACTACAGTCAAAACCTGCTCTCCTTTGAAGTCACCCAATAATCTATGCCCAATGTTCCTAAGGAATAACAAGCATAAGAACTTGATTGCACAATGAAAAACATATATTTAGAGTTGGATGGCCCACCTTCAAACATGAACTCTTGAAAGATGGCTGAGGGGACATATTATTGGCTCTCGACAGAAACTTGCACTTGTAGCCGAGTCTTTCAATTCTTGCTCCCAAAATGCTAGCAATCCCTTCCAAATAAGCCTCCAACCAAAATCCCAGCAACCCAATTCCTCAATCCTCCGACCAAGGCTCGCCCCAAATGACCCACAACAATGACTGCGCAGTCATATAGGGGATGACATAGTCTTTGAGTTTAGAGATTTGTTCTTGGTTTTATATTTCGTCCCCTGTTGAAGTCCCACTCCTCTAGGCTAGAAATTTGTCAAGGAAAACTCTGGTGACTCCACTAATCTAACTCCCAACACCTCTACTCCTCCAAGGTTGCGTGGTCTCCTCTACTGCATATTGGCTGACCCAGATCTGCGTGAATCCCTGTAGGATGTCTCTCTTCCATACTCAAGATAAAAAGGAAGCCTTCCTAGGGTGGCACTCGAGGTCCACTGAAGAAAGGATGAGCTTCACTCCTTGGGAAGCTCTTGTGCTAAACAACACGATTTGGGTCAGCTGAACAACCAAAACAACAATGAATTTCGAATTGTCAAAATGTCCCCAAATGTTGCTTCTATTCTCCTATTTATGCTTGTTGGCCTTGAGTCTCATGTGGACCCCATCTCTAATTTCGACCTCACTTAGGAAAATCAAATTTCCTTCCATGTGATGTGTAATATTTATGGGTGAGTGGCCACCACATTCCACTAAAATGCTCATCGACACCCTTTTCCCAAGTTTCCTTCACCAAAATTTTCCTTGGACTAAAAATAACAAAATTGTAAAAATTGTTCCTCTTACCTTAGGAAAATAATTAGGAAGGGACATTATAGTCCTCCCCTCCCAGATGTTTCTTTTCCCCAAGAAACTGCAAAGATGGATGCTGCAAAATCTATTCACTCTCCCACATAGCATCCTCGTCCGGTAAATCCTTCCACTTGACCAAATGCTCCCTAATCATGTTGTTTGTCAACCTCCTCTCCCTAGTCTCCAATATGAACTTTGTTGTCAAAATGAAATGCCCCTCGTCATCCAATGGAGGAAACTCGGTTGCTACTATGACCTCCTGCCCCAACGCCTTTTTCAGGTATGAGACATGAAACATGTTGTGGATCCAGATCTCTGAAGGCAGCTCCAACTCATAAGACACCTCTCCAACCCTCCTAACCACCTTGTAATGCCCATAAAACCGGGGTCAAAGTTTTTCTGTCCCCTTCTACTTATGTGAAGACTCTCTATATGGATGCCAGCGTAGGTAGACCATGTCCTCTACCTCAAACTATCTCTCCACCCTGTGCTTATCAGCATACATCTTTTTCTGATTTTGAGCAACCTGCAAGTTGTTCTTGAGAGCTCGGAGAATCTTCTGGCTCTCTTGAACCCAATCCTTTGCCCTTGGGGCCCCGCTATCTCCAAGCATCATGTCCGAAAAAGAGAGTGCATCATATCCATAGAATGCTCGGAAAGGATACATATCGATCGACATGTGATAAGTGTTGTTGTAGCAAAACTCCCTGAGATGAATCCACTTGACCCACGCTCTCTGCTAACCCGTCACATAGTTGCGTAGGTACCCCTCAGACCAATTATTCACGATCTCTGTTTGCCCATCTGTTTGGGGGTGATAGCTAGTGCTAGGTTGTAATATTCCTAATTAGCACTGCTAATTGGAATATTTCATTTTTGTATAGTTTTGCCGCCTTTAGTTAAATTAATAGGCATTTTGTTCTATATAGCTGCTTGTTGTTTTGCTGTGTATTACTGTTTATTACCCGTTGGGGATATTACATAGGTGTAAGTTCTGTCCCCACCAACCGGAACAAGTCCTTCCAGAAACCCCCATAAACCTGCTATCCTTGTCATTGACAATGGAATTGGGAAGACCATGTAATCAAAAGACCTCCGAAAATAATAACTCAGCCACCTGGGAGGTTGAAGATCTCGATGGGATGGTGAAGAAGTGGGAAAACTTTGTCAATTTTTCAACCACTACATAAATTCAATCTCGTCCCTGCATAGCTGGAAGCCCCATAATAAAATCCATCTATACACTTTGCCACTTCCTTTCTGGAATGGGAAGCGATTGTAGTAGACCAGTGGGATGTGATAGATCCACCTTGTTCCTCTCACAGTCGACACACTCCAACACGTTCCTCAACACATCTCCCTTGAGCCCCCGCCAAGAGAACCTCTCTCTAATAGCACGATATGTCTGGAGGAAGCCTGGGTGTCCTGCTAGGGGGGAATCATGGGCTGCCTGCATAATCCTCTCCTTACGCTGAGATCCTGGCACCAAATAGATCTTTTCTTTGTAGTAGATCACGTCATCCATCACCCAAAATCTGTCATCCTTGTGTGTGCCGTCCATAATCTCGCAAGCATGCATGTCCTTGGAGTACTCAACCAAGAGTTGAGCCTTCCAGTCATGTGTAACGTCCATCAAGGATAGTACTGCGGGGCTCCTAGAGAGGGCATCTGCCACCACGTTATGCTTGCCTTTCACATACTCGATCTCAAAATTGTAAGCCTGGAGCTTACTCATCCATTTTTGTTGTCTCTCCTTCAATGACTGCTACTTTAAGAAAAACCAAAGACTGTTGTGATTAGTCTTCACTTTGAACCGACTGCCCACCAAATATTGCCTGAATTTGGCTAGTGCATGCATCACGACCAACATTGCCTTGTTATACACTGAGTACAACCTCTCATGAGGTAGCAACTTCCTACTCTCGAATGCAATCGATGGCCTCCTTGTGTCAAAACAGCCCCAACTCCCTCACCTGAAGCATCACACTCCAACAGGAAGGGTTGCGTGAAGTCTGTTAAAGCTAAAACAGGGCAGTTGATCATAACCCTCTGAGTCTCTCAAAAGCCTCTTGTGCCACCGGTGTCCACTCAAAAGTTCCCCTCTTCGTCAAATCGGTAAGAGGTGTTGCAAGCTATGAGAACCCTCTCACAAATCTCCTATGGTATGTGCAAATGCCCAGGAACCCCCTCAACTCCGTCACGTTCATGGGTGTGGGCCAATCTAGCATGGTTCTGATCTGCTCCTGGTGTACCTTTACTCTATCCTCCCCAATCACATGCCCAAGGTACAATATCTTTGTTAGTCCATATTCGCATTTGGACACTTTCACATACAATTGTTGCTCCTCAAGTATGTGAAGCACTACCTCCAAATGATGAAGGTACTCCTCCCAAGTCTGGCTATAAATGATTATGTCGTCAAAGAAAAAAAGGACAAAGCACCTCAACTGCCCATGAAACATGTGGTTCATGTATGAATGGAATGTAGCTGGAGCGTCGGTTAGCCCAAAGGGCATCATCGAGAACTCGAACTGACCAAAGTGGCAGTAGAAGGCAGTCTTAGGGATGTGTTTCTCCCTCACCCGGATCTAATGTTATCCCGAACACAGATCTATCTTAGATAAGTACTTTTCTCCTCTAAGATCATCCACCAACTCGTCAATGTGCAGGATGGGGTATCTATTCTTCAGTGTCTTCTTATATAGGGTCCGGTAGTCAATACACATGCATAGTGTCCCATCCTTCTTCTTCACTAGCACCACGGAAGAAGCGAAGGGACTCGAGCTAGGCTTGTTGTGACCCAACCTCAGCAGCTCCTAGATGGCCTTCTTTATCTTGTACCTATAGGACTTTTGGTGCCTATACGGGGTGGTGTTGACTGGATTCACTCCATCCTCTAACTCAATAGTGTGCTCAAATCCACGGTCTGGTGGTCTGCTTGGTGTGATCTCCCCAAAAACCCCTTGGTGCATCTCCAATAAGGCTAGTATGTCTGGATGCGCAGATTGTGCTTGAGCCCTTGTCTCTGAGATCCTCAACTCAATTTCTCACTACACATCTCCATGTCGTAGATCGACCTCCATCCGGTGAGCTGAAACTGTCTGAGGTGGATAAGAGTTCATTCCCCTCAATAATACCAACTTTCCATCTGGCCCCATAAACTCCATCTCGAGCTTCTGCTAGTCAGTGGTGACCCTCCCCAATGCGTACAACCATTGGACCCAACACCATGTTGGTGTCTGGAACATCAACTACAAAAAAGTGATCAGTGAACGAGTAGTTCCCCATTTTCACAGTTAGCCTGGGGATATACTTCGTGTAATGCATGGTCCAGTCTCCTGGTAGCAATAAAGAGAAACCCTCAAATGTCTCTGTCTTGATACTCCTACGCTCCACCATATGAACATCAATAAAGTTGTGGGTGGCCCCACTGTCTACTAGGACTGACACTCGTTGCCCTTGTATTTCCCCCTTGATCCTGAATGTCAAGCAATTCAGCACTCCCCGAAGTGAGAAAGGACTCCCCAGCTGGGGCAAACGGTCCCCTCTAGGTGGTGGTGGTGGTGGCCCTCCTGATGACAGTCCTCCTTCATCTCCCGTCTCATCTGCTATCTCGGCCTCCTCATTTGGCTCACTGTTTGAAAACACCTCGATGAAATGGGCCTTGCCCTTGGTGCACTTATGTCCGGGTGCCCAAGGCTCTTGGCATGTAAAGAACGACCTCTTCCTCCTAAGTTCCATTCGGGTCTCATCATCCAACTTGCCACGTCCTTCGTCCCTTTGTGGTGGCCTAGTTTCTCGATTCCCCTATGTGGCCATGAGTCTGGTGGGAACAAAATCTTGGGTCTTGGGCACTGCATCAATCATATCCTGGGTCCTGGAGATAGCATCCGGAAGTGATGTGGGTTTGTAAGCCCTCACCCAACCACGTAAAAGTTCAACAAGCCCCTCCACAAATAACTTAATCAACCAGGCCTCTGAGATGTCTTTCACCATTACTACCAATGTTTGGAACTCCGTGATGTAAACCTCTATGCTGCCAGCCTGCCTCAGGTGGGCTAACTCCCGAAATGCAACTCCGGGTCTTTCCTCTCAAATATATCTAGCAGCCTCTGGGTGAACTCAGTGTAAATGGTGATATGGATGTGTCCCAATGTGATCAACCCATGACACCACCACTCCTGGGCATCCCCTTGCAAATGAAGGGTAGAAAACCATATAGCATCAGCTTCCCACATGGGGTTTAGGTGGAAATATATGTCTAGCTTCTAGATCCATGCCCTGGCAGAACTCTTTGTTGACCCATCAAAGTTTGGATGTGTAACCTTTCCAGCTAACATCTGCACATCCTAATTGGATGTTCCCCCTCTGTAGTGGCCCCAACCCTTGTGGTACGCCTCTCCTTAAGGTGAATATACTCCCCAAAAGACATCAACCACTTAATTCGGGAATCCAACCCCTCATACTCAACAATACTAGATGCAATTGAGTGGACCAAATCTGCGACCGGGTCTAGCTCCCTCTCTAGTTCAAGTTCATCCACAAAATGAGGCAAAGTGGGACGACCAGCCTACCCACATTGGGGAGTATGTGAAGGTTGATTAGTACAGTTGCCCCCTCCCGCTCTGGAACCCCCATCACCTTGAGGCTCTCCCTCTGGACTTCCACCCATTTGTAGCCCCATCAGCTGCTGCATAATGTCCATCATAAGCTGCCCTTAGCAACTCCTCCAAAACTTGGTTCTGTCCCATTGGCCTGGGTTTTTCATTATCCTCTTGATTGTCCATCCTACCTCTACGGTTCACTACCTCAGTGTCTGAAAATGGATCTAGGTCGTATTCTCTACCTCGACCCTTGCCTCTGTCTCTACCATGGCCTCTCTGGAAGACTACTCCTTGATATCTAGGTGGCATCACCTGCTCTTGTTTCCCACCTTGGCTAAGAACATGCTCTGATACCACTGTAATATTCATAATAGAAATTTATAGTGATAAAAAAAGACATGCCATAATTTTCAACACAAAAATTTATTCAGCCAACACATATATCACAAAATTTTTTCCCCGAACTCCAAACTAGCCAATTTTATTAAATATGAGTTTTGCAGTACCATAGAAGATGGAGAGAGTGCACTTGGACTTGCACAAGGCAAGCTACAAGCCTCAGGTGATCAGTACCAAAGTGCCCAGTTGTGGTAGAAATACTGCTCTCCAGAAAACTACGCTAGCCCTCTGTTTCTACACTACTAGCTGACTTCAGACCCTGATTTTCCCCTTAAAAAAAACTAGAAATTATGCAAAATTAGGGGTGGACTCCTTACCACAAACCCAAAAAACTCATAAATTCCTTTGACCTTCCAAATTTGGCCTCCCACAATTGGCCCTCCTCCAAACTAGAAATTTGCACCTGTAGCTGAGTCTATCAATTCATACTCCCAAAATGCTAGCAATCCCCTCCAAATAAGCCTCCAACCAAAATCCCAACAACCCAAATCCTCAATGCTCCGACCAAGGCTCTCCCCAAATGACCCACACCAATGACTGCGCAGTCCTATATGGGATGATGCAGTCTTTGAGTTCAAAGATTTGTTCTGGGTGTTATACTGCCTCCTCTACTAAAGCCTCACTCCTCTAGGCTAGAAATTGGTTAAGGAACACTGCGGTAACTCCACAAATCTAAGTCCCTGCACCTCTGCTCCTCCAAGGTTGCGTGGTCTCCTCTATTGCATATTGGCTGACCCAGAACTGCGTGAATCCTTGTAGGATGTGTCTCTTCCGGTCTCAAGATAAAAAGGAAGCCTTCCTAGGGTGGCACTCGAGGTCCACCAAAGAAAGGATGAGCTTCACTCCTTGGGAAGCTCTTGTGCTAAACAAATGATGTGGCTCAACTGAACAACCAAAGCAGCAAATGAATTTCGAAATGTCAAAACGGCCCCAAATGTTGCTTTTCTTCTCCTATTTATGCTTGCTGGCTTGGAGTCTCATGTGGGTCCCATCTCTAATTTCGACCTAACTTGGGAAAATCGAATTGCCTTACATGTGGTGCATATTATTTGTGAGTGAGTGGCCCCACATTCCACTAAAATGCTCATCGACCCACTTTTCTGTTTCCTTCACAAAAATTTGCCTTTGACCAAAAATAACAAAATTGTCAAAATTGTTCCTCTTACCTTGGGAAAATAATTAGGAATGGAGGCTTGAACTTTCATGAACATGAGTTGTCCTTGGTGCATGATGTATCCTTAATTTTCTTTGATATCTTGCGTACTAAACACATTTACCATGTTACCTCTTTTAACCTCATGCCTGCCCCACAAGGAGAAGTGGCCATGTTTCGAAGGTACCTCACTGATGGAAAAGGGGCTTTAAATGGGGCAATAAGAGTGCCTTGAATTGGAGCTAATTAATATTGAATTAGAGATCGCAAGAGATTATTTCACTTACTTGGAGGATGTGGGACTCTGCCTTAGGGAGCCCAAATGCATCACAAATAGTGAGACTTCCATGAAGAATGATGGCCATGGCCAAAGAGGTGTGAATACATAGGGATATGGTGGATTTGGGGAACAAAGAGTGCTTTGAGATAGTGGAAAGTGAGAGGAAAAGTACAATAAGCAATCACCTTTACAGGGATACTCAACAATTGCTCCCATAAATCAATAGCTATAGTAGATCCACTTGTTGATGCTCGCATATCACCGTAGGAGATATGAATGTTGTATGATGATTTCTTTCCCATACCCTTCTTTTGTTTTCCTTACCCATCGAATAATGAATGAAATCCTTTCCTTCTAGTCCTAACCTTTCTTTAGTGGCTTGTGGATTGTACTGGCCTCGTAAGGTTTCCATAATTAATATGCTCTACGAAGTTGAGTGATTTTGTGTTTTTGGGGGGGAACATTGTGAGAGAAACCTAGGCCGCATATGTTGAAGGTTTCTCAAAAAATGAATAGCACCCCCACTGCAAGTTATGACAAAATCCATGTGTGAATAAAATGCTCAAATGTTGGGAAGATTCCCCAGGAAGATTGTGCATGCCCAAGAAGAACTACTAGCTGTTGCTGGAGGGAAACTAGAGAAACTGCTCTGTAAAGTGCTAAGAATGAGATGAAACTGGGTGAGAAAGCTCCTTGCAAGAACCCCCAAAAAACCTAGAAATATCTCACGAACCCAAGTTGGAAATTGTCCTAGAGTGAACTTCTCCCTCTATGTGAAAATGCTTGAATCTACTTAACAAAATTTTTCTAGTGCAGAAATATGGTTTACTTCTCCTACTTGTGTTTTTACATTTACAAGTTATTTTCAGAAATATTCAGAAAACAACAAAGTAAACACATTGCAGATCTACACATACATACAGATCAAGTACTGAAGAATTAAGCACACATGACAAAGGACACACGATATTTTTCGGACAAATGTCCCCGGAAAAACCGAATGTGGGAAAACTGGTGTAGCAGCTCTTAGAGGGTTTTATTATTATATAGAATTCTAAATAAAAACAAGGGCAACAGTAGTGGTTGGCCAACAGAGAAATCCCAACAAATTTACCTCTATCTCCGAAGAAAGAAAATATAGTTGATCCAGCTGAGAATGAGGAACCCCATAGGTTCCTACGCAGTCACTGCGTCACCCTTCAGTGTGGCTGCGTCACTTTGTCGGATCTTCTGAATACGAGTGCTTTCTGGCCCACTAAAACCTTAACATTGCAGCCTCTAACTCTGCGTTAGCCCCTCCTGGCCTGCGTCACCCTCCTCGACTGTGTCAACCTCTGCGCTCGTTCTGCATGGGCCTGGTTCGGTCTTCGTCGCCCCCGTTGGGCCTACAGTGCCTCTTCGTCACCCTTCGTGGATTGCGCTAGCTCCCTGGTACGGATATGACTCTCTGCAATTGTATTCTCGGCCTCAGATTCATAAATCCCTTTGCCGATCTACCCCTCGCTGCACTGCAAGCTCACTCGAAAATTCTCAGCAAACTGCACCCCATAATTTCGACTTAGCTCAAGTGCTGCCACTTTGTGTGTGTTCTCCAACTGACCTCAAGCCTTCCTTTAATACTTTTCTCGTTGAACAATCATCAACCATGATCTAATCTCTAATCAATGACTATGATTTGAAAAGACTTGATCCTCATCACTTAGAACATTCTCACCCACATGTTTAAATTAATTCCCTTTAATTATTTAATTTCCCTAAGTTAGACTTAGGGTCTCCATTAAAAATAATTAATTATTGGAATAACTTAGGCTTCGGGTGTAATTTCTCCAAACGATTTCTGGGGCTTGGAGATCTGATGTGTTCTAGCCCCTCCACAAAGTTTCAGAGCTAGAGCACATCCGAGGCTACCCAAAGAATCAACAATCTATTATTACCCTCTTAAGGTGGGACAGTTCATTGCTAACCAGGGGTTGGGATGTGCATGGGTTCCTCAATGATTTCGGGGAACTCATATGGCCCTAGGAACCAGGGTGATGGGCCCATGTGCTATATTAAATGTTGCAACCATCTTTTGCATTTTATAATATTCTTTTTCTTTTGTTTATTTCTTGTGACCATGATATGCATTTAACATTCTTTTAATTGCATCAACCTCTGGGGAAACATTTCCAGGCTCGACCAGACATGTGGACTAAGGGGTGTACTAGTGCCTTGTGGACCCAGAGAACGAATATGATGAAATAGGGGTTATAATGTGCAGAGGGGAATGAAAAATATAGATGGGGAAAACATGACCGTGCTACCAAATGTTAAGAAATCTAGGGCATAGAGATTAATTGATTTCTCTTTCATTAGTAATTTCTTATGATTACTTTTTACTTCTTTAGATTAGGATCTCCTTTTAATTAAGTTATTTTTGTTCTTCTTCATCAAACAACTACCAATGTATAAACCATAAAGAGACAAGAGACACAAAATATAGGCTATCAGCCAGGGCCAAAACCTCTCACTCTTTTAGAGGAAAACCCGAACAAATTCATCTTCTTATAGAGATTCCAATTGATGAATATCAAGACCATTGACCTAGTTGCCACTCCAAGACCAGGACACCAAGCCTTCTTCCTCTTCTTTGAGTCAACAATAGTCAAACCCTTTGCTGCTTGTTACTTTCTCTGCCTCCTTGGTGCAATTTGTAGGCCTTCAACTTCGAATTTCTTGGCCTTCTTACTACAATTTTATAGGTCTATTTCTTAACCTCCTTACTGAAAATTTATAGGTCTGCAATTTTGCACTAGTGGAGATATTTTTAGCCCAAAATAATCTTGTCTTCTAGTCCCTCCTTCAGTTGGGGAGAGGTTTCCTTGATGAGACTTCACACTTCTCTAACCGTACTTCTCTAACTGCAGACCCCTGTACCTCACACTTCTCTAGTCGCAGACCCATGTACCTCGCACTTCTCTAACTGCAGAACCTTGTATCTCGCACTTCTCTGAATTTTCTGTGTTCAGAGATTAGGCCATGCTACCTATTTATAGTGGATGAAGTCTCATAATTAGCTGACATGACTTCTGGTGAACCGATGTGTCCGTTTTATGAAGATATTATTATTTCTTTGAAGCCAACCTGTAGGAGGATGCTTGTGCTTGTCTTGGAGGGTTGTTTGACACTTCTATTGACCGCTATACAAGTGTATCATGCCCAAGAAGGGTTTTTCATACATGACATTGACTAAATTTGAATTTTATGACTAGATGAATGAATCATAAAGGCTCACAATGGGAGCCATTACTAAAACAAAATTCCTTGCCCATGAAACCCATGAGACAAGTATTGCAATAATTTTATTTTTCTTTCTTTTCATCAATTACATAAAATTACAATTACACATGTCATTATGAAGATCAAACCTAGTTACTTTTCAACACCAAAATCAGGGTTTCCCAAGTAGTGCCCTTCCTAAAGCCATAGGCCAATAGGGGAGATCCCACAAGACTAGGATTGAGGATTAACCCTCCTTATTTTATGTGAGGAAACATTAATACAGGAAAAGCCCTTCCTTTCTTCCAAGTCACTCAATAATCCATAGGATGCCCAACAAAAAAAAAAACATAAGCACTTGATTGCACAATTAAAAACATACTTTTCGGGTTGGATAGCCCACCTTCAAACATATGTTATAGAAATATGGGTGGGAGGACATATGACCGATGCAGGGAGAGAAGATCAAATGGAACAATGTATCAGCTACACTGGTTGCTGTCAGGGGCTACTAGCTATTGGTTGAAGAGAGATCTAGGAGAAATTTTCCTCCTATGGACTCACCCACTTTTGGTGGGTAACATGATTTTTTGGCGCTGAGATTAGCACATTCACATATTTTGCGTGTTTCAACAAGCTCCTACATCATCAAACTACCATCAAATACATCTATGGATCTTCTAATTACGCAATATCCCAATAGGGAAGGAAAATGAAGCGACAATACAAGCATACGACAATATAGGAAATGCCGGAAATAGAACATAAAGCAAATACACATAAAAATGTCGGAAATGCTAAGCCATTTTATTAATCTGAGAATATAATGAGATACAATGGATAATCAGAATAAATGCACCTATCCTTGCTCAAGGCAAGTGAAGAACCCTCTCAGAAAAATAGGAAATGGCTGCTACAAGAAACTGCATCCCAGCTGCTGGAAAAAACTGCCGTAAACTGCTGCTGCTGGAATGAACTGAAGCTAGGGGCTGATCCCCTTGCCAGAATGAGCTGAAAATCGGCAGACCACCTGAACTCACCACCCCGGACAAAACCCAAAAACCATATACAAAATGGACCACCTCCGAAAATCACCCCAGAAACCCTCCTCCTAGAAAAACGCTGTCCCTCAAGGACCAGCGCAGACACCAACTGAAATAGACTGAAATGGGGCCACAACTGCTCAGGAAACTCACCAAATGATAAACGCTGAACCTCCACACCGGAATAGGCCTGAATCTCCTGCAGAACTGCCCAGGCTGGCTCAACTCAGCCGTCCTCCCTCCAGAGTGGCATGATGCAATGAAGCTCGGCTCCTCGACAAAAGCTGGAAACAAAACACACCTGGAAATCTCACTAAAAATGAAAAAACCTGACGAGTTCAGCCCTCACAGAATCCGTAGGTGAGATCTCAGAGCAGATTTGCATTGGTCACTATGATCTTGGAACCGACTGACTAGTGCTAGTAAAGCCAGTCGGCTCAATATCATCAACTCATGTGTGTGCCCCAAATGAGGCTCCTCCTGCACCTGCTTATTGGTTTCCCTCCAAAACCAATGTCCTCTCTCTCATTGGCTCCTCCACGTGGTGTGTGGCCCCCCTTGGCTCCCCCCTTAAGTTACAACGTTGCATCTACTAGGGAAACACTTTATTTTATTTAAGTGAGTTAGATCCCTTTTCTCACTTTTATTTATTAATAAACTATAGTCGGCAAAACTATACAAAAATCAAATATTCCAATTAGCGGTGCTAATTAGGAATATTACAGTCTCCCCCAGCAAAACGTTGCTTGTCCTCAAGCAACTAAGTGATGGATGTTGCAATGTCTCCTCGCTCTCCCAAGTGGCATCCTCATCCGGCAAAAATTGCTTGTCCTCAAGCAACGCTTGAACAAGCCTACTCTCTAGCTGATGCTCCCTACCGATACTGCAAAATGTGCTTGGGTCCCACTGAAACCTCTCTGACCTCTGCATCCCCTGATACGAAGGGATATCTCAATGCCAGGATCCCAAAGTGACCTCTCACAGTACCAGTCAACCAATAATCCCCCCGGATCCCATCGCCACCATGGCCAATAATCGCCCAAGTCCCACGGCTCGGACTGTGCACTGCCTCTGGCTGTGACTAATGCTCTAAGAGGTGGAGACCACCAATAAGCATCAATGCTCCTGGGCTCCTGCTGCGTTGTACCTGTAGCTGCATATGCTACCCCTCCAACTGCATACCAACTCATCACCTCTCTCCAATCCAAGTCATGACTCAATCCCATGCTGATCCTGCTCTCCTGAAATTGGGAAGGAGTCCTGAAGTAACGACAACTGGTGCCCTCCTGCTGACTGGGATTTGTAACATCTACTATGTCCAAGGGCCCCTGCTCCACTGTGCTCCCTACGAAGAATACCGTACCATCAAGAGGGTACCAACTCATGATCTCCCGCCAGTCCATCTTGGAGGAAGCATCTGATGTAGCAACAACAACTGCATGTGGAACATGCCTGGAAGGTTGCCGCCAACCCGTAATCATCTCCCCCTGCCAAACTATCACATCTACCTCCAACATCTCCAGAGGATATGGATCTGTAGTTGCTGTCACGGTACTCGGTGTCTGTGCATCTGACTGCTCCACCTCAAAGGATGACCCCAATGCTAGCCACATATCCATCATAGGCTCAATGTGGGCACCCATATGGACCTCACCCAAGGGAATGTCATGCCTGATGTCCATAGTATCCTCCTCTGCTGACTCAGGCTCCCTCATGTGTTGCTCTAGCTGAAGCGTCACAAGTGACTCATCACCCAGAGTATCTCCTATACAGTCCCCTCACTGCTCACCCTGCACACTGTAATACGGCTGCAATCTACTGTCATCATACCTGCATCACTGCTCTTGCTCCACAGAAGCAACCTCAACTGATCCTATGGACTCATATGAAAGAGAGTCCTCACCCTGGCATACAGAAGGAATGCCCTCCTGTTCTACCTCCACCACCTCATCTGCAGTGAATATGCCATCCACCCTCTTGATGAAGTGTCGATACAATGTCTGGAGTCTAGATGCATGCTGGAATGCTATCTCTACTGAACCCAGTATCCTCTGCTCATGCATGATCTCAACATGTCCTGAGGGAAGAATGATGCATGTCTCCCTCATGACCCGCTCCCTGGGTGTAGGCTCAGCAATGACCGATGTGCCACCCCTGTAGAGGATCATCTCATCCCTCGACCTGTGGCTGTCAACTAGTAAACCAACCCAGTGCCACTGCTGAGAGGTCTCTCGTCTAGTGTGCTGAGTGCCATCCAAACATCTTGGGTGTGCCTCGCATGCCCCGCTGCTCATGCCCAAAGTGCCAAAGGACAACAATAAAATCGGCTGTGCCTGTGAGTGATGTAGAAGAGTGTCGGATGTGTGAGTCCCCACAGATACCATCAAGTATCGCTCCTCTGTCTCCTCATCGATCCTGGGTGAAATACCCCCAAAGGTAAGCCCAGTGTCCCTGTCTGTGAGTCTCCCAGGATGCAATACTCTAAGACCCTGCTGTGCCGCGCCGTACGCCCTCGCAAGCCACCGGTCATCCATGTACTCCTCAACATGCCACTGCACACTAAGGCATACCCCTGAATACTGCTGGATACCCCATGCTACTGCTATACCACCCTGTACCGTCTCGTGCCCTGACTGTGTCCAAGAATCTGTCACTCCCCGCGTGCTCTCAATGTGATGTAGGGCACTCCTACTCCACAATGCAGTCCCACACACTACGGTACACCACCATGTAGCTCCATGTCCACCAGTAGTCCACTGGTCACTGCTAGAGGCTCCCACACATCCATGGATGTGATGTCCTAGAGTTGTGCCTCTACATATCGGACTACCACCAATCGGTATCGTCATGTCCACCGTCGCATCACTATACCCGCCGACAAATGGATCATCACTGCAAATCCTCCTCGAGGGGTCCGAGAAGTGAATCTCCCTATGGGTCAGTAGTGTTACCACCACTGCTCGACTTCGCTGCGTCCTCTGTGCCCCACACAAAGGTGAAGAATCCTTGGCCCCATACAAGGTGCCATCTGGTGGCCTGCCAATGCCACCTCCTCCGACAAGCTCCTGCCAAGGTGTGCTGACCACCCCGTGATCCCGTGTATGAATGTCATGCCAAGACAACCTAGGGAGTCTGCCCATAAACTGGTTGGCCACTAGAGCTGACCGAAACTGCACATGCTCTACTGCTAGGCCAACTGTACTCTCCAAGACATAGTCAGCCGACCTGACTGGGAAACGATAGGTGATCCCACCTGGATCCCAATGCCAATCTGGGGTTCCTGTAATCCCCATGCATAGAAACTCCTGCTGAGCTACACTCGGATCCATCACCATCTCCATAGCCCGCTCTACCGAGTACCAACTCAGAATCTCTCGCCATCCAACCTCAACATGTGGATGTTGTACCCTGTGCAACTCTGATCGTCTCATACCGCTATCCAAGTCAACATATGAGATCTGACTAGGTGGCTCCGCCTCTCTCTCTCCAACAAGAAGAGATGACCCAACAACACTGCTAGTCCCATCCATGCATGCCTGAAGGGGAATGATCTGACACTCCAACGTGCCCTCTGATTGTACCATCAGGGAATCTAGTCGTTCTCCAATGCGGACCAACTTGGCCCGCCGACTTGGCACAAGTCACTCTCATACCCTCCAGCTCCTGGTCCTGCAACAAAATGGCCTCCCGTACTGACGTGGCCTTCTCTCTCAAAACTCGAAGGTCCGCCCGAAGCCGATGATACCGCTGTCTGTGACCATCATCCAATACCTCTGTACCTGCTAGTGCCTCATCAAAGGTGGATATATGTCCTGGCATCTCACCCATCTGCTGTGTGTGGTTGTCACCCAAAAACTCGGACACGACTCCGGTCATCACCTCGATGGATGGATCTACTGGGGGCTCACCACCTTCACTACCATCGGCAGAGCCTGGCCAAGAGGTCTCATTGAAAGTGAATCTGTGTCACATAGGTGTAACCTGGACTCACGTCCTTGTGCCCTCATCCTCCAAGTGCGAGGTAACCATTTGGTTTCCCTCTCTAGATACTCGATCAGTACGGAAAGAGTATCCAACTTGTCCACCCAAGCTTTTTCGAGCGCTGGATGACGATCTGTTAGGCTCACATGAATGGAATGCGGCCTTCCCACTTTGTCTTGACATAAGCCCCATCATGTGAGCGCTTTGTTTCTACGAAAGTTGTGAGGTCTACTATCTGTTTGGAGCTGAACACTGAAATCTCTAAATGAGTTCAGATCTTCCCCGATCGGCAAGCCCCATACCCGGTACTCACTGCCAATGTAGCGTCCATACGATGGAGCACTAGGATGACACATTTGTGCTCTGCCCTATCAACGATTGTGAGAAAAGTGGGCATGGTAGGACGTGTGGGTGTATGTGATGCCATATGCTGAGTGGCATCATGCTCCGGCAAATGGTGGGATGTTCCTGATCCCTCACCAATCTGAAAACCCCTCGGGGTTTCCCACTGCCTAACCTCTAGCGCAGTGAGTCTCTGTGACACATCCCGCATGTGTTGGAGGAGCGCCTCTCTAAATCTCCTCTCATCATCATCACCTGCCATCGACTCTTTCTGCTATGTGTCTACAGGCTCCTTAGAAACTGCACGGCTGCTGCAAAACCATACTGCTGCTTAACTTCGACCTCCGATTTACCCACTGAAAACTACTCAGAAAATTCCAGGAATTTGGGAAGGTGATCCTTGCCCAAAACCCAGAAAAACCCAGAAGACGTTTCTTCTAATTCCAACCTTCAAAATTTGACCCTTTATATTTTGGCCCTTTTTCCAATTTCGTTTTTGGTACTGCAACTGCTATTGCTCTCCAAAATTCCAGCAAACCCCTGTATGATCTCTTTCCCAATGTCATAGACCACAGCCTGAGCCAGAATTATGCTTTGATACCACTGTAATATCCCCAATAGGAAATAGACAGCAATACAAGCATACGACAATGTAGAAAATCCCGGAAATAGAACATAAAACAAATACACATAAAAATGCCGGAAATGCTAAGCCATTTTATTAATCTGAGAATATAATGAGATACAATGGATAATCAGAATAAATGCACCTATCCTTGCTCAAGGCAAGTGAAGAACCCTCTCAGAAAAACAGGAAATGGCTGCTACAAGAAACTGCATCCCAGCTGCTGGAAGAAACTGCCGTAAACTGCTGCTGCTGGAATGAATTGAAGCTAGGGGCTGATCCCCTTGCCAGAATGAGCTGAAAATCGGCAGACCACCTGAACTCGCCACCCCGGACAAAACCCATAAACCATATACAAAATGGACCACCTCCGAAAATCACCCCAGAAACCCTCCTCCTAGAAAAACGCTGTCCCTCCAGAACCAACGTAGACACCAACTGAAATAGACTGAAATGGGCCACAACTCCTCAGGAAACTCACCAAATGATAAACGCTAAACCTCCACACCGGAATAGGCCTGAATCTCCTGCAGAAATCTCTACCACTGAACAGCTCCAACTCAAACTGCGTCCTCCCTCCAAGGACTGCGCAGTCACCCAATGAAGCTCAGCTCCTCAGCAAAACTCCCAACAAAACACCTACAAATCTCCTGCTAAAGACTGAAGAAAAACCTTGCCCGAGCAGGCACTCGAAGTCCCCCGGGGCCAAGGGTGAGATCTCCGACCGGAGACACTCAGTCGCACTAAACAGTGCTGCAGACCGACTAAACAGCCAGCGTGCTCAAGTAGACAGAATTCTAGCTCAATATCATCAACAATATCAATAATGCCCCAAATGAGGAGGCTCCTCCCCCTTTTATAGCATTGGTTTCCCTCCAAAACCAACATCCTCTCTCTCATTGGCTCCTCCACGTGGTGTGTGGCCCATAGCTTGTAAATTCTGACATTGCATCTATAGGAAAACTTTTTGTTTATTTAAGTGAGTTAGACCCCTTTTCTCACTTTTATTTATTAATAAACTATAGTCGGCAAAACTATACAAAAATCAAATATTCCAATTAAGCGGTGCTAATTAGGAATATTACAAATTCTTTTTTCTTTCCTTTCAATTTTCATTTATCTTTTTGATATTTACTTGTTCTATTGTTGGCTTTGTATTACACTTCTTAAAACCCTCCCTTTAAATGAAAATTCCTTATATATACAAGAAGAGACCCTAGGGCTAATGGAAGGTACAAGATAAACCCTAGGGATAATGGAAGAGTGATACCTAGTGTAACCTTTGTATCTTCTTTACACATTGTAGGTGAATTGTTCTCTGACACGGGGAAATACATATAAGAAACTAAGTCTAATGAATGATAATAATTTCAAAGTGTTTTAGACTTAGGATTAATATGATTTCTGATATTTCATGATCTATATTCCAGATTTATGCAAATAGAAAATAAAAGCATGGGATTTTTTTATTTTTGAGAGTGGTTGAAAGGAAACAATAATGTTTAAATTAGAATTATGACTCTGCAGTGGAAAAGTCAGATTTGGAGGGCTATTTGTTTAAGAATGATTGGTACCAACAAAGTTGCAAATTGCATATTGTATGTAACCCTATCTTGTCAATAATTGATGCAAAAAAATTCTTTGAAAGGGTCCTTTACTGCAAAATTTTCTGGCCTAGTGCAAATCCTCACTATGAAGATCTAGGCCTCGTGGCAACAAGAGATTGGCCACCACTGTCAGCTCAACAACCTTTCTCCAGCTATATAGTGGTATATTGCACCACAAGTAAGAATTCCCTATATGTGGATCACCTAGACTATATTCAACAAGGAAGGTTGAAATGATGTGGCATGCTTTTGTAGTAATGAGTCTATAATCAAAATGTAATCGATCAAATCATATATAAACATAAAAGGAAAGAAACTCATTGGTTTATTTTTTATTTTTAATGGTTATATTTTTCTATATATTATTTTATGTATATATTTTTCTATTCATAAGGCTTTTTGGATAATAAAAATTAAGGAAAATTGCATAATTTAGTAAAAAGAGATGGTTGTTTAATGGAATAAGGAGTTTGCCTTATTTCCACTAGGGCTATGGGGTCAAATTGATGCCCCTTTTGAGTTCGTTGATCAATTCTTGTGGATTATGGCCGAAGGTGGAACCCTAGAAGTTAAAAAAGCTTGCACCTAATCAAGAACAAGTTTTGAAACCAAGCCCTACTAGAAAGGATTATACTTAGGGAAAATCCTTCAACAAATAGCTTAACTGTGATGCAAAATAAAGTGAAGCCCTTAGTGAGGAGCAGTAGGTCATGGCTCGACAAGAAGAAACAAACTCTACCTTACACCAACAAGAAAGATGTGCGAGTAAAACCCTAGACATCCCTCAACAAGTGACAAAGATTCCTTTCAAATGGATTCATCTAGTTAGTTTTTGTAGTATTCTTTAGTTATCCACAAATCACTTTAAGAAATAAGTGAAATAAAAAAAGAAAGATAATTCATGATGAAAACCAAAGGTATCATGAAAATGTTTCACATTATTGAAAAACGATATCAACAATTCACTATGATTTGCAAAGGAGTGAGATTTCTCTATTTATATATTAGGATCTCAACATCTTTCCTCCTTTTCCTTGAAAAAACAAGTGAATTTTCATGCAGTATATGCTTGATGATTAAGTCAAACGACAAGTTATTTCATTACATTACGTAAATCTCAAAATAGGGGAGACATCCCACGATTTAGAGGTTTGATTTGACCAAAGGAGTTCTGAATTGATAAAAGGTTACAACGTTCCATCAAGAAATAACCTGACATTCCTTGAAAAATTAACTTCAGTGCTTAGGAAGTAAAAAATTCCACTTTGTTTGCACAATGTTGCTTGACGTTGGCCTTTCCAATGGTTAGTATAATGTTGATGACCTCCCTTTGCTTGGTGCAAAGATGATTCAAACCATGCTTTTAGGCTCCTTGCTTGATTTTGGCTGGAAATTTCCCTTGGATTGCCTAGAGACCTAAAATGGTCTTCTGTTTTTCATCAACATTCCTCCAAATTGACCTTTACATGATCCAATGTGTAGAAAGTGTGGACGACACTCCTTCTCTAGGTCCATTTTCCTACTTTTTGCTTGGTTTAAGGCTTGGAATTTCCTCAACATGAGTTGTCCTTGATCCATGATGTATCCTTGAATTGCCTTGACATCTTTCTTACTCAACGTATGTGCCATGTTACCTCTTTTATTCTCATGCTTGAGCCAAAAGGAGAAGTTTCCTCGTTTTGAAGGTACCTCAAAGGTGCAAATGGGACATTAAAGGGGGCGTTAACAATGCCTTGACTTGCAGCTGAGTATTCTTGACTTGGAAGTCGCAAGAGATCTTTTCACCGCCTTGAAGGAATGGGTTACTGCATTAGGAAGCCCAGATGCATCACAAACTATGAGACTTCCATGAAGAATGATGGTCATGGCCAAAACGGTGTGCATACATATGGATATGGTTGATTTGGGGAACGAAAAGTGCATTGAGATAATGGGAAAGTGAGGGGAAAAGTACAATAAGCGATCACATTTATAGGGATACTAAACAAGTGCTCCCATAAATCATTAGTCATAGTAGATCCACCTCCTGATGCTCGCGTATCACCATAGGAGATAGGAATGTTAAAATGATACTTTATTTCCCATACTATTCTTCTCTTTTCCTTACCCATCGAATGCTGAATGAAATCCTTTCCTTCTAGTACTAACTTTCTCTAGTGGCTTGTGGATTATACTAGCCTCATAGGGTTTCCATAATTAATATGGTCTACCAAGTTGAGTGACACTTTGTTTTTGGGAGGGACCATTGTGAGATAAACCGAGGGCTTATATGTTGAGGGTTTCTAAAAAAAATTAATAGCACCACCATTCATTCTTTTACTAATGAACCCTTTCTCCTATATCCTCTTTATCTGTTTCCTTTGCTTGCCCCTTTTCTAGGCCATATCACCACCAATGGGTCTCTCTAGTTCGTCTTCTCAGGTAGGGCCCGACTTGAGATTGCTTCTCCCTAGATGGGACCAATCACCATGTGTCTCCTTTGCCTATTAGCGACTTTGGTCTTGGTTGTCGCATCCTATAGACTACAGCTATGGGATCACATCTCCAACCATTTCTCCAATGCTTGCTTCCACTCGTCTATTTCATTCCCAGTTCAACACTAGGATTGTCAACTTTTTCTTCTTTCCTTCACTATTTGTGCTCCGAAGTTGTCAATTCTCACCTATTTCATATTCTATCTCAACTAGTGTGCCACCTCTTAATTCTTGGCTTCCGTTGTTCATCTCTATTGTTTTCCCCTCTTGCATATTTGGTTCAGTTTTTTGGTCATGGCTTCAATAACTTTGATCTATCTTTCCTCCACTAGTTCATCCCACATTTTTCCACCTCTCCTTCCTTCTCCTCTTCTCACCTTCACTCACTTCTCAACCTCATTGAGGTTTGCTATTATTATCGCCTCCTTGTATGTTCCAAGCCATTTACTTTTATGTTTTATGCTATGTTACCACAATCTAGCAAGCCTTAAGGAGGGAAAGCATATGGGTCAAAGAGCTAAACCAAGTTATAACAATGGGACAATGTCCCACTGTCACCACAACCAGTGTCCCCTGCTCTTTATGGACTTTCACCAATGGGAGGAGTCCCGATAGATAAACAATCATCTTTAATTGATGTTCTAGGGTTTGAGGTAGTAGGTGATGAGGTAGTAGGACTTCTTAAGAGAAGCTTGATGTGATAATATGGCACTTGAAAAGGGATTTCGCTCCCTATAATAGACCTAGAAGAAAATTGCACGAGACCTAGGGTTTTATGAATTATCGTGGTTAAAGTTACTCTCGAGATCAAGGCAATGAGAAGAAAGGGCTTCTTATGATTTATTTTAATGAATACTAAGCTCATACAACCCTCGAAGAAGTCCCCAAGTCAAGGAAATTCAAACTAGGGTTTCCCTTCTAGGGCACACCTCGGGCTAGAGTTTTTATGGATGAAAACACAAGGGATGTTTGTCAAACTTTGAGGTCTTGTAGCTAAAATCCTAAGCTCGAAGTCTAAGATCTCGGAATCCACCCTTTCACTCTTTAGAGAATATCACTCTATGCCCTAATCTAGCCATCCAAGAAGAGGGGACCGAAAATTTGGGAGAAGAAAATATGGAGAAAGAAGGATTTGATCAGGAAATGGCTTGGATTAGTGCCTTCTCCTTTGGGCTTATGGAGTCCTAGATGCTTCAGATTTTCCATAATCGTCTTTAAGGAGGTCAAGAATTGATGGCCTAGCTACCAACCCTCAACAACTACCCACTCAAAATTTATGGAGTTTTATGGAGGAAAAACGAAATTTCATCCACTGGGAACATTGATCACATGTCATTCTATGAGTAACATGTGCAATTAGCTTTCAAAATAAATCTTCAACAATTAGGGCACAATATAACATTAATCTAGTTGCAACCATTCCATACATTAGACATTTTTCAAGAATGAAATGTCAACAAGAGGCACTTACAAAATGACAATATGATATATCCACGATATGCTTTTAACATTATTTTAACTACATGAACCTCTGGGGCAACATTTCCAGGCCTGACCAGACATAGGGACCAAGGGGTGTGCCAGTGTGTGAGAACGAATATGATGAAATAGGGGTTGTAATGTGCAGAGGGGAATGAAAAATAAAGATGGGAAAAACTTGTAGTGCATTGATACCAAATGTTAAGAAATCTAGGGCATAGAGATTAAGTGATTTCTCTTCTATTAGTAACTGCTTAAGAGTACTTTTTACTTCTTTAGATTAGGATCTCCTTTTACTTAGGTTATTTTTGTTCTTCTTCATCAAACAACTACCAATGTATAAACCATAAAGAGACAAGAGACACAAAATATAGGCTATTAGCCAGGGCTAAAACCTCTCACTCTTTTAGAGGAAAACCCGAACAAATTCCTCTTCTTATAGAGATTCCAATTGATGAATACCAAGACCAAGTGTTGAATTATGGTAGCACTTAGGATGTTCTCTAGCCTTGTTATTTTGTATATAGGCTAAGACACATGTATTCCATAAAACCTAGGAAATGGTTTTGGAAAATTCCACTTGAAGATGGTTTAATTAAAATAATTAATCGTTTTTTAATGTTTTTCTAAGTCTAAACTTAGGGAAACTGATTAATTAAAGGGTATTAATTAAACTAAGTGTGAATCTTCTAGATAAAGTCATGGATCACCTCCAAGTTAATCTTAGCCCTTGATTATGTTTTAATCTTGGCCGTTGAAGGGTCAACGGAAGAATATAAGAAGAAGGGTGAGGGGCCTATGGAAAAGACATTGAGCACATCGAGCATTTGGCATTTTCGAGTTTGTGTGAGGAGACATAGCTTTTGATCAGAATCGAATCACTAGTGCAAAGGTTGCATAAGTGATGTTGATTTAGTGATTAGTTTCGAGATGAAAGTGATAGTAGCGATCGGGAGGACAGGAGTGCATTGGAAGAAGAGAAAAGTCTCTTTGAGAAGACAACGAGTCACCTGGAGACGTGACGCGGTTCTGAAAAAGAACTCAGCGATGATGCAATGTTTCTTTGATTCGGTGGGAATGGTAGAGCTGGGGTTTCTAAGCCAGGAGGGCCAAAATCCAGTTTCGGATCAGACTAAGATCAATTATTGAGCAGGAGTGATGCAGTTCCAGAGCTTGCCCACGTAGGCTTACATAGTTCTAGCATAGGCATCACGCAGAAGCAGAGAGGGGCTTCACCAGTGTTGTTCAGACGGGGATTTGTAGAGTGAGGTATATCTCACGAGTATATTGGTTGTCTAGATTTGTCTGAAGGGTTTGCCGGATGTTGGCACCCTAGTTGTATTCAAGATTCTGTTGCTTAATAATATAGATCCTTAGATTTGCTGCACCGGTTTTCCCAAGTTGGATTTTTCCTAGGACTTAGTCCAAAAATAATTGTGTCAATGTGGTTGTTTTTCATTATATTTTGTTCAGATTGTTTCAGCACTTAGATTTATTCCGCAACATTATTTGTGTAGACTGCTTCAGTAATTACTTTGGTATTTCAATGTAATGAAATAATTATCAAAATAATAGGAGAAGTAATTTAGATTTGTTGCAGCAGGAATCCAGATTTAGGATTTTTCACATGGTATTAGAGCTTATTCAAGCTGAAGTGCAGCAGAAACAAGAGAACGGATTAATGTTGTAGAGTCGGGATTTCGTGGCGCGGCGGACCACCTCCCATAAAGTGCGCTTTCCCAGGCCGGGAGTGCATTGAATGAAGGAAACCTCCCGGGCTCCCTCTGAGAGAGTTGACAGAGGGGTAAGCTTTTTCAGTTGCAGAAAAGGCAGCGTAGAAGAGCAGCGTAGCTGAACGACGCAATTACTGCACATCAGTAAGAGCTGGTGCATAAGCATCAGTAAATTCTGAAAAACACAGTTGGGTATTTCTTGATCTCAGAGGGTTTCTTACTTGAAGAAACTCAGTTTTTCCCGTACAACAGCAGAAGAAGTGACTTACTCCAATTGAGGAGATGGCCAGCAACAAATTGCGTGACCAAGCTAGATTGGAGGGTGCCTCCAACTATGTTATCTGGAAATCAAGGATAGAATTTCTCCTTGATGAACACGATCTGAAAGCCCTCATAGACAACGCAGTTGCAAAACCTCTTGATGCAGCGCACTTGAGGCAGTTCAAGAAGAATATGGCTAGAGCCAAGAGATTGATCCTAGATGGAGTGAAGAATCACATTGTACCTCACATAGCAGCCAAAAACACTACTAGAGAAATGTGGGTAGGGCTAGAAAAGTTGTCCCAAGGATCTTCCGAGCAGCGGAAGATGTACCTTGAAGAGAAGATGCAGAATATCAGGATGAAGAAGGGAGAGTGTTTTGACTCCTTGTCTCGAATTCAGGGGAACCGAGATCAACTGCTGCAATAGGATCTGCTCCTAAAGACTCAGAGCTAGTAAGGCTCACACTGAACTTTGTTTCAGAAGATTATCAAGTCTTCGTCAAAAGTATATTGGGCAAAGAAAGGCTTCCAAGATGGGAAGCAATGTGGGCAGCATTACAGCAAGAGGAGCTGAGGAGAAATCTCCTAAAAATCCACTTGGAGGATGGCAGTAGCAATTCAAAGGTCAAGGAGGAAGAAGATAACACTGCCCTTGCATCAAAAGGGTAACAGAAGCAGAAGAAGAAAGATCTATCCAAGATCAAGTGCTTCCGGTGTGGAGAAATGGGGCATTATGTCACACAAAGTCCTCTTTAAGAAAAAGGATAAAGAGGAGAAGGAAGATCCACATGCAGGAGCTGCCAAGATTGAGGCAGAGAGAGATTGTGCTATGTTAGCTCATATTCCAAAAGGAGAAAAGTGGGCTGATTTGGATTTGTAAATCCAGAATCTACAAGGAGGCAGGATCCTTGAGTATTTTCGAAACTCTTGGATCACATGTGAGCTATGAAAGCCTAAAGACAGTAGCAGGATGGACAGTTGCAGCAGAAGATGATGAGAAGGTGCAAAGGGTTGTTCTAGAGGCTAGAGCCCGATCAATGCAGAGAGGGAAGCGAAGCAATGGGCAGTCAAGAAGTAGTAGAGCTAGTGCGTAAACTAGCAAAGTAGCTGGCCTTATTTTTCGGTTGCAGATCTACTTATCCGTTAATTTCGAATGTTTTTCTCAAGGTGTTAACAAAGAGTTAGGGCAGCAGCAACCGCAGTAGATGAGCAACAAGTAAAGGCACAGAGGTAGCGCAAAGGCATAATAGTGCTCACGCAGTGCAGTAGCATGGTTGCAGAATTTAGAGGGAATTGCAGTACAGTGGCAGTTGGCAGCAGTATGCAGAGTCAGCAGCAGTACAGTTGTAGTACTTTTTTGTGTAGTGTTGGTGAGCAGCATCAATAGCACAACAGAGATGTTCCAGAAGTCAGATCAGCAGCACATTGAGGTGTTTTGCTAGAGCACTTTCCTCGCTAAGAGGGAGTGTTGATTTATGGTAGCATCGGATGTGCTCTAGCCTTGTAATTTTGTATATAGGCTAAGACACATGTATTCCATAAAACCCAGAAATGGTTTTGGAAAATTCCACTTAGATATGATTTAATTAAATTAATTAATCATTTATAATGTTTTCCTAAGTCTAAACTTAGGGAATTTGATTAATTAAAGTGTATTAATTAAATCAAGTGTGAATCTTCTAGATAAAGTCATGGATCACCTCCAAGTTAATCTTAGCTCTTGATTATGTTTTAATCTTGGCCGTTGAAGAGTCAATGTAAGATTATAAGAAGAGTGTGAGGTGCGAATGGAAAAAACACTTGACACTTGAGCCATTGGGCATTTTCGAGTTTGTGTGAGGAGACACAGCTTTTGATCAAGGATCAAATCACTAGGGCAGGGTTTGCTAAGTGATGTTGATTCAATGACCAGTTTCAAAGAGGGGCAGAAGCAGTAACTGCTCAGGAGGACAAGGACTGCATTTCAGAGAAAGATAGCAGAGACGTCGTGAGAGACAACGCAGTCACCTGGAGAGGTGACGCAGTTCCTGACGGAACTCACGCAGAAGTGATGCAGTGTTTCTTTGATTGAGTTCGGAGATAGCTGGGAGTTGGGGTTTCTGAGCCAGGAGGGCCAAAATCCAGTTCCGGATTAGACTAAGATCAGCTATTGAGCAGGGGTGACACAGTTCCAGAGCTTTCCCACACAGGCTTACACAGTTCTAGTGTAGGCATCACGCAGAGGCAGAGAGGGGCTTCAATAGCGTTGTTCAGATCAGCCGGGGATTTGCAGAGCGAGGTATATCTCACGAGTATATTTGCTGTCTATATTTCTCTGAAGGGTTTGCCGGATGTTGGCACCCTATTTGTACTCAAGATACTGTTGCTTAATAATATAAAACCCTCAAATCTGCTGCACCGATTTTCCCGAGTTGGGTTTTTCTGGGGACTTAGTCCAAAAATAACTGTGTCAAATGTGGTTGTTTTTCATTGCATTTTGTTCAAATTGTTTCAGCACTTATATTTATTTCGCAACATTATTTGTGTAGACTGCTTCAGTAATTACTGCGGTATTTCAATCTAACGAAATAATTATCAAAATAATAGAAGTAATTCAGATTTGTTGCAGTAGGAATCTAGATCTAGGATTTTTCACACCAAGACCATTGACCTAACTTCCACTCCAAGACTAGGACACCAAGCCTTGTTCCTCTTCCTTGAGTCAACAATAGTCAAACCCTTTTCTTGCTGTTACTTTCTCTGCCTCCTTGATGCAATTTATAGGCCTTCAACTTCGACTTTCTCGGCCTTCTTACTGCAATTTTATAGGTCTCTTTCTCGACCTCATTACTACAAATTTATAGGTCTGCAATTTTGCACTAGTGGTGATATTTTTAGCCCCAAAAAATCTTGTCTTCTAGTCCCTCCACTTGGGCAGAGGCTTCCTTTATAAGATTTCACACTTCTCTAACTGCAGACCCCTATACCTCACACTTCTCTAGCCGCAAACCCATGTACCTCGCACTTCACTTATGGGGTCACCCACTTTTAGTGGGTCAGAGGTGTATAATGTTCCATGAAAGAATGGCTTGACATTCTGTTGACGGGTAAAATTGTACTGCCGACAACAAGGGGGTCTCCCCAGTGAAAGGTCCCAATTAGACTTCACATCGTTTGGGATAGGAGCCCCATCCAGTATGTGGGCTCGGTTGCTGCCATAAGTGTTTTCACCCTTGGTTGTCAGATGGGAAGATGATGAAGCGGAGGAAAAGGTGAAATGACCAATTAGTGAAGCGAAATCAACCCAAGATTAACGAACCATAAACAAAGATACAAGCAAGTCTAAGCAAAAGGGGGTACGCCGTGAGTGGGATTAGTGAGCCAAAAACCAGTCAAACATACATGAAAGAAAACACGCCACAAGTTAATTGCAAAGTAATTCATAATAGATCACTGACATGGCAAGGAACAAATAAGTACTAATTCAAGACCAAACGTACACGCAACCGCTGTGAATTAGTTCATAATCAATTGCATGCATGAAAGCATCCTTACAACATAGTGAAATATTAGACAACTAGTGCTATCACCAAAAACAAGCACGTGAATTAGTGCCGGAAAAGAGAATATATTATTAATGCTGCTGCAATGTCAAATACATGTTTACAACTCGTCAAAACCCAACAGCGGAACATGGGCTATTCATCTCAATGCGTGATACCAAAACCCTAGCCTCGCTACCTCTCTCTCTACTTGATACCAAGAGCTGAGTGCCTTTAGCTCTCAAGCAACAATTCCTCTGTCATACTAGCTTCAATTTTCGAGCTAAAAGTCCTCGTATCCTTTCCCGATGTTGTACATATAGGCTGAGATGACTTTTGAGTTACCCTTGGCTCTTGGTCTTTGCGACTGTTGGGTTGGCTTGTGACTTGGGCCATTTGCGACCTGCGACCTAGGGTTATATGCGACCTGCGACCGTAGGGTTGCTTGTGACTTGCAACCTTGAGCAATCTGCGACCTGCGACCTGAGGTCATATGCAACCTACGACCTGAGGTTATTTGTGACCTACGACCTGAGGTCATCTGCAACCTACGACCTTGAGCCATTTGCGACCTGGAGTCATCTGCGACCTGCGACCTCGAGTTTTGTCCCTTCTGCATTCCTCTTTCGGTGATCCCTGGTTTTCACAGCAAGATGCTTTGTCCTGCATATCATTCTTGTGCAAGTGACCAGGTGCCTTTGAGCTTAAAGTGAGGTTCTTGGGGATTTGTGAGAATCCACCTCGCTTTGAAAGGGTCCCCTTGCTTGCTGGGAAAACCCTGGCTTTTCGTGCAAACCAATATCCTCCACCTGTAATCAAATAGCATAGGTCACATGTCTTTATAATCGAATAATAATGCTAGAGGCGTATTTAATTAATTGCAAGAGTGATTCAAACAAAAGCTGTAAGCTTAGACCCCTGGGTAGTCTTTTGTCACGTCGCAGCATTATTGGTGCATGCGGCTTGTATATGATGACCTTGTGCCCTTTTGCCCAAGACTTATTTCTTCTCTTTGGCATAAAGGTAAGGAGAAAAGTTGATTTGCACTGAGCGCACTTCTATTTACGTGTTGCTTCCTTGGTCACTATCTTGTATGTTCTTTGCATGACTAAAACGCAGTGTGCCATTATGTCCTTAAAAAGCCACTATGTGCACATGCGCACATCTCCTTGGCACATCCCTGGTGTTTTCTCAAATGTGCATGAAGGTGGGTCCTCTTCTTATTCTTTATTCTCATACAACCTCGCCTCTGATGATAATGCCTCTCAAGGGGCCTATCATCGACCGTAACTTGAGTGCATGCCCTCCTTATGTGGTTTGAATGCCTGAGAGTGCGATTTCCCATTTGACGGCCATGGCAGTTGTATTTGCATAAGGTTGCAATTCTGGTGCGGAGGTCGCACAGTCGGAGAGTCGCACCAGTTGCGGTCTCTCTTGGGGGCACTTCTTTGCGACCTTGCGACTTGGGTGGCGGTCGCACAGTCGGGTAGTCGCATAAGTTGTAGGCTCCCTTGGGTGCGCTATTTTGCGACCTTGCGACTTGGTAGAGGTCGCGTAGTTGCGCGGAGGTTGGGTTGCAGCCTTTGACTGATGGTGCAGGTTGCGACTAGGCAAGATGAGAGTGCCTCTCTGCGACCCTGCGTGTCTCTTTTGGCAACCACGCCCGAGGCAACACTAGTGACCATGCAACCTTAGCAGAGACTGCGTGGAGGAGCCCGACAGCCCAGAGTAACCTCAGGCTTGTCAATGCTACATCCGAGGGCTATGAACACTGTTGTTTTATTTTGATTTCGTCAGGCCAGCGCCGCTCCAAACTAGTGACTTGGCTGGATGTTTAGACTCATCGCATGGATGCAATCACGTGGATGCAGTTTCGGCAATGTGACTCCATGAGGTCGCAGAGTCGCAACCCCCCACAACTCTTATTCCATGTCACTCCTTCATCACATGCAACTTTGCGACTAGTCGCATTCCTTCTCTCGGCTGGCCGCAAATGGCCTTCATCGGGCTGCTCTCTTTCTTCTTTGCGTGGCCCGGGGTAACGTTATACTAGATGTCGCAGATGTGTTGGGTAATGAATTTCATCCCCGTATGTGGACCAAACACATGGCCTGTGATTTATCACTGTGGTCTGATTGGAGTTGCTCATGACTGGTGTGACCCATATTAGCATCTTCAGCTTATTAGAGTAGCTGCGAACCCTCCGATATTTTCTTTCATATCCATAATGTTCCAAAGTTTACTTTCCAAATTCTCGAGCCTACGGCATTGCTTCGTGGTAAGTTCCTCCTTCTCTCACGAGCTTCCAACAGATACAGATTGCAAAATGAGAACCAAATCTTAACGCAGTCGCAAACATTCCTCCCTTGATTGTGCAACTTCTATTCCACCTCGAAGAAACCTGAATTTGTCATTGTGCAAGACCATCCATTTTTGGCTACCTTTCCTTCTAATTAACAAGGCTCCACAATGCATATGTACTCATCATGTGCCAACGTTTTCACGAAATATGACTCCTTGGGCAACCAATAAGGCGCGCAATTTATGGAGACAGATTTATGTCTATGCTGTAACATGACCTTTTTTTTTAATTCCACAATGTGCAACTGTTAGAATATTTCTTGGGTCATTTACATCTTTACACATTTATTTGAAGTGCATTGACCCTTTACCATGGTTACCAAGCGAATTCTAAGGCTTTTGGATGTGCTAATATAGCCCAAAGTCGAAGGGATTGATTCTCTACCCGCATTGAATGCCAACTATGCCATATGTTGAAGAATCACTGTGTGTTGGAGAGGGTATCATCATGCCATGTTCAAAACCCCTTTGATGGGTATATGTAGCTCACATGGACAATTGGAACCTCATCTCGCAGTGTATTTTAATGATGTCGCGCTAATGGATCTTTTAATGAAACAAATACGTTGACCAATTTCTTGGAAGGAATAGCATAAGAATGAGTCATCTCTCGGTAATAATGAGAAAAGAAAAGGAAAATGACAAGACAAATAGCTTATTCGAGGAGTAGCGACATTGAAATGTCTAGCCTAAGATAATGTAACTTAAGTCAATTTTTTGAGCATCTCTAGGTTTGGAAACCATCTTAAACTTATATTTTTATGCAACCGTTGACCGTAGTAGACCTTGACACTTCATGATTCATTCACATATAAGGCCTTCTTTAAATAACCAGGACCATGCTCCAAGAGGGTGTGGTCACAAAGCTGGGCCAAAATAGGTCAAAGGTATATTACCGATTGAAGGCCGAGTTGAAAACTTAAAGGGCTGAGCGAGCAGGGGAGGGGGGGGGGGAACCTGAAATGTTGAATACACCCAAAATTTTGGGTGGTGTTGTAGCAGCTACAACAATTGGCGAACCACTTGTAGAATCCAGCATCTCTGTCAATGTCCCCACCATAATCTGAGTCTAGATAGTGATGCAAGGGAATATTGAATAGGTTCTGTGGGTACCTTTTGTATTACTTAGACCTTTACAGATATGCCTGATCCTTGTGCCTCAGCTAGGTCTTGTTAATCGGAAAATGATCAAGCAGAAGTTCACGCTTGCCAGTAGTTTGATGGTGATGTAGAGAGCAAGGCAGTGGGCTTATTGTATTCAGAATTTTAAAATAAGTTTCTGGTGTTGCTCCGCTGCCAGCAGGCCTGGACAGTACCCTGGCAGAGTCACTTCAAGAAATCACAAACGTTGCTCCGCTGCCAGCGAGCCTGGTCAGTACCTCGGCGGAGTCGTTGCATTACCTCTCTGCGTAGGAAGCCTTTCTCAATCCTTTACCGTTATTTGTTTCATGTGCTTGTAGCACTTATTTTGCATGGGCAGATGAGGGATCTCGACTTATTTTACGGGCAAGAAAGGTTGTTTATTTTTTGACAGAAACTGAAAGATATTTTGATTTGGGTTTGCCCTCATTCCAAGGCTTCACATCCCATCTACCACCCACAGGCGAAACGTGCAAAACAAATCATTAAGATGTTCGAGACTATGCTAGGCACAAGGCTCAGGTCACGGGTATAGGCCATTCAAACTCGTTAGGGATCCCCACAAGCAACCGGCTCGTATCTCCCTGGCTAATGAATTTAAACTCATAGGCATTATGTTGAGAATGTGACTTTGATGACCCGTTCTGAGAGAAGCTGCCTCTTGAGGTAACCACCGCAACCTCACACAAACAATGGAGTTAGGGTTTCAGCAATCAGGGCAAAACAAGTAAGAAAGATCATCATGATTTCGATGCGTGCAAAGAGGTAAAAGAAATCCATTCGGCTTTAAACCCGTGCAAGGGGGAGTAATAAGGCTAGTAAGGGCACCGGAGAAATAAGGCTAGTAAGGGCACCGAGGTTTTCAAGGCTCCGAGTTCAATGAGGGCTCATGCAGTGGTATATAGAAACTTTCACAGCTATCTCAACAACGAGTGCAAATGATGCGAGGAAGAATGCGTACAACGCAATGCAACAGACAAAGCTTATGATGCAATGCAATGCCATGTGCGAGAAAGATCAACTAGTTGTAGGTGGAAAAAACAAGGCAAAGAACATGCAGTGATTATCTGAACATTATGTAGCAATAAGCAAACTGAAAGAGAAATGAGTGTGAAATAAATGGAATATTATAATGCATAAAGCTACTGACCGTAAGAGAAGTCAACGAACATAATTTTAAACCATAAAGAAAAACTTTCGTAAGTAAACCTAATTAACAACTTGAAC
Source organism: Pinus albicaulis (assembly GCA_034641835.2). NCBI lineage: Eukaryota > Viridiplantae > Streptophyta > Pinopsida > Pinales > Pinaceae > Pinus > Pinus albicaulis. The sequence goes on from CM076570.1 coordinate 1,481,454,359, forward strand.
TAACAAACTTTTATTAACAGATCCTAGCTAGCCTAAACCTAAAACCCTAGTTTAACCAAAGAGGGGGTTGGGTTATGTGAAATCAGCGTTTTAGTGTAGCCATCGCATTAGTTCTTGTCCTGCAAGAACAACAATGTTCGCAATCAGAGCCAGCATACAAGATTGTGCACCAACAACAAGACTTACCTGAAGAGCATGTGCAACAACAAGAAGGTCATGGCTACTTACCAGAGAATGTTCTAGAATGGATTGTTCAAACAGAATTTCACTTTCATCCTGATGTACAGAAATATGTACTTGAAACCTAAAATCATCTATAAATGACACACATCCATGCGTGCACGACTCTAAATCCAACGGAAGTGAGGTAAAAAATTTCCTATTTGTAGGTATATTCATCGGATAGGATCCGTCAAACCAGCCAGGAACTACATTGGAACACCCTAATCCTACATGGGTAGGTGTGGAATGTGAAAAGTCACAATGGAGTCCAAGTGACCTTGGAATATGAAACCAAGAGTCACACCATTGTACTATAAATGTACATCTTTGTATAATGGAAAATAAGAAAGCCTCACGCTTATCTTTCATTGTGTGTTGAGTTTCTTGTGTGTGTGTTATTCTTCCTCATACACCATGTGTGTGCTTCAACATGGTGTTTAACATGGTATCAGAGCGGGCGATTGCTGGCCCTGCTCCAAATTGAGTGAGCCATTTGTGTTTATGGCCTATGCATATCTGCAAAAATTGTTGGTTTTTTTGCAGCACTCAAGTGTTTGTAGCAGTCTTTTTGCCACATTCAGAAAGTGGTTTTGAAGAAGGAGCAACATTCAGAAGAAAGAGCAGCATTCAGAATTTGTTTTGAAGAAGAGCAACAGTGGTTTTGAAGAAAGGCAGCCTTGTGCATCTGAAGGTTTTCTCATTGCTTATTTTTCTTGCAATTTCTGCCTTTATTCTGCATTTTAAAGAGTTGCTGGAAAATGCTATTTAAAGAGGGTTTTTGAAGAAGTTTGTGGTTTCACTGCAAAAGAATTCTGAGTTTCTACTGGATTTTTTGCTACTATAATATTCTGGAAAATTCTGGGGTTTTCATTGAAAAATTTCTGAGCTGTTGGACTACTGGAAAATTTCTGAGTTTTCTACTGCTGCTGGATTTGTTTTTCTATACATTTGAAGAAAAAAACTGCTGTTTTGAAACTAAAATTCTGCAATTGCCCTGTTTTGAAGACATTTGTGAAATTTCTGCTAGATTTTCTACTCTCTGCTCTGCTGTTATATTTTAAAAAATAAAAAATAAAAATAAAAATAAAAAATAAAAAAAAGATTCAAGCCCTTCCCTTCAACTGCACGCCTCCCCAACCTGCAATTTTTTTTTTTTACACTACACATTCCCCTCGCCCTTTTCTCAATACATTACGCACCCTCGCTCTGCAACTATACACCTCGACCCTCTCAAACTAAACCACGAAACCCCTTACAAACTACGCTCCCTCCCTGCGTTAACACGCCCCTCCCCCCACTCGCTAATCCCTGCCTATCTCAATGCACCTACGCTCCACGTACACTTGTAGGAAATTCTAGTTTCCCACCCCGGTTTTCAGTTTTCACCTTATTACTCCAAAATAATTAAATGCCCTTTCCCATATCCATACATTTAATAAACTGGAAAATAAATTTTGCTGAAAACACAAATTCTGGAAATTTTTCAGAATGCTGAAAATGCAGAAATAAAATAACAGCAGTAACAAACAGTCATTCAACACATCATAACTCGGTATTTTTGGTCAAGGTGACCCTGGAAAAACCCCCTACAACTCTTGGGGAAAACCAGTTCGAAAGCTCCTTCTTATTTCTGGAAAAATGCTTTTTACAGTGATAGAAATATTCAGCAAAATAAATAATCAGCAAACAGACTTTTACAACTTATCTCTTTTTCGTGCTTAACCACCGCCTCGGAAAACGTGCAAACAGCAAAATAGGAACATCAATAAATGCTGTACAGATTTCTCGATTTTCGTGCCAAATAACAGCCTTAAATGCTGCTGTACGGCTGCCTAGAAAAGCGTGCAAGCTGTCCAAAAATCTGTTGTACGATTTCTGCCTTGAAATGCGTGCCAAAGGTACAGCCACTTGCTGTACAGCCTCCCTCAAATCTGCTCCTCGAAATCAGTGCAAATCTGCAGTGCAAATCTGCTGTACGGCTGCTGTACAGCCCTGCTGTACAGCCTAGCTGTACGGCCCTTCTTCCTCAAAAATCGTGCCAAAAATCTGCCTTGCTGTGTGCTAAAGTTGTTGAACTGTCTTGTTGAAAATGTCTTGCTGAAATGCTGCCTTGGAATGTGTGCCAAGCTGCTGCCTCCTTCTCCTCACTGCCCAGAAATCTCCCTTGCTCTCTTGCTCTCCTTCTCCCAATCTGCTCATGAAAGAATGAATGACCTTTTCCTTCTTTTCCTCCTTTAACCTAACCCTAAGTGACTTTTGGGGAATCCCTAAATCCAATGGCTGAGATAGATTGAGATCTAGGGCTGAGATTAAATGCTCATTTAAATCTCACTTTCTATTTTTAATTCACCCCACTTTAATAAAGACCCACTTAGTCTTTTATTTCCAAAGTCACTTTTTCCTTTCTAATTTTATATTGACTTTATTAAAGTCACTTTAAAATTAGACTTGACTTTATAACTTTATAAAGTCACTTTAGTAACTTTATCACTTAAGTCACTTTTAAATTAGATTTAACTTTATAAAAAATTATAAAGTTACTTTAGGAGAAAAATTAAATTTTTTTGGACACTTTTCCCTAGGCCAAAGATCAAAGCCTTAGGGAACCACCTGTCCTCCGGTACCAAATTTCAACACTCCCTCTTACCGAGGAAGGTGTTCCTCACCACACCCATCTTGTCTCTGAAGTAGACATGCTTGCCCCGTGTTAAGGCTTTGGTAAGAATATCTGCAACCTGCTCATCAGTGGGAATATACTCAAGCTTCACAGCTCCTTTTTGAACATAGTCTCAAATGAAATGATATTTGATCTCGATATGCTTTGACCTGTCATGAAATACTGGATTCTCCGTGAGTTTAATGCAACTCTGATTATCACAGTAAATCATTGAAGGTCTCAACGGCTGACCAAATAAGCCAAACAACATCTTGCGAAGCCAGATGGCCTCACAACTAGCTAGACTGGTTGCCATATACTCTGCTTCCACTGAACTCAATGCTACTGACTGCTGCTTTCGGCTGAACCATGACACTACTGCCGAACCCAACCCAAAACAACACCCTGAAGTGCTCTTCCTATCAGAAGCACAACCTGCCCAATCAGAATCAGTGTAACTTGCCAATCTCACTCCATCCCCCTGCCTGTAGTCCAGACCATAATCCACTGTCCCCTGCAAGTATCGCAAAATGTGTTTTGCGGCCACCCAGTGAACCTTCCTAGGCTCACACATAAACTGACTCATCGTGTTGACTGCAAAACAAATATCTGGTCTAGTGTTGACCAAATACATCAAGGAACCAATCAGTTGTCTGTACAATGTGGGATCCACCAACTCGGAATCTGAAGCATGAAGCTTCTTCCAGTTGGTGATCATCGGTGTCGACATGGGTCTACAATCCTCCATGTGGAATCTGCCAAGGATGTCCACAATATACTTCCCCTGCCCCAGGAAGAAATGCCCCTCCTTCTGCCACACCTCCAAACCCAAAAAGTAATGCATCAAGCCGATGTCCTTCATCTCAAACTCCGCCGCAAGATCTCTCTTGCAGTGCTCTATGAGTCTCTCTGCACCTGTAATGACCAAGTCATCCACATACAGCACGAGAATGAGAGGCTCCTCACCTATCACAATATAGTAAAGGTTCGGATCTGCCTCACTCTTTGTGAAACCCATCTTCTGCAAGTAAGTATCTATCCTGGAGTACCAAGCTCTGGGAGCTTGCTTCAGGCCATAAAGGGCCTTCTTCAGTCTGCAAACATGGGACTCCTTCCCATGCACCTCAAAGCCCTGTGGCTGCTCAATGTACACCTCCTCCTGTATGAAGCCATTGAGAAATGCGGTCTTCACATCCATCTGGTGGATCTTCCAACCCATCTCTGTTGCTATCGATATAATGGAGCGAATCGAAGTATATTGAGCCACGGGACCGAAGGTCTCCTCATAATCAACTCCCTCTACCTGGGAGAACCCTCTAGCCACAAACCTCGCTTTGAATTTCTCAATGCTGCCATCTGCAGCATGCTTTACCTTGTAAAGCCATCTGGAAGTAACCACGGATTTTCCCTCGGGCCTCGGCACCACCTCCCAAACATCATTCTTCATGATAGAAGAATACTCCTCCTGCATGGCCTCTCTCCAGACCTGCTGGCTAGCTGCCTCCTCATAGCTAGAAGGCTCAGAGTCAAGGATGCTGGTAGCCATTGCCATATAACTACAAAACCTCTCAGGTGGTCTGCTCTCTCTGACCGGCCTCTTAGGCTCAGCAACAGATGTGGCATCTCTCAAGGTGTCCTGAAGCCACTTGGGCTTCCTCTTCACTGAGTGCACTTCTCCCGCCGGAGAATAAAACTCCTCCTCCTCAACATCAGGAGCCTGAACTCCTGACTGTCTGTCTGCTGTCCTCCTGCCTGCACCTGAACCTGTAGATGCTGAGGTACCGTGTGAACTGTCCATCAGTGGACTCCCCAGTGAACTGCTCTGTGGACTGCTCTGCGTGTTGCCCATAGCACCACCCCTCTGACTCTGCGAGCCACTCCCCACTGACGGACCTGACATCGTCATAGATGTACCTCCGGATCCTCCTGATCCCTGCCCACTGGATCCCTGCGACTGACTCAACTGCTGCTGAGGGTCTGGCTGATCTAGATACTCTAACTCCCGTGACCTCCTAAAGGCCCTGTCCTCCTCGAACTTCACATCCCGCCTGACAACAACTTTCCTCTGCGCAGGAATGTAAATCCGAAAGGCCTTGGAGATCTCACTGTAGCCCACAAAGATACCCTTCTCTGCGGTGGGCTCTAGTTTGGTCCTCTTCTCCTTGGGTATGTAGGAGTATGTGATACACCCAAAGATACGAAGATGACCAATATTAGGCTTCTTCCCAGAAAAAGCCTCCTCCGGAGTCATGTGCCCCAAGGCACGATGCGGACTCCTGTTCTGCAAGTAAACAGCTGTGTTGCAGGCCTCTGCCCACAAAAACAATGGCAACCCATGATCATGTAACATGGCTTTGGCAGCCCCTCCGATGGATCTGTTCTTCCTCTCCGCAACCCCGTTCTGCTGGGGGTTGTAAGGAACAGTGAGCTCCCTCCTAATGCCTGCCTCCGCACAAGAGTCAACAAACTCTCCAAGGGTGTACTCTCCTCCATTGTCCGACCTCAGGGACTTGATCTTCCGACCTGTCTGTGTCTCCACAAGAGCTCTGAACTCCTGAAACCGCTTGAAGACCTCACTCTTGGTCTTCAAGAAATAAATCCAGGTCCTCTTGGAGTAATCATCAATGAATAAAACATAGTACTCATATCCACTCAAGGAAACATGAGACATCCGACCGCTCACATCGGAATGAATCAAATCAAGTATCTCAGTTGCTCTGCTGTCACTGCTGGGAAAAGGGGATTTGGCAAACTTGCCCATCACACATCCTCTGCAAGTATCAAAGTGATCAGTACTGAAATCTGGCACACCTGTAGTGATCTCCCGCAAAGTCCTCAAGGCTCCATGATACATGTGCCCCATCTTGCGGTGCCAAATCTCACACAACTCAGAACTGCTAGCTCTGCTGTCGGTACTACTGCTCAATGCCAAAAGGGGCTGGAATGCAAACTTGTACACCTTTGCATGGCGTACACCTATCACTCTAGCTGAATCAGCTGGAGTGCCCCTAGGATACATCAGCACCTGTCCTCCCCTGAACAGTACCTCATATCCTCTATCCTCCAAAGTTGAGACGGATATGAGGTTCTTCCTCATCCCTGGCACATAAAGAACATCTGACACCTTCAAGGGAGGTTTAGACTCCCTCTGAAATGTCAATGTTCCCACACCGACTGCTCTAACAACTCTGTCATCACCAAGTACTACCTCTACATCAGTGCCACTCTCTGAAAGCTCTGAGAAGTACTCACGGACTCCTGTCATGTGACGTGAAGCCCCACTGTCCACATACCAGATACCCGAAGATGCTCCGCTAATCGAGGGAAATGCATGCTCCCTCCGAACCTCTATGGCAGATGATCCCGCACTAGAGGACTCACACGCAGTGAACCCAAACTCTCGGTCAAAACGATCTGCAAAGTCCTCAACCTCTGTTGAAGCTGCCATGCTCTGGTTCTTCCCCTTCTTCTTCTTCTTCTCCGGACACACAACTGCATAGTGTCCCATCTTCTGACAATTCCAACACTTCACTTTGGAATAGTCCTTCTGTGAGTTATCCTGTTTACCTTTACCTTTGCCTTTGCCCCCACCCTTGCTTGTGGAAGCCTGCTTCTTCCCTTTGCCTTTCTTGCGTCCTGCCAACAGTGCTACATCCTCATCCTGCTCAACTGGCTTGGCTGCCCCAAGCTGACCTTTCCTGATCTCTGTCTGAATGCAATCATCCCAAAACCTCTCCCATGTGGGAAGGGTCTCACGTGCACAAACCCCATCGGCAAAGTTCATCCATGAACTGGGGAGGCCATTCACTGCAATCCGCACCAACTCAGTGGGAGGAATGGCCTCTCCAATCGCTGCCAACTCATCTCTCACATTAGTAATCTTTGTGAGATATCCAGCTGCACTATCAGTCTTAGCCATCTTAATGTTCTTCAGCTTCTCCTTCAGGACCATTTTCCAGTTCTCATTGGTACTCTGGTAGAGGTTGGTCAATGCTGACCACATCTCATGGGCATTTCTCTTTCCTCTCACATGAGGAATGCAATGGTCCTTGATTCCGTCTAGAATCAGTCTCTTACCCTTGTTGTTCTTTCTGGTATATGCTGCCAACTGAACAGGATCAGTAGGCACATTAACAGGCTGCTGTGTGGTATGAACCATGATATCCCAGACTTCCGCCTCCTCAAAGATACTCTGCATTATCTCCTTCCAAACACTGTAATTTGTATGCCCATCCAGCCTATCCTCCACCCTCAATCCCAAAGACATCCTGCTGTCCTAAAACTGAAAAATAACACTGCTGTGGTAAAGATAAAAACTGTTGTTTGTGAAAAATCAGCTTGCTGGAATTTTCTGAGTGAAAAATCAGCAGGCTGTAATTTTCCTCCTTGCTGTCCCAAACTTCCCTTCAGCACTCAAGCTCCGATACCATGTAGAAAATTCTGTTTCCCACCTCGGTTTTCAGTTTTCACCTTATTACTCCAAAATAATTAAATGCCCTTTCCCATATCCATACATTTAATAAACTGGAAAATAAATTTGCTGAAAACACAAATTCTGGAAATTTTTCAGAATGCTGAAAATGCAGAAATAAAATAACAGCAGTAACAAACAGTCATTCAACACATCATAACTCAGTATTTTTGGTCAAAGTGACCCTGGAAAAACCCCCTACAACTCTTGGGGAAAACCAGTTCGAAAGCTCCTTCTTATTTCTGGAAAAATGCTTTTTACAGTGATAGAAATATTCAGCAAAATAAATAATCAGCAAACAGACTTTTACAACTTATCTCTTTTCCGTGCTTAACCACTGCCTCGGAAAACGTGCAAACAGCAAAATAGGAACAGCAATAAATGCTGTACAGATTTCTCGATTTTCGTGCCAAATAACAGCCTTAAATGCTGTTGTACGGCTGCCTAGAAAAGCGTGCAAGCTGTCCAAAAATCTGCTGTACGATTTCTACCTTGAAATGCGTGCCAAAGGTACAGCCACTTGCTGTACGGCCTCCCTCAAATCTGCTCCTCGAAATCTGTGCAAATCTGCAGTGCAAATCTGCTGTACGGCTTGCTGTACGGCCTTGCTGTACGGCCCTTCTTCCTCAAAAATCGTGCCAAAAATATGCCTTGCTGTGTGCTAAAGCTGCTGAACTGTCTTGCTGAAAATGTCTTGCTGAAATGCTGCCTTGGAATGTGTGCCAAGCTGCTGCCTCCTTCTCCTCACTGCCCAGAAATCTCCCTTGCTCTCTTGCTCTCCTTCTCTCAATCTGCTCATGAAAGAATGAATGACCTTTTCCTCCTTTAACCTAACCCTAAGTGACTTTTGGGGAATCCCTAAATCCAATGGCTGAAACAGATTTAGATCTAGGGCTGAGATTAAATGCTCATTTAAATCTCACTTTCTATTTTTTGAATTCACCCCACTTTAATAGAGACCCACTTAGTCATTTATTTCCAAAGTCACTTTTCCTTTCTAATTTTACATTGACTTTATTAAAGTCACTTTAAAATTAGACTTTAGTAACTTTATCACTTAAAATCACTTTTAAATTAGATTTGACTTTATAACTTTATAAAGTCACTTTAGGAGAAAAATTAAATTCTTTTGGACACTTTTCCCTAGGCCAAAGATCAAAGCCTTAGGAACCACCTGTCCTCCGGTAACCAAATTTCAACACTCCCTCACAGCGCTCTACACACCCCTCGAGCGCCTCATCCCCTCGTGCAGTCGACACCCCCTGCGCTCACGCAAGCGGCTTCCAACACTCCAACGGGCCGCGGCCTGCCCTTCAACTCTGCCACACAAACACGCCCTTCCTTACGGCCTACCTGTATTGAACCATACGCTATTCATACGCTCCTAACCTACATACTCCTCTACGCTTTGCAGACTTACACACGCTACCACAGCGCTCAACGCTCCAAGCTACGCCTATCCCATCTCTTAAAAAAAAACGCCAATCCATTTCCAGTCCCTCACTCAGGCTCTGCCCTTCTTGACGGCACACCTCCCTTCTCCATTGCAATACGCCCTCCACCTACCCACGGCGCCCTCCTTCCCATACGCTCAACTCAATCTCATGACCGCTCTCTGCGTTGTATTAAATATCCCTCTCATAATTAAAACTGCCCCCTTTTTTACAATACCGCTCTTCCATTCGCTTTACAACCTCTCGCGCCCACTGCTATCTCCACAGTCCCCTTCCCACTTGCAACGCATCCCTCATCCATCCGAACCCTCTCTCACCTACGCTCTTGCACTCACCTTTCCACTCAAACTCCACATACCACCTCTTTTTCCCATGCCCTTTCGGGCCCCCCCTCTCCCTCTCATTTTTAATTTTTTTTTTAATAAATATCGCCCCCTATTTCTATAGTTAACCCCCTTCATATTTTTTAAATTTTTTAATTAATTCCCATTAATGCCCCCCCTCCTTTTTAAATTCATTCTTAAATTCTTTTAATAGCTCTCCTCACCCATTATCCCATCCTATTTTTATATTTCCCATTCTCTAATAAAATTCTCTCCCTATTTAAATTTTTTAATTAATTAAAAAAAAAAAAAAAAATAGCAGAGAGAGAGGAGAGAGAAGATTTGAACAGCAGAAAAAGAGGAATGATATGTGAGCAGAATTGAAGAAATGACATGGACTATACATATAGAAGAAGAAAGTGAAATTTGACATTGTGTGATTTTTGACATGAGAGTGATTTTTTGAAGAATTTACATGTGAAGACAGTTTGCCATCATTGAAAATAGCTATTTGAAGAAGAGAAATCTGCTGCCCCAAGGCTTCTTGCACATTGTTTTTGCTGCACATATTTTTCAGAGATATTGACATTGTATTGATATTGCTTCTTCATTCATAGTTGCAATCAGTATTTGAGTTGTTGGATTGTTGATTGCCCTCCGTCATTTGAGGAGCACACTTTGTACTTTGAGAATTTCTTGAGTCAATTGTATTTGTTGTTGAGTCACATTGTAAACGGGTGCATTTTTGGTTGAAGTCGACACCCTTTCATTCATTTTTGAGCCTAAATTGTTGAAAATGGCCAAAATCAATGAGGCATTAATGTTGTTGAATGACCTCATTCATTCAAATGTTGATGATGTGATAAAAATGAGCAAGGATGCTCTATGTAACATTCAGAGTTGTTTGCTAGATGCACATGAGAAGATTGAGTTTTTACAGTTGGAATCTCAGCTCCAACAAGAAGAACTTCAGCAAAAGAGTCACCATTCTGAACCTGTTTCTGTTCAGAACATTGTGAAGGACTCTCATCAGAAGCAAGAAGATAAAGTTTCAGTTGATTCACATTCAGTTCATTGTACTAGAGCAGATGTACATGCAGATGCAGCAGTTCAACCTGCACTTCTCAAGCCCATCATCAGACCTTGGGAAGAGCTTGTCCACAACAAGCACCGAACTGGTCTTGGATATGACAAGGATGTGTCCTTTCATATTCCAGACTACACCAAGCCTATCAAATTTCAGTGTGTCGGATTCATGTATGACAGTTCACCTGCAGCTGTTCCAGATCCTGCTCCACTTCCACGACAACAGATTGAGAAATGCCAACACTGTGATCGAGTTGGCCATATGAAAGATCACTTTTTTGATCTTCATCCATGCAAGCACTGTGGTTGGCACACTCATTCTTCAAGACGGATGTGGTTACAAACCTCACCAGAAATTAAAGCACTCTTGGATGGATCGCTTCTTGGCAATGGGCATCAACGACGAAGAAGATCACGACCACATGTTAGAACTTGTTCACGGATATTGAGCAAACTTGCGGTTGAGTTTCGCCATCATCTCACCTTGTGATGTGGCGGGTGGGAAAATGGTGGAATGGTGGTCATGTACAAGCTTCGACGACAAATCAAGCGAGCCTGAGCCACAATCTCTCATTCCATGTTCGGAGTTGTAGCCAGCAGTTCAAGTGAGCCTGAGCCACAATTCGTCATTACGGATTAAGAGATGTAGCCAGAGACACGGATGCCCATGAGCATGCCTTTGGTTGGTGGATAACCTAAAAGCATGTTTTAATTGAGCAGACCTAAATATAAAACCATCATCTTTGGTTGTGGTCTGATTCTTCTCAGCTACAAGGTAGTAGACCTCCCTTCTTTTGGGTCGAAGGTCTCCCTTTTTTATGAGGGACAATTCCTCTAGCAGAAGCCTTCAGCTTCTTGCCAGTTTTGGAAGAGTTCCGGGAACTGCAACAAGTTTTGCGTTCCAGTGTTTGTGGTCATCCTAAAACCACCTCTTTTTTCCAACATTTCAGAGAGTTGATTCAGCCAAGTGTTGCCATGTATACTTTGCAGATTTGTATTACAACTCTTTTCTTGGACTCACACATACCCCTTCGGATTAAGGGGGGATGTTGGAACACCTAATCCTCATGGGTAGGTGTGGAATGTGAAAAGTCACAATGGAGTCCAAGTGACCTTGGAATGTGAAACCAAGAGTCACACCATTGTACTATAAATGTACATCTTTGTATAATGGAAAATAAGAAAGCCTCATGCTTATCTTTCATTGTGTGTTGAGTTTCTTGTGTGTGTGTTATTCTTCCTCATACACCATGTGTGTGCTTCAACATGGTGTTTAACAATTTCATCATGATGTTGAGGATGATCAATTTTATGGAATGGAAAAAATAGGCATCTGCCAAGCGAATTTGAGGTGCTTGCGAATCCAAGTGCATAAACCCTAATTTTGAAAACCCAAGTTCGAAGTCGTCCCTAGGTTTCGTCGGGGCTGTGAGGATCTGAAGTAACTGTCAGCAGAGGCTGAAGTGCCTCACCGTCCTGGACAAACACTAGAACTTTGTGTGGAGGGCTTTCAAACTTCGATGGCTTCGTGAGATCAACTGGCGAATGGATGTGATCATTATTTGTGGTGATTGGATGATCATCAGTGGGCTTATTATTAATTAGGCCAAATGTTTGCGCACTAACAGATTGACAATCTAATGCCTCAGATTCTTTAGATTGCCCAGGATGGGATGAATTGACCAGAAAATTTTCAGGCAATAGAGAGGTTTGCAAAACATCACACGCTTGTGCCTGAATGCAATTGGTAATGGGGGGGCAACAACCGAAAAGGTTAGAGACAATGGCTGGTGTTTTCCTTCTAGTGAATAAATTAGGGTATATTGGTTGTTGCATATTAGCTGTTAGGGGACAGAAAGACATGCTCAGAGAAACATCACTCGAATGGAAGGCTTCCCTGGATGAGCTGACATCTGACATGGTTACGCTGAGAGGAGTGTGATACGTGGGAACCGTCGTTTCAGAAACCTTAATTCGAGAAACCCTAGTTTGACTTGTTTCAGGGATCTCATCAGGATCGTGAGAACTTGAGATAACAGACAGCAGAAGCTGAATTGCTTCGATTTCCTGATAGGTCCCTAATTTATCACAAAGCAGATCATCGAATTTTGGTGGCTTCACATGGTCAACAGATAGATATGAATGACAGTTCTCAGAGACATGAGTAAATATTTTTTCAGATAAGTAGTGATCGTTGGAGCCATCAATTCGATCAGGCTGGGTACCTGGCATGTTAGGCTCCCCTGGGGTTAACAGTTGGGATGAATTAATAAAAGAAACACCTTGAGGTTGTCGAGGCAGGAAGTCGCTCTTCTGGCTATTTAAAGATTTCAGGTGAAAAATATCAGACATAAGAGGTTCATCAACTTCGTAATGCGATTGTGAAACACCACTCGCGTGTTCATGATTGTCGTCAACACTAGTAAAAGACAACTTTGAATGAATTGAAGAAATAAATGGTGTGGCAGAGTCACGAAATGAATCAGGGAATAATGGATGAAATGATTCAGATGCGAGGAAATCAACCGTACAAGGACCTTCATCTCGCACATCAGTGTCATCCTGAGAGGCCAATGATCTTGCATGCCCATTACGGTCCAATGATTTTGTAGGGAAATCGACTTTATCTGGGACAAGACTCAATTTATTATCAGTATGTGAATGAGATTCAGAACTATACCCAGGTAAACGTTCAGTGGACTCAAGATAGTTTTCATTAACAAGGAGAGATGTTAGGCCAATATGGTTTTCAAGCTCTGATTTGATAGGGTGCGTGAAAGATTCAGGGATGATACAACAGGTTTTATTTTCATGTACACGCCTATCATCACTCAAAACTTTTGCGACCAAAACTCCATTACATGGCAATTTAGGAGGAGGACAAGGAATGCCACAAATAGTAATACTTTTCTTGGAGGCTGGAATGTGTTCTGGACTCTTGGAGAAAGACAAGGAAAAATTAGGGACAGAGTCCAAACAACTGGCAACTTGAGGATTATCATAACAAACACTAGGATCAGGCTTTGTTGTCATTTGAAGGTGTTCTAGGGAAATGAAACCACCTGTCAAAACTGTCCATTTAAATATGTCCAACTGACATCCCTTTCAGGGAACTCAAAACAAAAATGAACAAATCTAATAGAAAACTCCTCTAGAGGTTCTTGAGGTTCCATTCTAATCTCTTTTAACCTTATTAATACATTATGAAAATTGTACCTGTGAAAAGCTTGTTGTAATTCACCGACGAGCTGCTCGAACGAATGGATGGAAGCTGCCGGCAATGTGCACTGCCATTGCTTAATGCGACCTTCAAGAGTGAGGGAGAAAAGCACACAAGCCAACTCCTCATCGTCAATTTTGTAACACTCACAAAACTCACAGAAATCTGAAATGTGCTCGGTTATGGAAATTCCATTCTCACCATCGAATTTTAACTGGGAGAAGTGATACAGAGGTTCATCGGGGATTGAGCATCGAGAAACAGATAAATCCGATAAACATCTCGGGAGAATGATCTGGGGACGAGCCATTTACAGATATGAGACTAACTGTAGGCTCTAAGGGCTCAACTTGTCATCTAGCCCTCCTCCTAGCACCAATTTGTTGACGGGCAAAATTGTACTGCCGACAACAAGGGGGTCTCCTCAGTGAAAGGTCCCAATTAGACTTCACACTGTTTGGGATAGGAGTCCCATCCGGTATGTAGGCCCAGCTGCCGCCATAAGTGTTTTCACTCTTGGTTGTCGGATGGGAAGATGATGAAGTGGAGGCAAAGGTGAAATGACCAATCAGTGAAGCGAAATCAACCCAAGATTGACGAACCATAAACAAAGATATAAGCAAGTCTAAGCAGCAAAAGTAAAAAAGGGGGTATGCCGTGAGTGGGATCAGTGAGCCAAAAACCAGTCAAACATACATGAAAGAAAACACGCCAGAAGTTAATTGCAGTGTAGTTTGCAATAGATCACTGACATGGCAAGGAACAAATAAGCATTAATTCAAGAGCAAACATACACGCAACTGTTGTGAATTAGTTCATAATCAATTGCATGCATGAAAGCATCCTTACAACATAGTGAAATATTAGACAGTTAGTAATATCACCACAAGCAAGCACGTGAATTAGTGCCGGAAAAGAGAATATATTATTAATGTTGTTGCAATGTCAAATACATGTTTTTTACAACTTGTCAAAACCCAATAGTGGAACATGGGCTATTCATCTCAATGTGTGATACCAAAACCCTAGCCTTGCTACCTCTCTCTCTACTTGATACCAAGAATTGAGTGCCTTTATCTCTCAAGCAACAATTCCTCTGTCATACTAGCTTCAATTGTCGAGCTAAAAGTCCTTGTATCCTTTCCCGAAGTTGTACATATAGGCTGAGATGACTCTTGAGTTGATCTTGGCTCCTGGTCTTCGTGATTGTTGGGTTGGCTTGCGACTTGGGCCATTTGTGACCTGTGGCCCAGGGTTATATGCGACCTATGACACAGGGTTACTTTCGACTGCGACCTGTGACCTTGAGTCATATGCGACCTGCGAACTTGAATTTTGTCCCTTTTGCATTTCTCTTTTGGCGATTTCCGGTTTTCACAGCAAGATGCCTTGTCTTGCATATCATTCTTGTGCAAGTGACCAGGTGCCTTTGAGCTTAAAGTGAGGTTCTCGGGGATTCGTGAGAATCCACCTCGCTTTGAAAGGGTCCCCTTGCTTGCTGGGAAAACCCTGGCTTTTCGTGCAAACCAATAGCCTCTACCTGCAATGAAATAGCATAGGTCACATGTCTTTATAATCGAATAATAATGCTAGAGGTGTATTTAATTAATTGCAGGAGTGATTCAAACAAAAGCTATTAGCTTAGACCCCTTGGTAGTCTTTTGTCACGTCACAACATTATTGGTGCATGCGGTTTGTATATGATGACCCTGTGCCCTTTTGCCCAAGACTTATTTCTTCTCTTTGGCATAAAGGTAAGGAGAAAAGCTAATTTGCACCGAGCGCACTTCTATTTACGTGTTGCTTCCTTGGTCACTGTCTTGTATGTTCTTTGCATGACTAAAACGCAGTGTGCCATTACGTCCTTGAAAAAGCCACTATGTGCACATGCGCACATCTCCTTAGCGCATCCCTGGTGTTTGCTCAACTGTGCGTGAAGGTGGGTCCTCTTCTTATTCTTATGGCACCTCGACTGTATGCGGGCAATTAAGTACAACGACCAATGCCCTTTATTGTCATACAACTTCACCTCTGATGATAATGCCTCTCAAGGCACCTATCACCTACCGTAACTTGAGTGCATGCCCTCCTTATGTGGTTTGAATGCCTGAGAGTGTGATTTCCCATTTGACGGGCATGGGAGCTGTATTTGCGTGAGGTCACAATTCTGGTGTGGAGGTCGCATAGTCGGAGAGTCGCACCAGTCGCGGTCTCTCTTGGGTGCGCTTCTTTGCGACCTTGCGACTTGGGTGGTCGTCGCACAGTCGGGTAGTCGCATAAGTTGTCGGCTCCCTTGGGCGCGCTATTTTGCGACCTTGCAACTTGGTAGAGGTTGTGTAGTCGGGCGAAGGTTGTGTTGCAGCCTTTGACTGATGGTGCAGGTTGCGATTGGGAAAAATGAGAGTGCCTCTCTGCGACCCTGCGTGTCTCTTTTGGCAACCACGCTTGCGGCAACACTGGTGACCATGCAACCTTGGCAGAGACTGCATGGAGGAGTACGACTGCCCAGAGTAACCTTAGGCTCGTCACGCTACATCTGAGGGCCATGAACGTTGTTGTTTTATTTTGATTTTGTCAGGCCAGCTCTGCTCCAGACTAGTGATTTGGCTGGATGTTTAGACTCATCGCATGGATGCAGTCTCGGCAATGTGACTCCATGAGGTCGCAGAGTCGCAACCCCCCACAACTCGCATTCCACGTCACTCCTTCATCACATGTGACTTTGCGACTAGTCGCATTCCTTCTCTCGACTGGCTGCAAATGGCCTTCATCGGGATGCTCTCTTTCTTCTTTGCATGGCTCGGGGTAATGCTATACTAGATGTCGCGGATGTGTTGGGTAATGAATTTCATCCTCGTATGTGGACCGAACACATGGCCTTTGATTTATGACTGCGGTGTGACCCATATCAGCATCTTCAGCTTATTAGAGTATCTGTGAACCCTCCGATATTTGCTTTCATATCCATAACATTCCAAACTTTATGTACTTTCCAGCCAAGCCTACGTACATTGCTTTTTTCACGAATATTTTCCAGTATTCTGCTTCTGTGGTAAGCTCCTCCTTCTCTCACGAGCTTCCAACAGATACAGATTGCAAAATGAGCACCAAATCTTAACGCAGTCGCAAACATTCCTCCCTTGATTGTGCAACTTCTGTTCCACATCCAAGAAACCTGAATTTGTCATTGTGCAAGACCATCCTTTTTTGGCTACCTTTCCTTCTAATTAACAAGGCTCCACAACGCATATGTACTCATTACGTGCCAACGTTTTCACGAAATATGAGTCCTTGGGCGGCCAATAAGGCGCGCAATTTATGGAGACAGATTTATGCCTATGCCGTATCATGACTTTTTTTTTTATTCCACAACGCGCCACTGTTAGAATCTTTCTTGGTTCATTTACGTCTTTACACATTTATTCGAAGTGCGATGGCCCTTTACCATGGTTACCAAGCGAATTCTAAGGCTTTTGGATATGCTAATATAGCCCAAAGTCGAAGGGATTAATCCTCTACCCGCATTGAATACCAACTATGCCATATTTTGAAGAATCACCGCGTGTTGGAGAGGGTATCATCAGGCCATGTTCAAGACCCCTTTGATGGGTATATGTAGCTCACATGGACAATTTGAACCTCATCTCGCAGAGTATTTTAATGATGTCACGCTAATGGATCTTTTAATGAAACAGATATGTTGTTCGGTGTATAATGATAAAATCTTTGACCAATTTCCTGGAAGGAATAGCTCTCGGTAATAATGAGAAAAGAAAAGGAAATTGACAAGACAAATAGCTTATTCGAGGAGTAGCAACATTGAAATGTCCAGCCTAAGATAATGTAACTTAAGTCAATTTTTTGAGCATCTCTAGGTTTGGAAACCAGCTTAAACTTATATTTTCATGCAACCACTGACCGTAGTAGAGCTTGACACTTCATGATTCATTCACATAGAAGGCCTTCTTTAAATAATCGGGACCATGCTCCAAGAGGGTGTAGTCACAGAGCTGGGCCAAAATAGGTCAAAGGTATATTCTTGAAATCGATAATTCTACTTTGTTTGCACAATGTTGCTTGAATGAGGATGTTGGCCTTTCCAATGGCTACTATAATATGGACGACCTCCCTTTGCTTGGTCCAAAGGATTCAAGCCATACTTTTAGGCTCGTCCTTGCTCGAATTTGACTTGAAATGCCCCCTGGATTGCTTGGAGACCTAAGTGGCCTTCTCCTTTGCCTCAACATTTCTCCAAATTGACCTACATGATCCAATGTGTAGAAAGGGTTGATGACACTCCTTGTCTTGGTCGATTTGCTTGCTTTTTGTGTGATTTAAGACTTTGTAATATTCCTAATAGAAATTTACATTGATAACAAAAGAAATGCCATAATTTTCAATATAGAAATTTATTCAACAAACACATATATAACATAAATTTTTCTCGAAATACCAAATTGGCCAATTTTATCAAATACGAGTGCTTGAGTACAATAGAAGATGGAGAGAGTGCACTTGAGCTTGCACAAGGCAAGCTACAAGCCTCAGGTGACCAGTACCAAAGTGCCCAACTGCTGTAGAAATGTGCTCTCCAGAAAATTGCGTTGGGATTTTGTTTTTGCACTGCTAGATAAGTTCAGACCCTGATTTCCCCCCTCAAAAGAACCTAGAAAATTCTTACCACAAACCCAAAATAAGTCAGAAAGGATTTTCCTTAGTTTTGACCTTCCAAATTTGGCCTCCCACAGCTTGGCCCTCCTGCAAACCAGAAATCTGCACCTGTAGCTGAGTCTTTCAATTCCTGCTCCCAAAATGCTAGCAATCCCTTCCAAATAAGCCTCCAACCAAAATCCCAGCAACCCAACTCCCCAATCCTCCGACCAAGGCTCGCCCTAAATGACCCACACCAATGAAAGCGCAGTCATGTAGGGGATGACCCAGTCTTTGAGTTCAAAGATTCATTCTGGGTGTTATATTTCCTCCCCTATTGTATTGGTCAAGGAACACTTTGGTAACTCTACAAATCTAACCCCCAACACCTCTGCTCCCCCAAGGTTGCATGGTCTCCTCTACTGTGTACTGGCTGACCCAGAACTGCGTGAATCCCTGTAGGATGTCTCTCTTCCATTCTCAAGATAAAGGAAGCTTCCTAGTGTGGCACTCGAGGTCCACTGAAGAAAGGATGAGATTCACTCCTTGCGAAGCTCTTGTGCTAAACAACACGATGTGGGTCAGCTGAACAACCAAAGCAACAATGAATTTCGAATTGTCAAAAAGGGTTGAAATGTTGCTTCTCTTCTCCTATATGTGCTTGTTGGCCTTGAGTCTCATGCCGGCCCCATCTCTAATTTCGACCTCACTTAGGAAAATCGAATTTCCTTCCATTTGGTGTGTATTATTTGTGGGTGAGTGGTCCCCACATTCCACTAAAATGCTCATCGACCCACTTTTCCTAAGTTTCCTTCACCAAAATTTTCCTTAGACCAAAAATAACAAAATTGTAAAAATTGTTCCTCTTACCTTAGGAAAATAACTAGGAAGGGACATTATAGTCCTCCCCTCCCGGATGTTGCTTGTCCCAAGCAACTGCAAAGATGGATGATGCAAAATATATTCACTCTCCCACATAGCATCCTCCTCTGGTAAATCTTTCCACTTGACCAAATGCTCCCTGCTCACCTTGTTTCTCAACCTCCTCTCCTGCGTCTCCAATATGAACTTTGGTGTCAAAATGAAATGCCCCTCGTCATCCAATGGAGGCAACTCGGTTGCTGCTATGACCTGCTACCCCAACGCCTTTTTAGGTATGAGACATGAAACATGTTGTGGATCCAACTCTCTAAAGGCAACTCCAACTCATAAGCCACCTCTCCAACCCGCTTGACCACCTTTTAAGGCCCATAAAACTAGGGTCGAAGTTTTTCTACCCCCTTCTACTTAAGTGAAGACTCTCTATATGGATGCCAGCTGTAATATCCCCAAGGGGAAATAACCAGTAATACACAGAAATATGCCAGATGGATATAGAAAATACAATGCTGGAACCAGATCATGGAACAAGTACACATAGAATACCAGAAAACTGAGCCATTTTATTAATCTGAAAGTACATAGAGAGAAGTACAGGATAATCAGAATGAGTGCACCTATCCTTGCCCTAGGCAAGTGGAGACCCTCTCAGAACAAATGATGGCTGCAAATAAGGACAGCGTCCTAGCTGGCTGAAGAGCTGCTATGAAGGGCTACTGCTGGAAAGCAATGGAACTATGAGCTGAAGACTAGAAGATGGCTGATATCAGTCCCTGACCCTGCTAGTGACAGCGCAGAAGATAGATGGAATGCTGGCCACAAACCCTCCAAATGAGATGATCAGCTCCTCAAGGCTGGAAGCACTGAAAAACGCTATCCAAACCTGCACACAAGCTCCTACTCATCAGATCTGCGTCCTCCCTGATGGATCTGCGTCCTATATGCTCAGATCTACTGGATCTGAAGTCTCCAATCCAGATCTGCGTCCTATCCCTCCAGATCTGCGTCCTCCTAGATCAGATCTACTGCTATCTCTTCAGATCTATGCTAGATCTGCCAATATCTCCTCAGATCTGCAACCTCCAAGACTGGATCTGATGTTATCTCTTCAGATCTAGGCTGGATCTGCCAATATCTCCTCAGATCTACAATCTCCCAAGCTGGATCTAATGCTATCTCTCCAGATCTGCACCCTACAGAACTAGATCTGCAAATACCTCCTCAGATCTGCAATCTCCAAGTCTGGATCTGCCAATGTGTCTTCAGATCTGCGTCCTTCTGTCTCCTGGAACAGCGTCCTCTCTCTAAGCCTGATCTGCGTCCTTTCTTCCCTTTGGAACAACGTCCTTCCTCCCAGATTGGAACTGCGTCCTTCCTCCTCCTGAAACAACGTTCTGCCTTCTAGATCTGCGCAGCCACAAGAGGGCTTCTTCCTCTCCAAATCTCCACCTGAAACTGCTACCAATTCCCACTGAAACTGAAGGATGAAACTCAGAAAATAACCTTACTAGGGCAGGCACTCGAAGTCCCTCGAAGCTAAGGGTGAAACCAGAAATAACCTTACCAGGGCAGGCACTCGAAGTCCCCCGAGGCTAAGGGTGAGATTTCCGACCGGAGACACTCGGTTGCACTAAACAGTGCTGCAGACCGACTAAACAACCGGCGTGCTGAAGCAGACAGAAGTCTAGCTCTCAATATCAATATCAAATCAAGCATGCCCAAATGAGGTGAGAACCCCACCTTTTATAATGCTAAACTCCCTCCAAAACCTTAACTGTGTCCTTTACTCTCCTTGGCCTGCGCAGTTAATCTTGGGTTAGCCTGATGCCTCCCCATCATACTCATGTGGACCCCCAAGGCCCCCTCTCTAAGTTACAACGTCAATCAACTAGGAAAAGAACACTTTATTTATAAAGTGAGGTGACTAAAGTGAGGAGACCCCTCTTATTTCTCACTTTATTTATTATTTCTATCTAAAGCAGCAAAATTAAACAAAAATGAAGTATTCCAATTAGCAAAGCTAATTGGGAATATTACAGTCTCCCCGGGCAAAACGTTGCTTGTCCTCAAGCAACTGAAGTGACGGATGCTGTAAGATCCTCTCATCCTCCCAAGTGGCATCCTCATCCGGCAAATTCTTCCATCTCACCAGGAATTCTCTGATCTTCCTGCTCCGCAGATGTCTCTCCCTAGTGTCAATAATAGCCTCCGGCTGTAACACCAAATGCCCCTCATCATCTGTAGGCGGTAGCTCCTCGGTGACCCTCACATGCTGGCCCAGTGCCTTTTTCAGGCATGATACATGAAAGATGTTATGAATCCCGCTGCCTTGGGGCAGCTCCAACTCATACGCAACCTGCCCGATCCTGCGTATCACCCTGTATGGTCCATAAAAACGAGGCTTTAGCTTCTCCGCCCCCTTCTGCTTGAGCGAAGACTGTCGGTATGGCTGTAGCCGTAGGAAGACCAGGTCCCCTACCTCAAAGTGCCTCTCCATCCGACCCTTATCAGCATACAACTTCTGCTGATTCTGTGCTGTGGCTATGTTGTCCTTGAGAGCCCGGAGGATGTCTTGGCTCTCTTGGATCCATAACTTGGCTCGCGGAGCCCTGCTAACACCAAACATCATATCCACAAAAGATAGGGAATGATATCCATACAAAGCATAGAAAGGTGTCATACCGATGGACATATGGTGGGTTGTGTTGTTGCAGTACTCGCCCAAATGTAGCCATTTCAACCATGCTCTCTGCTGCCCACTGAGGTAGTTACGCAAGTAGCCCTCCAGCCACTTGTTAACTATTTCCGTCTGCCCGTCCGTCTGTGGATGATAACTAGTGCTCGGTGTCAATCCTGTCCCCACTAGTCGAAAGAGCTCCTGCCAGAATCCACCCATAAAACGGCTGTCCCTGTCACTGACAATGGTCTTGGGTAGACCATGCAACCTGAAAACCTCCCTGAAAAACAACTCGGCCACCTGTGCCGCTGTGTGGTCTGCAGAAATGGCGAAAAAGTGAGCATACTTCGTCAGCCTGTCAACCACTACGAAGATGCAGTCCTTGCCCTGTACTGTGGGCAACCCCGTGATGAAGTCCATCGAAATACTCTCCCACTTCCCCTCCGGAATGGGAAGAGGCTGCAACAACTCCGCAGGATGACTCATCTCTCCCTTGTTCCGCTGGCAAACCTCGCACTCCCTGACATGTTGGAGTACGTCCTCCTTGAGGCCCTTCCATGCAAATCTCTCTCGGATGGCCCTGTACGTCTTGGTGAACCCCTGATGGCCAGCCAATGGTGAATCATGTGATGCATGGAGTATCTTCTCCTTGAGCTGAGATCCCTCAGTCAAGAAGATCCTGTCCCTGTAGTAGATGACCTCATCGGCCACCCTGTATCTGCTATCCGCTATTTGCCCATCCAGAACCTCGCATGCAAATCTATCTTTGGAATACTCAACCAGTAGTCGAGCCTTCCAGTCAGCGTCCAGGCTCATGAGAGATAACGTGGCCGGTCTACGGGAAAGGGCATCAGCTACCACGTTATTCTTCCCCTTGACATACTCTATGTCAAAATCGTAAGCCTGGATCTTGCTGATCCACTTCTGCTGCCTCTCCTGCAACTGCTTCTGCTCCAGAAAGTACTTCAGGCTGTTATGATCTGTCCTCACCCTGAATCTGCCACCTACCAGGTACTGTCGAAATTTGGCCAATGCATGCATGATGGCCAGCATCTCCTTGTCATATATGGGATATAGCCTCTCGTGTGGAAGGAGCTTCCGGCTCTCGAATGCAATCGGATGACCCTCCTGCATCAAAACTGCTCCAATCCCTTCTCCCGATGCATCGCACTCTAGGACAAAGGGCTGCGTAAAATCTGGCAATGCTAACACGGGACAACTGCTCATCACCTCCTTGAGCTTGTCAAAAGCTCGCTGTGCTGTATCCGACCAACTGAATGCCCCCTTCCTCGTCAGCTCCGTGAGGGGTGCAGCAAGCTGAGAGAAGCCCTTGACGAACTTCTTGTAGTAGGTGCAGATGCCAATAAACCCTCGAAGTTCTGTTACATTCCGTGGCTCTGGCCAGTCCCTGATAGCCCTGATCTTCTCCTCGTGGACTCTCACCCCGTCCACCCCTATAATGTGTCCCAGATACAGCATCTCCGTCAACCCAAACTCACACTTGGAGAGCTTGGCAAAGAACTGCTGCTCCTCCAAAATGTGCAAGACGAGATGCTCCTCCCAAGTCCTGCTGTATATAAGGATATCATCAAAGAAAACCAGCACAAACTTCCTCAGATGATCCCTGAAAATGTGGTTCATACAAGACTGGAAAGTAGCAGGTGCATTGGTCAACCCAAATGGCATGACCAGAAACTCAAAGTGCCCATAATGACACCTGAAAGCGGTCTTGGGAATGTCCCGTTCCCTCATGCGTATCTGATGGTACCCGGATCTCAAATCAATCTTTGAGAAGAACCGTGCTCCTCTCAACTCATCCATCAGCTCGTCGATCCTGGGAATGGGGTACCTGTTCTTCAGGGTCTTCTTGTTCAGAGCCCGGTAATCAATGCACATGCG
The DNA here is from genome assembly GCA_034641835.2 of Pinus albicaulis. Taxonomy (NCBI): domain Eukaryota; kingdom Viridiplantae; phylum Streptophyta; class Pinopsida; order Pinales; family Pinaceae; genus Pinus; species Pinus albicaulis. Next base: position 1,481,477,896 of record CM076570.1, read on the forward strand.
TAATGTGCCGTCCTTCTTCTTCACCAGCACTACTGAAGAAGCAAAAGGACTGGTGCTGGGTCGAATGTGCCCAAGGGCCAGCAACTCCTGAATGGCCCGCTCTATCTCATCCCGATAGGCCTTAGGATGCCTATACGGTGTGGTGATCACTGCCTGTATCCCCTGCTCCAACTCGATCGTGTGCTCAAACCCCCGATCTGGTGGCTGTCCTGGCGGAATGTCTCCAAAAACTACTGCATATCTGTCGAGAAGAGTCTGTAGATCAGGGTGCATCGTCCGTCCTGTATCCACTGCCTCCGAAGCCCGCAACTCTACTGCCCACTCTATATCTCCCTTGCGGAACGTCGCCTCCATGCTGTGTGCTGATACTGTCTGGGGTGGATAGGTGTTCTGCCCTCGTATCTTCTCATGCTTCCCCATCTTGGGATCATCCCACTCCATCTCTAAGGCCTTCCAATCCGTCGTGACCTTCCCCAGAGTAATAAGCCACTGAACCCCCAATATCACATTGGTGTCCGGAATGTCCACCACAAAGAAGTGATCGGTCAATGTATAGGTGCCCATCGTTACTGATAACTCGGGTACATATCGAGCACATGCCATGGTCTGATCTCCTGGTACCAAAACAGAAAACCCATCAAAGCCCTCCGTCGGTATGCCTCTCCGCTCAACCATCTGGGCATCAATGAAGTTGTGGGTGGCCCCACTATCAACTAAGACCGAAACCCGCTGTCCGCGCACTGTTCCCCGTACGCGCAAGGTCAAATACTTGGGGACTCCTCGCAAGGCTGCTAGAGCTCCCCCAGTAGGTGCAAATGATGCCCCACCTGTCTCGGGTGGTGGAGGTGGAAAGGTACTCTGTGCTGCGTAACATCCTCCTGTCTCCTCATCATCCTCCTCATCCTCTTCTCCGCTACTCTCGGAGAAGACTTCTATGAAATGTGCCTTCCCTGACGCACATTTGTGTCCCGGCGCCCATGGCTCCTGGCAAGTGAAGCACAATCGCTTCCTCCTCAGCTCTCTCCTGGCCTCATCCTCAATCTGCCCTCGTCCCGGATTCGCCTTGGGAGGGGGAATCCTCGTGTCCTTACCCTTAGGCTGGAAAGCCTGTCTCTGGGGATAAGGTGGCCGAGTCCTGGGCAAGACATCCTGTAAGTCATGAGCCCTACTGATAGCATCCTGTAGTGTAGCCAGTTTGTTCGACCGGACTAGGCCACGAAGTGGCTCTGACAACCCCTCCACAAACATATAGACCATCTGAGCTGTCGATAAGTCAGGTACCATCACTGAAACCCTCAAGAAGTCTGAGATGTATGCCTCTGCACTCCCAGTCTGTCTGAGCTTGGTCAGCTCAACAAAATGCTGCTCCGGATCCCTCCTGTCAAAACGCTCCACCACTCTCCTGGTGAACTCAGCATATGTCGTCACTGTGGAATGTCCTAGTGTTGCCATCCCATGAAACCACCAGTCCTGGGCCTCACCCTCTAAATGCAATGTAGCCATCTTAATGGCCTCCATCTCCGACATCTGGTTAAGCTGAAAATAGATGTCCAGCTTCTCCACCCAGGACTTTGCCGTAGTCTTCGATGAACCATCAAACATAGGCAAATGGAATTTACTAGCCGTACGGTGGCCATCACGGTGGGATCCACGCCCCTTGTGTTGGTGCTGCTCATGCTCAGGGGGTTTGACGCCACATCGGTACTGGAGATAGCGCTCATAGGGGAGAGTATCCATGAATGCCTGTCCTAAGCCCTGCCACTCTGCAAAAACGGCTGCATATTGAGCTGGACTGATCTCTCTTGGTGCTGTCGACCCCTCGTCCTCTACCAGGAAGGTAGGCATGGTGGGTCGCGTGGGGGCTGGATTGTCCCTCGGCGCACTTCCCCGTACTCCTATCCCTGTGTCTTCTTGCGAGAATGTGGGCATAGTGGGTCGCGCGGGTGCCTGAGTCGTCACAATGGGGATAGCATCGCGTACTGGTATATGGTGAGACATACCCGATCCTTCTCCGACCTGGAAAACCCTAGGGGGTTCTCTCTGTGCTACCTCTACGGCTTCAAGCCTCTTTGACATATCCTGCATGTGATGGATGATTGCATCCAGCTTCTCAGCTGTGTCTGCCATCGGATCCTGCTGCTCTGTGTCCCTCACAGGCTGCTCTGTCTCTGAATCTGTTTCAGGTGGCTCCTGATCAGAATCACTTCCCCCGAAAGGAAACTTCCACCCACTCTCAGCTTCTCTGCGTTCCTTCCGATAGATGTAGGGGTTATCCCCGGGCGTCATAGACTGCTAGCACCACAGGCTGAGCCAGATCTATGCTCTGATACCACTGTAATATCCCCAAAGGGAAATAACCAGTAATACACAGAAATATGCCAGACAGATATAGAAAATACAATGTTGGAACCAGATCATGGAACAAGTACACATAGAATGCCAGAAAACTGAGCCATTTTATTAATCTGAAAGTACATAGAGAGGAGTACAAGATAATCAGAATGAGTGCACCTATCCTTGCCCTAGGCAAGTGGAGACCCTCTCAGAACAAATGATGGCTGCAAATAAGGACAGCGTCCTAGCTGGCTGAAGAGCTGCTATGAAGGGCTACTGCTGGAAAGCAATGGAACTATGAGTTGAAGACTAGAAGATGGCTGATATCAGTCCCTGACCCTGCTAGTGACAGCGCAGAAGATAGATGGAATGCTGGCCACAAACCCTCCAAATGAGATGATCAGCTCCTCAAGGCTGGAAGCACTGAAAAACGCTATCCAAACCTGCACACAAGCTCCTACTCATCAGATCTGCGTCCTCCCTGATGGATCTGCGTCCTATATGCTCAGATCTACTGGATCTGAAGTCTCCAATCCAGATCTGCGTCCTATCCCTCCAGATCTGCGTCCTCCTAGATCAGATCTACTGCTATCTCTTCAGATCTATGCTAGATCTGCCAATATCTCCTCAGATCTGCAACCTCCAAGACTAGATCTAATGTTATCTCTTCAGATCTAGGCTGGATCTGCCAATATCTCCTCAGATCTGCAATCTCCCAAGCTGGATCTACCGCGCATTACCCCTGCGACAAGACCCTACGCAACTAGATCAAACCATACCTCCTCGTATCCTTCCTCTCCAAGTTTGGACCGCCACGGTGTCTTCGCACCGCGTCCTTCTTCCCCCTGGAACAACGTCCTCTCTCTAAGTCTGATCTGCGTCCTTTCTTCCCCTGGGACAGCGTCCTTCCTCCGTATTGAACTCGCGTCCTTCATCCTCCTCGAAACAAATGCTACTTTAGAAGATTCGCGTGCGCCCACAAGAGGGCTTTCCTCCAAATCTCTACTCGAAACCCAAGCACAATTCCCACCGAAACCGAAGGATGAAAAAACTCGTAAAACAACCTTACTAGGCGGTGCACCTCTCGAAGTCCCCCCGTTGCCAAGATATAAACCGTAAATAACCTTACCAGGGCAGGCACTCGAAGTCCCTCGAGGCTAAGGGTGAGATCTCCGACCGGAGACACTCGGTTGCACTAAACAGTGCTGCAGACCGACTAAACAACCGGCGTGCTGAAGCAGACAGAAGTCTAGCTCTCAATATCAATATCAAATCAAGCATGCCCAAATGAGGTGAGAACCCCTCCTTTTATAATGCCAAACTCCCTCCAAAACTTAACTGCGTCCTTACTCTCCTTTGACCTGCGCAGTTAACCTTGGGTTAGCCTGATGCCTCCCCATCATACTCATGTGGACCCCCAAGGCCCCCTCTCTAAGTTACAACGTCAATCAACTAGGGAAAGAACACTTTATTTATAAAGTGAGGTGACTAAAGTGAGGTGACCCCTCTTATTTCTCACTTTATTTATTATTTCTATCTAAAGCAGCAAAATTAGACAAAAATGAAATATTCCAATTAGCAAAGCTAATTGGGAATATTACACCAGCGTAGGTATACCATGTCCTCTACCTCAAACTGTCTCTCCACCCTGTGCTTATTAGCATACATATTTTGCTGATTTTGAGGAACCTGCAAGTTGTTCTTGAGATCTCGGAGAATATTCTCGCTCTCTTGAACCCAATCCTTTGCCCATGGAGCCTTGCTATCTCCAAGCATCTTGTCAGAAAAAGAGAGTATCATATCCATAGAGTGCTCGAAAAGGAGACATACCGACCGAAATGTGATAAGCGTGTTGTTGCAAAAATCCCTGAGATGAATCCACTTGACCCATGCTCTCTGTTGACCCGTCACATAATTGCGTAGGTACCTCTCAAACCACTTATTCACGATCTCTGTTTGCTGATCTGTTTGGGGGTGATAGCTAGTGCTAAGTGTAAGTTTGTCCCCACCAACCGGAACAACTCCTGCGAGAAAGACCCCATAAACCTGTTATCTCTGTCACTGATAATGGTCTTGGGAAAACCATGTAATTGGAAGACCTCCCAAAAGAATAACTCAGCCACATGGGAGGCTGAAGATCTCGATGGGATGGTGACGAAGTGGGCAAACTTGGTCAATTTGTCAACCACTACGTAAATGCAATCTCATCCCTGCGTAGTTGGAAGCCTCGTGATAAAATCCATGGATACACTCTGACACTTCCTTTCTGGAATGGGAAGCGACTGTAGTAGATTAGTGGGATGTGACAACTCCACCTTGTTCCTCTGACGTACGATGCACTCCCGCACGTTCCTCAACACATCTCCCTTGAGCCCCCACCAAGAGAACCTCTCTCTAATAGCATGATATGTCTTGAGGAAGCCTCGGTGTCCTACTAGGGGGGAATCATGGGCTGCGTACATAATCCTCTCCTTAAGCTGAGATCCTGGCACCAAATAGATCCTGTATTTGTAGTATATCATGTCATACAGCACCCGAAATCTGTCATCCCTGTGTGTGCCGTCCATAATCTCGCAAACAAGCATGTCCTTGGATTACTCAACCAAGAGTTGAGCCTTTAGTCATGCGTAATGTCCATCAAGGATAGTACTGTGGGCAAATGGTCCCCTCTAGGTGGTGGTGGCCCTCCTGATGATGGTCCTCCCTCATCTCCTGTCTCATCTGCTATCTTGGCCTCCTCATTTGGGCTTAGTGTCTGAAAACACCTCGACGAAATGGGCCTTGCCCTTGGTGCACTTGTGCCCGAGTGCCCAAGGCTCTTGGCATGTAAAGCACAACCTCCTCCTCCTAAGGTCCATCCGAATTTCATCATCCAACTCGCCACGTCCTTCGTCCCTCTGTGTTGTCCTAGTGTCTTAGTTCCCCTTTGGGGCCGTGAGTCTGTTGGGAAAAAAATCTTGGGTCTTGGGCACTGCATCAATCATATCCTGGGTCCTGGAGATAGCATCCGGAAGTGATGTGGGTTTGTAAGTCCTCACCCAACCACGTAAAGGTTCAACATGCCCCTCCACAAATAACATTATCAGCCAGGTCTCTGAGATGTTTGTCACCATCACTGCTAGTATTTGGAACTCCGTGATGTAAACCTCTGCGCTGCCAGCCTGTCTCAGGTGGGCTAACTCCCTGAAATGCAACTCTGGGTCTTTCCTCTCAAATCTCTCTAGCAACCTCTGGGTGAACTCAGTCTAAGTGGTGATATGGATGTGTCCCAATGTGATCAACCCATGACACCACCACTCCTGGGCATCCCCTTCAAAATGAAGGGTAGCAAACGGTATCGCATCAGCTTCCCGGATGGGGTTCAGGTTGAAATATGTGTCTAGCTTCTGGATCCATGCCCTGGTTGAACTCTTTGTTGACCCATCAAAGTTTCGAAGTGTAACCTTCTGAGCTAACCTCTGCACATCCTAGTTGGATGTTCCCCCTCTGTAGTGGGCCCTGACCCTTGTGGTACGCCTCTCCTTGAGGTGAGTATACTCCCCAAAAGGCATCAACCGTGTAATCCGGGAATCCAACCCCTCATACTTAAAAATACCAGATGCAACTGAGTGGACCAAATCTACAATCGGGTCTGGCTCCCGCTCTGGTTCAAGCTCATCCACAGAATGAGGCAAAGTGGGACAACCAGCCGGCCCACACTCGAGAGTATGTGAAGGTTGACAAGTACAGCTGCCCCCTCCTGCTCTGGAACCCCCATCACCTTGAGGCTCTCCCTCTAGACTTCCACCCATCTACAACCCCACCATCTGCTGCATCATGTCCATTGTACACTGTCGTTGCCTCATTTGTTGATTAGTACTTAGAAGCTCCTCCAAAACTTGGTTCTGGCCCATTGGCCTGGGTTTTTCATTATCCTCCTGATTTTCCATCCCACCTCTACGGTTCACTACCTCGTGTCTAAAAACAGATCTGGGTCGTGTTCTCTACCTCGATCCCTGCCTCTGTCTCTACCATGGCCTCTCTGGAAGACTACTCCTTGATATCTAAGTTGCATCACCTGCTCCTGTTTCCCACCCTGGCTAAGAACATGCTTTGATGCCACTGTAATATTCCTAATAGAAATTTATAGTGATAACAAAAGACACGCCATAATTTTCAACACAAAAATTTATTCAGCAAACACATATATAACAATTTTTTTTCCCGGAACACCAAACTGACCAATTTTATTAAATATGAGAGTTGAAGTACAATAGATGATGGAGAGAGTGCACGTGAGCTTGCGCAAGGCAAGCTACAAGCCTCAAGTGATCAATACCAAAGTGCCCAACTGCTGTAGAAATGCTGCTCTCCAGAAAACTGCGCTAGCCCTCTGTTTCTATGCTACTAGTTGACATCAGGCCCTGATTTTCCCCCTCAAAACAATCCAGAAAATTCTACAAAATTTGGGGTGCACTCGTTACCACAAACCCAGAAAAACTCAGAAAGGATTTTCCTTAGTTTTGTCCTTCCAAATTTGGCCTCCCACAATTGGCCCTCCTCCAAACCAGAAATCTGCACCTATAGTTGAGTCTCTCAATTATTGCTCCCAAAATGCTAGCAATCCCCTCCAAATAAGCCTGCAACCAAAATCCCAACAACCCAACTCCTCAATGCTCCGGCCAAGGCTCTCCCCAAATGACCCACACCAATGACTGCGTAGTTCTATAGGGGATGATGTAGTCTTTGAGTTCAAAGATTTGTTCTAGGTGTTATATTGCCGCCCTTACTAAAGCCTCACTCCTCTAGGCTAGAAATCCGTCAAGGAACACCGCAGTAACTCCACAAATCCAACTCCATGCACCTCTGCTCCTCCAAGGCTGCGTGGTCTCCTCTACTGCGTACTGGGTAACCCAGAACTGCGTGAATCCTTGTAGGATGTCTCTCTTCCGGTCTCAAGATAAAAAGGAAGCCTTCCTAGGGTGGCACTCGAGGTCCACCAAAGAAAGGATGAGCTTCACTCCTTGGGAAGCTCTTGTGCTAAACAACATGATGTGGCTCAGCTAAACAACCAAAGCAACAAATGAATTTTAAATTGTCAAAAAGGCCTCAAATGTTGCTTCTTTTCTCCTATTTATGTTTTTTGGACTTGAGTCTCATCTAGGTCCCATCTCTAATTTTGACCTGACTTAGGAAAATCAAATTGCCTTACATGCGGTGCATATTATTTGTGGGTGAGCGGCCCCACATTCCACTAAAATGCTCATCGACCCACTTTTCCTAAGTTTCCTTCACAAAAATTGCCTTTGACCAAAAATAACAAAATTGTCAAAATTGTTCCTCTTACCTTGGGAAAATAATTAGGAAGGGTCATTACAGGCTTGAACTTTCATGAGCATGAGTTGTCCTTGGTCCATGATGTATCCTTGAATTTCTTTGATATCTTGCATACTAAACACATTTACCATGTTTCCTCTTTTAACCTCATGCTTGCCCCAAAAGGAGAAGTGGCCCTGTTTCGAAGGTACCTAAATGATGGAAAAGGGGCTTTAAATGGGGCAATAAGAGTGCCTTGAAATGGATCTAATTAATATTGACTTAGAGGTCGCAAGAGATTATTTCACTTACTTGGAGGATGTGGGGCATTGCCTTAGGGAGCCCAAATGCATCACAAATAGTGAGACTTCCATGAAGAATGATGGAAATGGCCAAAGAGGTGTGAATACATAGGGATATGGTGGATTTGGGGAACAAAAGTGCATTGAGATAATGGAAAGTGAGGGGAAAAGTACAATAAGCGATAACCTTTACAGGGCTACTCAACAAATGCTCCCATAAATCATCAGTTGTAATAGATCCACTTCCTAATACTCGCATATCACCGTAGGAGATATGAATGTTGTATGATGCTTTCTTTTCCATACCCTTCTTTTGTTTTCCTTACCCATTGAATAATGAATGAAATCCTTTCCTTCTAGTCCTAACCTTTCTCTAGTGGCTTGTGGATTATACTAGCCTCGTAAGGTTTCCATAATTAATATGCTCTACCAAGTTGAGTGATGTTGTGTTTTTGGGAGGGAACATTGTGAGAGAAATTGTAATATTCCCAATTAGCAGTAGCGAATTGGTAATATTAATTTTTGGTCAGTTTACTTTTTATAATGTTAAATCAGTTAATAAAGCGGGTGAGAAGATACTTAGCCTACTCTTAGGAAATAAACATTCCCTAAAGTCACTTGAGCATATTGTTATTTTGCAGCATGGGGCCCAGGAGAACGAAGTGGCAGCGTGGGAAGCATGAGGGAAGTGGCAACGTGGGCAACGTGGGCCCATGACAATGCAGTGAGAGAGGGACAGCGTGGGCCAAGAGGGACAACGCAATTTTGGTGGGTCCTAGGTGAGAGCAAGGCTCTCAAAGCATAAAAATGGGAAGAGGCTCCTTATTCTCTCATTGGATTATGCATCTATGTTTTGTCTCTTGACATTAAGCACGCTTTTGCTGTTGAGCAAAGTCTGCAAGTGTTGTTCAGCACACCGGGTGTCTCCGAGCAGAGATCCCAACCTCAGCCCTGGGGGACTTCGAGTGCTTGCTCGGGTGAGGAGTTATATCTATTGATTTTTAGGGATTACGCACTTGCTTGGGAAGCGTTAGCCTCGTGGCCTATCAACATAGTTCTCGAGGAGGCCTCGGAGTGAGGATTAATCAGGGGATTCAGCCCGAAATAGTGAGAAGGGATCAACCCGTCACTATTCCATCATTTTGGTAGAGGAGGAGGCCACTATTTGCAGAGGATCATCCAGGGCCAGCATATTTCACTGGGATAGCGTTATTCCTCAAGGGAGGTCAAATTCCGGGGTCATCCATTCAGGAATTCCTTTCTAGGCTTTTCTGGGTATTTGGAGGAGAGCTCATTCCTAGAGTTTCATTCTGGGCAGGGGAACAGCCCCAAAGAGCCATCCTATTCCAGCAATAGCAGCAGTCCGGTAGCAGCAGCAGCAGCATTTTGGAGATAATGCAGTCACTGATAAAGTATCCATTCCTTGAGGATTCCTGAGAGTATTTCTAGCTTGCCTTGTGCAAGCCAAGTTGCCATCATTATGATCACCTTTGTACTCATTGTATCTTTCAGTTATATAATAAAATGGCTCAGCGTTCTCCATATTTTGCATTGTTTATGTGATGTCTCTCTATTTGCAGTAGATTCTTGTTTATGTTGCTTTCTATTGTTGTTTATTTCTATTCGGAATATTACAGTGGTATCAGAGCTCATAGAATTGGCTCAACCTGTGGAGCAGATTGTCTATGACACCAGCAGGAAAACCATATATCACTTACCTGGGAAGGAAGTACAAGGACCAAGAGCGGAGGTTTGAGGCCACTTTTGGAGAGGGAGACTACATTCCAGTAGTGGACGCAGAGGAGGAAGAACCAATGGCAGGTGAGAAAGATGAAGGAAAGGAGTTCAGGGAAATCCTAGAGTATGTTCAGGAGTTATTGAGAAGGATAGAAGAGATGGGGCAGAAGTTTACCGCAGACCAGAGACAGCGTGAAACCCCAAGGGGTTTCAACATCAGAGAAGGGTCCGGCACTTCTCACAATTTGCAGGAGCATCTCACAACGTAGCAAGTTGTATCACTTACTCCCCCACGTTCCACGATGCCCACGTTTCTAGCTACAGGCACTGGGGCAAGAGCACCTCAGGAACCGAAGCCGGTTCATGTGGGGGATTATTTTGCCAAGTATCAGTCCTATGGGCGAGAGTTTGGCGAAGCTCTCACTTTCCATGATTTTGTTCAGCTCAAGAAGGACAGCCGACCCCATAACCAAAGCAGAGGAGGTAGATACACACAGGATGGGGAAATGCAACTTACAATGGGCACATTTTTCCTGCCAACATTTGATGAATCCTCCAAATGTTTGACAAAGGCTTGGGTGGAGAAGTTGGATATCTATTTCTAGCTCAATCAGATGGTAGAGGGGGAGGCCATCAAGGTGGCAACGTTGCACCTAGAGGGAGAGGCCCATGATTGGTGGTTCCACGGGATGGCCACGTTGGGTCACTCAGCTGTGACAGCGTATGCAGAGTTTACACGGAGACTAGTAGAGCGGTTTGATTGGAGGGATCTGGAAGAGCACTTTGTTGAGCAGACCAAACTCAAACAAACCGGGAACCCAGACACCTACATTTCCAAATTCTTGAGGCTTTCCGTGATGGTACCTAACTTGTCCTCAGCCAAGATGATATACATGTTTATTCATGGGTTGGCAAAACCTCTGTGTGCGTTAGTTAGATCCACGAGGCCTGCTACACTTCATGATGCAGTTGGGAGGACCAGGGATTTGCAAGATGCCCTACCCAGTACCAGAGCTCCTTTCCCCCAGAGACTAGCATTTCAGCCGAAGGGGAAGGACACGAGGGTTCCACCTCCGAGGGGGAACCAAGGTCGGGGGCCTTTGGATGATGAGACCTGGAGAGACCTAAGACGAAAGAAGCTATGCTTCATATGCCAGGAGCCGTGGGCACCGGGACATCGTTGTGCCGCTGGGAAGGCACACTACATAGAGGTCTTCTCCAAGAGTGACGAGGAAGAGAATGCATATGAGGAGATGGAGGCAGGAGGCAGCGTTGTAGTACAGAGAGGGGATCATCCACCACCTCCACCACCAGGAACAGGAGGGGCAGTGTTTTCACCCACTGGGGGAGTCCTTGCTTCTTTGCGAGGGGTTCCCAAATACTTGACACTGCGTGTCTAGGGTACTGTGCAGGGACAACATGTTTCAGTACTAGCGGACAGTGGGGCTACCCACAATTTTATTGATGCACAGTTGGTAGAGCGGAGGAGCATATAGACAGACAGCTTTGATGGATTTTCAGTGCTGGTACCAAGTGCCAGAACTATGCAATGCACCAAATATGTGTTGGCTTTGGCAGTGACCATGGGGACTTACACTCTCATGGATCATTTCTTTGTGGTGGACATTCCAGACACAAACGTGATACTAGGAGTGCAGTGGTTGATCACGCTGGGGAAGGTCACTACAGACTGGGAGACCTTGGAGATGGAGTGGACAAACAAGAAGACCGAGAAGCATGAGATGATTCGAGGCATGCACACTTATCCGCCACAGACAGTTTCAGCACACTGGATGGAGGCAGACTTCCGAAAGAGATACATAGAGTGGGCAGTGGAGCTGCGTGTTTCAAAGGCAGGGTCTACAAGACAGGCCATAGCCCCAGATGTGCAGTCGATTTTGGATAGATATGCTACAGTTTTTAGGGATATAGGCAGCCACCGGATCGGGGGTTTGAGCACACCATTGAGCTAGAGCAGGGCATCCAGGCTATGATCACTACACCCTATAGGCATCCTAAAGCCTATAGGGATGAGATTGAGAGAGCTATTCATGAGCTCTTAGCGTTGGGACACATCCGACCCAGCACTAGCCCGTTTGCTTCTTCTGTTGTACTGGTGAAGAAGAAGGATGGCACACTGAGAATGTGCATCGACTATCAGACTCTCAACAAGAAGACCATGAACAACCGATACCCCATCCCGCGGATTGATGAGCTGATGAATGAGTTGAGGGGGTCGAAGTTCTTCTCGAAGATTGATTTGAGGTCGGGTTACCATTAGATCCGAGTGAGGGACCAGGATGTCCCCAAGACAGCTTTCAGATGTCACTACGGCCACTTTGAGTTTCTGGTGATGCCCTTTGGGCTAACCAATGCACCAGCCACTTTCCAGTCCTGCATTAACCACATCTTCTGTGGTCAACTAAGGAAATTTATGCTGGTATTCTTCGATGACATCTTGATATATAGCCGAACATAGGGGAAGCACCTACAACACATTGAAGTTGTATTGCGCATTCTGGAGCAGCAACATTTTTATGCTAAGCTCTCCAAATGCGAATTTGGACTGACAAAGATGCTCTATTTAGGGCATATCATTGGTGTGGACAGAGTGAGAGTCCACGAGGAGAAGATCAAGGTCATCCGAGATTGGCTGGATCCGAGGACCATGACTGAGCTTCGGAGGTTTGTAGGCATCTGCACCTACTATCGGAAGTTTGTCAAGGGGTTTTCCCAACTTGCTGCACCCCTCACAGACCTTACCAAGAAGGGGGCATTCAGTTGGACGGACACAGTGCAAAGGGCTTTTGACAGGCTCAAGGAGGTGATGAGCAGCTGTCGAGTTTTAGTGTTGCTAGATTTCACGCAGCCTTTTGTCCTGGAGTGTGATGTGTTTGGAGAGGGGGTAGGCGCAGTCTTGATGCAGGGGGGCCACCCCATAGCTTTCGAGAGTAGGAAGTTGTTGCCGCATGAGAGGTTGTATCCCATATACAACAAGGAAATGTTAGCTATCATGCATGCACTGACCAAGTTTCGCCAATACTTGGTGGGGAATAGGTTTAGGGTGAGGACTAATCACAACAGCCTTCGGTTCTTTTTAGAGCAAAAGTAGTTGCAGGAGAGGCAGTAGAAGTGGGTCAGCAAGATCCAGGCATATGACTTTGACATCGAGTATGTCAAGAGAAAGAACAATGTGGTGGCCGATGCTCTCTCACGCAGACTGGCAGCCTTGTCTCTGATGAGCTTAGACACGGACTGGAGGGCTCAGTTACTGGTGGAGTACTCTAAGGACCATTTTGCCTGCAAGATACTAGATGGACAGGTCACGAATAACAGGTAAAGAGTGATGGATGAGGTTATATACTTCAGGGATAGGATCTTCTTGACTAGGAGCTCTCAGCTCAAGGAGAAGGTACTGCGTGCCTCACATGACTCACCACTATCAGGCCACCAGGGTTTCACCAAGACCTACAAGGCCATCAGGGAGAGGTTCTCTTGGAAGGGCCTCAAGGAGGACATACTCCGGCATGTCAGGGTGCGAGGTGTGTCAGCAGAACAAGGGGGAGATGAACCATCCAGCAGGATTACTACAACCACTTCACATTCCAAAGGGAAAATAGGAGAGCATTTCGATGGATTTCATCACAGGGTTGCCCATGGTGCAGGGCAAGGATTGCATTTTTCTAGTAGTTGATCGACTGAAAAAGTATGCACACTTCTTCGCTATATCAGCACAATACACGGTAGCACAGGTAGCGGAGTTGTTTCTCAGAGATGTTTTCAGGTTACATGGTCTTCTAAAGACCATTGTTAGTGATCGGGATAGTTGTTTCATGGGCAGCTTTTGGCAAGAGCTCTTTCGTTTGGTGGGTACAGAGTTGACTCTGAGTACCAGTTATCACCCTCAGACGGATGGGCAGACCGAGATAGTGAACAAGTGGCTGGAAGGCTACTTGCGAAACTATGTCACAGGGCAGCAGAAGGCATGGTTACGTTGGTTGCATCTGGGAGAGTACTGCTACAACACCACTTTCCACATGTCCATTGGTATGTCTCTGTTCTACGCGTTGTATGGATATCATGCTTTGTCTTTTACTGACGTGATGTTTGGTGCTAGCAAGGTCCCTAGGGCCAAGGACTGGATCCAAGAGAGTCAGGATATACTCCGGGCTCTTAAAGATAACTTAGCTACAGCACAAAACCAACAAAAGTTGTATGCTGACAGAGGACGGGTTGAGAGGTAGTTTGAGGTAGGGGACTTGGTCTACCTACGACTTTAGCCATACTGGCAGTCCACGCTAAAGCAAAAGAGGGCAGAGAAGCTCAAGCCCCGCTTCTATGGACCTTACAGGGTGATCTACGGGATTGGGGAGGTTGCATATGAGCTAGAGTCACCTACAGGTAGCAGGATCCATAACATATTCCATGTATCATGCCTTAAAAAAGGCATTGGGGCAGCAGGTGACTGCAACAGAGGAGCTTCCACCAACAGATGATGAGGGGCATTTGGTGTTGCAGCCAGAAGCCATCATACACACCAGGGAGAGGCAGCTACGGAGCAGGACAGTCAGAGAATATTTGGTGAGGTGGAGGAACTTGTCGGATGAGGATGCCACTTGGGAGAGCAAGAAGATTTTGCAGCATCCATCTTTGCAGTTGCTTGAGGACAAGCAACGTTTTGGCGGGGAGGACTGTAATATTCCCAATTAGCAGCAGCTAATTGGTAATATTAATTTTGGCCAGTTTACTTTTTATAAAGTTAAATCAGTTAATAAAGTGGGTGAAAAGATACTTAGCCTACACTTAGGAAATAAACATTCCCTAATGTCACTTGAGCATATTATTATTTCGCAGTGTGGGGCCCAGGAGGACGAAGTTGGCAGCGTGAGGGAAGTGGCAGCGTGGGCCCATGACAGCGCAATGAGAGAGGGATAGCATGGGCCAAGAGGGACAGCGTAGTTTTGGTGGGGCATAGGTGAGAGCAAGGCTCTCAAAGCATAAAAAGGGGAAGAGGCTCCTCATTCTCTCATTCGATTATGCATCTATGTTTTGTCTCTTGAAATTGAGCACGCTTTTGCTGTTGAGCAAAGTCTGAAAGTGTTGTTCAGCACACCGGGTGTCTCGAAGCGGAGATCCCAACCTCCGCCCCGAGGGACTTCGAGTGCCTGCTCGGGTGAGGAGTTATATTTATTGATTTTCAGGTGGGAGACATAGCATCTTCAGCTAGGGATTACGAACTTGCTTGGGCAGCGCAGTCTCAAGGAGAGATCACGCAGTTCTTGGAGGAGGCAGTTCTGGGAGTGAGGATTCATTAGGGGATTCAGCCCGGGATAGTGAGAAGGGATCAGCCCTTCACTATTCCATCATTTTGGTAGAGGAGGAGGCTACTATTTGCAGAGGATCATTCAGGGCCAGCGTATTTCACTAGGATAGCATTATTCCTCAAGGGATGTCAAATTTCGGGGTCATCCATTCCAGAATTCCTTTCTAGGCGCTTCTTGTGTATTTGGAGGAGAGCTCATTCCTAGAGTTCCATAATTTTTTGAGTAGGGGAACAGCCCCAAAGAACCATTCTATTCCAGCAGTGGCAGCAGTCTAGTAGCAGCAGCAGCAGCATTTTGGAGATAACGCAATCACTGATAGAGCAGCCATTCCTTGAGCATTTTTTAGTATTTCCAGCTTGCCTTGTGCAAGCCAAGGTGCCATCACTATGATCACCCTTGTACTCATTGTATCTTTCAGTTATATAATAAAATGGCTCAGTGTTCTCCATATTTTGCATTGTTTATGTGATGTCTCTCTATTTGTTGTAGATTCTTGTTTATGTTGCTTTATATTGCTGTTTATTCCTATTCGGAATATTACAAAATCTAGGCCTAATATGTTGAGGGTTTCTCAAAAAATTAATAGCACCCCCACTGCAAGTTATGACAAAATCCAGGTGTGGATACAATGCTCAAATTCTGGGACGATTCCCTAGGAAGATTGTGCATGCCCAAGAAGAACTACTAGCTGTTGTTGGAAGGAAACTAGAGAAACTGCTCTATAAACTGCTAAGAATGAGATGAAACTGGGTGAGCAACCTCCTTGCAAGAACCCCAAAAAGACCCAGAAATATATCACGAACCCAAGTGGTGGAAATGGTCCTAGAGTGAACTGCTCCCTCTATGTGAAAATGCTTGAATCTACTTAACAAAAATTTCTACTGCAGAAATTTGGTTTACTTTCCTAGTGTTTTTACATTTACAAGGTATTTTCAGAAATATTCAGAAAACAACGAAGTAAACACACTGCAGATCTACACATACATACAGATCAAGTACTGAAGAATTAAGCACACATGACAAAGGACACACGATATTTTTCGGACAAATGTCCCTGGAAAATCCCAATGCGGGAAAACTGGTGCAACAACTCTTAGAGGGTTTTATTATTATGCAGAATTCTGAATACAAACAAGGGCACCAGTAGTGGTTTTCCCAACAGAGAAATCCCAAGAGATGTACCTCTATCTCTAGAGACAGAAAATATGGTTGATCCAGTTGAGAATGAGGAACCCCACAGGTGCCTACGCAGTCACTGCGTTACCCTTCGGTGTGGTTGTGTCGCTCTGTCTGATATGCTGAATACGAGCCCTTTCTGGCCCACTAAAACCCCAACGTTGCAGCCTCTGGCTCTGCATTAGCCCCTCATGGCCTGCATCACCCTTCTGTGACTGCGTCGACCTCTGTGCTAGCTTTGCGTCAGCGTGGCTGGGTCTACGTCACCCCTGCTGGGCCTACACTGCCTCTGTGTCACCCTTCCTAGATTGCACTGCCTCTCTGGTACAGATCTGCCTCTCTGCAATTGTATTCTCAGCCTCGGATTCAAAAATCCCTTTGCCGATCTGCCCCTCACTACAATGCAAGATCACTCGAAACTTCTTAGCAAACCGTGCCTCAGAAATTCGACTTAGCTTAGGTGCCGCTTTGTGTGTGTTCTCTAACTGACCCCAAGAATTCCTTTAATACTTTTCTCGTTGAACAATCATCGACCGTGATCTAATCTCTAATCAACGACTAAGATTAGAAAAGACTTGATCGTCGTCACTTGGAATATTCTCACCCACATGTTTAAATTAATTCCCTTTAATTATTTAATTTCCCTAAGTTAGACTTAGGGTCTCCATTAAAATAATTAATTATTGGAATAACATAGGCTTCAGGTGGAATTTCTCCAAAAGATTTCTGGGTCTTGTAGAGCTCATGTGTTCTAGCCCCTCCAATACGTTTCGGAGCTAGAGCACATGCGATGCTACCCAAAATCTCAACACTCTAGTATTACTCGATAAGGGTGGGACAGTTCATTGCCGACCTAAGGCTGGGACGTGCATGGGTTCCTCAATGATTTGGGGGCACTCATAGGGCCCTAGGAACCAGGGTGATGGGCCCATGTGCTATATTAAATATCACAACCATCTTTTGCATTTTATAAAGTTATTTTTCTTTTGTTTCTTGCTTGTGACCATGAGATGCTTTTAACATTCTTTTAACTGCATCAACCTCCGAGACAACATTTCCAGGCCCGACCAAACATATGGACCAAGGGGTGTGTCAGTGCCTTGTGGACCCAGAGAACGAATATGATGAAATAGGGGTTGTAATGTGCAGAGAGAAATGAAAAAGATAGATGGGTAAAACATGACCGTTGTAATATTCCCATTTTTGGCGACACCTACGACAGGGCCAGGTTGGTCTTCTAGAGTTAGGAGCAGACAGGTCATAGGTACAGATTGGTGTTATCAGTGGGCTTAGGGGCTTTTCGGAGGAATTTTGAGGAGTTTTCATGGTGTCCGGAGGCATTCGCTTGATATACTCCATTATCCGAGCAGTTTGGCTTTCATTCTGATGCATTCCGATAACTTTCAGAAATTTGAGTTATTTATGGGCTTAACTCAGCTGATTATGCTCAAGGCGGCATTCCGGGAGGAATACATGATGGAACACCTTAGTGTAATAGCTCATTGGAACCAGGACGAGAATACCTACATGGTAGGATAGTTAGACACAGATTTCAGTGACCGGAGGAGGCATGGTAGCCGATTTACCCTTTTCTGCATTAAAAAGGAATATTTTATAATATTTTAATAAAAGGGAAAAGTGCTCCATGAATAAAATAATAATAAAATAATGCTGTAGAAGGCTCCAAGGGATCTATAAAAGAAAGGGAGGAGGCCATTGGGAGATATCTTTGGAGTAGATCATTTTCTTGTGTATGAGAGGTTTGAGGACGTGGCTCTCTACTTCAACTGTAGCCCCAGGACAGAAACCCTTGGGTGATTTGTGAGTGTTGGACGGAAACCCAACTCTCTTTGAGGAGACTTCATTCAGAATTTTCATAGAACTTCAGTGATATTGGTGTGAGGATCATCCGGATCTTCAACTTGTGCTTCAGTGGGTTCAGTGATAGTTTTGCCGTAGCCGATTTGCAACAGTCTTCTTGCCGAGCCGTCTACATCATTGCCAGCGTCATTCATCAGTTGGGCCAGAGATCTTTCTGGGTTTGCTCCGCTTGCTTGGCAAGCTCAGGTTCCGTTGTTCCTTATGTTGATGTACTTTTTATCATGGATTAATAAAATGGCTCAGTGATTTTATCGGCATCCATTGTGTTCTGTTAGTGGCTATGTATATATTTCCATTTATTTTGCTGCTTGAGTTTATTTCTGCAATTTTAGTTAAAATATCCCATTTGGGATATTACAACCGTGCTACTATATGTTAAGAAATCTATGGCATAGAGATTAAGTGATTTCTCTTCTATTAGTAAATGCTTATAAGTACTTTTTACTTCTTTAGATAAGGATCTCCTTTTACTTAGGTTATTTGTGTTCTTCTTCATCAAACAACTACCAATGTATAAACCATAAAGAGACAAGAAACATTAAATATAGGCTATCAGGCAGGGCCAAAACCTCTCACCCTTTGAGAGGAAAACCTGAACAAATTCCTCTTCTTATAGAGATTCCAATTGATGAATACCAAGACCAAGACCATTGACCTAGTTGCTGCTCCAAGACCAGGACACCAAGCCTTCTTGCTCTTCCTTGAGTCAACGATAGTCAAACCCTTTGCTTGTTGTTACTTTCTTTGCCTCCTTGCTGCAATTTATAGGCCTTCAACTTCAACTTTTATTGCAATTTATAGGTCTCTTTCTCGACCTCCTTACTGCAAATTCATAGGTCTACAATTTTGCACTAGTGGAGATATTTTTAGCCCAAAATAGTCTTGTCTTCTAGTCCCTCCTTCGCTTGGGGAGAGGCTTCCTTGATGAGACTTCACACTTCTCTAACCGAACCTCTCTAACTGCAGACCCCTGTACCTCACACTTCTCTAGCCGCAGACCCATGTACCTCACACTTCTCTAACCATAGACCCTTGTACCTCGCACTTCTCTGAATTTGCTGTGTTCTGAGATTAGGCCGAGCTGCCTATTTATAGTGGTTGAAGTCTCATAATTAGCCGACATGACTTCTGGTGAACCGATGTGTCCTATTTATGAAGATATTAGTATTTCTTTGAAGCCGACCTGTAGGAGGATGCTTGTGCTTGTCATGGAGGGTTGTTTGACACTTCTATTGACCCATATACAAGTGTATCATGCCCAAGAAGGGTCCTTCATACATGACATTGACTAAATTTGAATTTTATGACTAGATGAATCAATCGTAAAGGCTCACAAAGGGAGCCATTACTAAAATAAAATTCCTTGCTAATGAAACCAATGAGACAAGCATTGCAATAATTTTATTTTTTTTTCTTTTCGTCAATTACATCAAATCACAATTCCACATGTCACTATGAAGATCAAACCTAGTTACTTTTCAACACCAAAATCAGGGTTTCCCAAGTAGTGCCCTTCCTAAAGCCATAGGCCAATAGGGGAGATCCCAGAAGACTAGGATTGAGGATTAACCCTCCTTATTTGAGGTGAGGGAACACTAATACATGAAAATCCCTTCCTTTTTTCCAAGTCACTCAATAATCCATATCAAGGATGCCCAACTAAAAACAAGCATAAGCACCTGATTGCACAATGAAAAACGTATCTTTTGGGTTGGATATCCCACTTCAAACATATGTACTTGAAATATGGGTGAGAGGACATATGACTGATGCAGGGAGCAAAGATCAAATGGAACAATGTATCAACTACACTGGTTGCTGTCAGGGACTACCAGCTATTGATTGAAGAGATATCTAGGAGAAAGTTTCCTCCTATGGAGTCACCCACTTTTGGTGGGTTACATGCATTTTTGGCACTGAGATTAGCACACTCACATATTTTGCGTGTTTCAACAAGATCCTACATCATCAACTACCATCAAGTACATGTATGGATCTTCTAATTCTTTTTTCTTTCCTTTCTATTTTCATTTATCTTTTTGATATTTCACATTCTAGTTATGGCTTTTGTATTACTGCCCAAAACCCTCCCTTTAAATGACAATGCATTATATATACAAGAGAGACCCTAGGGCTAATGGAAGGTATAAGATAAACCCTAGGGATAATGGAAGAGTGATACCTAGTGTAACCTTATGTTAAAATTGGACAACTAGGTCCAAACTCCGAGTTGTGCTGCTCAGATGACGATCCCAATATTTTTATTGGATTCCTCTTTCAGAGAGGTGTAAGATTGATCTAAAGATTATCTCGATCGGATGAGCAAAACATGTACTTTGAATTTATTCCACTTATGTGCTAGGTCAGCCTGGAATATAATATAGACTTAAATGTCTTAAAGAGCGTGTCACACACCCCCAAAGATGCCTATATAATGGAGAGACTTGGAGTTCATTATACACACAATGTGTGGAGGATTTTCTTCTCTCTTGATGGCGATGGAGCTGCATTCTTGGTGTTGCGTATTTGTGGAGTTCTTTGTTTGGTTTGTTCTGGGGTTATGTGTGACATGCTTGGCTGAATGACCTATTGGAGACTTTGCTGGTAGAAGCATCCTGCTGATCGTCGTAACACCACCATTCATTATCTCTGTTTTAGCTTGTCTTCCATCGATCTATTAGTATGTTCTATCTGCTTTAGTATTGTGTGCCCTAATCTGAAATGGCATAGAACATGTTCTAAAATTAACATGGTATTAAAGCTAAGGAAAAGACAAAGCCCATCTTGTTCTGAATCTAGGGCAATGAGATAAGGAGTTGTAAACAGATGTTTGTTTGGGTTTGAAGAAGGCCGCAATTACAACAATTGCTATGCTAGGCTGTAGGCCATAGCAAGCAACTGTAGGTAGCATTAAGGCAACATCCCCAGTCAATCCTAGGGTTCTGGATGCCATGCTGCCGTATCACATGTACCAATACGGAAACCTCATATGGAAACATATCTGTTCGGCTAGGAATCCGACTCGGCCGTGGAAAAGGCCAGAGAGCATGTGGTTGCCCTAATCGACGCGAGCCCTAAAGAAATAATCTTCACCTTGGGTGCCACTGAATCGAACATCATATCTGTCCACAACTTTTACAGGTGTCATGACTGTCCACAATGAGTATTGGCCTCCCAAGAACCATTTTATGTAGCGTCCAAATTAATCCTTTGTGAGAAATTTTTTTTATGGTGTTTGTTTTTTTTGGCTGTCGGAAAAAACCAAGGTGGATGGCATGAAACTGAGCGGTTGCAAGGAATCAAGGTACTTCTGAAATCCGGGCAGGTTGGACGAGTTTGAACCCGCAAGCAGACGAGACATCGTGAACCCGCAAAGCCAAATTTAATTCAAAACTTGTCGAAAAGGAGCCGACTAAAACAATTGAGCCGTCGTCTCAGAATTTTGGGCTCGCGACGATCATTTTTGCAGGGCCGGAAGACAAAATATTTGATCCTTGTTCCAGCTCAACCAGATTTCCGTCCGTCGATTTGTGAAATTGGTCTGAATTCCAACCCTGGACCTGTCTGCTCGTCTACCTCAATTTCTTCTCTGTCCGTCCGTCGATTTGTGGGTTTGGTCGCACCAACGATGGCGATGCACGTGATCCATGAGAAGAAAACAGTTTCAATCGATCTATACAGGCCCCTGAGACAGTACATCGTCATCCACTACTCCGAGTGTGAGGCGCAGACTGTGAATCAGATGCGAAACGATGTGGAGAAAGCCTCAAACTCGCTGGAATCCCGTCGCGATCTCTTGCAGAATTACTACAAGGCCCTGTGCGTAATGGATTTCATGCTCCAAGGTGACGCACATTTTTATAGATAGGCAGAATAATTCTTGACTGAAATTTTCAAAGACTATGCGTAGTCGTGCTCGGCATGGATAGCGTGGATAGACTAAGAAGTGCATTTGATCGTTGATAAGATGCATGAATTGCTGGTGATCAAGTATAGATAGGCGTTCTGCGATTAATGCTATGCAATTAAGAGCGTTTTGTATGCACCAGTCTAAGCGGCGAATCCCAGCAGCGAGTAGGAGAAAAATAGAAATCATCTGAACGTCGAAGGAAGATGGACGGTTGGGCGATAGTCATGCATCTGATTTGGTGCTACAATATGCGTGGCATGTAAACTGAGTGTGCGATTTGGTGCTGCAATATGCGTGCCTCTGTACCGAAAGCCAAATTGCATTGTAAATTCCAGACCAATACGGAAGCTTCATCTCAATTTGCATTCTCAGTCTAGAACTACCCTAGGCATATCAATAACAACTTGTTTGACTTGTCTTTATATAAATATTGTCTCTGCTAGTTCGCAGCCCTTATAAATTTTGTTCAGTGGTCTGGAAGTCTTACTCTAATTTTCTGTAGAGGGCAGAGACCCTAAGGAGACATATGCCTGTGATTTACGCCGCAGTTTCTGTGTATGTTGCATACAAGCCCTGTATATATGTATGTCCTAAAGTGGGCCGAAAAGCAGTCCCTGCAAGTTAAAGGACATAGTATAAGGGTAATATAGTGAAGTAAAGATTCAGATCGACATTACATCATCATTTCTGAAAAAAATTCTTTTGAAGGCTCAAGTTGCATTAAGCAAAGTCTCTCATAGACGTCTGCTGAGCGTATTTCCTCACCCATGGATCATCTTTGGGTATGCTTAAGTCTGTCTTTCTGCCATCATAGGACGAGTTAACTCATACCTTGTTATCATAATATTGTCTTGTGCATGTGGTTGAGCTTATTCATTAGAAGGGGATGATGCTTGGAGCATATTTGAGGAAGTTGTTTCTTTTGAGCCCTAGGTAGGGCTCCCTCTAAGCATACACAACTCTGTCCTGGAGTCTGATATATTCTCTAGGATAGGGTCACAGAGCCTCAATAAAATTTCACTTCAACTCTGTGGTATTCTTTGATCCAAGAGAAAGGCAGATTCCTTGAAGTTGTTTTGGGAAAGTCTGTTGAATAGGACAAAGTGATCACTGTGTTGAAACCCTTGTTCGAATCCTGTGATCGTTAATGTTTAAGCAACTCTATTGTTTGAAGGCAAACTTGTTGAGATAATATTTACAGTGCTTTGAAAAACCACTATAAGAAGGCAGACATAAGAAGAAGTATGTAAAATTGATTCTTACATGGAAAGGTTCTTCAAATATGTCCGTTTTTGAATGATGTTTAAGAAAATCTAAGGATAATATCAATGGCTGATCAATGAGCCTTAGAACAGTGACATATGGCAAAATATGTATGACCATGAAATTTGAAATCTTCAAATACTATATGGCAATATGACCATGATGAAGAAGATAGTGATGGGAACGATAAAATTATGGCAACATCGTAATCAGCGATATGACAGTGATAACGGTTCTGTAGCCGCAATCTTGAGGAGATAAATCTATCATTCTATGTCATTGTCATCATGACAGTGACATAGAAAGTCACCCATGTTTATATAATTCATCATAGCAGTAATCTGTATCAGTCTTACATTACAGCGTAATGATAAACTTGAAGTGTGAACTGAGAAGTCTTTGCAGCCTTCAGTCACGTCGTTGGAGTCTTAAACCATGATCAGCAAAGCCTGTTTGGATGGCTTTGACTATGGGAGAATAAGACCCCTTTTCCAAGTTGGTGTCTGGGATGCTCTCATTTAAAATAGATGTCTTCTCTCTCGAGAGAAGCTGGCATTAAGAGGGAGAATACATCTGTATATGCTCCTGAGCTAATATCATTGCTGAACGAATGAAGATCCTCATGGCTCAAAGACATATGGCTTCAGAGGGGGAAATCCCAGAAGAAAACCAAGAAGCCATATAAATACTAGGAGTATCTCACTGCCATGAGTACAATATGAGCCTGGATCATTTGAAGAAGCTGTAAAGCATCAAATCTGCAAGGATGCGAGGGTGATGTCTGGGATATGGTTCATAGACCATAGAACATAGCTGTTGTCACCTCGATATAAGATCAAGCATGGATCTGATGGGAAAATGTGTTGCCTGAGACTTCTCAAGGAAGGCACTGATTATTATAGCACCTATAATCTATTATTTCTCTTGCTGATACGCAAGGGCGGAAGCTTCATCAGATGGATGGAAAGACCGTTTTTTGACATGGTGCGGTAAATGAAGAGGTGTATGTAGAGCAACCTCTGGGGATCAAAGTCCAGGATCGGGACACCCATGTCTGCAGGTTGAAGAAAGCCCTCTATGGGCTGAAGCAAGCACCCAGAGATTGGTACGAGAGGATAGATAGCTACCTGATGAAGTTGGGCTTCACTCATAGTAATGTTGATCTGAACCTTTACTTCAAGGTTGATAGAGAGAAGCCTCTCATTTTGGTGTTGTATGTGGACGACCTCTTCCTAATAGGTGCCGACCCTCTCATTCATCAATGTAAGAGGGAGCTCACTGCTGAGTTCGAGATGAAAAAACTAGGATTGATGCCTAGGCCCAAAGGTCTAGCAGAGACCTGGCGAGATTTTCCTTTCTCAAGGAAAATACATTATGAAGCTTCTGGTATGGTGGACTATAAGCCTGTGTCGACACCGATGGAACTCAACTTTTAGAAGTTGAGTGGCAGCGCTGCTGGGCCCATGTTAGCAAATCCTACTGAGTATCGTCAACTCGTAGGGGCTCTGTTGTTCTTAGTGAACACCCGTCCGGACGTATGTTGTGCCATGAACACTTTAAGTCAACACATGGTTGATCATAACATTCACTGGGTTGGTGCCAAGAAACTCTTGAGATATCTCTGTGGCGTGATAGACCATGGGTTGAGTTACACTACCGGGAGCATGACACTCCTTGATATACTGATGCCGATTGGGCTGGCAGTGTGGTGGATCGTAAGATCACATCTAGATGCTACTTCACAAGTAGATCTGCTTCGGGCAGGAAACGGAAGTCGATAGCCTCAAGCACCGCTGAGGTCGAATACATTGTAGCATGTATGACCCACTATAAAGTCACTTGGTTGCGGAAGCTCTTCAGTGAGTTGTTCGAGCATGTGCTAGATGCCACCATTATCCTTTGTGATAACCAGAGGGGGATTCATTTGTCATAGAATCTCGTGTTCCACGATTGATCCAAGCATGTTGATAGCTGGTACCACTTTATCCGGGATATGGTACAACGAGGCACCGTAAGACTCGATCATATAGGAACTGATGAGTAGGTCTCGGATGTTCTCACAATGCCCTTAGGGAAGGTCATGTTCCTAACCTTTCATGAGAATCTTGGAATCATGGAACGACCCTATATTCTGAGGGTCCTGTTGGACGATGAGCTCTGGGAGCTCCAAGGGGGTTTTGGGGATAGCTTTGGTGCTATAAGCAACCATAGGGCTAGGCTTGCCGAACCTAGTTGATGTGCTTCTACCCCACCGTGATGATATTGAGATGGTCTACCTCTCTCTAATCTGTGCCCCATATGCATCCTACCCATGGAGTTTTGGACTCATGGGAAGTACCTCTCATTTAACCAATGAGGTGGGAAATGTGAATAGAGACCATAGCAAGACCGATGGACGCATCAGAGATTGTTGTACTCTCTATGTCTAGGATGGCACATGTCCAATCACTTGATCTGGGATCAAGTTTAGCGAGGTTTCAGACCTCCAACTGACTTTGGGTCAGTGAAACTAACTTCGGTATATAACTCTTTTGAGTCCTAGTGAGGTTTTGGACCTCCAACTGACTTCTGGTCAGGGAAACCAACTTCGGGTTGGTATGAGACTCTTTGTGAGTCCTACAGAGGTTTCAGACCTTTGGGCTGAATCTGTCAGCCGGGTATGATGTCTTTGTGACTGACCCACTTCTGTTTTGAAATAAAGAGGCCAGCAAAGGAAGTTACGGTGGGATGACGCATGATGTTTGGATTGCACTAGTGGAAGGAGTTCTCCCTAGTTGAGAGGGAGTGTTAAAATTGGACAACTAGGTCCAAACTCTGGGTTGTGCTCCTGAGATGACGATCCCAATATTTTTATTGGATTCCTCTTTCGGAGAGGTGTAAGATTGATCTAAAGATCATCTCGATCGGATGAGCAGAACATGTACTTTGAATTTATTCCACTTATGTGCTAGGTCGGCTTGGAATATAATATAGACTTAAATGTCTTAAAGAGTGTGTCACACACTCCTAAAGATGCCTAGATAATGGAGAGACTTGGAGTTCATTATACACACAATGTGTGGAGGATTTTCTTCTCTCTTGATGGAGATGGAGTTGCGTTCTTGGCGCTGTGTATTTGTGTTCTTTGTTTGGGTTGTTCTGGGGTTATGTGTGACACGCGTCGCTGAATGACCTATTGGAGACTTTGCTGGTACAAGCATCTTGCTGATCGCCATAACGCCACCATTCATTATCTCTGTTTTGGCTTGTCTTCCTTAGATGTATTAGTATGTTCTATCTGCTTCAGTATTGTGTGCCCTAATCTGAAATGGCATAGAACATGTTCTAAACTTAACACCTTAGTATCTTCTTCACACATTGTAGGTCAATTGTTCTCTGACATGGGGAAATACATAAAAGAAACTAAGTCTATTGAATGATAATAATTTCCAAGTGTTTTAGACTCAGGATTAATATGATTTGTGATATTTCATGATCTACATTCCAGATTTATGAAAATAGAAAATAAAAGGATGGGATTTTTCTTTTTCTTTTTTTAAAGTGGTTGAAAGGAAACAATAATGTTTAAATTAGAATTACGACTATGGGGTGTAAAAGCCAGATTTGGAGGGCTATTTGTTTCAGAATTATTGGGACCAACAAAGTTGCAAATTGCATATTGTATGCAACCCTATCTTGTCAATAATTGATGCAAAAAAATTCTTTGAATGGGTCCGTTACCGCAAAATTTGTTGGCCTAGTGCAAATCCTCACTAGGAAGATCCAGGCCTCGTGGCAACAAGAAATTGGCCACTGTTGTCAACTCAACAACCTTTCTCCAGCTATATAGTGGTATATTGCACCACAAGAAAGAATTCCCTATATGTGGATCACTTAGAGTATATTCAACAAGGAAGGTTGGAATGATGTGGCATGCTTTCGTAGAAATGAGTCTATAATCAAAATGTAATCGATCATATCTTATATAAACATAAAAGGGAAGAAACTCATTGGTTTATTTTTTATTTTTTATGGTTATATTTTTCTATATATTATTTTATGTATATATTTTTCTATTCTTAGGGCTTTTTGGATAATAAAAATTAAGGACAATTGCATAATTTAGTAAAAAGAGATGGTTGTTTAATGGAATAAGGAGTGTGCCTTATTTCCACTAGGGCTATGGGGTCAAATTGATGCCCCTCTTGAGTTCGTTGATCAATGTTTGTGGATTATGGCCGAAGGTGGAACCCTAGAAGTTAAAAGAGCTCTCACCTAATCAAGAACAGGTTTTGAAACCAAGCCCTACTAGAAAGGATTATACTTAGGGAAAATCCCTCAAAAAATAGCTTAACTGTGATGCAAAATAAAGTGAAGCCCTTGGTGAGGAGCATTAAGTCATGGCCCAACAAGAAGAAACAAACTCTACCTTACACCAACAAGAAAGATGTACGAGTAAAACCATAGACATCCCTTAACAAGTGACAAAGCTTTCTTTCAGATGGATTCATCTAGTTAGTTTTTGTAGTATTCTTTAGTTATCCACAAATCACTTTAAGAAATAAGTGAAATAAACAAAGAAAGATAATTCATGATGAACACCAAAGGTATCATGAAAATGTTTCACATTATGGAAAAACGATATCAACAATTCGCTATGATTTGCAAAGGAGAGAGATTTCTCTATTTATATATTAGGATCTCAACATCTTTCCTCCTTTTCCTTGAAAAAATAAGCGACTTTTCATGCACTATATGCTTCATGATTAAGTCAAACTACAAGTTATTTCATTACATTACGTAAATCTCAAAATAGGGGAGACATCCCACCAATTAGAGGTTTGATTTGACCAAAGGAGGTCTGAATTGATAAAAGGGTACAACATTCTATCAAGAAATAACCTGACATTCCTTGAAAAATTAACTTGAGTACTTAGGAAGTCAAAAATTCCACTGTGTTTGCACAATGTTGCTTGATGTTGGCCTTTCCAACGGTTAGTATAATGTTGACGACTTCCCTTTGATTGGTGCAAAGATGATTCAAACCATGCTTTTAGGCACCTTGCTTGATTTTGACTGGAAATTTCCCTTGGATTGCTTGGACACCTAAATGGCCTTTTGTTTTTCCTCAACATTCCTCCAAATTGACCTTTACATGATCCAGTGTGTAGAAAGTGTGGACGACAGTCCTTATCTAGGTCCATTTCCCTGCTTTTTGCGTGGTTTAAGGCTTGGACTTTCCTCAACATGAGTTGTCCTTGATCCATGATGTGTCCTTGAATTTATTTGACATCTTTCTTACTAAAAATATGTGGCACGTTACCTCTTTTATTCTCATGCCTGAGCCAAAAGGAGAAGTTTCCTCGTTTTGAAGGTACCTCAAAGATAAAAATGGGACATTAAAGGGGGCATTAATAGTGCCTTGACTTGGAGGTCGCAAGAGATCTTTTCATTGCCTTGGAGGATATGGCTCATTGCATTAGGAAGCCCAGATGCATCACAAACTATGACACTTCCATGAATAATGATGGTTATGGCCAAAACAATGTGCATACATATGGATATGGTTGGTTTGGGGAACAAAAAGTGCATTGAGATAATGGGAAAGTGAGGGGAAAAGTACAATAAGTGATCACCTTTATAGGGCTACTAAACAAGTGCTCCCATAAATCATTAGTCATAGTAGATCCACCTCCCGATGCTCGGATATCACCGTCGGAGATAAGAATGTTGCATGATGCTTTTTTTCCCATACTATTCTTCTCTTTTCCTTACCCATCGAATGTTGAATGAAATCCTTTCCTTCTAGTACTAACTTTCTCTAGTGGCTTGTGGATTATACTAGCCTCATAAGGTTTCCATAATTAATTTGATCTACGAAGTTGAGTGGCACTCTATTTTTGGGAGGGACCATTGTGAGAGAAACCTAGGGCTTATATGTTGAGGGTTTCTAAAAAAATTAATAGCACCCCCATTCATACTTTTACTAATGAACCCTTTCTCCTATATCCTCTTATTTATTTCCTTTGCTTGCCCCTTTTCTAGACTACATCACCACTAATGGGTCTCTCTAGGTCGTCTTCTCAGGCAGGGCCCGACTTGAGATGGCTTCTCCTTAGATGGGACTAATCACCATGCCTCTCGTTTGCCTATTAGCGACTTTGGTCTTGGTTGTCGCATCCTATAGACTGCAACTATGGGATCACATCTCCAACCATTGCTCCAATGCTTGCTTCCACTCGTCTATTGCATTCCCTAGTTCAATACTAGGATTGTTAACTTTTTCTTCTTTACTTCACTATTTGTGCTCCGGAGTTGTCAATTCTCACTTGTTTCATATTCTATCTCAACTAGTGTGCCACCTCTTAATTCTTGGCTTCAGTTTTTCATCTCTATAGTTTTCCCCTCTTGCATATTTGGTTCAGTTTTTTGGTCCTAGCTTCAATAACTTTGATCTCTCTTTCCTCCACTAGTTCATACCTACCATTTTCCACCTCTCCTTCCTTCTCCTCTTCTCACCTTCACTCACTTCTTAGCCTCATTGAGATTTGCTATTATTATCTCCTCCTTGTATGTTGCAAGTCATTTACTTTTATGTTTTATGCTATGTTACCACAATCTAGCAGGCCCTAAGGAGGGAAAGCATATGGGTCAATTAGCTAAACCAAATGATAACAATGGGACAATGTCCCATTGTCACCACAACTAGTGTCCCCTGCTCTTTATGGATTTTCACCAATGGGAGGAGCTTGCACTATAAGAAAAAAGGACATTGGTGAGGGGCAAAAAATGTCACCATAAGCTCATTGGTAAGGGTCGAAAGAGCCTTTGTCACCAAAAACTGAACGTCACCAAAGGTGGTGTCGCCGAACGTATAGGCGTTGTAGTGACTTTCAAGGTTCGTCACCAATAATGACTTATAATGACGAATAGTGATCATCACCATTTCATATGAGCAGTGGTCACGGACAATAGCCTTTGTCACCAAAAAATTGAACGTCACCAAAGGTGGTGTCGCCGAAAGTATGTGTTGTGGTGACATTCAAGGTCTGTCACGAATATTGATTATAATGACGGATAGTGACTGTCACCATTTCATATGAACAACAATGATTTTTTGTGATGGACCTTTCATGATCATCACTATTGGTGCATATATATGGCGACGTTCATTGACTGTCACCATTTCATATTTGGTGAGGGTCAAAAAATGTCATGATAAGTTCATTGGTGATATCAAGGTCTGTCACGAATAATGATTATAATGACAAACAGTGACCCTCACCATTTCATATCAACAACAACGATTTATGGTGACTGAACTTTCATGGTCGTCACTATTGATCCGTATATATGGTGGCGTTAGTTGATCGTCACCATTTAATATTTTGGTGAGGGTCAAAAAATGTCACCATAAGCTCATTGGTGTTGGTCAAAAGAGCATCTGTCATCAAAAACTTATTGTCGCCATTCCCTATGAAGATCAGGGCACGATGGAATCGAACCACCAACCTACTACTTGTAAAGCAGGTGCTCTTCCATTGAGCTAGCACCCTTCAAAGAATTAGACTTTAAACTAGCAATTGCCCCTAAAGGTGCAAAGATACACCAAAGGAAGAGAAGATCTAGGAAGATCAAAAGTTGCTATAAATAATATGTTCAATATACATAAGAAAAAAAAAGACAATAACTCAATTGATTAATTTTCTCTATGATACCTAATATTTACCAAAACTATTCATAATTAAATACTTAATATTTACCAAAACAATTAATGGTTAAATACGTTTATAATTTCAGGAAGGAACATGATTTTCTTGTTACAATTTCGTTGTCCTGTCATGTCATGATTTAATACAGAGAATGGTTAAATACATACTGATTGGGATTTAATCCAAGGAGTGTTTAAAAATGCGTAAATTTTAGAAATGAACATTTACATGTTACAATACGATTTTAAAACGACCAAAGGCCTTAATTAAACTTCTACGAAATAACCATTTATGACAACATGATAATGAGATTCTCAGGCAGCAACCACTGAAATCATCTTGATTTCCACCTATATTACATTGAAAGCTTCAGTGTTTTGGTTTACAATTAAATTCTTGTGCCCAAGGAGAGTAGAGAAAGAGGAGATCAATAATAAGATGCTAGCATAGATGATGATGACAATGGTATCAATTTGTGCTTTCCTCATGGTGTTTAATAGGGAGAAAATTCTATGTCTTAGCCAACCCACCACAATTATTAACTTGGAGGGTAGATTTATCAAAAACACAACACAATGGCCCACGGTTGGGTAGATAGATGCACCCTCTAACCATTGGATTGTCGTGGGGAATGATGCCCAAAGAGTTACAGAGGCAAGCTTCTATTTTGGGTATTAGTATTAAGTTAGATTCAAAAGGTTATACATGAACAAACCTAAACAAACTTAGAAGCTACAAAGTGGAAGTAAATATGGAGGCCATGTAAAGAAGAAAATTCTAGGCCAAATACAATTACCATCATGCCTATACAATGCAAATTGTGGGTTCCACATACTAGTGAAGAGACTATTTTTCATCCTTGGCAGTTGCCTTGGCCTTGTGCTCGGTATTGGCTTCATGCAGAAAATGTACGACTCTCTTCATTGTTGGCCAATTGATGGGCAAGGTGCTTATGCAAAGGAGTCCTACTTTCAGAACCATGGTCATTTCCTCCAAGAAATCCACAAACTCAAGATACAACGCTTCAAGAAATCCATTATTTTTCTCTATTTTATTACACACCCACTTCACAAGATCTTCATCCTCTCCAATTTCTCGATCTATTGGTTGTCTTCCCATCACCAACTCCAATATCACCACTCCAAAACTATAGATGTCACTTTTTTCGGTCGTTTCTCTGTAGAAGTTATGTCTCCCTGAAATCCTTGCACTGGGGACTTTTTGTGTAGTGCTTCCTTCAAGTTCACTCAAAAAAAGAACACTAACAAACTCCACCATGTTGATAATGGTAATCTAGGAATGGAAGGAACACAATTAATGTCAACCACAAATGTTGAATTGCTGAAATGTACAGGATCTAACTAATGAAACTCCTAACATCTATTGACTTCGATGAAGTAGGTTTACATCACTACGGAAATTATATAATAACATATGATGAGCAATAAAATTTGGAGTGATATTGATAGTGAAATAGGGTATGAACCTGTGTTAAGGTTTACCACACTATATTGAAATTTGAAGTCCATAATGTGCACAAATTAGTGTATGGAGGCTATAACAACAACCTTTCCACATCCCAACTAATCATTATCTCATGGAAATACTAGAACAGATGGCAAAAGTCTAATTTATAAAATAAACTTGCATGGTTCAGCTTTACAATGCTAACAAGTATATTGTTTATTCTAATTTCTAATATTGCACTTTACCAGTATTCATTCATAACAAGCATTCATCTTTAGATTAATTGTCAATAGAATGTACTTTTTTTCTATCACCTTTGGATATTAAAACTTTTTTCTTATTATCCCACCCCCAATATATACAAAGTGCATAATTTCACAGAGTTTTTCTAGAACTCCATAGCAATATATCTATAAACAACACCACCAGGCATGCCATAGACAACTTATTGATTGATGGTTACCAAACGACATCGTCAGATACATTACCTGTCTCCTCATTGACATGCCTAGCTTTGAAGATACCACCCTATATTTCAAATCTTGTTCACAATACCTATCACAATATAAGGATGTTTCTTAAGTATTTAGTTAGTCTTAGGATTTAGTTCATTTTTTTCCCATATGCACTGGAAAACCAAGGTGATGAATGATTCACAAGCATTTCCTATTTTCCACAGCTAAGTATGCTTTCTTCTTTCACTAAATATGTAATTATGAATATGCACATGAGGGATAAGCCATGTGTTTTGTAAAATTTAACATCATTCCTCTCCATGATATTTGTACCAGCACCTACTATAAGTTTTTAGAGTCAAGTAATCATGACAAGAGATGGGTAATTCACAAATTTCACTTTGATCTTATAAATATGGAGCACAATATTCAAGACCAAAATGGAACTCAATAACAAAACCATACCGAAATAAATCTTGATTTCCAACAGCCAAGGCATTTCCCATAAACATGGAGACAGGATAACATAAATGCCATGTTGATAATAGATACCAGATATTTTGGAACTTCCATTTGAAACTTGTGGAGGTACTGCAAGGGGTGGCAGTAAGAACCAGGAAAACTGAAAGAATTCAATGTCCTTGCTCCTATTTTTATTCTACGACACTCTACAAAGTATGATCTTGATCTATGATGTATTTGTGCCAAGTGGTTCTAAGTTAATAGTAAATGTTATATTGAGATAAAATAAATGAATAACTGAGAGGCCTTATGGGCTAATTTTGAATCCTTACACCAAAATCTCTTAATATTCAAGTCTATGGAACAACTCCTTCAAAGTTCAAACTGCTAGCTAAGTAGTTTACAAGTTAACATTTTGGATATAACTTTTGTTCAATTTATATGGCAAGTTATGCCATAACCTTGAAACTAGTTTCTTAGCCAAAAGACTTTGTTAAGTCAACAATGACAAAGAAAGATAGTCACGACAAGCAAAATTCTCTTGTTTTTTCTAATGAGGGTGCATGTAACTTGATAAAGGTCGTATGCGAGTATCAAACCATAAACAGTTTCACTGAAACATGGAAATGACAAAGTCTTGTTAACCAACAAAATTTTAGTTGAATATATGAAAAGCATCGAGCTAAATGACATAATTAAACTAAAAGTAACTGTAAAAAATGAAATTTCCATCATGTACCATTTGGTCTGGTTAGTTCTTCAGAAAGAGAAAGTGCAATTGCATGATCCAACTCTTCATCTTGATTTTGTAATGGACCATCCTAAACAAAAATATCCACATACAACAATCAATGTTATCGTATTGGTAAGACTTTTGATATAATCAAATAAATCATGTATTACATAGGAGAATAAATGGAAAGCACAACTAGAAATTTGACTCACAACATAACAATATAAAAGAACATGCAACAGGAAAGGAACAACTCCACAGTTTGATAAATATGAACAATCCATGGGTTTGTTCTTATATATTGATATAGATAACGAAATAGAAATCTAGATTTGTGAAATTCAAGTAGCACACAACAATGTATTGAACCGATATCAATATGTAAAATAGTATTTTTTGCATTTGGATTTACCTTGTAGAACCTCAGGGAAAAATTTCCACAGAAACATCCAATAAACATAACAACATGGACCTCAGGAGCAATTGTGCAGGGGATAAAATATGAAGGTAAAGCACTAAAGAAGTATTCAAAGAAAATGATGAAAACGTATCTAGAAAGAACTGAGAACCCTCTGAAGTAAACCACACATTTATCATCGTGACTAGTACACTTTCAAAAAAAGATCAGAATAAATTATGAACTATGCCACCAAAACACAGTGAATTTTTCCACTAAAATATAGTTTCAAATTAATCACTAGCATGACACTAACTTCTCTGCAAAAATAGATAAGCTTCCAGACAATGTATAATAGCTTGCATGGCAATCATGTTGATAAAACCTTCCAAGGAATAAGACCACAACAGTCAACAAGAGTGCCATCATACTTAATACTATCAAAGAATGGTCAATAGAAAAAGTGAATTGACAAACCTTCATAACTTGCATTGGTTCCTTATCCTTCATCCAACCCTAAAATTTTAGACCAAGGTTAACATTTTGAAGGAAAATTAAAAAGAGTCACATGGTCTTGTGAAATAAGATTTTTATCACTACCATTAACTATAATGCAACAATTTTGCACAAACAAAGAATCCTTGTCTAAAGTGAAGTAGTCAGTGAGGATTAAGAATAATTGTGGGCTTAGAATTGTTTTTCTAATTTTTTTTTTTAATTGTTAGAATTACCGTACTTAGTAGTTGAGGCATTCCCACCATGGATTGGGAAGTCCACAACAACCACCTATGTAACTGGGATTGTTGACTAGAAACATTTTAACCTTCTCCTGCCTTATGCTCAGCCACTGAAATATGTGTTGAGAACTCGTTGCTTAAGACATCCCTCATTAGAATGGGTAGACCATTAGTGATAATAACAATATTCTCGTGACATTTACACTATCATTACATTTTCTTTTGGGCTAAAACTTAGACTTATGGGTATTTTTGTCATGCCTTGTAAACAAATGAAGATGACAAGGGGAAGGAGCAAAAGAAGAGGGATTAGAAAACATCCACTGAGAGGAGCTTGAATTATTGTCAATGATGTTCCATCTTTAGGGATTGCTTCTGTAACTTGGTTTAAATATTCAAGGCAAGCCATAAATCCTTGCTCCAATGAACTGAGTGTATGCAAAGTCCATCTTGTGTTGAATATGAAACAAGAGACACTAGATAAAATTGAAACATTAATTGCCAACGATGAATTTTTCAATATACTAATGAACAATCAATACCAGCAATTGTCAGAGAGGCAACCATCGCTAAGTAGCTCCTTCCTAAGAGGTTAGAAAAATTGTATAATAACTAGTTTGTAGAAGCCATCGAAATCACCCAACAGGCACCACATTGCACACAACATGTTGAGTTGTGGGAGAAAGAATCTTAAATTAGAATGCACCCTTTTGCGAGAGTAACGGCATTTTGGAGAAACAAAAATGCCTATGATAAGTATTATACCTGCTGGAGGTATAGAAATGTTGCTAACGGATAAGGGGGTTGGTCCAGACCCTAAGAGATATCTAGGGAGCATCCCCAAACCCGAGTAGCTCTGAGGTTATGGAAGAAACATTGAGAAGGAATGTGAAAGCAAAATTCTTGCAATCAGACTAAACTCACAGGATAACTACGAACCAAGAGTGACAAAGTTCTGTACAATTCCTTAATCTAAATAGGCTAAAAGCTCATGCAACACTAGAAGGTTATTTTATTTGGCAAAGAGAATGCTATGTGCATCTTGCAGATGCAAACTTCTCTTGCACATGATGGGAAAAAGGGCTTGCAAAAATATGCCTTGTGTGCCGCATCAACGCACACAACATTCTCTTTTGCCGAATGCACTAACCTTCTAGTTGTGGCCAAATAGCACTTGGGTCACAGTGGCAAGGCCTTCAGTAGTAGGCACTTAGCAAATCTTCCACAATTTGCGCTATTGTACTAGAACTAGATCTTGGACCTGTTGTCACTCCTAGAGATAGCCTCGAGTTGCCAAAGGCCAATGCCTAGGACATCTTAGGACAAGAGGTTTTACAGGTTATCCTGCATGCTTGTAAAAGGGAACCTCCTGATATCGAATGGATTGAAATATTTTGAAAGGTGGTCCTGGATCTCAGAGAAAGAAGATTAGTAGCCTGGAGTTCTAGTTGTAGAGAGAAAGCCCTGCTCAGAATGGGCCTAAAGCAGTCATGCAATAGAGCTGTTGCAAATAGGGCTGAATGTGAGACAAATGAACAGTTATAAAAGTTGATTAGGATGTGAAACTATGTGGAATGGTTAGGGAAAGTCAAAGCGAGGTGGGCTTAGACAGGCACAAGAATCCACCCTTTAAAGACCTTAGAGGAAAATGATATGGAAGAAGTAACTTGAAACGGAAATCGCCCCTCGAGCTATATTTAAGATGTTACTATGAAGTATGATATGAGTACCATTGGAAGATAAATTCATACCCAACTCATAGAACACCAGCATTCCAAAAGAAACGATAAAAAGAATGAAAATATAAGTGCAATGAACATTAAATTGAACAAACACATCGAGGAGATACATACTGTTCATCCATTTTAGTAGGAATCTGTTATCGCAACAAACAAACTTTATATTATTCTTCGAAATGGCTCTTCAAATATACATTAAGAGAAAAACCTGAAAATTACAAAATATGATATGCAGACTACAACTCCTTCTGCCAGAAAATTCAGAACCTTTACTTAGTCTATAGTTTGGTCTTTTATAGTGTTTTACATGGACAGTCAGACCAGATATTTTTGGGACAAAATATTCTCTGGTGATACGACAGTTTTCAATCCTAATAAAAAATGATGAGGCATAATGACATCTCATCCTAAAAAGCATGGTCTGCCACAGACTGTAACGAGAACATAACAGAAAATAGAAAACATAGAGAGTGCATAAGGTGAAATCGAGATTTCACCCATTTTTACATTACACGGAAATTGGAAAATCAAAAGTTTAAAACAGGTCGCGTGGGCCAAATCATGATATCCATCATTTGTTATTACGCCGAGGAGTGCCTGAGCTTTCTGGATGGCATGGTCGAGCTGTAGATGAAGAGGATTCGAGTGGACAAGGTGGAGGAGGTGGTAGCTGCTGAGAAGTAGAAGAGACTGGCGGATTCACATACTCGCGACACTTTTTCCACAAGGCTTCTCCAGTTGATGGTATTGTGTTGTAGGCCTCGAACAAAGACTGCATGTTAGTAAGCTCCATATAATCCACGCGGACAACAAAGAATTTCTTCACCTGACAGAGAAGGAAGAATTCTTTGCGTAGTGCAGCTATTATGGTCTCCGCCTTTAGCCGGGCTATTTTCTCCAACAATATATCTGCATTGCACATGATTTCTGACATTTTCTGATCATAGGTCGTTAGTTCAAATAGTGTGCCTGACTGTGGATCCCAACATGGTGGGAGGCCAGCTTCTACCAGCTTTCCCCACTCTTGGTCAAACTTCTCCACTCCCTTTGATACCAACGACAAACCACCCAGCGTATTTGCGCGTGCAGTTTCTCTTTCAATTACTCTCCCGACATCCATAACAGTCCTAAAACGGTCACGTATTCCCTGTGCTCGCAATTCTTTAGGGGAGAGTTCATTGAGGTACCTGATGTACTTCTTTGCCATAGTTGCCTTTTCTTCCCCCTCCCTTCGTCCATCCTGCAATTGAGTTTTGAACTCATGAATTGCAATCTTCTTGTCATTTATCAATATGAGGAGGTCCCAATGCAGCTTAACCTCTGCTATGATCTCTGCCCAAACCAGTCGCCTTGCTTCCACAATTGACATGTTACCCTTGATCTGCCCCTTTAAGTCTTTGATGGACTTATCCTGCTCCTAGACTTCCTTGCGGAGGTTTTCAACCTCTTTTTGTAGGGATGTCGTCACCTTCTGGTTTCTGCTAGAGCGGCCTCAGACTCCTATAGGAGCCGACAAATTGTGTGGGTCTCATCTTCTGACACCCTTAGGTTAGACAGGGCCTTGGTGAGTTGTTCAGGGACCGTCTCAGGATCACCTGATATAGGGACCACACATGTATGCCCATCCCATTTGAATTGCCATTCTGATAGCCTATGTTTAAGTCTGGCAATCTCCGTGTCCTTTTGTGCATTCTCTTCCTGTTGTTGGGCAAGTGAGTCAACGAGAACCGCTTTCTCCTTCTCTACCTGAACGAGCTCCTCCGTTTGTACATGTTCCTCATGAGACATGTTCAGCTTTCGTTTCAGCTCCTGGTTTTCCACTTCTATCTTGGTAAGAAGATTTTGCAGTGCTACATTATTATCAGTCCCCTTTCCTCTTATCGATCTCTTGAGGTTCTCTAGCTGGGCAGCGGTGGCTTTGGCGCTAGTCTTCTCTCTTTTTTGGTGCTCTATTACCAGCTTTAACCTCTTTTCGAGCTTCTTTAAGGCCACTTCATGTTTCACCACCTCAGTTCGTAGCATATCCCCGATACACTAGTGTAAATCTAGCTTGTCTAGTAGGGGAATGTTGCTTAGGTTAAAGATTATTTCCAAAGCTCTGTATTGGGCTCCAGAACTGGAGGGCTGCAATGTTGCATGCTGAATAGCTAATATAAGTTGCTCCTTATCCATATCCAGCACTGAAGAAAGCCTAGAATGGTGCTTATCCACGAACTCTTCCAGTTTGGCCCTCAGTTTTTCCTTGGCGAATCTACTTCTGGTATTGATCTCCTCTTTTACCTCTTGCTTGTCCACCGTGACTGTGTGCAAAAGTTCTAAGGGGGCTGACGAGGAGGCATTGTCAAAAGAAACTTGAAAGCCTGGCTTGTTCTTGTCCGGACCCTTTAACTCAGGAATGTCATCATCAGATAGCTTGACCTCTATGTCATCTGGCCCTTGAGTCCTCTGTTTTTTATTAGGGTGAGCTTCTTCATTAATATCCATGACTTCTTGGCTTCCCGAGGGGTTCTCCTGGCCCTGTTCTTTTATCCCAACTGACACATTATCTCCTTTCCCTTCAGCAGTTGAGGACTCGGCCTCCATCTGTGCATCCAAAGGCCACGCATCAAGGTTAGCTTTCCATTCAATGAAGGGCCTAGGTTCATGCGTATAAGTTGTTGATTTTATTTTCTTCTTCCTACTGGTGAGGAATTCCTTAGGGTCATAGTGTCAGACGTATCCCTGAGGGAGGTTCATTTCTCGCAACATTTTTTCCACGGTTGAGAGGGCATGCCTCAAATTTATGGTGAAATGGCCAATTGAAGTTGGGAGTTTGAGGAGGTATCCCTTCTTCACAGGTATGAAGTGGACCTAGTCAACCTTCAAGACTTGTCGGATGAATTCGAGGGCAAAAACTCGCATAGTTGGAAACACCGGCAGGTGGTAGGGAGGCACTTTTGCACCATAGACTCTGATTTCGGTATGATAATCAAACAGATACCAGTAACCTATGCAATCATCCTGATTAAATTGTAGCCAGTCCTTCTGTTCAGGAAAGATTCTAGGCAGAGGGCTGTCATGTATAATGGCATAGGCTATAGACATGAACTCATTGACAAACTTCGCATACCCCTTCCCCCCTAGTTGTTGGCAAACTGCCATAGTCCACTCGAAAACGGATCTGGGTTGGACATTTCTCCTCAAGAATCTGTTTAGGCCCAGATTTTCAAATTTGTATGCGTGCTCGAATAGGAACAGGTAAAACACAAGGGAACAATACTTAAAATAACTAGCAGAGGAAATCTCTTGAAACTGAGTCTTGATAGCCGAAGCTAAGAAAGAGGGGATATCCAAAAGGCTGTCCACCTGCATCATGAGCCATAGGAAGGCTATGCCTTCTTTAATCACTTGATCAACGTCCTCGGACCCTAACGACCCCAAGATGACTGATAGGACGGGCTGTACATTGGTTCGGAAAGTCGACAAGGGGATAGAGTCTGTGAGTGGCAAAGATGACAAGCGGGAATCGGAGAGGAGGTTGAGGAAACCGCTTTACTAAAAATTTGATGATTTTTCCAAAGGCAGGGCTGAACCTAGACTTGACCTAAATTAAATGAAATGACATAACCCTAGACCTATTGAATGACGTTCATGGAGATGGTGACCTTGAAACTAATGATGGCAATGACCTTGATAATGATGATGATAAATGAAATGAAGGAGCCACATACATGGTTTAGCCTTTCTTCAGTGACCAAAATTATTTTCTGAGGACATATTCGAAAAAGTAAAAAAATTTGACCTATGACTTTGTGGAAAACAACTAAAAGAGTCATTTGATCACTGGCATACCTAGGGTAACAGTAGGAAAAACAAAACGTCATCGACGAGAAACATTCATCACATGACATGATATGAGTAACATGTGAAATTTCCAACGAAATATCTTTCAAAATAAATCTTCAACAATTAGGGCACAATATAGCATTAATCTAGTTGCAACAATTCCATACATTAGACATTTTTCAAGAATAAAACTTCAACAAGAGGAACTTACAAGATGAAAATATGATATATCCATCCAAAAATCAAGGGAGAGCTCCAAAGAAAATCAAATTTCATCTCTAAATATCAAAACACATCCATGACATCCAGTAGCTAATCCAAAGAAAAACCTTGGATTTGCCAAGAAGGCCAAAATTTCCAAGTGTGTTGATGATCCAATATAAATGAAGTTGAGTTTTATTTATATGAGACCTAGTAGGTCGAATTATTATCCCAAGGACCCTAACATTATAAAAATGTGCAAAATACAAGCCTTGGTCACAAGCCGACCAAGTAGCTTTTACAAATTATGAGATAACCATCTAGCTACTAGCCGAATTGATGACATCATGCTGAAGTAGGGTCGTTGGAGGGCCACGTTGATTCGTCTTGGTGCCAAAGTGTGTGAGAGGGCTCCATAAATCATGAGCAAGGGGATGGCTCGTTACTCTCCATACAATTCATCATGTGGGGCCGCAAATTGAGTTTGGGGCACAAAAATTGGTCTCATAGGTCTCGTGATGATAGAATAGCCTGTGATAATCCAATACTAAGGGCTCTAAAAATGGTGCTTGCCCTCCCATGTCTTAAGGGATGAGACAAACCACTTGTGAGTGATCCAGGGTAAAATCTTGATACCCCTTAACCAAGACCTTTTAATTCGGCTGATAAATAGAATTGCATTTACTTAAAGACGTTAAAGAACTTAAATGAACAACTGTAGCTGTAAATAAGAGGAACATAAATGAACAAGATCAGCAATCATAAGAACACGTCGTTTGATGACGGAGTTCGTCCAGGAGGGACTACATCTCTGGGCCTCGGTGTCAAGATGGTGTAGGCCGCTGCATTATGTGTTGTGAGAAGAAGATGTACATGGATATGTTTCCCTATGACATACAAGGAAAAATTGCCCTCACGCAGGAGTGGCTTGACTTCTTTAAGAGATGTTCCACTGCAGAACTCTCATACATAAAGAAAGACTCCTATCAGTATGACCATAGTTGACATGTAGCAAATAAGAGTATCCCGCCAATCCTGGCAAACAAGGGATCTCAAAATACACATAGCAAATAAGAGCATCCCGCCAATGTGGCATAAAAGGGGCTCATACATGACACAAATCCATAGCTGAAAGTACATCAAAAACAACACAAAGCAAGATCCCACAACTCATGTATCAACCGGGATCTGCAAGACATAATGCATCTCAACGAGAAATAAATAAAGAAGTACATGGAATACACATCATATACCTCATGCTGCCATTTGCTGAAGGCTGAGCAGCTCTGCGGCAGAATCTGAAAACACCATCAATCTTGTGGCGTCGAGAAAGTGGAAAACGACTGCTCACATGTGCAAATCTAACACCGGCATAGTCCACTTCCAAAAGTGGCTGGAAAATCAAAAACTCAGATGCAGAAACTGAGCATGCCATCAGACTCGTGGCGTTGAGTAGTGTTGAAACGACATAAAATTTGTCCCATTTGGACAAAGTCAAAATTTCACCCTCCTGAAAATTGGCCTCAATCAAGGTTCCACCTGCGTCTTTTCTGGCTCATGGTTCCACATGCACCTGCAATAAAAAAATAATAAATCTGGAAATCCGTGCATCTCCTCGGATTCCGTGCGTGCTGCTCCATTGCCTGGGCGCACTGGTCTGCAATTAAAAAAATATTAAAACTCGAATTCCGTGCGTGCACTCCTGCTTCTCCATGGCCTGGGCGCACTGTAAAAGTCTGAGTTTATATAAATTTTCTCGGCGGAATTACCAACAAATGGCCGTTGGGCGCAATGGTTAAAAATTGGCAATCGTTGAGGAGAATTCGGGGGGTCAAATCCCGCCCCTCCCAACAGAGCACGATAGTTCTTTTAAAAAAAA
Source organism: Pinus albicaulis (assembly GCA_034641835.2). Lineage (NCBI taxonomy): Eukaryota > Viridiplantae > Streptophyta > Pinopsida > Pinales > Pinaceae > Pinus > Pinus albicaulis. The sequence continues at coordinate 1,481,520,704 of CM076570.1, forward strand.
CACGTTTTGTTTTTTTAACCTGCCGTAATCTTTATTAAATGCCAAGTATGGGGGTCGGGCCCGCATTGGGCGGCCCGCCCCCTTGACTCCCGTTGGCACCATTCAATATGGTTGGTGTGTTTATTGTAACACACATAACATATGGTGGAGGCTCCGTGGGGTCCGGCGGGGGTCATGGCCCGCCGGCCCAATATATATATATATTTTGATTTGATATGACATGCGGTCGAGTGGGGTGGCGGGGGTGGTGGCCTGCCACCCCTTTTTTAAAATAATTTTTGCTTTTATAAAACAAATTATGCCTTTTGAAAAATTCGGTTTTGGACCGAAGGAGGCAATCTAAACAGGCCACAAATTTGCCCGGAATCTGGCCTGAACTTGCCGGAATCCGGTGGCCAGAAAAAGTCGAATTTGTGTCCTCTTTAAGGCTGTCCAGTCACCAAGTCAACCTGGAACTTTGACCGCTTATAACTTCTTCATACAGACTCGGAATTGAGTGCCGTCTGCGCCATTGGATTCAGAAAGACAAGATCTACAACATGAACCTGGTTCGAGAATCTTTTGAACACTTTGATTTTTGAGCCTTGTACTCAAGCCTCTTGTACCTGTACCTGATTATTCCACCTGGATCAAACCTCCCCACTGAGGAGCTTTTGGTCCTCCAAAAGCATCAAGCTTTATGTATCATCAACTGTCTGCAACTGTCGTTGAAAGGCGCATCCCCACATGACTCCTTCACCTGGCATACTTCGGAATCAAGATGCAAAGTCATCATATACAACTGCTACAATGTGATGTCTGAAAAGGCACATCCCTTGAAGACTCCTTCACCTCACGTACTTCGGAATCAAAATGTAAAGCCAACACCTGCAACTGCTAAAATGCAAATGTATGAGAAGGCACATCCCATGAAGACTCCTTCACCTCACGTACTTCGGAATCAAGATGCAAAGACAACACCTGCAACTGCTGAAATGCAAATGTTTGAAAAGGCGCATCCCTTAAAGACTCTTTCACTTCTGTCCTTCGGAATCGGAATGCCAACACCTGCCCAAAGCTGCAATGAACATTACATTCTCAATGTGACCAACAATGACCCAGATATTTCCATACTTGCCACGAGTTTATAACATGCACTCAGTGGTCAAGTTTACAGCAAAATGGAAATCATACCTCAACAAAATTACAAGACCAGACCTCATCGTCGCATTTCGAAGTGATGGCAAAACTCCTCATCACTTTTACATGAAAGAAATGCATCAGACGACTCATACAACATGACCAAAACATAATAATCGCATCTCAAAGTGATGGCAACAATCATCACTTTTACATGAAAGAGATTCAACATACGACTTATAAAACAAGGCCAAAAACAATATCATGGTCGCTTAAACGAGTGATGGAAAAACTCCTCATCACTTTTATAATAAAAAGCGACAAATGACTTACAAGCATGGCCATGACAAGCTTAACATATCTAGAAAAAACAATCTAGAAGAACCACTTCTCATTTATTAAAACGAGTGGATCATCCCCTTGTGGCGAACTTGCTTGTCGATCAGCTCTTTCGACTTGTGTATGCACGGGCTCTTTGGCTGTGTTGTTCCTTGAGAAACAATTCTTGGCTGTGTACAAGAATCCGTGCTCAAGACATTCAAGATTATGTCACAAAAATGTATATATGTGTCTCTGTTTCTTAACCCTTTAAATGTTAGTAATATATTTCCCAAATATCAAATCTTTAGGAGCCATGCAATGCCATATTCCCTTTATACTGAAATGAACATATGAAAGACAGAGAAAGAACAGGATTTTAACTTGTCAGGCTGCGTTTCACAGAAACTGTCATTATAAAATCCAGAGGAAGTGAAAAACATATAAGTTAAAGCAGAGGAGCGCCTATTAAGGATATTTAACTCTTAGACATATAAATATCAAGAGACCTGCAGCTCTAGTCACTCTACTTTATTCACAGAAATGCAAATGAAATGGAAACCAAGAAAACTCTTCAACATAGATGGAATATTGGAAACTTGCAAAACTTCTTTATTCATTCGATATTGCTTAGTACAAAATTTAGTCTTCAAAGGTTCAAAACTCGGACTTTCTTCCTTCTTTAAGATGTCTTTAAATACAAGCTGAACCAAAACGGTTTCAGTTATAAAACTGATTCTAACTGACTATAACTACTTAACTACTTTCTGTCACGGAGGTATATACCTCAGAAATATTTCATAACATTGCATCATTTGACTTGAAAATAAAATAAAAGATGACAAATCCTAATCTAAAGGAACTGATGTTCCTGGAACAGCAATTGACTCAATGATTTCTTGCGGCTGTACGGTCACTTGTGGCTGCTTGGCGGGAAATCCTTTTTCTGTATCAATAGTAAATTTCTTACATTCCTTCCAGAGCTTGTCTTGAGTTATTGGAGCATTCTTATAACGATGATATTCTACTGTGAAGGCAACAATATGACTGTGAGTGAGGTTACTTGTAAACAACGTTTTCACCATCCACAGCAGAAGGAAATGTCTTTGTAAGAAATTGAAGACTGTTTCTCCCTTTAGTATCTGCGTCTTCTCATGTCGGCCATCTGCTCTGCTTTTTGCAAACACCAACTGATCTTCATAAAACTTCCAGGACATAAATTCACCTCCTTCCTTCCATCATGATGGCAAGCCAGTTCTTATCAATTTATCAAATGAAATGTCAAATTTCTTAATCACCTCTTTGATTACCTGTAGCCGCTTCTCTGATGCTTTCAGAAGATCATTTTTAATGATCATCTTGCTTACTTCCTCAGCATAAAAATACCTGTCTTGTATCCCCATGTCTTGCAACTCTTCATCTGTTTTGGAATTAATAAAATTCATGAATCTTTTGGCCCAATTTGATCTTTTGATTGCAGCTGGCTTGTCTGATGACAATTCCTTTTCGTGATCAGCAACAATGTCTTTCTCTCTGGCAATTACTTGTATGGAATTCCATTTTGCTTGTATTTCAGAAATGATCTCATTCCAGATGAGATCCTTAGCTTTAATAAGGGAAATATTTCCCTTCAACTTCTCCTTGAGTTCCTTAATTTCTTCTTCAGCTTTATGTAGCTTCTGCTCATTTTCGCCTGCCTTTTCTTCCCATCCTTGCATTAATCTCAGAGCTGTATCCTTTTCAGACTGGGCCTGTTTGCAATCTCTCTCTGCCATTTTTAGCTCTGTATTCAATTGAGCAACTTGGACCCGTGGATCGGCCGCACCTGCAGAAAAATCAAAAGTACAAGTGTGGTTCTGAATTTGATTTTGTAAGGTTATGGCTGTTTGCTTTACCTTATCAAGCTCTTCATCTTTCTTTATCAATTGTTGTCGCAACTCCTCTTTTTCCTTTTCTACCTCGGCTACTTCAGCTGCCAGCGAATGCTCTGCAGCTGGCAATTTCAGCTTCTTCCTTAATGAAGATATTTCTGCTTCTGCGCCCTTCATCAGTTTGTGCATTGCGCTCTTATCATTTGGATCAACGCCAATCTTCATTATGATTTTCTTCAGTTCTTCATTTTGAATAGTCAATGCTTTGGCATTGGCTTTCTCCATCTTGCACTGTTTGACAACCTTAGCAAGCATATTCTCTGTCTTGACTGATGTAGCATGAGTCTTGCCTAAATCATTAACAATTAACTGACCTGTTTGCATATGGAGATTCATCTTGTCCCACAAGGGGATCTTCTTTACATCCATAACAATATTCAACTCCTTAAAACTGCTTGAGGGTCCCAGAGACATCCTTGTCGGATGCGATAGCGCCATTTTGAACTGGTCTTTCTCCAAATCCATTACAGTCAAAAGTCTTGTTTGGTCAGCAGATATATGATGTTCTGCTTGTGTCTCTATATTGGCCTTTATTCTTTGATTCTTTTCTTCAATTAGGGAGAACACCTGCTTCATGGAAGGAGCCTTCTCTAACTGGAGTTCTGATTTGCTAGGAGATGAAACACCCTGTTCTTCCCTGACCTGGAGAGTAAAACCAGGTGAATTGGAGGAATGATCTTCTGCTAATTTAGTCCTTTTCTCCTCCCGGGGCTCTTCCTCATCAATCTCAATAACATCATCTCTCACTCTCTTTCCCATCTTTTCCAATATTACAGGAGTTTGAATACTAATCCGTGCTGAACATGGCCCTCCTGGATTAGCCAACTTTTCTAAATCGGGTTTACTCACATGAGTAAAAGCAGCATAGCCATTCTCGACTCTTCTCTGTGAAATAATCGCATGTGGGTCATAGGCCCACTTCTCTCCCAATAATAGCTGTGTTTCTTCCAACATCCTTGACACTTCCTCATAAGCCTGCCTTGTGTTAACGACAAAAGGACCTACACTCATGGGCAACTTGTACATTAAACCCTTCTTCATTGGAAGAAAATGAATTTGATCCACATTGAGACTTTGCCTTATAAATTCCAAAGCAAACAACCTCATAGGAACAAATGTTGGAAGTCTATAAGGCTCAACACCGACTCCATATAGCCTTATTTCAGAATAGTCCTCAAAAACAAACCAGTCTCCATATCTACAGTTTGGTCCTAATTGCAAAAACTCCTGGGCCTTTGGCAAGAAACAGGGAGGCCGAGTTCCATTGAGAATTTTATAAGCGGTGGTCATGAAGTGTTCCACAAACTCGAATAATCCAGCTTCATTCTCTTCTCTTCTGATCAAATCAGTCCAAAGTAGAACTGATTGTTTATTTTTGTTGCTATCCATTATGTTCAAACCAATACTCATAAATTCTTCCACATTCTGGTATAAAAACAAGTAAACTATTAATGAGGGAAATCTGAAATAACCTGTCAGTGGGAAAGAAAGCAACTGAGAATTCACCACTTCTTGCCAAAAGGATGGAATATCTAACACCACTCCTGGTTTCATCATGAGAGCAAACATTCCCAGAACTGCTTTGTCAACTTCGCAATCATCTTCTCTCCCCAGAATCTCCATAATACAACTGAGAATTGACCTGTACTGAACATTAAATGCATCTAAACCAAACTTTCCTAATCCAAACTGGGTTTTCTCCGGATTCGATACCAAAAATGACTTGCAGCGGTTAAATTCCTCAATTGAAAGCTCCTCGAAGTATTGAACCAGCGAATCTTCTGAGAATTGCAAAGGAGAATCATTCTCCGGGAAGCATAATGCCTGTCGCATTAATTGAGCTGAAACCTGCAAAACACTTTCGCCCTGGGAGTTCATGACATAACATTTGCCGGGATACATGGACGAAACCAACCAGGAAATGAATTCTGGAAAAACATGGGTTTTAGGAATACAGGCAGACAGTACTCCAGAACTCTGCATGGCGGAAAACACAGGCGACTGGTCGGTGTTCAAGGACACTTGGTAATGCATGAGAGGATGATTTACAGAGGAGACAGTATCACGGACGTCTTTCTCACTATCTAGGAGAGGGTTCAGAGTGGACAGACCAGACACGGACGCTCGTTTGGCCATGGCTGACGAGAATTTTGAAAACAATTTGGTGCGAAGGTGGCGGGACGGGGTTTAAAACAGGACGACAATCACAAATGAACCACAACGGAACGGAAAACTCGACTTTATAACAACGAAAACCGTAATTAATGCAAAGGTGACGTGGGACGACACGTATGCTGTTTTGCCAACTGTTTAACACTTCAGAGAATGACGTAATGCGGGGGGTCCGTGAGTACGGCCGAGACCTTCAACCCATACCCCCCGCAATCCATCGGAGCCGTTGATCAACGATTCTCGTAGATCTGACTAGTCAACTGCGGGGGGTCGGATTTTGATAACCGGCGAGCAAGTTGACCCCCCGCAGTTGCTTATCCAAAAGCTTCTGCGCGTGATCGCGACTTCCGCTCCAGAAGTTGCTCGAACTTTATGATTAATAAAAGATATAACAATCTAAAGTCTGCCGCTCCATAAATCAAAATGAAAATGGAGACACAATGTATTACTTCTTCGTATTTCCCCTATACTAAAGTATAAAACATTATACTATAGCATATTTCGGATCCTTAGAAATATTTTTTCAAAAACATTTTTCTTTTCCCAAAATTTCAAAACTTAACCTAACAAGTAAAAAGGATATGCAGATATAATGATCCACAACAGGCTGTACGGCGCTGCTCTGGATGAAGTTTCCAGCATGTGGCTCTTTGGTGGCCACTTCGGTCGCAATGGGTGCAAAAGTTCTTTTTCCTCCAAACCTGCTTAACTGATTTCCTTTCCTGTTGGGGAGAAGGCTTTTCGTGCCTCTTCCTTCTTTGTGCTGCCATCCTCTTCCAGCACTTAGAAATCACATGGTTATTTAAACCACAAAAATAACAAGTTTTACGATGCCATATTTGACGACCATGGTTATCGACATTCTTGTAATCAAAATGCACTCTGGAATAATGAGACTTAGTATACCTTCTGGGGTGGTCTCCGGTGCCATCATGATGATGGGAGCTCGCCTCAGTTCCTTCATTGCAACGTGCACTGCCGTGGAACGATGGCGAAGTGTCCCTATCATTCCTCTTCCTTGGAGAGTTCATCAGTATCTGTTTGCCCTTGATGTCCTTCGAACATCCTACGCCATTGTACCCCAAACCTGCATAACGAGGTCGTTGCACAACCTCCAAAGGTTCGGTTATGCCTTGGCCACGAATGCCAAGTCCTCCTCTTCTGTACCCCATTTTAGTGAGGAGCCTCATGCCGATACCTGTGAGGGGTATCTCCACACTTCCAACTGAAATGACATCATGTGAAGAAACTGAAGAAAAATCAACACTATTTACCTTAGGTGTTGATTGCGAAACAGATGAAGAAAGCTGTTGTAAGCCTTCGTCGCGCTTCACTTCTGTCATTGCCTCTGACACGGCTTGTAGTTGAAGCTGCATCTGCTGCGTCTCCTCCTTGTCTTCCTGTAGGAATGCTTTTAAGGCATCATGATCTCTCTGAAGAGTTTCGTTGTTGCATTTCAAATCTTCCCACGCCTCTGTCGTGGCCTGCAACTGAAGCTGCAACTGCTGCTTCTCCTCCTTCTCTTCATGTAGGAATGCCTTCAGGGCATCATGATCTGCTTGCAGAATTTCATTGTTGCGCTTCCAATCTTCCAACGCTTCTGTTGTGGCTTGCAACTGAAGCTGCAACTGTTGTTTGTCCTCCTTCTCTGTGTGTAGGAGGGTCTTCAATTCTTCGTTCTCTGCTGCTTGTTTTTCGTACGCCTCGTACAATATGTCCGCTTTCTCGGACACCCTGAGCATGGTTTCATACATGTCCTTGACACTCTCCATGGCTCAACTCAGCAAACGTCCAATGTTCACGCCTGCAATCCAATCAGCAAGAATACCTGCTCCGATACCACTTGATCCAGGGTAAAATCTTGATACCCCTTAACCAAGACCTTTTAATTCGGCTGATAAATAGAATTGCATTTACTTAAAGACGTTAAAGAACTTAAATGAACAACTGTAGCTGTAAATAAGAGGAACATAAATGAACAAGATCAGCAATCATGAGAACACGTTGTTTGATGACGGAGTTCGTCCAGGAGGGACTACATCTCCGGGCCTCGATGTCAAGATGGTGTAGGCCGCTGCATTATGTGTTGTGAGAAGAAGATGTACATGGATATGTTTCCCTATGACATACAAGGAAAAATTGCCCTCACGCAGGAGTGGCTTGACTTTTTTAAGAGATGTTCCACTGCAGAACTCTCATACATAAAGAAAGACCCCTATCAGTATGACCATAGCTGACATGTAGCAAATAAGAGTATCCCGCCAATCCTGGCAAACAAGGGATCTCAAAAATACACATAGCAAATAAGAGCATCCCGCCAATGTGGCATAAAAGGGACTCATACATGACACAAATCCATAGCTGAAAGTACATCAAAAACAACACAAAGCAAGATCCCACAACTCATGTATCAACCGGGATCTGCAAGACATAATGCATCTCAACGAGAAATAAATAAGGAAGTACATGGAAATCACATCATATACCTCACGCTGCCATTTGCTGAAGGCTGAGCAGCTCTGCGGCAGAATCTGAAAACACCATCAATCTTGTGGGGTCGAGAAAGTGGAAAACGACTGCTCACATGTGCAAATCTGACACCGGCATAGTCCACTTCCAAAAGTGGCTGGAAAATCAAAAAATCAGATGCAGAAACTGAGCACGCCATCAGACTCGTGGCACTGAGTAGTGCTGAAACGACATAAAATTTGTCCCATTTGGACAAAGTCAAAATTTCACCCCCCTGAAAATTGGCCTCAATCAAGGTTCCACCTGCCTCTTTTCTGGCTCATGGTTCCACATGCACCTGCAATAAAAAAATAATAAATCTGGAAATCCGTGCATCTCCTCGGATTCCGTGCGTGCTGCTCCATTGCCTGGGCGCACTGGTCTGCAATTAAAAAAATATTAAAACTCGAATTCCGTGCGTGCACTCCTGCTTCTCCATGGCCTGGGCGCACTGTAAAAGTCTGAGTTTATATAAATTTTCTCGGCGGAATTACCAACAAATGGCCGTTGGGCGCAATGGTTAAAAATTGGCAATCGTTGAGGAGAGGTCGGGGGGTCAAATCCCGCCCCTCCCAACAGAGCACGATAGTTCTTTTAAAAAAAACGCGTTCTGTTTTTTTAACCTGCCGTAATCTTTATTAAATGCCAAGTATGGGGGTCGGGCCCGCATTGGGCGGCCCGCCCCCTTGACTCCCGTTGGCACCATTCAATATGGTTGGTGTGTTTATTGTAACACACATAACATATGGTGGAGGCTCCGTGGGGTCCGGCGGGGGTCATGGCCCGCCGGCCCCATATATATATTTTTTTTGATTTGATATGACATGCGGTCGAGTGCGGTGGCGGGGGTGGTGGCCTGCCACCCCTTTTTTAAAATAATTTTTGCTTTTATAAAACAAATTATGCCTTTTGAAAAATTCGGTTTTGGACCGAAGGAGGCAATCTAAACAGGCCACAAATTTGCCCTGAATCTGGCCTGAACTTGCCGGAATCCAGTGGCCAGAAAAAGTCGAATTTGTGTCCTCTTTAAGGCTGTCCAGTCACCAAGTCAACCTGGAACTTTGACCGCTTATAACTTCTTCATACGGACTCGGAATTGAGTGCCGTCTGTGCCATTGGATTCAGAAAGACGAGATCTACAACATGAACCTGGTTCGAGAATCTTTTGAACACTTTGATTTTTGAGCCTTGTACTCAAGCCTCTTGTACCTGTACCTGATTATTCCACCTGGATCAGTGAGCCTTGGATTAACTGCCATATAATGGTAATCCGACTGGGGCACACTAGTCCAAGTGCATCATCTCGTGAATAATGTATGGAAATAAGCAGATTTCTAAAGGTGTTGAGGTTGCCCATGCCATGGAATGATACTCTACACATGATGGGAGTCCCATGACTCTCAATGCTTCACTTTGGAGCATCAATATGATCCTCTTGTGGACATGGGACTTACTTAAGTTGCCCAACCCATGATGAAGCCACCTGCCAGTTACATATAATATCCAATGCACATCCTCACAATTAGGTACAATAATTTATTGTTACATCTAAGTGAACCAAACTTTTTTATCAAGTGCACATTGAGACTTCATAGTGGGATTCCTTTCCAAATTTAGTGTTACCTCTCTAGGTAGGAGTTGGTAATAAACAACCCTATTAGGTGTTCCCAGTCCCTATGGGGAAATACAGATCCCTGGTACATCCTTTGATTGATAGGTGTCATGTGAATGATGATGAATGGATGGGGACATCGAGGTACCAAGGCCAAATGCCATGGGTTCAAGGATGGAAATGATGATTGTTTGGGTGTATAGATGTAGGAGGGAGAAATTGTGGATACATGAGTTATCCTATCCTTTGTTTTTCCACCCTTATTTAGGTTCCTTTTTACTTTTCTTGATTTTTCTTTGTATTACTAGTTGCGTCTCCAAGAAATGATCGCATGCTGCATAAGATATAAGCAGTTATTACCCCCTTAAGGTGGGGCAGTTCATCGCCCACCATGGATAGGAGACTTTTGTATTGTTGAACGACGTCCCTCTTATGATACCACCCTCTTACGAATGTTTCAAAAAATCCCTCCCATGAAGAGATGGATGATGGGGGAAGGGAAATATACCATACTCGAGCTTTTCTTATTAGGGTTGTGGCAAAGGAAATCATACAGTTAAATTCGTTGTAAGATTCATCACACTTTAGGTATTCAAACTTCAAAAGATGCTCTTGGGGATCTTCTTCTCCACTAAACGTAAGCCTATCAGGATCCTCAAGTAAAGAGCTAAATAGGGCCACAATCATATTTGAAAGGTTGAGAGGAGTGAAGAACTTGTTCTTGTCTCAGTTTGTTAAACATTCTATCAAATAATGAAGTGTGGGGTTCTTCATCCTTTCTACGGTGATAGGTTATGGTTTCAGGGTCTTCCATCCTAAGAAGAATATTGTGGATTCGCCAAAGGAATATTAATAAATGTTGTCAATGAATCAATTCCTCAATGATTCACTAGGGTGGCCAACCTGCTTCCTCCCCAACAATGACGCTAGAAATGTTACCACTCAAACTAGCAAGGGCTCTAAAAGGGGGTCCTTGGAGGGCTACTACTAGATCAAGGGCAACAAATGGAGCAATAGCCCACTGTCACCTCGGCTAAGGCTCCCTACTCTTTACGGACTTTCATCGATGGGAGGAGACCCGATATGATAAGGACCACAAATAAGTAGGCAATGATAGGGTGAGGGGTGATCCTAGGGGCCTATTCACGAGAGAGGCTTAGATATACAACTTGCTTGCTTTGGAAGGCAAGGTTGAAGGCTCTCAAGGAAGGGCTCAAGGGGAATTTCAAGGTTAAGGTTTAAGGAATGTATCTTATAATGGAGACCCTTAAACCCTAAAATTATATAGAGGCTTGAATTCCAAGTGATCCTTGAAGAAATTCTCTTAATGGCTTGTGGGACCACACAGGACCAAGTGGACCCGGAGGGTAGGTCAAAGGGGTAGGGTCTAGCAACCAATGATGTACTTGACCTATTCCGGAGGAGAAAGGGATCAAATAATGAATTTTCAACTGAAAACAAGGTGAGAATCCCTGTGAGGTCTATGGCCTAAGGAAACGAAGGGAAAGATTTGATCTTGGGGCTACGGCTCGAGGTATCTCACAATTTGACTGTTGGAATTGATTCAAAATTTGAGGATGCCTAGGAGAAGCCCCAATGTAGATGATTCCAAGAGATCAAACTTTTCTTGTGCATGGTTTGCAAGATAAACGATGCCCTTGGAGACCTATGAGGCTAGACCTTGAAAAGAGAAGGTGAAAGAAGAGAAAATTTTGGATTGATCAGCTTTATGGTGCACCAGTGCCTAGTCCTTTGGGGATATTTTTGAGTCACTAGTTATAATGATAGTGGAAATTAAATTTTCTATCTCAAGGAGGCCTTAAAGACAACTTCGCAAACCTTTAGGGCAACAACAAAAGCAACTTCAAGAAGTTTATACTTCGTTTTGCAAAAAATGACGGCTTATCGAGATGAAATTCAGTAAAGAAGCATCTCTAGGAATATTCTTTCATAATACACGGCCCATACATGATGCATCACTATCTAGAAACCTACTTTACACAACTTCGCAATAATGGATGCAATAAATTAACCCTAATATAGCGAAAATCCAACAACAATGTATGTGACAAAATAAAGAATAAAAATAACATTAAATATACTTACATGTATTAAGAGTATATCCAACAGTTGACGATTTTCCAATCAAGAATCTCCAAGACAAACGAACATAATCCAAACATCAAAATCCATTCCATGCTCCAAAATTCGTCCTCCAAGAAGGATAGCGAAGTTCTGATGCTAAAATGAATCCTCATCATCTCAAGAGGTCAAATGATGAATAATCCCTGTCGTTGGGCATCCTAAGAAGCCTGATGAAGTCCATAGGTGCCATAATGATGAATAGGGCTCTCAAAAGTAGTGGATAAGGGGTTGGCCCCCTTGTTCTCCAATCAATAAACCTGTGGTACTCTCAGTGGGTGTGAGGGCACAAAAATAACCTCATGGGTCTCCAAGTAGGTTGAAGATGCCTGTAGACCATCTGTAAGGGCTCAGAGTATGGTGTAAGTGATGCCACATCAACATACAAGTCCTGGGTCATCTGCCAAGTGCATGGTACAACTGTGGCGCTTGCTAGGCATGGTGAATAGAGTGCATATTCCTCATCTGTAATATTCCTAATTAACAGTTTCACTAATTAGAATATTAAATTTTGATAAATTTTGCTATCTCTAATGTTAGGCGGAAATAAGGCGGCTCCTTAGGTGGCAGCGTGAGGGAGGCTCGAAGGAGAGCTTGCGCAGTTTATGGTGAGGCCCAAGAGGAACATTGAGGCTCCCTTGACAAAAGGAAGTGAGGGTAGCATCATTCCCCATTCATTCATTTGTCTTTTTTATTGTCATTTTGACATAGCACTCTTGTGCTGGGTGCCAAGTCTGCAGTGCTATTTAGCACACAAGATTTTTAGGCGAAGATATAAACCTCTACCTTGGGGGACTTCAAGTGCCTGCTTAGGAGAGGAGTTTTACCATTTTGGAGGAGAATTTCGTAGACAGGATTGCAGGAGGAGCGTAATCACTTCAAGAACTGCGTTCAGGAATTGCGTGGAGGACGCAGTGACTATGCAGTGGAGGACGTAGTCCAGTGAGGTGGTTGTTCTGGGAGGAGAGAAGAGAGGGAGATTGCAGCTGATATTTGGCGGGGAAGTTGAGTGCTTCCTAACAGGGCCATTGCTCATCTTTTGGGGAAATTTTTCAGTGGTTTCTTCAGGTGTGGAGCTTTAGCCAGCAAAGCAGTGGGTCAAGCCCAATAGGGGCAATTTTCCAAAGTCATCCATTCCACAATTCCTTTACGGATTTTTGTGGGTCCTGAGTAGAGTCTGGGGTTCAAGTCTCGGAATGTTTTGAGCACTAGAAGCAGCCCAACCAGAATTCCAAAGTTTGTAGCAGTTACATTCCTAGGCAAAGCATCGCAGCACCAGAGCCACGTAGAGCCATTTCCATAGGGTCATTCCAGCTTGTTTTGAGATAGTTTTCAGCCTGCCTTGAGCAGGCCCAGGTGCACCCATTCTAGCACCATTATTGTACTCATTTTCAAGCATAAATAAAATGGCTCAGATCATGTTTCTAGCTCCAGTTTTCATGTTTTAATGGTGGGATTTTATTTGCTATAGTTTCTAGTCTATTGTTGCTTTATATTACTGCCATTTTCCTATTTGGAATATTACAGTGGTATCAGAGCTCATAGACTTGGCTCAGCCTATGGAGCAGGCAGTCTATGACACCGGAGAGCAAACAGAACGTGACTTACCGGAGACAAAGATAAAAGAGCATAGAATGAAGGCTCGAAATCACTCCAGATCAAGTTGATAACATTCCATAGGTCGTAGAAAGGGAGATGGAGCACGCAGAAGATGGGAGGAATAAGGAGAAATAATTTTCTCACCTTCTGCTGAAGTCAATACAAGACCTCTCCAAGAGAATTGAGGAGATAGGTCAAAGACTTAGCAGTGGCAACAAAGGGAAAGGAGTTCAAGGTGAGTTTTAGGTTGGATAAGGGTCTGGCACTTCATAGCACCAGGTAGTACCCCACACCACATTGCCTGTTGTACCATACACTCCACCACGGTCCACTATTCCCACGTTCTTAGCTTCAGGGACAGGAGGGCAGCAGGAGCTGAAAGAGGCTCAGTATGGAGAATTTTTCATAGAATATCAGTCTTATGGGCTAGAATTCGGAAGGGCCATCACATTCAATGAGTTTTTCCAGTTGAAGACTAGCAACAAACCTAGAGGCCAGGCTAGAGGAGGATTCACGCAGGGGAGTGACTTACAATGTACCGTGGGTAGGCTGTTCCTCCCAACTTTTGATGGCTCCTCGAAGAGTTCAGCAAAGGCATGGGTGGAGAAGCTGGATATTTATTTCTAGCTAAACGAGATGACTGAGACAAAAGAAATCAAGGTTGCTACCTTGCACTTAGAGGGAGAGGCTCATGGCTAGTGGTTTCATGGGTTGAATACGCTGGGGCATGGAGGCGTGAGAGCATATGATGAGTTCACTAGGAGAGTATTGGAGCAGTTTGAGAGGAAGGATCCAGAGGAGTAATTTGGAGAGATGACAAAGCTCAAGCAGACAGGGAATGTCAAGGCATACATCTCAGAGTTCTTGAGGTTGTTAGTGATGGTTCCAAACTTGTCGGAATCCAGGAGAATCTATATGTTCATAGAGGGTTTGGTAGAGCCACTTCATGGTTTAGTGAGATCGAGTAGATCCACTACCTTACATGATGCGGTGGGGAGAGCAAGAGATCTGTAGGATGCTCTACCCAGAGCTCGAGCACTGCAACTAGCCAGACCAGTCTTCCAACAGATGGGAAGAGATGCGAGATCCCCACCGCCAAGGGGTAACCAGGGTCGAGGACAGTTGGATGATGAGACCAGGAGGGACCTCTGGAGGAAGAAGCTCTACTTCACATGCCAGGAGGCTTGGGCACTAGGTCATAGATGCATAGCTGAGAGGGCACACTACATGGAGGTCTTATCGAACAACGAGGCAGATGAGGAGGGACCACCACCACCACCATCAGCAGCTGGAGGAGTTGCGTTTGCACCTTCGGGAGGAGTCCTACTATCCCTGCGAGGAGTTCCCAAGTACCTGACATTGAGGATTCGTGGGACAGTGCATGGACAACGAGTCTCAGTGTTGGTCGACAGTGGAGCTACCCACAATTTCATTGATGCACAGATGGTGCAGAAAAGAGGCATAACCACAGTAGAGTTTGAGGGGTTCTCAGTATTGGTGACAAGAGATAGGACCATGTAGTGTACACGTTATGTGTCGGCTTTGACAGTGACCATGGGGACCTATTCGGTGACCGATCAATTCTTTGTGGTCGACATTTCAGAAACCAACATAGTGTTGGGAGTCCACTGACTCTATGCTCTTGGCAGCGTCACCATTGATTGGAAGAGGCTCGAGATGGAGTTTTAGACTTGGATGGCAAACTAGTGATCCTAAGCAACATGCACTCATACCCACCGCAGACAGTTTTTGTGCACAGGATGGAGGTTGACTTGAGGTAGAGTGATATAGAGTGGGTTATCGAGTTGAGCATCTCAGAGGCTAGTGGAGTAGCAACGCTACCTCACCTGGATATCTAGGCCATACTTGATAGATACTCCACGGTTTTTGGGGATATACCACCAGGACAACCCCCTGATCGAGGATTCTGTTGGCTCCCTGTGATTGGCAAGATTGGCAAGAACAAACACTGTAGGGGCCACATCAGAACCACTTTGGAATCCTAGGACCTAGCCTTCCTGGATTCAGAGAGGGATCTCTCTAAGTATGTTTTATAGATGATATGTCTTTATGTTTTTGTGTATGATATTAGGCTAGTTATGAAGTTCTAAGGACTTGTTTGTTTTGGTTGATTAATTGAGAGGTTGACAGATCAATGGGTGTGATTAATTGAGGGAGTGTTTCGGTTGAATAGATAGGCCATGAGAAAACATTAATCCACTGGGCAATGGAGTCATAAAGGATTTAATTGTTCATCAACTCTGCAAGGGTTTTAATAGGGCAATCTAACTATATCAAGTGGATCTCTTAGATTAGATTGTGATATGAAACAATAATAAATTGTGAAGGCAACAAAGCTATAGTCAGTTAAGAATCTTCTAGCTCTACTTTAACAAGAAGAGCCTTTTAGCTAACCGTTTGAGGCAAACCAAAGGATAGGGCATACCATAGAATTCTTTGGCCAAACTTTAATAAGAAAACCTTTAAGACAACAATCCAGCAATTCAATAATTACTTTCAGATAAAGAAAACATATAAGATAACAGTGAGAGCAGCTAAAGAGAAAGCTAAAACTATCTTCTTTAACTCAACACTCAAAAGACCTTCAAAGCAACATTTTGAGGTAGACCAGAGGACAGGGCATACCATAGACTTCCCTAGTTTAGACTCTACTAAGTATACTTCAGAGAAATGCCTTAAAAACAATATTTCAAGTTACACCAAAGGACAGGGATTACCATAGACTTCTTTGGATTGACTCTATTAAATCATTTCTAAGACAACAAGCTAGATGGAACTGGAGAGCAATTAAGAATTCTCGAATCATACCTTGCAGAAGAAAACATAAAGATAAAGAAAGTAGACAGAAATAGGGTGCCAAAACAACAGATCCTACTCTAAAATTTTTGTTCTTTTATCAGAGAATATGGACAGAATGTAAAACATGAGAAAAACAATGAAAAAGAAGGAAAACTTCACCATTAACATACCTCAAGAATCCTGTGAACGTGCTTGTATTACCGATGATCAAAATAGTTACATTACTCCATGTACAATATCTCTTTGCAACTCAGAGCTTTCTCAAATCAGCCTAGCAGTCCTCAATTAGCTCAGTAGCAGAAATCAATCAACTAATCACCAGCTAACTAACTGACCAACAACTCATCAATCAACCAACACTAAAAATGAAAATCATATGCAGTATTTATTTGCAAACATGAGGAGGTGGTGCTAAGCTAGGGTTTAGATGTCATTTATTATAGAGTTAATGGGTTTTTGACCTTTGAGACCATGCAAGGCCCAAGGCAAAAATATCTGAAGGTGTTTCTCTAAAATAATAACTCCTAACTTAACTTCTGAGTTAATTTCTGTGAAATGTTTGACTTTAAGGCTTTTTCAATAACTTTACAATAACTGCTAGTGGATGAAAAATATCTGTCACTGTTTGTAATAACTATTTGATGTTTTATTGAAAGAAAACATGTTGTAGGCAGCAAAATATCCTTTTGAAGAAGTTATTGCTTCTGTGTGATTTATTTGAATGTGTTTCTGTGTCTAATCTGCCTCTGTTTTATCATTAATTCCTGTTTTAGACCTTTAAACTTTCATTTATCTTTTTAAACTGTCTTACTGTCTTTTTCTTTGATTTTGCCTTTATCTCTGATTTATTCATTAATCCTTTAATCTTATCTATCTGTCTTCATCATCTTTAATCTCTGCTTTATTGGCTAACCCTTATGATTTGTTTTTGAATTGTGATTGGCCTTCTAACCTTCATTGCTTTATCACAGTCATTTGACTGTCTTTTCTTCTTACTGTGCCTTTGCCTGGGTGTGGTTTTTTGTGCAGGGATGCACTCTTCTGTTGCTGGAGGGTTTTATTAACCACTGGGGATCATGACTCATCGGTGATTAAACTTTAATGTCACCTATTTATGCTGGTGATGATAGATCTCTTAGTGTTGTAGGATCTGGAACCATTCATCTAGATAATGGTCAATTTAATGATGTACTATGTGTTCCTACCTTGTCATGCAACCTACTATCTGTTTATTAGATCACTCATTCAGGTGAAGGGAAAATTGTTGAATTCTCACCTCATGATGTTGTAATCAAGGACCTAAAAGATCCTAGACATATTTTAGCTACTGCTATTGCTGATGATTCCACAAGGTTGTATAAGTTTGACAACTTTGGGTCATCATGTCTTTCCTCCGTTTTTGTTGCTCATAATGATGATGTGAGCAAACTTTGGCATGAGCGATTTGGTCACTTAAACTATCGTTCTCTTCAAACTCTATGTAAAGAAAATATGGTGACAGGTCTTCCTATGGTATCTTGCCGAGATGGTGTTTGCTCCGGGTGTGTACTCGGAAAACATCATCGGGATAGTTTTGACAAACGTGCCTCTTGGCACGCCTCAGCCCCTTTGCAGCTTGTGCATAGTGATTTATGTGGTCCACTTCCTGTTGTTTCTTTCTCTGGTTGCAAGTACTTCTTAACTTTCATTGATGATTTTTCCAAACGCACTTGGATATACTTCTTAAAACTCAAGAGTGAAGTTTTTAACATGTTCTTGGTCTTTAAGGCCTTTGTTGAGAAACAATTTGGACATCAAATTCTTAAGTTAAGATCAGAGAATGGATGAGAATATGTTAACAACAAATTTATCAACTTCTGCACTGAGCATGGCATTCAATTGCAACATATTGTTCCAGATACTCCACAACAAAATGGTGTAGCTGAAAGGAAGAATCACACCTTAAAAGAAATGGCTAATTGTATGGTTCAAGCTAAAGGACTTAGTCTCAATTTTTGGGCAGAAGCAATTAACTGTGCAAATTACATAGTAAATCGAACTCCTACTAAGGTTTTAAAGAATATAACTCCAAATGAAGCTTGGAGCTCAATCAAACCAGATGTAAGTCACTTTCGTGTCTTTGGAAGTGATGCTTGGGCCCATATTCCAGATGCGAAACATAAAGCCTTAGAACCTAAGAGTGAAAAATTCATTTTGTTGGATATTCTGAAGATGTCAAAGGATATAGACTTCTTCAACCAAAATCCAAAAATATAATCATTAGAAGAGATGTAAAATTTGATGAAAATATATTGGCCAGTGAGCCTAGTTCAGTGGGTGTGCCACCTTTGGCCTACGAGCCTGATTCGACATATGTGCCACCTCTCCCTCTCTCTCTCTTCTATTTTTAATAGCATTCCTTCTAGATCAGATGATGACAGCGAGGATGAAAATCCTCTTCCACCTCTTGAAATTATTCCTTTTACTCCACAACTTCCAAGATGGGTTCGCTCTACTCGGGATGCAGCAGGTTCTCTTGCAGGTGACCCTGCCGATTGACGACGTACACGTTCTTAGTTTGAACGAGCCTCTTCCTGATTGGCTCAAGTTCCAGAAAATCTTGATCCAGAAACCTTTGAATAAGTCTCCGGTCATCCAGATTGGGATGAATCTATGAATGAAGAATATCGTTCCTTATTGGTGAATGATAATTGGGATCTTATTCCTCTTCCAAAAGGAAGAAAATTTGTCAGATGCAAATGGGTTTACAAAACAAAGTTTCGACCAGATGGAAAAGTGGATAGACATAAAGCTCATTTTGTCGCTAAAGGATTTTCACAAGTTGAAGGCATTGACTATATTGAAACCTTCTCCCCTATTGCCAAAATGAATCCTATCCGCCTTGTTCTTTCTCTTGCTGCCTCCTTTAAATGGGAAGTCCATCAAATGGATGTTAAATCTGCCTTCTTACATGGATATTTGCATGAAGAAATCTACATGGAACAACCCCCTGGCTTTATTCAAAACGACTATAGCCTTGTTTGTCGCCTTAGGAAGTTTCTCTATGGTCTCAAACAAGCTCCTTAGGCTTGGTATGCCAAAATGGATAAATTTCTATTAGATAATGGCTTTTCTAGGTGTCATTCTGACAACATTGTCTACACCAAGAAAGTGGGTAAGTCCTTCACCATCCTTGTTCTTTATGTTGATGATCTTATCCTTACTGGTAGTAATCCCAACCATATAAACCATGTGAATTCTAGCCTCAAAAAGAAGTTTGAAATGACAGACTTAGGACACTTGCATTATTTCCTTTGTCTTCAAGTCTTGCAATCCAAAGAAGGTATTACCCTCTCTCAGTCCAAGTATGCCTGTGATCTTATACACCACTTTCACATGGAAGACTGTAAGCTAGCCCCTTCTCCCTTTCAATCTGGAGTCAAGCTTTCAATCACTTGTACTACCCCTGAAGTTGATGCTACCTTATACCGTCAACTTGTTGGTAAACTTCTATATCTAACCCATACCCGTCCTGACCTTTCCTTTGTTGTTGGTCTTGTTGCTCGGTTTATGCACCAACCTCATGAAAGTCACTGGAAAGCAGCTAAAAGAATACTTTGATATATTCGAGGTATAATTCAGTTTGGGATTCATTACATTGTAGGGGCATCTCCATTGTTGATTGGTTTCACTGATTCTGATTGGGCTGGTGACCCTGATGATCGAAATTCTACTACAGGATATGTATTCAATCTTGATTCGGGACCTGTTACTTGGTCTTGTAAGAAACAAAGTGCCATCTGTCTTTATTCAACCGAAGCAAAGTATCGTGGTGCAATTGAAGCCAACAAGGAAGCCATGTGGCTTCGTCAGATCCTGTCTGAATTTGGTCTTCATCAGCAGCATCCAACTACACTTTGGTGTGATAATCAGAGTGTCATTCAACTATGTAAAGATCCAGTTCAACATCAGCGTATGAAACACATTGAACTCCACAGACACTTCATCAGAAATCTCATTCATGATCGTGTTCTTGAAGTGCAGTACTGTCCAACCAATGATCAAGTAGCTAATATCTTTACAAAGGCTCTCACGGAAGCGAAGTTTACCAAACTTCGATCCATGCTTGGAGTTCAGGAAAGTTGTCATTAACGGGGGATAGGCTCTAATGCCTCCTTCCTTCTCCTATTGTGTCACTTTTGTAAATCCTTCAATCCTATCCCAATTTGTTTTTAGGGTGGGATGTTAGGATATTTCGACACATAGGAAATAGGCTCCTTTTGTGTCACCTTTGTAAATCCTTCAATCCTATCCCAAGTTTTTCTTAAGGGGGGATGTTAGGATATTCCGACACATAGGAAATAGTTAAGAATAACTTAGTCTAGTGTAGAGTTAGGTAAAGTGTGTTTCTTTACTATGTACATTTGTAACTTATAATTCAACAGTCACGATTTGTAGTGATCTGACGGTTCACTCTCTCCTCGGTATTTACGACACTTGATCCGTGGCTTAACACCCGATTGGTCCATGATCTCTATTTAAAGAGCATGGAGGGTCATTTGTCCGGTAACCATTTATGAGAGAAACATATGTAACTTTTCTTTTTATATTTATAAATTCCCTGAAGTGGTCGCGTTGGCTCAGGCCGTGGACTGTTTCCCTCTTCAAGGGTTTTAACCACGTGATAATACTGGTGTACTGATTTGTGATCTGTTTGTGAGCAATGACCTTTGGTTTTTGATCTATGGAACTTACCCTGTAAATTAAAAAGGCCTAAAAAAATGTTGTTGTCTTGAAACATAGTGGAAATCTCTTGTTTCAAACCTAAAATAGCCCTAACAACTGTAATATTTCATTGAAAAAAGGAGAAATGGGGAGGGCATTTCCCTGAAAAGGGTTGAAACTTGCAAATCTCCTCTTCAATCCATTGAAAATGTCATCTTAGGGAAAATTACAATAGGTTTGTCTTTTTGTCAGTTAAGATCCTGGTTCCTGTCAATTAGGGCATCTTAGAGAGTAGGTCGTACAATTTTTAGAATCAGAATGAGCCTTAAAAGCAAACACCAAAAAGCACATTGTAATATCCCCAATAGGAAATAGACATCAATACAAGCATACGACAATATAGAAAATGCCGGAAATAGAACATAAAGCAAATACACATAAAAATGCCGGAAATGCTAAGCCATTTTATTAATCTGAGAATATAATGAGATACAATGGATAATCAGAATAAATGCACCTATCCTTGCTCAAGGCAAGTGAAGAACCCTCTCGTAAAAACAAGAAATGGTCGCTACAAGAAACTACATTCCGCCGCCGGAAGAAATCGGCCGTAACCGCTCGCCGCTCGAAATGAACCTAAGCCAGGGGCCGATCCCCTTTCCGAATGAGCTGAAAATCGATGCACCACCCGAAGTCACCACCCCGACTCTACCCGTAAACCATATACCAACACGAATACCACCTCCGAAAATCACCCCGTAAAACCACCCCTCCTAAAACGCTCGTCCCTTCTTTGACTGGGCCACAGCATGACTATGAACATCAAAATAGACTGAAATGGGGCCACAACTCCTCAGGAAACTCACCAAATGATAAACGCTGAACACCCACACCGGAATAGGCCTGAATCTCCTGCAGAAATCTCTACCACTGAACAGCTCCAACTCAAACTGCGTCCTCCCTCCAAGGACTGCGCAGTCACCCAATGAAGCTCAGCTCCTTAGCCAAACTCCCAAACAAAACACCTGCAAATCTCCTGCTAAAGACTGAAGAAAAACCTTGCCCGAGCAGGCACTCGAAGTCCCCCGGGGCCAAGGGTGAGATCTCCGACCGGAGACACTCAGTCGCACTAAACAGTGCTGCAGACCGACTAAATAGCCAGCATGCTCAAGTAGACAGAAGTCTAGCTCAATATCATCAACAATATCAATAATGCCCAAATGAGGAGGCTCCTCCACCTTTTATAGCATTGGTTTCCCTCCAAAACCAACGTCCTCTCTCTCTCATTGGCTCCTCCACGTGGTGTGTGGCCCCCCTTGGCTCCCCCCTTAAGTTACAACGTTGCATCTACTAGAGAAACACTTTATTTTATTTAAGTGAGTTAGACCCCTTTTCTCACTTTTATTTATTAATAAACTATAGTCGGCAAAACTATACAAAAATCAAATATTCCAATTAGCGGTGCTAATTAGGAATATTACAGTCTCCCCCGGCAAAATGTTGCTGGTCCTCAAGCAACTAAAGTGATGGATGCTGCAAAATCTCCTCGCTCTCCCAAGTGGCATCCTCATCCGGCAAAAACTGCTTGTCCTCCGACAATGCCTGAACAAGCCTCCTCCCTAGCCGATGCTCCCCACTAACTCTGCAAAATGTGCCGGGGTCCCAGATGTGCCACTGAACCCTCTCTGACCTCTGCATCACCCTGACATGAAGGGTCCTTTCAATGCCAGGATCCCAAACTGATCTCTCACTGACCGTCAGTCCTCTCAACTCACAATGCCACCAGGGCCAATCATCGCCCAAGTCCCACGGCTCAGGCTGCGCACTATCTCTAGCTATAACTGATGCTCTCAGGGGTGAAGACCACCAATAGGCATCAATGCTCCCAGGCTCATGCTGTACTACACCTGTAACTGCATATACTGCCCCACCAACTGCATACAAACTCCTCACCTCTCTCCAGTCCAAGTCATGACTCAATCCCATGCTGATCCTGCTCTGCTGAAATTGGGAAGGAGTCCTGAAGTAACGACAACTGGTGCCCTCTTGCCGACTGGGATCTGTAACATCTACTATGTCCAAGGGCCCCTGCTCCACTGTGCTCCCTACGAAAAATACCGTACCATCAAGAGGGTACCAACTCATGATCTCCCGCCAGTCCATCTTGGAGGAAGCATCTGATGTAGCAACAACAACTGCATGTGGAACATGCCTGGAAGGTTGCCGCCAACCCGTAATCATCTCCCACTGCCAAACTATCACATCTACCTCCAACATCTCCAGAGGATATGGATCTGTAGCTGCTGTCAGGGTACTTGGTGTTTGTGCATCTGACTGCTCCACCTCAAAGGATGACCCCAATGCTAGCCACATATCCATCATAGGCTCAATGTGGGCACCCATCTGGACCTCACCCAAGGAAATGTCATGCCTGATGTCCATAGTATCCTCCTCTGCTGACTCAGGCTCCCTCATGTGCTGCTCTAGCTGAAGCGCCACAAGTGACTCATCACCCAGAGTATCTCCTATACAGTCCCCTGACTGCTCACCTTGCACACTGTAATACGGCTGCAATCTACTGTCATCATGCCTGCATGACTGCTCTTGCTCCACAGAAGCAACCTCAACTGATCCTATGGACTCATATGAAAGAGAGTCCTCACCCTGGCATACAGAAGGAATGCCCTCCTGTTCTACCTCCGCCACCTCATCTGCATTGAATATGCCATCCACCCTCTCGATGAAGTGTCGATACAATGTTTGGAGTCCAGACGCATGCTGGGATGCTACCTCTGCTGAACCCAATATCCTCTGCTCATGCATGATCTCAACATGCCCTGAGGGAAAAATGATGCATCTCTCCCTCATGACCTGCTCCCCAAGCGTAGGCTCAGCAATGACTAATGTGCCACCACTGCAGAGGATCATCTCATCCCCTAAACTGTGGCTGTCAACTAGCGTACTAACCCAGTGCCACTGCTGAGAAGTCTCTCGCCTAGTGTGCTGAGGGCCATCCAAATATCTTGGGTGTGCCTCACGGACCCTGCTGCTCATGCCCAAAGTGCCAAAGGACAACAACAAAATCAGTTGTGCCCATGAGTGATGTAGAAGAGTGTCGGATGTGTGAGTCCCCACAAATACCATCAAGTATCGCTCCTCTATCTCCTCATCGATCCTGGGTGAAATACCCCCAAAGGTAAGCCCAGTGTCCCTGTCTGTGAGTCTCCCTGGATGCAATACTCTAAGACCCTGCTGTGCCGCGCCGTACGCCCTCGCAAGCCACCGGTCATCCATGTACTCCTCAACATGCCACTGCACACTAAGGCATACCCCTGAATACTGTTGGATACCCCATGCTACCGCTGTACCACCCTGTACCGTCTCGTGCCCTGACTGTGTCCAGGAATCTGTCACTCCTCGCGTGCTCTCAATGTGATGTAGGGCACTCCTACTCCACAATGCAGTCCCACACACTACGGTACACCACCATGTAGCTCCATGTCCACCAGTAGTCCACTGATCACTGCTAGAGGCTCCCACACATCCATGGATGTGATGTCCTAGAGCTATGCCTCTACATATCGGATTACCACCAATCGGTATCGTCATGTCCACCGTCACATCACTATACCCGCCGACAAATGGATCATCACTGCAAATCCTCCTCGAGGGGTCCGAGAAGTGAATCTCCCTATGGGTCAGTATTGTTACCACCACTGCTCGGCTCCGCTGCGTCCTCTGTGCCCCACACAAAGGTGAAGAATCCTTGGCCCCATACAAGGCGCCATCTGGTGGCCTGCCAATGCCACTTCCTCCGACAAACTCCTGCCAAGGTATGTTGACCACCCCGTGATCCCGTGTACGAGTGTCATCCCCAAACAACCTACAGAATTTGCCCATAAACTGGTTGGCCACTGACCGAAACTGCACATGCTCTACTGCTAGGCCATCTGTACTCTCCAAGACATAGTCAGCCGACCTGTCTGGGAGACGATAGGTGATCCCACCTGGATCCCAATGCCAATCTGGGGTTCCTGTAATCCCCATGCATAGAAACTCCTGCTGAGCTACACTCGGATCCATCACCATCTCCATAGCCCGCTCCACCGAGTACCAACTCAAAATCTCTCTCCATCCAACCTCAACATGTGGATGCTGTACCCTGTGCAACTCTGATCGGCTCATACCGCTAGCCAAGTCAACATATGAGATTTGACTAGGTGGCTCTGCCTCTCTCTCTCCAACGGAAAGAGATGACCCAACAACACTGCTAGTCCCATCCATGCATGCCTGAAGGGGAATGATCTGACGCTCCAACGTGCCCTCTGATTGTACCATCAGGGAATCCAGTCGTTCCCCAATGCGGACCAACTTGGCCGCTGACTTGGCACAAGTCACTCTCATACCCTCCAGCTCCTGGTCCTGCAACAAAATGGTCTCCCGTACTGACGTGGCCTTCTCTCTCAAAATTCGAAGGTCCGCCCGAAGCCGATGATACCGCTGTCTGTGACCATCATCCAATACCTCTGTACCTGCTAGTGCCTCATCAAAGGTGGATATATCTCCTATCGTCTCACCCATCTGTCGTGTGTTGCTACGACCTGAAGACTCGGACACGACTCCGGTCATCACCTCAATGGATGGCTCTACTGAGGTAGGCTCTACCTTCTCCACTACCACATCAACCGACATGGCCAAGGAGGTCTCCAATGAGGGTGAATCCTGTGTCACACTAGGTGTAACCTCGGACTCCCTGCAATCCTGTGTGTCCTCATCCTCCAAGTGCGAGGTAACCATTTTAATGGTTTTCCTCTCCGATACTCGGTCAAGCTGGAAAGAGGCATCCAACTTGTCCACCCAAGCTTTTTCTGAGCGCCTGGATGACCCGTCAAATGTCGGTAGATGGAATCTGTCCACTGTGCGCTGTAAGCCCCCATCATGTGAGCGCCTGTTCCCTCTGTGAAAGTTGTGAGGTCTACTATCACGTTGGAGCTGAACATAATCTCTGAATGAGAGAGCCTCCATGAACTCCTGCCCGTATGCCTGGTACTCTGCAAAATAGTCACCCATGTGGCCCGGCTCCGGCTCTCGCTGTGCTGCTGCCCCTATGTCTTCATCCAGAAAAGTGGGCATGGTAGGACGTGTGGGTGTATGTGATGCCATATGCTGAGTGGCATCATGCGCCGGCAAATGGTGGGATATGCCTGATCCCTCAACGATCTGAAAACCCCTTGGGGTTTCCTATTGCCTAACCTCCAGCGCAGTGAGTCTCTGTGACACATCCTGCATGTGTTGGAGTAGCGCCTCTATAAATCTCCTCTCATCATCATCACCTGCCATCGGCTCTTTCTGCTATGTGTCTACAGGCTCCTCAGAAACTGTACGGCTGCTGCAAAACCATACTGCTGCTTAACTTCGACCTCCGATTTACCCACTGAAAACTACTCAGAAAATTCCAGGAATTTGGGAAGGTGATCCTTGCCCAAAACCCAGAAAAACCCAAAAAACGTTTCATCTAATTCCAACCTTCAAAATTTGACCCCTTATATTTTGGCCCTTTTTCCAATTTCGTTTTTGGTACTGTCACTGCTATTGCCCTCCAAAATTCCAGCAAACCTCTGTGTGATCTCTTTCTCGATGTCATAGACCACAGGCTGAGCCAGAATTATGCTCTGATACCACTGTAATATCCCCAATAGGAAATAGACAGCAATACAAGCATACGACAATATAGAAAATGCCGGAAATAGAACATAAAGCAAATACACATAAAAATGCCGAAAATGCTAAACCATTTTATTAATCTGAGAATATAATGAGTTACAATGGATAATCAGAATAAATGCACCTATCCTTGCTCAAGGCAAGTGAAGAACCCTCTCAGAAAAACAAGAAATGGCTGCTACAAGAAACTACATCCCAGCTGCTGGAAGAAACTGCCGTAAACTGTTGCTGCTGAAATGAACTGAAGCTAGGGGCTGATCCCCTTTCCGGAATGAGCTGAAAATCGGCAGCCCACCTGAACTCACCACCCCGGACAAAACCCAGAAACCATATACCAAACGGACCACCTCCGAAAATCACCCCCAGAAACCCTCCTAGAAAAACGCTGTCCCTCCAGGACCAGCGCAGACACCAACTGAAATAGATTGAAATGGGGCCACAACTCCTCAGGAAACTCACCAAATGATAAACGCTGAACCTCCACACCGGAAGAGGCCTGAATCTCCTGCAGAAATCTCTACCACTAAACAGCTCCAACTCAAACTGCGTCCTCCCTCCAAGGACTGCGCAGTCACCCAATGAAGCTCAGCTCCTCAGCAAAACTCCCAAACAAAACACCTGCAAATCTCCTGCTAAAGACTGAAGAAAAACCTTGCCCGAGCAGGCACTCGAAGTCACCCGGGGCCAAGGGTGAGATCTCCGACCGGAGACACTCAGTCGCACTAAACAGTGCTGCAGACCGACTAAACAGCCAGCGTGCTCAAGTAGACAAAAGTCTAGCTCAATATCATCAACAATATCAATAATGCCCAAATGAGGAGGCTCCTCCACCTTTTATAGCATTGGTTTCCCTCCAAAACCAACGTCCTCTCTCTCATTGGCTCCTCCACGTGGTGTGTGGCCCCCCTTGGCTCCCCCCTTAAGTTACAACGTTGGATCTACTAGGGAAACACTTTATTTTATTTAAGTGAGTTAGACCCCTTTTCTCACTTTTATTTATTAATAAACTATAGTCGGCAAAACTATACAAAAATCAAATATTCCAATTAGCGGTGCTAATTAGGAATATCACACACATTTATGATTTGGTTTGCCCAAATGGAAGACAACCATGTAAAAACCTTTACACACACATACAGAAGTCTGCAACAGTGAACTAGCTCTGCATGGCTCTGATACCAATCTATAATAGCATGCATTGCATGTTAGACATATTTGATTCATGTAATTGTTTTTTTTTTTTGAAAAGGGTAACTACTTTTTTAGGTCTATGGGAAGCTATGAATCCCAATTCTGCATTATTGTGGTGAATCCCACTTTAACGTGGGGTCCATCAAACATGGAAAAATCATACACGTGATCTGGATTCTATGCCCTTTAGGGTTTAGATTCAGATCATTATTAGGGCAACGCTCCTCAACCACTAGACCACAACATGATGGACTTATTTGAGTTATACAATCTAGTTAATGCACTCTAAAAAATATAAATCCAAAGATGATCAGAGCACAACGATAGCTTATTTTTTATCATAATAGAAAATACATGTTGGCTTGGTGGGATAGCTCAGGTAATTGAATTTTTTGAACTTCATGTAGGATGTTTTGGAGTTGATGCCATGGGCTTGCTGCCTCTATTGCATGCCTCACTGTGTGTCCCTATCAGGTCAGGTATTGTAATTGTTGCCGATGGGTTTATATTGGCTACCATTTGCGAAATGAGGGGAAGTTCCCCTGCGAGGTTTTCTTTGGCAGTGATACAACAAGGATCTGCAACAAAAAGGAATTTTCTCACTATTACAAAGGGAAACTTTCATGAATCATAGTTATGGGTACCCTCATTCTTATTTCGTAATTAAGTTTGCTTTCTTACCTGTTTCATGAACCTTAACTTGTTCTGAGATATCACATTATATTTAAAGTCTATCAATGATTAAAAATTCGATTGGGTATTTCATTCTGGAATATGAAATACAACCTACAGGTTGAAATGCTGCAGCATTTTGAATATGTTTTAGCCCTGTTACCCCTCAGGTTACATGAGGCTTGCACTTGTGATTTTCATCACAACACATATGATTTTTTTGTCACAAGGATCAAGCTTGCAGGATCACATTTCTAGAAGTTTTGATGGATAGGGGGTGAATTTGTGTTTTGGCTTTGGAAATGATGCTATCTTGAGGTGCATTTGGTGATACGATGGTTGCTAGTAAGTGCGGGATGAGATGTTCTGGTGTGTTACTGGTGGTCTAATTGATGAGTAGCATGTGATTTGTGGTATTGTTGGGCATGTTTGGGTTTTTTGGCTTAAGATATTAGAGGGAGATTGTTAACACATTTTATGGTCACCTATATATGGTAAACTTTCACATTTTTTATGAATATTTTTATGGTTAGTTTTGGTTTGTTGTGGGTGTGCCCAATCCACAAGAACAAAAATTACCTCACTTTCCATTTGTAACTGATAAAAAAAAAACAGAGGTTTAAAAGGTAGGGACAACAGTTAAGTTGTGACAGGGATGGGGAGGGCATCTTTCCCAACCATGTAGGGGCTGACAGCTAACCATAAAAAACATATCTCACAATCATTTTGGCAAGTGAGTCTTGAAGGCAGCTCCTGAGCAACAGTTGAATGAAATTTATAATGGAGAGGCACCTTCCTTGCCTCTTGTCTTTGGTAGTTGTTATGGGTTGAAATAATTCAGTGCTATTTTCAAGCCTTGTCCCATGAAATTTGGTTGTTTTTGCATCTTCCTTGCTGTCAGATGCCCATATACACAACATTAACCAATGAGAGGTAATCCATTGTGCAACACTGGTATAAAGCTGTAAGTGATGATTAATTTCAATTATATCCATGCATATAGGCTATTTGTTGTGAAATTGGGCACTGGGCGCAATGAGTTTGGACCTGATCGATTTGCTTCAAGGTAGAATTCTAGTCTCAAATATTGTCACTGTTTTGTTGTGCCTCATTAATGTTGATGTATATTCTCTCTCTTTTTTTGGAATATGAGGTTTGTTGCCATGAAATGGCACGGAGAAAATATATAACTAAGATATCTGGTCAAGCATGGCACCTGGAGAAATCTGCTTTGACCATGGTTGGTTCGCATGGTGGCATTATAAATGATACGTGGAGATATTCAAACCTTATCATGACCATTGTGGAAGCAAAATTAACTACCTGTCATGCTGTCTGGAATTGACATGTTACAAAAAAAATGAGAGTAAATGATTTTGATTGGGTATGTTTCCAAAATAAATTTATTTATCATGTATTAGGCAGAAATTCATGCTTGAAGATTAGAAAATTTTGTTGTCACTCTAATGTAATACTTTTCATGTTTTACAGACGACCAAGTTGTATGAAAGATGTCTCATTGCATGCACAAACTACCGAAAGTATTGGATACATTATGTTTAATGTATGTTGGAAGCATGGAAGTTGCAAATGACGCTCTTGCATGGGCTACACAATTTTTGGTGAAGGTAAACTTCTATGAGTTTTTCTTATATAGTTTGTAAGTGTTGTTGTTTTCAGTGTACACCATGTCTTAAGCTTTATAAATTTCTAATGTGTTTTTCTATTCAAGGTTAATTTTATGTATATGAAAATTTTTGGTGAAGGTAAACTTCTGTGAGTTTTTCTTATGTAGTTTGTAAGTGTTGTTGTTTTCAGTGTACACTGTGTCTTAAGCTTTATAAATTTCTAATGTGTTTTTCTATTCAAGGTAAATTTTATGTATATGAATCCTCAGGGCTTGGAGACAGCTATTTGATTTTGTATATTGTGAAATTTTTTGTATAAATTGCTTGTTGGAACACTGGGGAGAGGCAGGTGGGTAAATTCAAAGAGAAATACTTAAAAGCAGTGTTGAAGCAGGATGTGGGATTCTTTGACACTGATGCTATGACCGGGGATATAGAGCATTTTCACGTATACTCCTCTTGTTCAAGATGCAATCATTGAAAAGGTACTCGTCCATATGACCATTCATAAGTTTACTGGTGTTTTCTTCTAGTACTTAACTTTGAAATAGCTGCATAAAATCAATCAACTTGTGTGTATATATCCATATCTTGATATGAATGTGTTTGGTCTTCAGGAATCATCCAAAAAGATTGCAGCTAAAAGGATTGAGAAATCTTTGTGTTATAATGTGCCATTCGGTCAAGCATGGGTGGGTAAAGATGAAGCTCCTCATGGTGCTTTGTTATTGCGTGAGGATGTCAAGGATCAACAGACCTTGGCTCAGACGAGTAAAATTCCAAGTGACTTTACTGCAACCAAGGCTAAATTAAATATTTGTGCAGCTACTCAAGAAACAAATGATCAAGCCTCTACAAAAAATAAAAAAGTTGAAGGACAATTTTCTCTGTCAAGTGTGGCAATAGTTGCTAGGTATACTGGGTTATCTGTGCCTGCATCTATGGGTTGACAGTCAGCCAAAAAAAAAAAATTCAAACACCTTTGCAAGGAGTCAAAGACAATGAATCGAAATCAGCTTCATCAATTGCTAAATCTAGTGAAGTCAATCTGGCAGGTGCCAAATTTACCTCAGACGTATCCCTGTCTCCTGAAGTAACCAACTTATACAATGGGGATCTATCAAACAAGTGGAACATGTGCAACCTGTTTCAAGTGTATTAAGATGCAGAAAATTCCTGATGCATATCATAAAAACAGACCCAAGCAAGGCCATCATCCAGTGTTCTTCAGTTTATTCAATAGCAGGCACCCATGGACATGTCTCTGTATATACATTCACAACTAAGCTGGATTAATCCTCAGAATCTGCCATCTCATGTCATTTCTTAGGGAGGTGTAAACTTTATGGTATAATTGAAAAATTCAACCACACCGACTCCTTTTAATTACAGGAAGAGATACCAATGGGAGCGGATACATCCCAATATCAAAAACAACTATGGCAGTCTTTACCTTCAAAACATCCTTCTCAACAGACATCTGATTTTTCAAATTTGATTCTACTAGATTTGAATGTAGGGTTTCAATCTCCAAGGTCTCTTGCTAGGCAGTCTTCTAGAATGTTGGTTGAATTTGGCACTCCAGCTTTGATTTATTGAACATTTATCACCAGATCCATTGATTTTCTGGTTATAAGCATGTATCTCCATTTTCAATCTCTGTACATTTCCAATTGTTTATACAGACTACAGAGATGGGGTTTCCTAAGAAAGGACCCATTATTTTGTAAAAGAGTTTTACACGTACCAATTTCTAGTTCACATAGATCAGCTCTATTGTTCAGTGTTCACTGTTAACATTATATTTACAAATTTCATAATCTCAACAAATATTCTTCTGATACAACCTTTCCAGTATAATACATGTTTACAAAAATGTTGTTTTTTACTAGTTTCATGGCTTAAATTCCTGTTCTTTTTCAGAAAATTTGTAAGTTAATTGCATCCCATGGAAGATGTAATGATGTATTTGTATTCACTTTTCTTTCTCCCATTTTTCTGCTGGGTGGTGTGGGAAAATCTATGGGAATTGCTTTTCTTCCCATAATGTGGATGTAGGTTGTGTGGTGAGAACTACGACAAGAGGTAGTTTTGAGTAGTTTCTTTGAGGAAAAAATGTTTCCAAAATGTGTGTTGAATAAGAAGGCCCAAACTCGTGGAATGGTGAGTTCTTTTTCTTGTGAATCCCTAGGGACAGTCTTCAATAAGTGAAACTTTTTGGTATTTGTACATGCACTTTTTGCCTCTTGATGCAGTCTTGAGTAGTTTCTTTCCGAGGAAAAAATGTTTCCAACATGTGTGTTGAATAAGAAGGCCCAAACTTGTGGAATGGTGAGTTCTTTTTCTTGTGAATCCCTTGGGACAATCTTCAATAACTGAAACTTCTTGGTATCTGTACATGCACTTTTTGCCTCTTGATGCAGTTTTGAGTAGTTTATTTCCGAGGAAAAAATGTTTCCACAATGTGTGTTGAATAAGAAGGCCCAAACTTGTGGAATGGTGAGTTATTTTTCTGGTGAATCCCTTGGGACAGTCTTCAATAAGTGAAACTTCTTGGTATCTGTACATGCACTTTTTGCCTCTTGATGCTTTCAACTAGTTATGAAAGATCTGTAAATACTAGATTGGAATTAAATACAATATGAAAGATTTGTAAACACTATGTTGGAATTAAATGCAATAGTGAGTATATGATGAACGTGGATGAATATTCAAGGGATTTATTTTATACAAAGCAAAGCAATTCAGAAACTTACAGAGCAGTTTTGGAAATCTTGCGAATTTACAATGTTGGTGGGAAAGGGAATTCCTTTTAGAACCTAATTTAGTAAGAAATTATGATAATTGGAATCTCTTGCGACAATATTGAATTACTGAAACTTCTTCGAAAGCTTCAGGGCTGCATAAATTTGTCTCTTGACAGCATGGACACCCATTAGTGAGCTGGAGATTGGTGCTGAGGATTGACCCATATCCCTATTCGTGGCTGAATTTTAGTTTTCTTCTGCTGAACCAACAAACCCATCATCACGACCTGGAATTCAGCTGAAAGACTGCAACATCTTTCTCGCACAAACTCAGACTTACGTTGCTTAGCATACAACAAATCTTGCGGGATGTTTTCATCGACATTGTCAGTTTCACCAGAGGAAGGGAAAGCATGGATACTTGAACTCAGGGCCTGTTTTCATTGAAATGCATCATTATTATATGTTGGGCATTGCAAGAGTTACAAATATGGAATAGAAAAGTAAACAATGAGATCTTCAAAATCCCACTCTTCTATACATTTCTCTTTTCTCTGATTGACTATCAAACTTCTCAGAGAATATGAAACCTGCAATGGATTTCTTACAAGAACAGGTCTTGATGTGGCAATTAAGTTGCTCACACGTTTCTTTGTTTAGGAATAAGGCTTGATATAGGATTAAGTTACTCACACTTTTCTCTGTCTAATGGATGAACACTTGAAAATGGCTGAGATTTAATTTCTTCATTGAGGTCTCGGTCGATATTTGTCACAAGAACAACATTTCACCCCTCCTTATCGCATCCTATTTGATCATCATTGTTTCCATTATGAGCGCCTACAATTTTGTAGGATATAAGTTTAGAGGGAAAGACCACTTGCTCTTCCTCATGACATCTGTAGCTATTCTACTTCTGTCATATTTTTCTTGATCAACAACCTGTTCAGGCACCTTTCTCTCAGCATTGCGCTATACTGAGCGATTGTTGCTAATATCTAAGGGTAAATTGACTACTATATCACCCCCTTCCGTCCTCAGCTTGCATTCTTCTTATGAGACCAGAATTATCTTCCTTAAATACCTGTTCTTTACCTCCAATTACATCAAGAAATGCATCATCCAATCGAGGAAAGATAGGGATGTCTTCCAAACATATGAATTATGAGCTTGTATTTCCCTGCAAAAATTGGTTATATCCACCAAGCTCCATATCCAAGCTTATTTTGCTTTCATGGCAGTCATGCCACTTTTCTTTTAGGACAGTAGGGACATTACTGTGAATCCAAACTCTATCACCAACTTGAAAATGAGTAGCAAATTGATTTATGTTATGAAATGCCTCGTTTTTTGCATACCTTCACGATTTGTCCTCCTCCAATCTGCGGCCAGTACATAGATAATATGCTGGTATTTTGATGTCCATGGATGCTAAAATGACTCTCACACACCTGTTATTTATACACATAAGAGGGCTCCACGAATTAGATGAAGAGACATGACTTGTGGACCAAGCCGACATGACTTGTTTGTCCAACAATTAATTGTCAACTTCAAAAATTCATAACTCAAGTTCTAGAGCTCCGATTTGGTTGATTTTCGAAACATTGGAATTGCCACTCCAAGCTCTATCACCTTAAATTTTTTCATGCTCAAACTCCTCATGGTTTTGGCCCAAATCCCGATGGGCGCAAAACCCAGGCTTGTGTTCCAAGCCCACAAGTGAGTCTTGTGGCACTTTTCCCTCCAATTCCCAAACCCTAGGGCTTGGAGTACCTCCAAAGCTACACAAAAATCAACTCTCCCTCTTAGCGAGGGAGGTAATTCCAAATGATAGGAAGTAACCATCATCATCTAGCGACACTAGCCCATCTGGAGTCCACATCATTGCAGCATACAATGTAGAATAAACCCTGCAATCTCGGTAGTGTCTCTGCCTCATCATATCTAAACCTGAAGATCCCAAATCTCCATAAGGTTGCTCCCTCTAATGCTAGACTCCCTCTGAGCCTACACGATCTCCACGAGCTCAGTCCTGCAAGCCCTCATCCTCTTGGATCAAATACCACACGTGCAAATCCCTCCAATCTCGGATATGAAACATCACCATTCGATGAAGACTTTAGCCTGCCAATATCCACTCCATCACATGAAGCCATCTCGATAAACCTGATCTCATCCATGCCAAAGCAATCCTCGAGTTGTCCCAACCATACATGACAAATCAACGGAATTCCATGATCGGCAATCTGCCCTACAAAAAACTGTTTTTCACCAAGCTCACCACCAATCCACTAAAACTCCTATCCAATATCTCTTCCAAGCCAGTCAAGACCACATCTCCATGTCTTCGTTGTGCGCACTCTGATTCATTGTCCCTCAAAGTAGCTCAGATACGCTCTGATACCATGTTGACATGATCTTGGGTCCAGGATAGAATCTTAAGATCTATGACGTTACCAAACCAAGAATCTCAACAAAACTACTTTGCACAGTGGAATATAAACAACAGTAAATCACACATGCATAGAATATAGACAACTTTTACATTTTTCAACCCAACTTCGCTATATTAAATAACATATAATACAACAGTCTAGGCTCTCGTACCAGGGATAATGGTCCTCAATCATCCACTAGTACAAGATACAAACTGGGGCATGGTGTCAGTCCATTGACGACTAATCTGCCCTCAACAAGATACTCTGACCATCTAGCTGATGCAGTCGACTCTCTCAGCTCCTCTCGGTCGTACCCTTTACCTGCCTGGTCCTTTGATTCCCTATCTGCAACTCCTGCCTCTATCACTGCTCCAAGTCCATCTGACCACTGAACCTCGGCTATCCATCTGCTTACTAGTTAATCGTTTGTCCACCAATGCATCAACACACCAAGACTCCTGTCGAGTTGTTCATAGCTCCACTTGTGAAGAACTTTGAATCTGTCCATTGCTACTCCTCAGCTACTCAAGGACTTCAACACACTATGGTCTTCCTGCGCTGCTCCGATGAAGACCAACATAGGGCACAGAGTGCTGCCACCTATGACTGCAAGATGTCCATATTCCACAATGAACACAGGCTAGGAGGACTGCGCATCATCTGCTGTAGAAGTCCTCCTCTACACACAAGTCACGAGCTCCACAAAAATGATCCTGGTTGATCAGACCCTTGAGCTCAACCGTTGTCTCTCTAGCAATCACTTTTTTCCATCAAAGTGTTGCACACCGGCTCCAACTTGGGCACTATCACATTGTCCTTCAACATACCATAAATGCCCAATCACGTCCACACTTGGTCCACTCTCACACTATCCTCCAACATACCATAAATGCCCAATCACGTCCACACTTGGTCCACTCTCACACTGCCCTCCAACAGTCCACTAGTGAGCTGCTAGTTAGGGCATCCAAAATCTAGAAAACCCCTCCACATGGTTGCCAACAGACTTCTCCACTTGTCTAATACATCGATGAACAATCACTGTAGAAACTACCAATGGTTAGGGCATCTAACCACCAAGTATGCCCCTCCACTTTGGCTACTACAGGCTGCAAACAATTTTTTCCACACTAGGACTCGATCCAACACCAAAACAACATAAGACACATCACATCATACCTTTGTTTTAGGACTTTCTTTCTACATTACAAGTATGGTCCTCATTAGGGCTGAACACACACTGTAGCAGCTCCTTATTCCACCTTCTAGACCTAATATAAAGTTGTGGACTTGTAGTTCATGGATCTTAGTGATGAAGACGATCCCTTAGGATGAGTTTGGGCTAAAGACTAAGCCTATCAACCCTCTCTACGCTGCGCAGAATTGCTCCAAACCTCTACGGCACACTTCAGCAACCTTCAACACCCCTTGAATAGGCCTCTCGGACCCCTGAATTGGAACTAGTCCTTGCGCCCTTCAATCATAACCTCCACACAACAATCTACACACTAAACAACCTTGTTTCCACCTCTCCATCATGCAGTCTACTTCAGCAGTGACTTCGGACCTGTGATTAGGGTAAACTAAGCCTAAAACAACCCTTAACCTTCACGATTTGTCCTCCAATATGATGGTATTTTGATGTCCATGGATGCTAAAATGACTCTCACACACCTATTATTTATACACATAAGAGGGCTTCACGAATTAGATGAAGAGACATGACTTTTGAACCAAGCCGACATGACTTGTCTGTCCAACAATTAAATGTCAACTTAAAAAGTTCATAACTGAAGTCCTAAAGCTCTGATTTGGATGATTTTCAAAGCGTTGGAATCGCCATGCCAAGCTCTATCACCTCAAATTTTATCATGCTCAAAATCCTCATGGTTTTGGCCCAAATCCAGATGGGTGAAAAGCCCCAAGCTTGGCTTCCAATCCCACAAGTGACTCTTATAGTGCTTTGCCCTCCAATCCTCGAACCCTAGGGGTTGTAGTACCTCCCAAGATACACAAAAATCAACAATCCCTCTTAGGAAGGGAGGTACTTCCAATAATAGGAAGTAACCATCATCATCCGATGACACTAGCCCATATGGATTCCATCTCTGTAACATACCACGTAGAATGAACCCTGCAATCTCTATAGTATCTCTGCCTCATCATATATGAACCTGAAGATCCTAAACCTCCATAGGGCTGCTCCCTCCGAGCCTACACGATCTCCACTAAATCGGTCGTGTAGGCACTCATCCTCCTAGATCAAATACCACACGTGAAAATCCCTCCAATCTCAGATATGCAACATCATGATTCGATGAAGACTCTAGCCCGACAATATCCAGTCCATCACATGAAACCATCTTGATCAACCTGATCTCATTCATCCCAAAGATATTCTCGAGTTGTCCCAACCATCCATGACAAATCAACGAAAGTCCATGATCAACGATATGTTCTACAACAAACTATTGTTCACAAGGGTCATCACCAATCCACCGGAACTCCCTTCCAATCTTGTTGCCAACGTAGTCAAGACCACATCTCCATGTCTTCAGCTGAACCCTCTGCTCCATGATCTAAACACCCAAAACTTCGCCTGAGTTGCTTCGTTGTGCACACTCTAATTCACTGTCCCTCAAAGTATCTCAAATACACTCTAATACCATGTTTATTTTCCATGATCTTGGGTCTAAGATAGAATCTTAAAATCTCTGATACTACCAAACAAAGAATCTCAATAAAACTAATTTGCACTACGAAATATAAACAACGGTAAATCACACATGCATAAAATATAGACAAATTTTTATGTTTTTCAACCCAACTTCATTATATTAAACAACATATAATACAATAGTCTAGGGCTCTCGTACCAGGGATAATGGCCCTCAATCATCCACTAGTACAAGATACAAACAGGGGCTTGGTGTAAGTCCATCCACGACGAATCTGCCCTCAACAAGATACTCTAACAATCTGGCTGATGCAATCGACTCTCTCAAGTCCTCTCGGTCATATCCTCTATCTGCTCGGTCCTTCGGCTCCCGATCTGCAACTCCCGCCTCTATCAATGCTCCATGTCCATCGGACAACTGAATGTTGGATATGAATATGCTCACGAGTTGATCATTTTTCCACCAATGCATCAACACATCGAGAGTCCTGTCGAGTTGTTCACAACAACACTTCTGAACCAATCTCAATCTGCCTATTGCTATTCCTCAGCTACTAAAGGACTATCCCACTATGATCTTCCTGTGCTACGTCGATGAAGACCAACAAAGGAAACGGAGGGATGCCACCTATCACTACAAGATGTCCATATCCCACAATGAACACTGGCTAGGAGGATTGCCCATCATCGGTTGTAGAAGCCCTTCTCCACACACAACTCTCGGGCTCCACAAAACTGGTCCTGGTTGATTAGACCCTTGAGCTCAACAACTTCCTCTCTATCAATCACTCTTTTCCATCAAAGTGTTGCACATCAGGCTCCAACTTGGGCACTATCACACTATCCTCCAGTAGACCATAAATGCCCAATCACATCCACACTTGGTCCACTCTCACGTATCACACTTCCCTCCAACAGTACACGAGTGACCAATCCTCGTTGTAACATTTGCTCCTATTTAGGGCATCTTACATCTAGGAAATCCATCCACATGGATGCCAACAGACTTCTCCACTTGTCTAATACATCAATGAACAGTCACTGTCGAAACTGCCACTAGTTAGGGCATCTAACCACCAAGTATGACCCTGCACTTTGGCTACTACAAGCTGCAAACAATTATGTCCACACTAGGACACGATCCAACATGAAAACAACTGAAAACACATCATATCATACCTCTATTTTAGGACTATCTTTCTACAATGGAAGTCTAGTCCTGGTTAGGGCTGAACAAACACTGTAACAACTCCTTACTCCGCCTTTGAGACCTCCTATGAAGTTGTGGCCTTGCTGTTCATGGCTTTTAGTGATGAAGACTATCCCTTAGGATGATTTTGGGCTAAGACTTAGCCTCTCAGCCCTCTCCTTGCTGGCCCAAATTGCTCCAGAAATCTGCGACACACTTCAGCAACCTTCAACACCCCTTGAATAGGCCTCTCTGTAATATTCCCAATTAGCAATGGCTAATTGGAATATTCGATTTTGGTCAATTTTGCCTTATGTAGTTAGATTATAAATAAAAGTGAGTAGAGGGGGACATAACTCATCTAAAATAAAGTGCACTCCCTAGTAGACACAACGTTGTAACTTAAGTGAGCCAAGGGGGCCAAGAGACCATCGTGGAGAGGGGCCCACGTAGACCACATGGAGGTGGACCGCGTGTGCTGCTGAGCACGTGGCAAAGGGAGGCTACGTTGGAGGAGGTGGGCTTTAGGGTTTGAGAGAGGCCAACGCTATATAGAGAGGAGAGCCTCCTCATTTTGGTCATTCGATGTTTATGATATTGAGCTGGTCATTTCGACTTCTTGAGCACGCTGGTTGTTTAGCTAGTATGCAGCACTGTTTAGTGCATCGAGTGTCTTCGTTCGGAGATCTCACCCTCAGCCCCGGGGGACTTCGAGTGCCTGCTCGGGTGAGGTTGTTCCATTAGTATTTTGCAGGAGGATTGGTGTTTGGCTTTCGTAGAGGAGTAGTGCATTCATAGACTACGCAGTCCTGAGAGGGAGGACGCAGTCCATTTCTTGGGAGCTCCGGAGCGGGTTTCTTTTGGAGGTTTTGAGCTTGGAGGTTGAGCAAGGGGCCAACCCTTGCCTGTTGGAGTATTTTGGTTGAGTTTGTGGCCGTATTTTTGTGGTTTCCATTCAGCCTCGGCGCAGAGCCTTGGAGGATAGTGTAGATCCTCAAGGGGGTGATTTTCGGGGGTCGGTCATTTCAGAAATGCTTTCTGGGCTTTCTGGGTTTGGTGAGTAGAGGCTGATTCTAGAGTTTCAGCTTATTCCGAGTAGGGCAGTAGCCCCAGATACTCGTCTTGTTCCAGCAGTAGTAGCTACACGGCAGTTTTCCAGCAGCTAGGACGCAAATCAGATAGCAG
This sequence comes from Pinus albicaulis, assembly GCA_034641835.2. NCBI lineage: Eukaryota > Viridiplantae > Streptophyta > Pinopsida > Pinales > Pinaceae > Pinus > Pinus albicaulis. The sequence continues at coordinate 1,481,561,083 of CM076570.1, forward strand.
TCATTCCATCAGCATTCTGAGAGTATTTCTTCACTTTCCTTGTGCAAGTCTAGGTGCCATCACTCTGATCACCTATTGTACTCACTTATATTTCTTAGCATAATAAAATGGCTCAGCTTTCTCTTTGCATTTCTTGAGTATTTCTTACATGTTCTATATCTATGTTATTGTATGCTTGCACTACTGTTATTTTTCTCCTCGAGCATTCCAGTTACTATACCACTTGGTGTGTTTTTTGGATTTCCCCATACTCTTAGACAGAGTTTGGAAAGGGCCAGATAGCCTCCAGATCTCACCCTCTTTTCAGAGGTGAAATATCTGGTAAATGCCCTCCCAGTCCATCTTTGGTTGGATTTTGATTGTGTTTTAGAGATATCCCTGAACGGGGATATTACAGTGGTATCAGAGCATAGATCTGGCTCAGCCTGTGGAGCTAGTTGTCTATGACACCGGGGGAGAAACCCTACATCTGCTACAAAGGTAGAAAGTACAGAGATATTGAGCGTAGGTTGGAGAACACCTACGGAGAGGGGGATTGCGTTTGGGTGGTGGACGTAGAACAGGAGGAACCTGTGGTAGATGCAAAACAAGAGGGGCCTGTGGTAGATTCAGAGCAGGAAGTATCGATGGTAGATGATAGCGATGCAAAACAGTTTGGGGAAGCACACCTCATATCAGTGCAGGATCTGGCGAGGCAGATCGAGGTGATGGGTCAGAGATTCACTGCTGTGGAGGCTAGATAGCGTGAAACCCCAAGGGGTTTCCAGGTTGGTGAGGGGTCGAGCACATCCTACCATTTGCAGGAGCGGGTTGCCACTCCGCACTAGGCATCACATGCCCCCACTCGTTCCACTATGCCCACTTTTCTAGGTGCAGACACTGGGGCAGGAGCACAGCAGGAGCCAGAGCCTGGCCACATGGGTGACTATTTTGCGGAGTACCAGGCATATGGACAGGAGTTCAGGGATGCCCTTTCATTCAGAGACTTTGTTCAGCTCCAGCAAGACAACAAACCCCGCGACCATCACAGAGGGCACCGGCATTATCATGATGGAGACACCCAGCGTACAGCGAGCCGATTCCATTTGCCTACGTTTGATGGTTCATCAAACAGTTCGGCAAAGTCTTGGGTGGAGAAGCTGGACATATATTTCCAGCTCAACCAGATGGCAGAGACGGAGGCCATCAAGGTGGCCACGCTGCATTTGGATGGTGAGGCTCAGGATTGGTGGTTCCATGGGATGGTTACACTCGGGCATTCCACAGTGACTACCTATGTCGAGTTCACTCGGAGATTGATAGAGAGGTTTGACCGGAGGGATCCGGAGGAGCATTTTGTTGAGCTGACGAGGCTCAAACAGACCGAGAGCCCGGAGACATATATTGCAGATTTCCTGAGGATTTCAGTGATGGTGCCAGATCTATCCGCAGCACGGATGATCTACATGTTTGTTGAGGGGTTAGAAAAGCCACTTCGGGGTCTAGTCAGATCCACTAGACCGGCCACACTCCAGGATGCCATTGGCAGGACCCGGGATTTGCAGGATGCCTTACCCAGGACCAGGACACCTTACCCCCAGAGACAGGCTTTCCAGCCAAAGGGGAAGGATGTGAGGATTCCACCTCCAAAGGGGAATCAGGGTAGGGTACAGCTAGATGATGATGCTAGGAGGGAGTTGAAGAAGAAGAGGTTGTGCTTTACCTGCCAGGCGCTGTGGGTACTAGGACATAGATGTGCTGCGGGCAAAGCACATTTTATCGAGGTCTTCTCCGAGAGTAGCAGGGAAGAGGATGAGTATGAGGATAGAGAGGCAGGAGACAGTCAGACAGCGCAGGACCATTTGCCACCTCCACCTCCAGGAGCAGGAGGTACAACTTTCGCACCCACAGGGGGGACCCTTGCAGCATTGCGAGGAGTACCCAAGTATTTGACGCTGCGTGTCCGAGTGACAGTGCGTGGGCAGCGAGTTTCAGTTCTGGTAGACAGTGGGGAAACCCACAACTTCATCGATGCACAGATGGTTGAGCGGAGAGGCATACCGACAGAGAGCTTCGATGGATTTTCAGTTTTGGTCCCAGGAGATCAGACGATGCAGTGTGCCAGGTATGTTCCAGAGCTGGTTGTGACGATGGGTACCTACATAGTGACCGACCACTTTTTCGTGGTCAACATACCAGATACCAATGTGGTATTGGGTGTACAGTGGCTGATTACTTTGGGGAAGGTCACCACAAATTGGGAGGCCTTGGAGATGGAGTGGGATGATAAGAAGACCGGGGAACATGAGAAGATACGTGGGATGCACACTTACCCACCCCAGACTGTTTTAGCTCACCGGATGGAGGCTGACCTCCAGAAGGGAGACATAGAGTGGGCAATTGAGTTGTGGGCATTAGAGACAAGGACTACCGGGCAGATAGTTCATCCGGATATACAGGTCATCCTTGACAGGTATGATACGGTATTTGGAGAGATACCGCCAGGGCAGCCACCAGATCGGGGGTTTGAGCACACTATTGAGCTAGAGTAGGGCATCCAGGCCATTATTACCACACCCTATAGGCACCCCAAGGCCTATTAGGATGAGATTGAGTGGGCCATCTAGGAGTTGCTGGCTCTTGGACATATTTGGCCTAGCACCAGTCCTTTTTCTTCTTCGGTGGTGTTGGTGAAGAAGAAGGACGGCACATTGAGAATGTGCATTGATTACAGGGCCCTGAATAAGAAGACCATGAAGAACAAAATTCCCATACCTATTTCCATGAGTCATCTGGATGAGTTGAGGAGCACAGCTCTTTCTTGAAGATTCATCTTTTTTTTTTTGAGATCCGGGTACCACCAGATTTGCGTGAGGGAACAGGACATTCCCAAGACTGCTTTCAGGTGCCATTACGGCTACTTTGAGTTCTTGGTTATGCCTTTTGGGCTAACCAATGCCCCAGCTACTTTCTAGTCATGCATGAACCATATCTTCCGCAGTCATCTGAGAAAGTTTGTGTTGGTCTTTTTCGATGATATACTGATTTACAGCAGGACTTGGGAGGAGCATCTCCAGCATATAGAGGCAGTATTGCATATCTTGGAGGAGCAACATTTTTATGCTAAGCTCTCTAAGTGTGAGTTTGGGTTGACGGAGATGTTGTATTTGGGACACATCATAGGAGTGGACGGAGTGAGGGTCCACGAGGAGAAGATCAAGGCCATCAGAGATTGGCCAGAGCCGAGAAACATGACGGAATTTCAAGAATTTGTTGGTATCTGCACATATTACAGGAAGTTCGTCAAGAGTTTCTCTCAGCTTGTTGCACCCCTTACAGATTTGACGAAGAAAGGGGCATTCAGTTGGTCAGATACAGCGCAGCGGGCCTTTGACAGGCTCAAGGAGGTTATGAGCAGCTGCCCAATGCTTGCGTTGCTAGATTTTACGCAGCCTTTTGTTTTGGAGTGTGATGTGTCGAGAGAGGGGATCGACGCAGTTTTGATGCAGGGAGGCCACCCTATAGCCTCTGAGAGCCGGAAACTCCTTCCTCGTGAGCGGTTGTATCCTATATACGACAAGGAGATGCTGGCCATTGTGCATGCATTGGCCAAATTCCGACAGTACCTGATGGGGAACAGGTTCAGGGTGAGGACTGATCACAACAGCCTCAGGTTCTTTTTGGAGCAGAAATAGCTACAGGAGAGGCAGCAGAAGTGAATCAGCAAGATCCAGGCTTATGACTTTGACATTGAGTATGTCAAGGGGAAGAACAACGTGGTAGCCGATGCACTTTCACGTAGACCAGCCACGTTGTCTTTGATGAGTTTGGATACTGATTGGAGGGCTCATCTCTTGGTGGAGTACTCTAAGGACAGATTTTCCTGTGAGGTTTTGGATGGTCAGGTGACAGATGACAAGTACAGGGTGATAGATGAGATCATCTACTACAAAGATATTATCTTCTTGATTGAGGGCTACCAGCTCAAGAAGAAGATACTTCAGGCATCCCATGACTCACCATTGTCTGGCCATCAGGGGTTTACCAAAACCTACCAGGCCATCAGAGAGAGGTTCTCATGGAAGGGCCTCAAGGAGGACGTGCTCTAGCATATCAGGGAGTGCGAGGTTTGCTAGAGAAACAAGGGAGAGATGAACCATCCCGCAGGTTTGTTGTAGCCTCTTCCCAATCCGGAGGGGAAATGGGAGAGCATTTCGATGGATTTCATCACAGGGTTTCCCATGGTGCAGGGCAAGGAATGTATATACATCGTCGTTGATCGGTTGACAAAGTACACACACTTTTTTGCCATATCCACACACTATTCAGCAACACAGGTGGCAGATTTGTTCTTCAAAGGGATCTTCAAGTTTTATGGTCTTCCCAAGACCATCATCAATGACAAGGACAACCGCTTTATGGGCGGATTCTGGCAGGAGCTTTTCTGACTGGTGGGGACAGAGTTGACACCGAGCACCAGCTACCACCCACAGACAGACGGGCAGACATATATAGTTAACAAGTGGCTGGAGGGCTACTTGCGTAACTATGTTAGTGGGCAGCAGAGAGCATGGCTGAAGTGGCTGCATCTAGGGGAGTACTGCTACAACAACACACATCACATGTCCATCGGTATGTCTCCGTTCTATGCTTTGTATGGATACCATTCTTTATCTTTTGCTGATGTGATGTTTGGTGCTAGCAAGGCTTCGAGAGCCAAAGATTGGATTCAAGAGAGTCAGGACATTCTCCGAGCTCTCAAAGATAACATGGCTACAACGCAGAACCAACAGAAGCTGTATGCCGACAGGGGTCGGATGGAGAGACAATTTGAGGTAGGAGACTTGGTCTACCTACGTTTGCAACCATACTGACAGTCGTCACTGAAGTAGAAGGGAGCTGAGAAGCTCAAGCCCCGTTTTTATGGGCCATACACGGTGATATGCAGGGTTGGACAGGTTGCTTACGAGTTGGGGCTACCCCAAGGCAACAAGATTCATAACATTTTCCATGTATCATGCATGAAGAAGGCATTGGGGCAGCAGGTGACAGTGATAGAGGAGCTACCGCCTACAGATGATGAGGGGCATTTGGTGTTACAGCCCGAGGCCATTATTGATACCAAGGAGAGGCAGCAGCGGAACAGGACAATCCGGGAGTTCTTGGTGAGGTGGAAGAATTTGTCGGATGAGGATGCCACTTGGGAGAGTGAGAAGATCTTGCAGCATCCATCACTATAGTTGCTTGGGGTCAAGCAACATTTTGCTAGGGGAGACTGTAATATTCCCAATTAGCAATGGCTAATTGGAATATTCGATTTTGGTCAATTTTGCCTTATGTAGTTAGATTATAAATAAAAGTGAGTAGAGGGGGACATAACTCACTCTAAAAATAAAGTGCACTCCCTAGTAGACACAACGTTGTAACTTAAGTGAGCCAAAGGGGCCAAGAGACCACGTAGAGAGGGGGCCCACGTAGACCACATGGAGGGACTGCGCAGGCCAAGTTGAGCGCGTGGCAAAGGGAGGCTACGTTGGAGGAGGTGGGCATTAGGGTTTGAGAGAGGCCAACGCTATATAGAGAGGAGAGCCTCCTCATTTTGGTCATTCGATGTTTATGATATTGAGCTGGTCATTTCGACTTCTTGAGCATGCTGGTTGTTTAGCTAGTCCTGAGAGGGAGGACGCAGTCCATTTCTTGGGAGCTCTGGAGCGGGTTTCTTTCGGAGGTTTTGAGCTTGGAGGTTGAGCAAGGGGCCAGCCCTTGCCTGTTGGAGGATTTTGGTTGAGTTTGTGGCCGTATTTTGGTGGTTTCCATTCAGCCTCAGCACAGAGCCTTGGAGGATAGCGTAGATCCTCAAGGGGGTGATTTTCGAGGGTCGGTCATTTCAGAAATGCTTTTTGGGCTTTTTTGGGTTTGGTGAGTAGAGGCTGATTCCAGAGTTTCAACTTATTCCGAGTAGGGGAGAAGCCCCAGATACTCATCTTGTTCTAGTAGTAGCAGCTACACAGCAGTTTTCTAGCAGCTAGGACGCAGATCAGATAGCAGCCATTCCATCAGCATTCTGAGAGTATTTCTTCACTTGCCTTGTGCAAGTCTAGGTGCCATCACTCTAATCACCTATTGTACTCACTTATATTTCTCAGCGTAATAAAATGGCTCAGCTTTCTCTTTGCATTTCTTGAGTATCTGTTACATGTTCTATATCTATGCTATTGTATGCTTGCACTATTGTTATTTTTCTCCTCGAGCATTCTAGTTACTATACCACTTGGTGTGTTTTTCCCCATACTCTTAGACAGAGTCTGGAAAGGGCCAGATAGCCTCCAAATCTCACCCTCTTTTCAAAGGTGAAATATCTGGTAAATTCCCTCCCAGTCCATCTCTGGTTGGAGTTTGCTTGTGTTTTAGAGATATCCTTGAACGGGGATATTACACTCTCAGACCCCTAAATTTTCACTAGTCCTTACAACTTTAA